>OX421894.1:61100331-61710176 GCA_949128065.1 Beris chalybata
CATATGAAAAATACACTGGAGTCCTGGGGACCCCACAACACGACAATGGACAGAAAAACAGCAACACGGTTCTAAGGTTAAGAAAGCGCTGGCAAAAAGTGTACCTTGTATAGTTTACGCCGAGTATAATGGAAGTCTTGAAATAGCGAAACTTCGTGGAATTCATACTGATTTTCGGAAAGTAGTAATATAACCCTTTAATCTCACGCTCTTTATATTAACAACAGACGGAGGAGAATAACAGAGATGGCCTATTGTGTTGTAAGTGTTGAATATTTTAATGAAGGCAATCTAACCTTCTTTAAAAAGGTTTCGTTTGCCGGTTTCTCACACAAAATAAATTATTCTCGAAAGAAATAACGTATAAATTTCCCACATCATCGGCTAGCACAACAGATCAGACAGGCGTATTTGGAAATTTGGAACTTAAGCGTCTGGATGAAAATCTTATTATGACATTAGCTAAATTTGCTACCGTTTTTGTCTATAGCGCAACAACAAAGGAATTCTTAGAAAGTTATACCACCAGTCACACTAAGATCATTGACATTGAGGCTGTCGCATCCAAAGGGCAAGTATGAACACGACCCGATCTCCAGCCTTCCTCTCGTTTACTTTGACTTTTTAATGGTCTAGAAACTGCCGTGGTAGGGGTAGACACATTTTTGAAGCATACAACTGGTATCGCTTCTTCTTATTATCAGCAGAGTACTAGCGATTAGTGTAATGCGATAACTTCGTTCTGTTGCTCAGGATTGTTAAGTTTTACAGCACCACACAAAATCCAACCGAAGGATGTGCGTTGAGCTATTGGGCCACCATTTCGTAGCTTGTGAAGTCTAGAGTCACTGTATAAGAACTAACACAAGCATCCATTATCATGAGTACGGACAATGACCACTTTTGGTACATATTTAGTAGTCTAAAAACTTGCGAATTTAAAAAATCGCAGGTTTCTTAAATGGCATACTTTTAGTGTGTATACGTGTAGCAGATGGATTTTGATTGACTTTTCACGGAATCGAGATATGTCTCATGAAATGTCAACTAAATACAGCGTTTATCCACTTTAGCGGAGATCCTTAAAATGAAAAATCGAAACAACTGCAAAAAAAAAAAAACAGTGCAGTCATTAGGACTGCCGACAGAAGTGAAAACTTGAAACTATGAAATTAAAGCGTTTTTGTATTTGCATTTTCAAATTAATTGTAGTATCAAAAATTTCTCTGGTTTTCGCATCTATCGGCACTCTGAACAATAATTATATACAATTCCTAATATAGTTTATTTATTGATCAAGACATATGATGGGTTACGCGATCCAAATAAAAACATGGAGCGAGAAACGTAATTTCATTTTCCATTTTCCATTTTCGATTTTGGATTTTCCATTTTCGATTTTCGATTTTCAATTTTCGATTTTCCATTTTAGATATTCCATTTTCGATTTTCGATTTTCAATTTTCAATTTTCGACTTTCGATTTTCGATTTTCAATTTTCCATTTTCCATTTTCCATTTTCCATTTTCCATTTTCCATTTTCCATTTTCCATTTTCCATCTTCCATTTTCCATTTTCCATTTTCCATTTTCCATTTACCATTTTCCATTTTCCATTTTCCATTTTCCATTTTAAATTTTCGATTTTCGATTTTCTATTTTCCATTTTCGATTTTCGATTTTCGATTCTCGATTTTCGATTTTCGATTTTCGATTTTCGATTTTCGATTTTCCGTTTCCATTTTCCATTTTCCATTTTCCATTTTCCATTTTACATTTTCCATTTTCCATTTACTTACAATCCCTTCACTGTTTCCTGACGCTTTTTCGTTTCATCGGAGTCGCGAATTTATGAATTTTACCCCATACAATCCCTTTACTGTTTCCTGACGCTTTTTCGTTTCATCGGTGTCGCGAATTTATGAATTTTACCCCATACAAAATCCGCTCAACGCGCCTAAAGAAGTTTTCACTTCAAAAATTTCAAATGTACTAGTTTCAAATGAAACACACATTGTCCGTACTCAAGATAATGTTGTGATGTTTGTGTTAGTTCGTATGAAATGACTCTAGTGAAGTCCATCTAAAATTATTCTTTGATATACAGTGGCTCACAGCTTATTTCAATCAGCACGTAAAAAAAACTTTAACTGCCTTTAAAAGCTAAACTAAAGAAGATATCAATATTATTTACATGCAGGTTTTTAGTCTAATGTTTAAACTAATCAAATATGACTTCATTTATTTTTTTTATATTTTTTAATATTCTAAAACAATTAAAACGAAAAATGCATCAAATAACAATGCCACAGCTTCAGGCCCGTGCAATCGGGGGGGGGGGGGGGGGGGGCATTTTTTCAGTGGCAAGTTAGTAGCTTTTACTTTATTATTTTAATAATAAAGTATAGTAGTAAGGAAGGCACCTACCGTACAAAAATTACCAGGTGCGATAGTGACAGGTAGCAAAGAGAGTGTCCAAAGTGCCTACCAAAAAGGCCGGTCTTTGTTGTTGTTCTGAAGGTTAATGACGTCTGCTGGTGCCTTCTTTTGGGCGTGAACAATTGTGATGACGTCAGCTGGTGCCTTCTTTTGGGCGTGAACAATTGGGTGCAAGGGAGTGAGGTAGTTAGCATACTTGAGAGAGCAATATGTTTGATGAGAGTTATTTCCCTCACCATGTGACGGTTGAGCGGATTTTATATCCCACCAGCAGATTCCAGCACCCAGCAGGTGAGATGCAGTTAGCATTCTCGGTGTTTGAGTGAGGAGGTAGACAGGTGATGGTTGGTAAACAAAAAAGCAGTTCCTCTACATTATAAGCAAAAAAGAATCATTTCCTCTCCATTGTAAACGAAGAAGAATTAGTTCATCTCCATTATAAACAAAATAACCAGTACCTGTACCTTTTGTGCAAAACCACTTGCGGGAATGTAATTTCGGTAATCTCGTATTCCGTTTTAGACTCTGGCCTTCTTTTTAAATCTCGACTAATGTACCATACATATGTATATCCAATATGCGTAATGTGTTTAAGTTTGAGGTGATACTCTTGAGATGACTTTTTATTTGAGTGAATTACCTACCGTGGGAATATTAAAAACAAGTTTCCAGCTTGCTTCTTTCAAAACGTTATAGCGTCGATCGTTTTGTTTTTTCTGATAAATCATATATGTAAATAATAACATGGGTGACGTGTTGGGTTGAATTGATGGGAATTAAAGTACAAATTTTTCGTTTTATGTTTTATTCAAAGCTGTATAGAACTTTTACAAAGTGAGTAATTTGATACAATTATGCTACAAGAGCTTAACTTTATTTTGATTACAGAATAGATTGTTTCTTAAGTAAAATAGGTGTTAGTAATTCTTCCATTTTTAAAATCCTGCGTTGAAATCTTAATCGATCTAATGCATCGGTTTGCCAAGTACCCTTTCTACTGGATCTATATGCGTACTCCCATGCAATTATGTATTTAACCGAAACCTGATCACAAAATCGAACATGTTTATAATCTAGAGATGACATTGAATAGATTGAGTAGCTCGACGATCAAGAAAAATATTGCAATTATCAGCAGAAGTAATTTCAACACTGTAGGCAATGATGGCGGCCAATGTGATTTTTTAGCCGGCTTGTTATACGGTCCACAAACGTCTTTGCCGTTAGCGAACACACAATCAGGAGACAAGCGTCGATGCGCAGCTTCCACATCAGAAGACGTAGAAAATGCACTCATTATCAGTGAGCAGAAGAAACACCTGACGTAGTCCTTCAAGTTGGTGTAAAAGAAACCGCTTTTTACAAGCTTAAGAACTTTCCTCTCCTCTAGATCCAAATTTTTAAATGTCTTTAAACGGTCGTATTCATGTCTTAAGTTTAGCATATTGACTAAAGTCCGAATGTTATAGCACGTCTTTTATAGCAATCCAAGAATTATGAGCTGATGGAAAACCAAGCCATTTTACGTAAACTTGACTCCCCCTCCTTTTTAGAATCTCTTCTACAAGGTAAACATCAGGATGTTTGACTTTTATTAACTCTAGTTCATAGAACCCTCCTTGTATTATATTTCCCTGATAGTCTTTGAGTATGTATGTACGTGGTTCTGTTCTCTTTACTTCGGTTATCTGAAATATTTCGGTGGACCAGTTAGGGGTATAACCCTTCTCGAATACATGCTTGTACTTGCTTACACGTACATGATCTCCTTTCTTGAATTTAGGTCTTGACGTAACCTTCAGCTTACGGTAGACATCTCTAAGAAGCTGAATTTCATTTGATGGCCCAACATCTATAGGACGCATTTTTATGGTACGATGTTTTGTCCTATTGTATTTATTTATTAACTCTTTTAGTAACCCAGTCCAGTTATTGCTCCCGTTCATACTAAACTCTCTCCACATCATACTTTTCAAAGTTCTGTTAAATCGTTCTACAATTGAGGCCTTTAACGAACTGTACGTGGAGTAGTGATTGATTTCAAATTTCTTCATCAAGTCCTGAAATGCTTTATTGAAAAACTCTTTCCCATCATCTGTTTGCAAATTTTTTGGAAAGCGTTGTCCATTAAAAATGGATTGCATAGCCTTGATAATCTCCCCAGCACTTTTGTTTTTAAGTGGTAAGGCCCATGCATATTTGGAGAATGTGTCAATTACTGTTAGAAGAAAGTGAAAGCCCTTATTCTTAGTTGAATAAGAGCTCATATCCACTAAATCCGCTTGCCATAAGTCATCTATTCCACGAATGGTCACACGACGGCGCCTAAAATTTCTGCGGGCTGTCTTATGTAGTTCGTTAATAACCTGTCTTCTGCTCATTTCATCATGTGTATAAATAGAGGACATGTTTGTACATGTTTTATATAGAATCCAGTATAGGAAATGATACGTTTTGATCATCCTTTCACCATGATGGTAGCGGGTCCGTCAGGAAGCGGTAAGACGACGTTTATTGAAACGTTACTGGAAAACACATCACTCATTAACACTCCGATAAAAAAGATTATGTGGTGTAATACCGAGCGAGGCGCCATTCCTTCACAATTACCATTTCAAAATATTGAGTATTTAAATTCTATACCGGAGGATTTTATAAACGAAACCAATGAGCCAACATTAATCGTACTAGACGATATGATGCTAAATGCATTTTCAAAGCAGGTTTGTGAACTTTTTACAAAAGGGTCACACCATAGGAATTTTTCAGAAATACTTGTAACACAAAATGTCTTCCATCAAGGCAAGTTTTGTCGAGATATTTCGCTTAACTGCAAATATATGGTCGTTTTCAAAAACCCCCGCGATAAAAGCCAGTTCCTTCATTTGGCCAGACAGATTTACCCTGAAAATAGTGCAGAGCTAGTGAGAATATATAAAGAAATTACTCAAGCTCCCCACGGGTATTTGCTTATTGATCTGACTCAGTCTACCAACGATTTACTTAGATTCAGAGCGGATATTTTTAATAAAAGATTTGTAACGTGTTATTGTTCAGGGACTGATTTAAACAGTAAAAATGGTGTCACGAATGAAACGCTTGAAGGACAACAAACATATGCTATATGTTCTCAAAAATGCTAGTCCATGTTTAAGAAAGGCTATCATGAAAAAGGCAGATCCTGAAGTGATCAAGACTATTTGTGAAATTGCATTAAACACGCTGAAGGGGAATCATGTGCCATGTCGTAAAATATTTAACAGTCTATGCAAGTATAAAAAGAGCATGCGAAGGTTAGTTGATGCTAGACGATCTGTTCCTAGACAGCGTAAAATCTTAGTACAGCAAGGAGGCTTTTTACCAATCCTGATAGGGAGTGTACTTTCAAGTGTTATTGGCTCGTTGATTGAAAAATATGCATAGAAAGAGCGTTCTCAATAAGATGTTTCTTCTTTCACCAGAAGTGTATGAACAGTTAAGGGGGCAGATAGATGATGGAGTTGGCATGTCCATCTTCGATAAGACTATACATGGCATATTGAGAAATAAAAAAATGTCTGACGAGGACAAATGGTATAATTATAGGAACACGCTGATAAAGTTTCTTAATGCAAAGCGTAAAGGAAGACAGATTCGCGAAGAAAAACCTCTCGCGTTTGCGCCAGAAGTAAAGTTAGGAAATCATAAAAACTTACGAGATAATGCGACACAGACAAGGTTTGCTTTCAAAGAGGAAATGTCAACACAAACTTCTCCGATTAAGAATCCCGATCCGTTTTACAGTATGGCTGAAGATATCTTTGAGGCTGGTGACATGACTTCACCAAAGTATAATAGCTCTAGTGCGGAAGAGATAACCCCGCCAAGGCGATCACTATCGCCTCGGTTCAAAAGACGATTATCTGTAAGCGGTATAGCTAAAAGTTTAAAACCGGCTTCAAAGTTTCGTAAGACTACTCCTGAAGTCAAGAGCGTGGATAAAGAATATAGAGTTATAACTGGTGATGACGGTATAACGCAGTATACTATACCGAGTGAAATGGAGGTTGATGAAGCTGCCCGACTTATAGACGAACTAGAGCAGAAAGAAGGAGCAGAAAAGCCAGAACAAAGAACGCCTGCCAAACAGCTTATATTAAGGCCTTCACGACTAGAAAATGCTTCATTAAGTACAGACGAACAGTACCCTATAGCTGGGCGTTTAAGAAGAAGAACTGAACGAATCGGAAGTGCACCAAATATTTTCTGGGAAAGACTTTAAAAATGCCTGTAAGCATAAGAGAAAACGAATTTTACATAGGCCTTCTAAGTAATAATTCTATGGACATCTTCCTAATGCTTGTAAGCTGGACGGTGGATGGACTGTTGGAATTACAGAAATTGCATTAGCTAATCGTAAATCGAGAACTGCTGAGAAGAAAGATGGAAAACGCGTCATAGATGATGGAATAGCGAAAAGTACTACTAAAAAAGCGAAAAGAGCTGCTACAGATGCACTTAAGATTAATGCTTTTGTAAAAGCAGTGTATGGTTTGTCTATTTATCTTAAATGGAGTTACCAACAGTTATTAAATTTATGTTACAATAAACAAGATATGAACTTTTCTACTTTCTTATCTTCGTTTAACGACGCAGTTGAACCCTATTGGGCTGCTGATACCTTTGCAGATTTTAAAGAGGGTTTGTATAACAGTTTGGTAACTGATTCAACTATTCGAAATATCCCTGATACTAGCAAAGATGCGCGACATCCGAGACCAGAAGATTTCTCTTTGCACATTTATCAGGATAGTGAAGTTGCGGATATTGTAACTTTAGGAGCTTCCGAATATAAGTCTATATATCATCTTTTCAATAGTATAATTGGACAGATTCCTAGAGAGAAGCGAAAATATAAAGCACTATTACACATGATAGACTATTACATACCTCCAGTTTACAGTATAAGTGAAAAGGCCGGGGAAAGTGTTCCGAAGAAGCTTGACTCTTTAGATTTAGAGATAAAAGAATTGAAACTTAAAATAAAGATAAAGTATCCGCTACCAACGCCCATTAACGTTAATGATTTAGTCGGGCTTTTTGTCGCGAATATACAGTATGATGACGAAACTATAGCTGTTCTACCTCGGAGGAGAAAATCAGATCAAATTAGGAAAAAAATTATTCAAACTCTAACTGACCTGGGGAAAGAGGCATCTACCTTTGAGATACCGCACAAGCGCACAATTACGGATAAAAGTATAATATTAAAAGTTCCTTATAAAAAACTACCCGATGGTACCCTGTTAACGACAGGTGTGCCTATAGATTTGAAGAAGAAAGACTTATCAGGATTCATTTCCGATATATTCTTTCAAACGCCTGTGAAGGAGCGTGATGCTAGTGTCCTTGCCGAGGAGGTAGGCAAGTCGTTTGAAAAAGCCTCAGTAGAAGAGGAGAAGAAGAAGGGTACTTTAGACAGAATCGCCGTATTAGAAGATTCCATTATCGAAATAAAAAGCAGATTTCCCCGAGAACTAGCAACTGTAGCTGGAGTAGAATGCAAGGATGTAGGAATAATACACGTTTACACTGATATCATTCGCCCCCAAATAGTAGGAAACAAATTAGTGAGAAATCTGCGTATGATTCCATTGAAAGAATGTGATAATATCTTCAGGTTTTAGCATGTAGAATACTACCCTCTGGAAAAGACCTACATTGAAAGTATCTCCATAAAGATAACCGATGATCAAGGTGAATTAATTGACTTCATCCCCGGCTATACCCCGACATATGTGATGCTTCACTTCAAAAGACAATAAAGTATAAATATTCAGACGCGCATAAGGGATCTTCATAACTAGTGCACTTTCAAATCAGAATGAATTCATCTTATACAAGGTATTATTTAATTCAAAGCGGCGCTGGTTTGTCGGATATAGGTGATGTTTATCGATCTCCACTAATATTCCAGCGTGGAAGAGGTATCGGTAGCTTCTTTAGCGGATTACTACGTTATTTACGACCTTTAGTTTCCTCAGTGTAAAAACTATAAAGGAGCAAGCTGTTAAGACTGGAAAAACAATATTATCAGAAGTGGGAAGTAAGCCTCTCAAGAACATTTTGAAAGAACAAGGACAAGCCGCTACTCAAGAACTGATGCAAAAGGGTGTGAAAAAACTCTTTGACAGTATGGGTGGAGAGGGAATGAAAAGGCGTGCGACTATAAAAAGGGCTAATCCGTTTTCGATAGCACAGTTAAATACAGCTCTTAAACGTAGAAAACCTACCAAGTCCAAGAGAAAATCAATTAAGAAAAGACCGGCAACCAGTAAAAATAAAAAAGTTAAAAATAGAAAACGTAAGCGCGTATTGGATATATTCGATAAATAAGGAGAATGACCTCGTACAGAGAATGTATGAAATCTGAATTAGATTTATTCAAGGCGCCACCGATACAAGCTAATATTTTAAGAACCGAAGAAGTTTCATACAAGCCAATAGCATCTCTTGATAACTCCTCAGTTCTGGAATTCGTCTCGCTAGGACATGGGGATACGTACCGTGATTTATCCAGTATCTACCTTCGCTTAAAAGTTCAGCTTATTAAGACAAAAGGCGGGAAAGAAGAATTGTACACTGGAAAAGAAAAAACAAAAGTTAAGGATTCAAAGGGTGCTGAGCATGAAGAGTCAAGTGACCCGATCGGTGTAGTTAACAACCTAATGCATTCGCTTTTTAGGCAATGCACAATACAATTAAATGGTAGACCTATTGCGCAAACTGACAACAATTACCATTACAGAGCATACATCGAGAACTTATTGAATTACGGTAGAGATGCATCAACAACACATTTAGAATCTGTAGGATGGTACCTCGATCAAGATGGTATGGAAATGATTGAAGATGGAAGCAAAAGTGGTGCTCCTAGTGAATTTAATGAAGGATATCTCAAACGATCTGATTTGTTTTCGAAAAGTAATGCGGTGGAGCTTATGGGAAAGATTCACGGTGATTTACTCAATCAAGATAAGTTACTTTTGAATGGGGTGGATTTCAGACTTTCACTTTCTATGGAAAAACCCGAATTTTACCTCTACTCAAAAGATGACGGACACTCTCCGCAAATTAAAATTATTGATGCCACAATGTATATGAACCATGTAACTGTCAACCCCAATATTTTAATGGCACATGAAACTATTCTTCAACGCTCAAACGTGATATACCCGTATAAGCGCGTCGAGGTGAAGAGTTATACGCTACCAGCTAACAGTTCAACACTATCTTTAGATAATGTTATAATCGGACAGCTACCGAACTTGTTAATTTTCGGTATGATAGATAATGATGCCTACAGCGGTAAACAGACGAAGAATCCATTCCACTTTAAACACAATGATATCACACGATTTAATTTAGCCGTCAATGGAGTCCAAGTTCCAAACCAGGCTTTAGAGTTTGATTACTCTCAGGAGAAACCTATAAGTACACGAGGGTACCTTTCACTATTTAAGGGTACAGGTATTCATTATTTCGACAAAGGTAACCAAATCTCAAAGAAATTCTTCGATAATGGATGCTTTCTAATGGCGTTCGATTTAACTGTAGACAATTCATACGGGTCATCTTGTGGCAACTTATTAAATCAAGGAACTGTGAGGATCGAAGGAAGGTTTAAGAAAGCGTTGACAAAAAGTGTAACTTGTATAGTGTATGCCGAGTATGATGGAAGTCTTGAAATAGACAAACTTCGTGGAATACATACTGATTTTTGAAAAGTATAAATATAACCTTTTAATCTCACAATTCTTCATATTATTCAGCTGACGGGTAAGAATAACAGAGATGGCCTATTGTATTGTAAATGTAGAGTATTTTAATGAAGGTAATCTAACCTTCTTTAAAAAGGTTTCGTTTGCCGGTTTCTCAACTCAAAATAAATTATTCTCGAAGGAAATAACGTATAAATATCCCACATCATCGGCTAGCACAACAGATCAGACTGGTGCATTTGGAAATTTGGAGCTTGAGCGTCTGGATGAAAATCTTATTATGACATTAGCGAAATTCGCAACCGTTTTTGTTTATAGCGCAACGACAAAGGAATTCTTAGAAAGTTATACCACCAGTCACACTAAGATCATTGACATTGATGCTATCGCTTCAAAAGAGCAGATATGAACACGATTGAACTTGTTAATGCATTAAGGAAAAATAAAAACACAAGAAGATTATTCAAAGGTGTATTTCCTTGCGATCGCTTACCTTATAAAATTAAAAAACCAGCATGTGTTATTGCAAATACCGACCCCGGAGACAAGAAAGGTATTCATTGGATAGCATTTTATTTTCCGAGGAAAGGTCCTGCTGAATTTTTTGACTCCTTTGGCAGATACCCCAACAATAAATATTTTAAAAGATTTTTACATACCAACTCCAAGGTTTTTATAAATAACAAAAAACGATTACAAAGTGTATACTCTTCGACTTGCGGAAATTACTGCTGTGTATTTATATATTCTCGTTGCAAGGGGAAAAGTCTAAATTTTTTTCTCAAGCAGTTTTCATCAAAAGATTTTACGGATAATGACGCCAAGGTAGTTAACTTATACCACCATATATTTTCATCGGGTGCTACACAGAACGGTGGGATTTTTCGTAACCAGTATTGTAAATCGGAGGTTGAGAGTATAAAAGCATCAGTTTAAACCACCCGACTTTCAGTTTTTCTCTAAAATTCTTCCGGACAATATGGCTTCACCTATTACAAAAAATGAGGGTGTCATGAAACAGCGACAATCTAACAAAAGAAAAAAATCAGCCCCTTCGGGTGAATCAACTGTTAAGAAACCATGCAAGCAGAAAAGGTCTGAGGTTCCTGGTGAAGGTGCTCTACTGAACTACACCTACTATCTGGACGGTTGCCAAAACCGAAAGGTTGTATTAGGCTTTGACCCGTTCACATTTGAGGCGAAAATAATCTTCAGTTACCCTGGACGTTTCCCTGTGTCAACAAACTACTCCGGATGGACTTCGCTGTACAATTATCTGATCAAGCTAAAACATGAAAATGACGAAGCTACTCAAGCGGTTCAAGCTGGTTTAAAAAAGGAATTCGTCATACCGGTCGATGAAGGTAGTATTCGACTATCATCCCAGAACCTTTTAAATTTGTTTGAAAGGATGGATTTCTTCAATATCGTCATGTTTCATAACAACAACGCTTCTGAAAGTGTGAGGGATTATTTCAATCAATACACAACTAAATGCAAGGAAAAAGATGTATTACAGCTATCGAGTGAAGACTTTTTTATACCATCACGCACTTCATATGTACATATTAATTATTCTCGACTTTTTTATGAAATTCCGTGGTTTTGTAGTGCAAGAATTATTTTTAATATAACGATTTGCTAATAAAAAATTTGTCTAAGCTAAATATTTGTGTTTTCTTTTATAAATAAGCTTTATTCATCAGCATATATAGATATATATTTACACAGTTCTGCACGGCGCAACGAGTAGCTCGAGCTTGGTTATGATTTTTACATAGTGATTGAAAATTTTGAAGCTCTGATAATTTAGGTATTTCAAGCTGAATTATCTCAGCGTCTGGTAAGTACCTTCTGATGAAACTCTCCTTCACAAGTCCTTTCACATATATAGTAAAGCTGGTAAATTCCTTCAAAATATCGGGTAAATTGTTATAACATGTCTCGCCATCATTCCAGTGCAAACCATTAATGTTTTCTCGTTCAAACTTCTGCTGTCGATCCGCTTTTATGTTCAGCTCCTGATAGGGGTGAGGGGGTAGAAAGAAATAAAACGTTGGGTATATCGACCCAAAAGGCAGAATAGCAAGCTCTTTAGCAAAATACTGCCCGAAATTTCCAGTGACGAACTGGATATCAATAATAATTTTATCCATATTCTCGTGAAGGCGTAATACCGTAAAGTGAGAAACATTTTTTGTTTTTCAGACATTTATATATATTTCAAGAAAATTTTTTATATTTTTACAATTTGAATTACATTAATTTATTTCAAATATTCGGTAATCTCTTAATTCTTAATCTTAACAAAAGTTATACAAAATATCAAAAGAGTGCTTATGCATGTAATTTACATTATTTTTTATCTTCTATCTTCATTTTCTTGTGGCCGTACGGAAAAGAGAAATATCCATCCTTGACGATTCTTTTATCGAATGTAAACTGAAAGTTCTTTTTTTTGGGTGAAGAAATAACAACACCGGGGCGTTTGCGTTTTATTTTTCTATCATTTTTGATATATACGGGCTCATCATCATCATTTCCGATCACCATCGACTTGAACCGATCAAAATTAATAACCTGGGCATTTTCAAAATTTAAAGTTATACCTTTACATTTTGTGATATATTTGGATCCCTCTTCTGTTTCAACTTTCAAGCTGTAGCTTTTTGGGCCTGTACTTACGAATTCCGAAATAAAGGCTTCAGGTCCGAAGCGTTGAATTTCATCTGTTAAATCGCCTAAAAAGTCTGATATTAAGAATGATGAAGGAGTCTTTTTGCTATCCACGAAAATTAAACTATCAGTGTCGCAATAAAGCAAATCAATACCAGCCTTTTCTAACACCTCATGAAGCTTTAGTCTAGCAAACGCTGTAGTATAGGCCGCAACAGGGATATTGACGTGTGGAAGCATATTCATATTTTCTTCGATATACTTCCATGTGATCCACATTGTCTCCTCATTAGCTGGGAGTAAAGAGCATATTTCTATACCTGGTGAGTCAATAAACTCACAAAATTCTTTATACTTGTTGACAACTTTTGTATACGTTCTATCTTCTCTTTGCGCGAATTTTCCCCAAAAAGAGTTAAGACAAATCTTAGCAGTATTCCGTCTACCAGGATTTTTTTCGATATTTTTCTTCTCCAAGACAATATCTTCTTTCAACCGGTAAGCTTTTAAAAATTCATCTTTCTCAACTTCCGAGGAAAGCTTACTGTTCCATCCGCTAGCTTCTTGCTTAATTTTTAAAAAAGTATTAACATATTCTGTAAATAACCCCCCTGTTTTTAAAAATTGGTCATACTGAACATGGTCGTATTTCCAGACTTCAAATACTGTCTTTATTTTATAACCCTTTTTAACAGCTAAAGATACTTCAGGGATAACCCACGTACCAGTGAAGGCTCTATCTTCTTCTATGTGATCGCAATTAAATAAGTTATTTATTTCAGCATATTTTCTGCATAGAGCAAAATATAATTTCTTATTATTTTTGAAAGGGAGAACCGGAATATACAAAGTCGGTGGTGGGATAACAGTGCATTTGATAATTCCATGCATTAAAAGTATATCTGGTAATAAGGGTATATTTTCATTACGAAAAATTGTAGGATGTCCGATTGGATATGGAGAATACTTATTAATGTATGGGTATAGACTCGTGAAATCTAAATATCGTATTACTTCATCTTCTTTTGCTTTATGATATAATTTGAATACTTCAGTACGACCTCCGAAAATGGCATCTCTCGGGTTAATTGGCAGAGTAATGTTCATTATACTTTTATCTAACCTCTTATCTATTTCTTTGTTTTCTCTTAAGAATTCCTTAAACTCACACTCCCAAATATATTCGAGATTGTAACCGCAGTGTTTAATTGTTTCGAGGCGTCTTTCCGTACTTTCGTTTCTTTGCTTTAAAGTGTCTAAATTATGATTTGATTTATCAGAGACTTCTTCTAGCTTAAAACATTGTTTACAACCGTGATAAAAGCAACCTAGGAACTCAAATACTGTATTAGTTCTTGTATTAAAACCATCTACTCGAAAGCCGCTTTTTTCCAGTTTAACTTCCCCTTTGTTTATAGCAGAAATAATTTCGTCATCTAACTCCCAACTCTTAGAAGTAAGCCACTTTAATGAAAGTCTGGAATAATTTTTAGTATTATAGTAGCTACTTTTCGGCATTATCCCCAATGTATTTCTTTTAAGGAAATTTTTTCGGAAGACAAGCATACAAGCTGAAGCTATAGTCACACTTGATGTGAAAGGATTAATTCCGGTTATAGTAAGAAATTCTTGCATGAATCGAATACAACCTATTCGTAGTATATCGACATCATTAATACAATATTTTAACATTTCCATTTTATTATTGAAGACTCCTGAAGATACATTGTTGTACCATTTTAAAAATTCCTCTCTTTCGCCCGATTTCATGGCGTTGTATCCATACATTTCACGGTGCGGAAATCCTCCAACATAATCAATATTTTCCACAGTGTTAAAGAAATAAGGATAATACCCCTTCACATGATCGTTAATAGCAAATACTTGGGGGAATTTGGAAAGGGGGAATGCTAGAAAATTTAATGAGTCTATAAAGGCTATATTCCCACATTTCAATTTCATTATTCTAGTACCATTCATAATAGGTTCAATTTTTAATTTCCTATTTAAGATCTCTGAAATTAAAAAGTGCCCATCGTACCCCTGTAAATTATGTGCAATACAGAACACATTGTTTATAAAGGGACGATCTTTTAAACAATAATCTAAAAATCTACTAACAACCGTTGTTTTATTATCAAACTCAAAAACATGCTCTCTGACACCGCAGACGCCACATTTTTCTTTTATATCCGGGTTGTCATAACATTTATAACATACTTGATGTGCTACTATTAAATTCACGACATGTAAAAAGGATGTTGCACTTGACTCATATGAAGTATTCTGTGTGCTTTCACAGTCGAAAAAAATAATTAGGAATCTAGTATTATCCTTACCATTATATGGTTTGATATAGCATAAGTGGCCTTCAGGAACAATTTTTGAGCAAATTTGACAATAATACTCATTACAGGTATGACTTTTTTCTCGCTTCTTGTCATGAATTATAAATTTTTGACACAATTTACATATCTTGAAGGTTTCGCACATGTTTTTACCCTCAATTTTGTTTTGTAAATGATTGAGGTAACAAACTTCACCTCTAAAAGTACGGTTACAGTCTTCACACATTTTCACCTGCCTAACAAATTTACATGATGGGAAAGCATTACAGTAAGAGCATTTCATTACACACTTATGCCTACTCTTTTGTGAAATTTTATCGCAAAAAGGACAGATGTAATCTTTATCAAAAAGTCCTGTTACTGACTTGATCACGTAAAAGTGTTTTAAATTCTTTGAATAGTACAGATAAATTTTGTTTTCAAAACTTCTTTGCATTTGAAGATTGAAAATAATTGAGTTTGAATCTCCCAAGTTATCGAAAACGATTATCTGATAATCTTTTAAAAATTTTTGGAACTTATAAAGATCCTGTAAAATGCACCCATCTTTTCCAACCTGAACGTGTGCATTTTTGCACAGAATCTCGGCCTTTTCACCCAAAGTTTGAAGAACTTTTACACTTTGACGTTTACTGACATTTTTTGCAGCCAATTCTATTGCAAAACAAATGCTTCGTGGTAGACAATTTACATCATCATCCTTTCCCACATCTATTATACTCCTTTTCCTACTAAGTATTTCACTCTCTCCCATAGAACCGGCTTTAAGTCTAGCTCCTGCATTTGGAAAATTAACTATATCTGCCTTCAATTCCATAATATTGTCTGAAAGGAAACTGTAATTGGACTGATTCACATTCGAAATCAGCCCAATAATATATTTCCCGCTTAATTCATTAATAGGTCTTAAACTTGCCCATATTGGTTTTACGTCCGGTGAGTTTGGTAGCGTAATTGTAAATCCCACTTTACTATCTTTGCTTGAATTCGTAAGAATCTCTTTAATCACTTCATCAAACACTTTTTCTAAAGCCTTAAAAGGATCTTCCGAAATATCACCAAGATCCTTTATCTTAAAACTTATTTTCACGCCTTCCACATGAAATTTTTTATAAAATTTTGCATGCTTGGATAGCAGTTCATACCCTGTTTTTGAACCATGCCCAATCTGTATGTCTTCGTTGCGACCAGCGCAATTCTTTCCAAAAAACATTTGCTTAGTGCTTCCTGTCTCTGCGGCTTCCTTCACCACACTGTTTGAAAACGAGACATTGAAGACCGTCGAGAATTTTGTCAATATTTCCAAGAATGTATATTTCTCTTGGACTGAAAATGAGGTTTTTTGTTTTTTTATCTCCTTAATTACATTACTTAAACTAGATATAAAGAAATCATGGCCTAGGACTAAAGCACAATCTAAGAAATTAAAAAATTTTTAGGTGTCCATAACTATGGTAATTCCCTTTACTAAACTATTTTTATTAAAAACTCTTATTTATTTTAACTTAAATTAACTTAACACTATTCCACTATATTATTAATATTATTTTTTTTTTTTTAAATTATTTTTCCTCCGTAATTCCTCAGTATTTCTGAGCCAAGAGGAGGTATGCCAGACGGGGTCAATGGGGTGAATCCTCACTTTTCGTCTTCTTTCCTGCTTTCCTGAAACTTTTTTTCTTTCAACTTGTGTTGAGCTTTCCTTTCCGGATTTGATTATTACTTTTCCTTCTTCATCTAACGCCTCCAAACGTCTATTAATTTTTTCTATTTGTTTGCTAAGGAGGTTAATTTTCTCTCTTAGAACAATGTTTTTTACAACTAATGTAGAATTTTTTGAATCGGACATAAGGTCTGTTCTTTCTACATACAATTTCTACACTAGATTACACTAGATAAACTCATATAGCCATCAACTTCGACAAATGGTGAAGAAGAAAAACCTACACCTGCTCCCAAACTATTGTAAAAAGTTTTCTTAGAGTACACTACACTCGACTAAAAGAATATATCTTTTAGGAGACGTTGAACTTTGTGGTTTTGGATTTTTCCTTCTTCTCCTTTCCAGTGCGCCTCCAAGCGCTATTATCCTTCAGTTTTTTGGTGTGGTCCGTACTAAGGATGTCCAGTTTCACTCATATAGTCATCAACTTCAACAAATGGTGAAGAAGAAAAACCTACACCTGCTCCCAAACCAGTGTAAAAAGTGTTATTAGAGTACACTACACTCGACTAAAAGAATATATCTTTTAGGAGACGTCGAACTTTGTGGTTTTGGATTTTTCCTTCTTCTCCTTTCCAGTGCACCTACAAGCGCTATTATTCTTCAGTTTTTGGTGTGGTCCGTCCTAAAGATGTCCAGATTCTAGCTTTTTGGGGTAAAAATATACACAATTAAAAAGTTTTTAATATTGACAATGAAGCATACTTACATCTTCAGCTCCTTAGTTATCGTGAAATGTAACTTCCATTGGTTACTTTTGGCTTTTTATACTGAAATCCATGAATATTTTACACAATGAGAAAGGTGGGGGCTATCCACCACTCTAAACTTAAATAAATTGTGTAATATGGTAAAGTACCTTATTCTTTGATCCGTATGAACTTGACTGAACAATTTTTTCCTCAATATTAAACCAATAATTAAATATGACCTTTTGAGACATATTGGAATATTTTACCTCAGACATAGTAAAATCAGAACTGTGAGATATATATAAATGTTTTTAATCGAAAACATGTTCGATTAATGCTTCTACACTTTACTGGTAAACATAACTTATACGGAAAATTAAACTAACAATTAAATATGACCTTTATAAAACATATTGGGAAAATTTTTCCTCTGGCATAGCTTAATTACACCTGTGAGATTAAAAAATCAAAAAAGGGTTTAAATCGAAGACATTTCCAATTAAAGCTTCTCTTTATTTCAGGTATACAAAAATGACTACTGGAAAAATTAATTCAGTTTTAATATAAAATTAAATCAGTTTTTAATTTACCGATTTTAATGGACCTACGATTTTTATGACATTGTAGTAAACGACTATGTGTATTATCTTTTTACTCTTGATTTAAACATCTTATATGTGTAATTAGTACCGTGAATTGTATATAAATACAGAAAATTCTGTGCCCATCATCACATTCAATCAAACCTATTACAGGAGTAATAATGGTAAGGGTTTTTTGCTCAATTTAAAATTTTTACATTTTAAATCTAATTTTTATTAATTTTATTTTGTTTTTTTTTTTTTTTATTTCAGAGTACCTTTGAGCTTTTATGCGAAACGGCGGAGAATGGGTATGATACGCTCATACCCATCACATCTTTGGCAATCGGAGAACAATATCCAGTAAAGTGTTTCGGCTTGGTGAAGACCAAATATGGTCTACGCCTAACTGTGCACCTTAAAAAAGGGGAGTATATATATCTACCTCCAAGGTTTGCGGAGAAGATAAAAAATCAAAAGCAGATTGAGGAATTGAATCAAACTTCTCAATCTATAGTTTTTGAAGGGAAAGATGAAACCAAAGGTGGCTTCATCATGCTTAAATTTATAAAAAATTAATATTAAGAAAATAAATGAACAAAATTTGTTATCTTAAAAATATTAAGAAATAAATGAGAAAATTTGTTATCTTAAACATTAAGAAATAAATGAAAAAATTTGTTATCTTAAAATATTGTTTTTATTTACATTCATCTATCCCCGTTCGGCACTTGAGCCAGACAGCCAGAATTATAAGAAAAAAACAAAACGATCGACGCTATTACTTACATATATTATTTTTCCGATGAAACAAAACGATCGACAGATGTGGAAGCTGCGCATCGACGCTTGTCTCCTGATTGTGTGTTCGCTAACGGCAAAGACGTTTGTGGACCGTATAACAAGCCGGTTAAAAAATCACATTGGCCGCCATCATTGCCTACAGTGTTGAAATTACTTCTGCTGATAATTGCAATATTTTTCTTGATCGTCGAGCTACTCAATCTATTCAATGTCATCTCTAGATTATAAACATGTTCGATTTTGTGATCAGGTTTCGGTTAAATACATAATTGCATGGGAGTACGCATATAGATCCAGTAGAAAGGGTACTTGGCAAACCGATGCATTAGATCGATTAAGATTTCAACGCAGGATTTTAAAAATGGAAGAATTACTAACACCTATTTTACTTAAGAAACAATCTATTCTGTAATCAAAATAAAGTTAAGCTCTTGTAGCATAATTGTATCAAATTACTCACTTTGTAAAAGTTCTATACAGCTTTGAATAAAACATAAAACGAAAAATTTGTACTTTAATTCCCATCAATTCAACCCAACACGTCACCCATGTTATTATTTACATATATGATTTATCAGAAAAAACAAAACGATCGACGCTATAACGTTTTGAAAGAAGCAAGCTGGAAACTTGTTTTTAATATTCCCACGGTAGGTAATTCACCCAAATAAAAAGTCATCTCAAGAGTATCCCTCAAACTTAAACACATTACGCATATTGGATATACATATGTATGGTACATTAGTCGTGATTTAAAAAGAAGGCCAAAGTCTAAAACGGAATACGAGATTACCGAAATTACATTCCCGCAAGTGGTTTTGCACAAAAGGTACAGGTACTGGTTATTTTGTTTATAATGGAGAGGAACTAATTCTTCTTCGTTTACAATGGAGAGGAAATGATTCTTTTTTGCTTATAATGTAGAGGAACTGCTTTTTTGTTTACCAACCATCACCTGTCTACCTCCTCACTCAAACACCGAGAATGCTAACTGCATCTCACCTGCTGGGTGCTGGAATCTGCTGGTGGGATATAAAATCCGCTCAACCGTCACATGGTGAGGGAAATAACTCTCATCAAACATATTGCTCTCTCAAGTATGCTAACTACCTCACTCCCTTGCACCCAATTGTTCACGCCCAAAAGAAGGCACCAGCTGACGTCATCACAATTGTTTACGCCCAAAAGAAGGCACCAGCAGACGTCATTAACCTTCAGAACAACAACAAAGACCGGCATTTTTGGTAGGCACTTTGGACACTCTCTTTGCTACCTGTCACTATCGCACCTGGTAATTTTTGTACGGTAGGTGCCTTCCTTACTACTAAGTATTGTTATCGATTTTTTAAAAAAATAAATTTGCTACCCTGAAATTTTTATACTCTAGATGAACATATAGGGCCGTATTATTCACCTCGGATTATTTTCGCCTTATCTAGCTGATAACTTATCTGGGGTATTAAATTTAATCACTGATTAATTTCTCTGGTTGAAAAATTGTATTATTCACCTCTAGTTAGCAATTTAGTAGGCCGGTTAATTTTATCGGCTGGTTTTCCATTTTTCCATTATTTTTCCAATCAAACGTCAAAAATTGTATTAATTATTTACAGAATGTGACAAATTTCTTTTTTTGAATATAAAAATTTGTGTGTTTCAGGAAAAACATCAATTATTGGCTGCAATTTTTTCGTGGTTGCGGACCTGGGAGCAGTACAAACGTTTTGTGTGGTGCACGATTTACACGTTCAACGAGAACCATCCCATTTGATCCTGATAGTTTTCTGATTGTGTGCTACCGAGTGATTGGATTTCGGCAGTGCGAGCAGTCGATTGAAGGCTTGCATCTCCCAAATCCTTAGAGCTATTGCATTTAAGTTTATTGGTATGGTAGATTAAGTGGATCCCTTCAACTGATAAGTTTCTAATGAAGGGGTGAAGGGGGTGGGTGGAATGTTAGAAAAAAGACTTTGGTTTTAATATTTCAGGAACCACTTATGCTGGGTACCTGAAATTCGGAACTTACATAGATCTGTGATAATGTATCCACTTGCTCGCTTAAATTTTATACAAGTGAAATGATTTGGAAGTTCTGAGAAAAACAATGTGTTCGAAACGCTTGAAAGCTTAGGTCGAAAAATTCTAAAATCCATATCTCCTGAACGGGTAATATCACAAAGTCGAAACTTGAAACATGCTAGACTAGGAACTAGGCTAAAAGATTGAAAATAATTTTGTTATAACGGTCAGTGGCGTGGGCGGTAGAAAACTTTGCATTGCAATGTCTCACAAACCAATTGAACCAGAAACAGGAAATGTGTCTTATGTTTAAAGATGGACAATAGGACTTGACTGAAAGTATTTTTCAGCAAGACGATGGATAACTATTTTTCTCCTAAAAATCATATCTCATATCTCAAGAACTGTATAACATAGGATCTTACAATTAATACATGAGTTTGACCTAGCTGAAAATTGTAGGGAGTGTGTGTAAGGGGTGAGGGTGTGAAACGGTGTAAAGGAAACAATTCAATTGGCTTTTTAAGTTGGAAACAGCAGCAACTGTATTTGTCGTCTCATATGTCGCTGTCGATTCGTTGTTCCATTTTCTATTTTGTCGTCATCTTCCTCAGAATCACTCCAATTTTCCCACAAATGAGTTTTTGTCATAACTTCAATCGTGAATAATACAAAATTTGTCAAATCGTCGTTTAAATCCCTGGATATTGTAGAAAACTGGAAGTTGTTGACAAGTTAAATTTTTCCCTGGGTAACTCTGATCACTTGATTATAAACTCAGCGAAAAACTATAACCCGACGTGAATAATACCAAATCTCGGGGAAAACTGGAATTACCCAGACTTTAAAAATAACCCGACGTGAATAATACGGCCCTAAGAGTATTATAAGTTTAATCCAGCCCGAAAAGTTTGTAACGCATAGAACCGAGCCTCGGACGAGAAAAATTTATATTATTTTGTGTTTATTTTTGGCCAAAAACCCCAAATACGTTTGCTGTCCGTCCGTCCGTCCGACCGTCCGTCCGTCCGTCCGACCGTCCGTCCGTTAACACGATAACTCAAGAACGCGTTGACCTAGGAAGTTGAAATTTTGTCACAACTTGTAAAATGGAAAAAGTAAGGACAAGTTCGTTAATGGGCGATATCTTTCCACTCCTTCGGGTACCTCCCATACAAGAGTCCTTAAAACACGTTTTCACAATTATTGCTCGAATGCTTCAAGTATGGAACTTGAAATTTTGCGTACTTAAGGTTTACAATGTTTGAATCAAAAGTTCCGAATATGATGCAAATCGAATGAGTCCTTCGTGTACCAGCCTAGAAAAGTCCTTCAAAAATGTGTTCTTGTTACTCAATCCACTATAACTCCAAAACGAGTTAAAGCAGGAATTTAAAATTTTACAGGAATTAGTTTTATACCAAAACCAAGATGGAGCTCATTAATTAGAGCCATCCGTTGACTCCTTCGGGTAGCTGTCATACAAAAGTCCTTAATAAACATGTTCACCAATATTGAACGATAACTTTAGAACACTTTAAGTTGCGACTTTGAAATTTTATACACATTAATTTTATAATAGTCGCAGCTGAAACTATTAATATGAAAAATATCCCATGAGTCCTTCATATAGTTGCCATAAAAAAATTCTGTAAAATGTCCCAACTTACTTTATGGAACTCACTATAAATCAAAAAATCGAGTAGCCACTATACAATAGTTTCTACCTGTAAGTAAAAGGTCATGTAATAATTGCTTGTGAACTCCTCATTCTTTTGATATATCCAACTAAAAAATAAATCGGAGTTCAGTATTTCATCTAGAGTATCATACGATTGGCTTGCAGCCGATCGTGACTGCGTTACGTTTTTTTACACGTTTTATGACTAATAAGATCCACAAAAGCAAAAAAAATTTTCACTCCGTCTGTGCGCCGTCCGCCGTCCGCCGTCCGCCGTACGCAAACTCGTTTGAGGAATTATAGTTCCCAAACCCTATGAGCTATTAAATTGAATTTTTTTTTCTGAATAGACATGGTGGACCCCTTGAAGTGAGATTTTTTTGAGGGGTGAGGGTGTGAGGGGGAAGGTGGGGGAAGCGTTCTAGACGAAAAATTTTGGTTTATAGATCTCAGCAACCACTTATGGTAGGAAGCTGAAATTTGAAATTTCTATAGAGCTTTGATAGTGGACCCATCTGCAAAAAAATTGATGAATTAGTAGAAGGGGTGTGGGAGTGGAGGGGGAAATAATGCGTCCGAAACACAAAAAAGCTGCGATGGACACATTCTAAAATCCATATCTCATAAACCGTTAGTGGCAAGCAATTACTTAACAGATATCTGTAGTTATACTAGGAGAGTAGATTGAAACAAAATTTGTTGGTAGGGGTGGTGGCGTGCGGGGGTGGGGATTGAAATACTATTAGGTTAAGATATCTCACAAGCCAATTGCACCAGAATAACAAAATTTGGTTTGGGTATAAAGCTTGATAAATAAAGATTGCTCAAAGTAAAATCTTTGAAGGGGGCTGGGGAGTGAAAAAGTGGGGGGGGGGATAAGAATTTTTCAAAAATATCATTTTCCATATCTCAAGAACAGTGGAAAATAGATGCTTAAGTTTTTTTCAGAAGTAGGCCTAATATAGCCCTAGTAGGGAAAAATAATTTGGAGGTGGGTGTGTAGAGGGTGAGGGTGGGGAAGGGTGAGAAGGAAAAAGTTTCGATGTTTATATCTTAAGAACCTGTAATGATACAAACCTGAATCTTGGTACTTAGATAGACCTATAGTGGTGGCATGGTGGAAAAATAAATTTTTTTATGGGTAGCTTGGTACGAGGGTGGGGGGGTGTTTTTCCTAACTTTAGAACGGCTTATGCTAGAAAATTGAAACTCAGTACGTGTATGTAAATCAACCAGAAAAGTAATTCTGATAAAAAAATATTCGAGTATTCATTGGCGTTCAGAAAAAAATGTTCAGTAAATATAAAATGCATATATTTTCACGATTTTCGTCATATCTACTAGGTCTTTCCAAATATTCAATTCATTTTTATTCTACGGATTCTTCATATGAATACCTAGAATGCGTTCACAAGATTTTTTGAAATTCAACCCCTAAGAGGGTGTAAAGTGGTTGTATACTTTTTCATAAATTCCACCATGTTTCTCAGGTCTGATCAGATATCGAATATCATTTCACTACCACGGGCTTGTTTAATAATCACTTTTTTTTAAGTTTTGTCTTTTTCAACCTCGCATCCCGGAATTCGACCCAGTTATATAATTCATATGTTTCACCACATTCTTACAGCTTCCCGTTAGGTTTTCAGTCACATAGTAATATACATCGCATCCCCGAATTGAACACGTTCCAAACTTCTGCCGGAAAAATAATACGGGTTACGCCCAGACTGTTGGCAGATTTTTTTTTTTAGGTCATCACATCCAGTATGGTGGGAACTTGCTAAACCCCCCCCTTCATACCATCCTGCGCACGGGCCTGCACAGCTTCTTTCAACTAAACACTTTGCAGGTATGCAATGATCCTTTATTTTGCAATGATCCTTTATTTTGCAATGTAGCGGTTATTTTTTTTTTCTGTGATTTAGTTATTATATTCGTAATGTGTTTAGGTTCTTTCTTCCTGAATTCTTTGAGAGGATCGTGCAGAAAAATTAGTTTTGCGAAATGGGACCACGTACAACAATTGATCAGCGAGAACTTGTTCTCAGTAATTTTAAAAAAGGTCATTGGCGCAGGAAAATTGGTGAGATGGTTGGACTTAGTGATTCTACTGTGCAGAACATCATATACCGATTTATCCGCGAAAATAGAACGCACGTTAAAGGGAGAAATGCCCCTAACAAAATTTTCAATCCAACGGAAGATCGTTATATTGTCCGGAAAATCTGGGAAACCCCAAAACTTTTGGCTCCCAAAATTGCCAGTAGAGTGGAAGCTGTGCATAGAGAGCATAAAACCAATGGTAGAATAGCGCGCAAGAAGCCATTTATAAGCGACAAAAATCAGAAGTGACGTTTATAATTGGCCAAGGAACATTTATTAAGGATTTTTAATTTTGGAATACCGGTATATTCGCTGATGAGTCGAAGTTTAATATTTTTGGCTCTAATGGAGCCTCATATGTTTGGCGTAAGCCACATACAGAATTGCAAAACAAAAATTTGAAAGCTACAATCAAATACGGAGGGGGTAACGTTATGTGTTGGGCCTGTATGTTCGCCGCGGGAGTTAGAAATTTACAATTTATTGAGACTACAATGGATAGGTCTCAATATCTCGAAATTTTATTGTCCAATTTGCTTGATAGTCGGGAAAAAACTGGGCCTTCGCGATGACTTCAGATTTTATCAAGACAATGACCAGAAGCATAAGTCGGTATTGTACAGACATGGCTGGTTTGGAACTGTCTGCATGTTATCAAACCACCGCAGCACAGTCGCCCGACATTAACGTCATCGAAAATTTGTGGGCTATTTTGGATAGAAACATCCGAAAACAGAAAATATCCAACAAAAGCGATCTACAAACTGCGTTCAATGAAGAATGGGTAAACTTACCCCAGAAGTGACACAAAAACTGGTCGATTCAATGCTTAAGTGGCTTAAAATGGTTGTTGGCCAAAAGGGTGGTCATACCAAATATTGAAATTTTTTGTTGTGCCTTTTAAATTAATTTAAACATTGAATCTGTTACTTGGTTGAAATAAGCTGTGGCATTGTTTTTTGTTGCGTTTTTCGTTTTTAAATGTTTAAGCATATTAAAAAAATATAAAAAAATAAATGAAGTCATATTTGATTAGTTTAAACATAAGACTAATAACCTGCGTTTAAATAATGTTGATATCTTCCTTAGTTTAGTTTTTATAGGCAGTTAAAGTTTTTTTTACGTGCTGGATGAAATAAGCTGTGAGCCACTGTATATCCACTCCCAATATTATGTCAAAATTTGCAGGCGTACCAAAGTACGGATCTGCCAAGATCAAATCATCTAATTGTCTCCAACCGATCTCATATACAAGTTGTCTGGCTGGGATTGGACGTGTAAGTCAGTTGAGTATTATAGCGTTGATAGTAACGCTCTCGACTTCATTGTAATGAGGAAATATTTTAAAAGAAACCTTACTATTCGCTTCTTGCGCTATTGCTCCACCTATTCCTGAGATAAAGGTCGAGGCGTTTTGCTTCCTCAGTCCAAGCTTGCGACTAAGATTTGTAGTGATAAATGACACTTCCGAGGCATTATCCAAAAAAGCTCTAGCGGTGAAATATTTGCCATTTAAATTTTTAACCTGGAGTAAAATTGTCGAAAGAAGAATGCAATTTGTAGATTCCTGTGTTTTTGCAACATACACTCCGAATGTATTTGACATATGTAGTATCGTTATTTGAGTTTGGTTCAGCACCATTATTTGTCGGGTGTAGGTCATGTTCATTGATGGGAGTTGAATTAGAAGATGCGTCATCAGGATCCGAGTGAAGCATGTTGTGATGTTTAGTAGAACACTTTTGACAGTGCTGAGTTGACAAACAATTTTGTACCGAGTGATTACGCTTAAGGCAATTGAAGCAGAGTTGACCTTTCCGCACGTACACTCTTCTTTGACTAACCGGCATCTTCTTGAATTCATTACAAAACATTAGAATGTGATTACCTTGACATAACGAACACCTTCCGTTCGTTGCGACGTGGTGAGTCTTAGCGACATTTCTCGGATTGCTTCCGGATGTTGATGGTCTAGCATTAGATGATTCTTCAATCACTTGCAGTCAGTGGCGTAGCTAGACATGATTTTCGGGGGGGGGGGGGGGGGGGGGGTCAGCAAAAAAATTTTAATATTGACAAATTTGAACTATAAATTGACCAGTAAGGTTCGATATTATCTACAAGTAGTTATTAGTAGTAGTAGTAGTAGATATTATATACTACAATAAAAGAAAGAGTTATTTGTAAGTAATGGAGCTCTCTTTCGAGCTCTAATGAGCTCAATGATTCTCGAGATATGAAACTCAGAAGCCCTACATATTTATCCCGTATAAATTCTAAGCTTCTATCTTAAACAGCTCTTGAGATATAAGACGTGATTCTTTAGAAACATTTTCCACTTCCTTGCTTCAATTCCTGTTCACATTAACCTTTTACGAGAAAGACTCTAGAATATTTCGATCTCAGCGTTCGAGCAATTCGGAGGTATTGTTTTTTCTCACCAATATCGAAAACTTTTTGCGAACTATTCAAGTTTTATATTGTATTAAATTCAAGTTTCAGCTTACTAGTATAAACGATTGAGAATATCTAAAATCTCCGCTTACAATTGACCACAGTCACATAAAGAGAATCCATCTGGTTACACACTGAAAAAATGTCAGCTTACAAGGAATACAAAACGATTCCACAACCAGTTTTCGAACTGAGTGTGACTTAAGGGGGATCATCTGAGTAGAAAGCAGAAAAAATAGATAAATTTTAGAAATTATTATCTCAAAAACTAAAAAATCTATCCAAAAATAATGTGTAAAATTTTTGAAGAAATCGGTTCAGCCGTTTTTCGAAGATTTTGGGAACGGTCTTTGAAAAGTAAGTTTCGAGATAACCGCGTTTGAATGACGTGCTATATAAAGAATTCACGAAGGGCCCATCCCGGTTAATTGCCCATAACTTCCACAATTATTGAAACTTCAATATGAAATTTACAGAAAACATTCTTAAGACTATAAACTTTAAGATAAACCAAAAAAAAAATGTTTCTAGTCATTCTTTAAAGCAAAGAGATGGTCTAGCAGCCATGCTTTTCAACTTGGCACTAGAGAATGTCATCCGAAAAACCCTTGTCGACACTAATGGGACCCTACTATTCAAGTCCACCCAGCAGCTAGAACATTTCCTGTGCAACTGCCTAGCTCTCGCTGGGAGACGGCTGAAAGGCCTGGGTGCCTCGACCTTCGCAAACCTTAAAGAAGTCTCTTTTAACAGCATGCAGAGTCTAATCAACTTTGCTATGGTTACAGGGACCTTTGAATTAAACGAGGAACTCTCAACACAGATCGAAACGCAAGCGGACCTATCATAAGTACATTGGGTCTCCTATTTTTTATGTGGTATCACTATGGACCCTCGTTGGTCTATGTGAGGCCTTTGGCCGCCACTGAAACCGAAACCTTAACCTAACCACCCAATAGCATAGGCTGACGATATATGTAAGAATGTAAACATCCACGCAAGATCCTTCCCAAGTGCTGTGGAGGTATTTGTCAATCTTGACTCTGCCATATACCAATTTTGGAGTATAATTTAGAGAGTAGGGGAAGGTGCTGTACCTCGGTCCAGATTTTACATTAACCCTTAAATCTATTAAACCAATAACAAATGAAAATTAGTGAATAGTACATATGAAAGCTTATTTGTTTAACCACAAAATTAATTATAGCTGGAACTGCTGTTAGTAAATTTGATGGATCCAGAAACGGTTTTTGGAGTGAACCTCAAACGGACCAAGGTACAACTATAGGTTGTACCTCGGTCCGCTGCTAGTTGTACTTTGGGCCTTATCAAAAATAATTCAATTTTAAAGTCGAAATCCTGAGTAATAATATAAGGTTCTTTTATTTAATTTAATTTATATTTTTATTGGAAAAGAAAAATCTAGTAAAGCTATAAATTTAAAAAAAAAACAAGAAAAATTCATAATAAGAATAAGCAACTATAGAAAATGGTTTGTCTAGCTGAAATAAACACTAGTGTAAAAGAGGATTCACTGCTGTCTGCTTCAAAATTTCCCCACTACCTCTGCGGGTGTAATATCAGGATGAAAGTCCCATTTGTCTACAAATTTTTTTCTAATGTATGTAGTTTACATAGTCCAAGGTACAACCAAAAAAACTGCCCAAGGTACATGCGATCACCCATTACTACAAACACATTTTTTAAATTATTTCTATATTTAACGGTCAAGACCACGATGAATTAATTGTCTTACCAGGTAAAACTGCTATATAGTAGAAATAATTATACACGATTTAGAAGAAAACAATAACTGAACTAACAAATAAATACTTTTATGTCCAAAAATCACTTCTTTTGTTTTATCTTAATCAATTTATCTTCTAAGCTCGCTTTAATAAACTGAAACCAAAGCCTACACATTTGGCAATCTTTCATTGAAGAACCTTTTTTTTCCAGCAGCTAAAGTTTAGTTGCAATTGACATTGGACTGAGGTACATTCGGTCCAAGGTACAGCACCTATAGATAATTTCATATCATATATCTTGAGACTAATCTAGAAAAAAATGGCTACGAAACGGACAAAATCAATCGACGATGATTCATCGATAGCAAATAAAATGTATTATACTCGGTTGAGGAAGATAGCAAAGCTATCTTACAACTTAGCTACTGCAGGACGAGAACTTTAAATCGAGACGGTTTGAGGTGAAGTATTTAGGAGACCAGGATTTAGGATCTCAAGGGGATCGGAGTCAAACAATTTTTTTTATTATTATTAAGAACTATACTAACCTTAATTGAGAATCACAGATTTTCTTAAATTTTTTTTACCACGATCCCCTAGTTTAGATTGAGATATTCAAGGGAAAGACAAAGTCGTTATCCTTAAAAAAAACTTGCAAGAATAAGTTATATTCGTATTATTTTTATATTGCGACAACCTTGTACTTTAAAATAAGTCCTTCTTCATTATTCTACGATAAAGACTAAGTACCAGAGATATGCATTTTCGAAGAGCACTCGGACACCATTTTTGTGAAATCCTTAACATACAATAACTAACAAAAAAATGAGATAGAAAAAACATTGAAATCATATTTTTTTCTTCACTAATTCTTCGAGTACATAAATTTTCAAAAGAACAGTCACAAATTTTGTCATTTTTGGTGATTCTTGATGGAAGAACCCAAACGTTTGAATTCATAAACTTTGATAGTTAAAACCATAGAGATATACATATGTAGGTAACGGAGATGACGAGCAGCGACTGTTTTGAATTTGGAGGATTTATCGCAAAGGACCGGCAATAAACAATATGCTACTATCAGCTTCTTACTCACATGTATGCTATGTTATATTCTGGTCTTGAAAACAAAAATAGCCAAACCTTTGAATATGTCCTAGACAACTATTTGCATTTCACTGCTTTCCCCAAACCCCCCCCTCCCCCCCGTTCCTACGCCAGTGCTTGCAGTGCCTGCAGCCGCCCTTCCAAGAAATCACACAAGGTTTTGAACTCAGACAGATTAATGACAGTACTAGTCATTAACTGATTACTCCCAATCTTGGCGCAGAGAAGCTTCCAATTTGTCTGCAACGATATACACCAACCAATCATTCCATTCATCGACTGGTCGCCCTAAATTACTTAAGGATTGAACAGCTTCACAAGCTCCATTAAGAAGCTTCTTAATCGCAGCAACTGTTTCTGCTCCCATAACTGGCAACATCATCAATTGCTTAATGCAAATGTTCACCAATATTCGTTCGTTCTCAAAGCGTTTTTTGAGCAAATCCCAAGAGCTGAAATAATTAGTGTCTGTTACAATAACATTTTTAAGAATCGCGAAAAGACGGCCACTCTTGAAAATTACCATTAAATGTGGGTATTTTAATTGCAGGTAATTTAACCTCACAAACTGTTCCATCTGATGCGGACTGTGGTGGTTCTATGACCTTTGACGTATTTTTTGTTGAGTCCGGTAAATTATCGTCGACGTGCACCAGGGCTTCCTCTTCAAGGAATTTGGAATCCTTTGCACCATTTCTTTGGGATGTGATAAGACTGTTGTGCAGCTCCACAAAGTCATCCTAATATTTGATGAGAAGATTTTTTCGAGCTCTGAAAAAACTATCCGTGCGCTTGTCCTTTGCAGTCTTATTAATGTTCGTAGTGAAGCGGATGATAAAATTGGACAAGAACTCCAGTTGCTTTTCCAGCGACTCCATTTTGTTGAAACTTAAATTTTCTTATGCTTCAATACCGGCACGAAACAATAATTAAATTCTTCTTGATCGCGAGTGCTGGTACGAAACTGAGTTTACACGATGCTTTTTTCTTTGAAGCAGATCTTTCGTATATCCGGCTCGACGGACCAAAATATACTAGCTATACACAGATTACGGCTATCGAAAAGAAACTGATTTTCAAAGAAATAAAAAGGTAATGAATCCACAAAAAGACTTTTATTGATTTTACGTTATATCTGCTAGACGTCTACTCGCGAACTGCCGGCAACTCGCCAGTAGCAACAGGTACCGAGATAAAATATAACCGTTGCCCTTTTTACTGTATACATGCTATGACTGAGTTGAGCGGCCCGAACAATGCGCTTAATAAAGTATAATTGCAATTAAATCTGATTTTCTCTTATGCCTTTCTTAAATCTTCTTTTGTCTTTTGTCTATTAATTGAAAAGAAGACTGTATTAATTAAAAATATTTCAATAAGAAAGTAATAAAATTTCGAATATAAATAGGTATATAATCAATATTTGGGTTATGTTAAGGATTTAATTTTTTGGTATTGCTTGAAACCGATTTTGATAAATTTGGGATTGGATTATGCTTGGACAATTTTCATTATGTGTTTTTATAATTTTTGTATATTTGGACGAATTTGAAATCTACTGAGGTAAAAAGGGAGCATTATTTGATTATAGAATCGCTTCTTTTGAAAAAATTGTTCAGACAGTCGAAACGGAAGACAAAATCATTAGCCTTTAACCTTTACAAATCCGAAAGTATAAAATATTCAAGTTGTGAAACTGGAATATTTTGTATTTTTCGCTTCCACTAGCCATCAAAACTGTATTTTTTTATGACGAGGGGCGCATTATATTTAGTAACCCACGGGCGCCGAATATCTTAGGACGGTTCTGTCTCCAATACCAGCATTCCTTTAACACGTTGACTGCCATGTCACCCATTTTCGGGTGACAGCAAAAGTTCTCATCAGGCCCTGTCACCCATATTCGGGTGACACTTATTTGGCTAGAGTTATTCCACTATGAATCGCCAGAAATGACGAAATTTGGAAAATTACCATCGCCGATTCTTTTGAAAATTGATGTACTGAAAGAATTAGTGAAGCTAGTGAGCTTTTGTTAGTTATAGTATGTTAAAGTTGTCGCAAAAATGGTGTCAGAGTCCTCTTTGAAAATTCACATCTCTGGTAATTTTTATCCTACAATAATGAAATAGGGCCTATTTTAAAGGGGGCGGTTGTCGCAATATAAAAAAAATAAAAATAAAAATTATCCTTTAAATTTTGTTTGAATATCTTCACTGCTGTAGGACTCACTAAGCACAAACTTTCTCATTTTTCTTTTCAATATTAAACAAAATTGGGGCAAAGATTTGTCGTGGCTCAAAGTTCACGATTGTTTTCACGATTGCTTTCAATATAAATAAATCCCCCACTGTTTAACTATTCTTTAACTAATTTTATTCTTTTGGGTTCACTTTACATTCTTGCTACAACACGATATTCTAGTAATAATTTACATCTCGCTTTTTACAAAATAAACGTGGAAGCCACTTGTCTTTTCGGTCATCGTCTCAAGACTGGCTGTTTCCCGGACTTGGAGAAACCGATCAGCAATTATCGCTTAGTCAATTATTTTACATCAGCCCGATAATTGCTGATCTACATCGACCATCGGTCAATTCTCGGCGGTTGACCTGAGTTGATCGATAGTCGATGTTGCATATTTCCTGTTGACCGTCGAGCAAAGGTATCCGACCTTATTTAAGTTTATCACCTCGTATCGGAAATTGTGACATAGTTCGAATTAGGGATGGGAATCGATTGCTCAACAATCGATTGTTGCATGATCGATTATTTTAAAATCTTCGATTAAGATCAATCGATTAATTGATGGGAATTCTTAAGGGCTTATATAATTCTGAAAGCACTGAAAATCGAGTAAATTTGAAAAATTATTATGAAGGTTATATGGTGAAAAAAAATTTATTGTATTGTTCACATTTCTTATTATATATTCAACTATAGAAAAAAAATTTTTTTTTTGTTTTTTAATATTAACATTGTTTTTTACTGGTATAAATTGACTACTTATGAAAACGATGGCGCCTGTTGGTCGGCATCATAACTTCATTAAAAATAATTCAATTTGCAAAAATGAAAAAGAATCTTGTAAAAAATTGTAGTAGTTATAGTCTCTCGGAGGGAATTTTTAGTTATTTCAAAAATAAATAAGTTACAGTATTTCAAACTTTAGTAATCAGTTTTTATAAGAAAAATTTGCGTTCAATAATTCATAAAAAAATTTCCAAGCAAAAAATTGAAAAAAGCTCTCGATAGACTATAGAGAAAACAGTTATCAAAATTTAAAAAAAAAAAAATAAGTTGAAAAATTTTGAAAACCGACTGAGTTATTGTGCCGACCAGGTCAAAAAACATAGTTTCGAGAAAAATGCGTTCAAAGTTTTTGATAGGTAAAATGTTAACTTACGGATAGTCTCCCATTCTAGCTTCGTACTGTACGCTTTCTTGCTCTTTTATCTTCGTGTTTTTCACAGATGGTCCTATGAATGATCTCGTTTTCTATGATACTCGGCTTGTGCGAAAAAATATATTTTAAACGCTGCTGTTAAGAGTGGAGCGGTAAATAGCCAGGAAGCCGCTTTAAACCGATGTATGGTCACATTTAGTGCTATAACTTTGTAATAGAGTGGAATTTTCTAAATTCCATTTTTTTTATAATTCTTGAAAGTATAAGATATAAAAATTTGTAAGAAAAAATAAATCGATTTTCAGAGTTATATGAGCCCTTAAGTCCCAGGGTTATCGTATAAGTATACGTAGACTTAATAGGTAGATTTGAATTGAAATGTCTAGGTTCATTATACGTTTAACACAGTGATTGTCCATACATAAAATTTTAACTATTTAACTATGTATGTGTGGATGAATGTGGCTATGTTCCCTATGAACTCCTAAACCGCTCAGGGAATGTGTAGAATAGTTCCGGGATAGTTCCTGTGAAGTTTGGTATCGATCGAATAAAAACAAATTGTTTTTTTTTACATTTTTCAATTTTTTTTCCGATTTTAGTACCCTGGTGCTCTAATTCTTTGTTTGTTTGTTTCGTATGCTTTCCTATATCATTCATCCGATTACGATGAAACTTCGTTTCTGCATTAACAAAATCATTTTACAATTGGTGGTTCGAGAGTTATTTCCACATTTGATATGATTTAGCGGCAGTTCGTTCGTTTTTGGTGTAGTAGTTATGCATTCCCATTACTAAATGGTAAAGACGGATGATGAATGTTGGATAGTGGATGCAGGACGGAGGATTGAAGGTGGAGGATGCTGGATGGAGGGTAGAATATGTATGTAAAGATTTTTTCTATTTTCCTCTCACTTGTGACGCTAAATGTCCGTTAAAAATGTATGTGAATATGAGTTTTAAACGTACATACATATATTTATGTTCTTTTTAATGGTTAAATAAATAATATTTCATGCTAAAAATGAGAAGAAAATAAATACAGGTAAGCCTCCTACAACGCGATACTTTTCCAACGCGGTTTCGCTACAACGTGGTTGAGGTAATGCGGAAATTTTCCTACAACGCGGTACAGATAATTTGCACGTTTTCTTCAAAGCTTTTTTGTTCAACTAACCTATCAAGGATAGCTGATGTTGCTAGACATTTTAATCTTAATGAATCGTCAATACAAACTATTAAGCTAGCTGAAGACTACATATCCGCATCGTCTCTACTTGCCAAAATTACTGTTTTTCCAAGACGTAACACAATGGCAAAAATGGAAGAGGCGCTTGCAGTTGCAGTGTGGGATATGACCACAAAACTGTAAGCTTTAGGCACTTAAAATAACTACTAATGAAACCAGTCATCAATTCCTTGACAGCAATGGTTGTTACAAGGATGATGCTGCAGCGAATGAATATCCATCAAAGCTTGCAAAAATAATCCATGAAGGGTTATTTGGCACAACAAAAATTTTACCCTAAAAGGTATTGAAAGAGGCTTAAAGGCTTGAGAATCCTATAGAGTATTATAAGTTTAATCCAGCCCGAAAAGTTTGTAACGCATAGAACCGAGCCTCGGATGGAAAAAAGTTATATATTATTTTGTGTTTATTTTTGGCCAAAACCCCCAAATCCGTTTGCTGTCCGTCCGTCCGTTAGCACGATAACTCAAGAACGCGTTGACCTAGGAAGTTGAAATTTTTTCACAACTTGTAAAATGGAAAAAGTAAGGCTAAGTTCGTTAATGGGCGATATTCTTCCAATCCTTCGGGTACCTCCCATACAAGAGTCCTTGAAACACGTTTTCCCAGTTATTGCTCGAATGCTTCAAGTAAGGAACTTGAAATTTTGCATACGTATGGTTTAAAATGTTTGAATTGAATGTTCCGAATATGATGCAAATCGAATGAGTCCTTCGTGTAGCAGCCTAGAAAAGTCCTTCAAAAATGTATGCATTTTACTGAATTCACTATAACTCCAGAACGAGTTAGAGCAGAGATTTAAAATTTTACAGGAATTAGTTTTATACCAAAACCAAGACGGAGCTCATTAATTAGAGCCATCCGTTGACTCCTTCGGGTAGCTGTCATACAAAAGTCCTTAATAAACATATTCACCAATACTGCACGATAAGTTTAGAAAGCTTTAACTTACGACTTTGAAATTTTACAAACATTAATTTTATAATAGTCGCAGCTGAAACTATCAATATGAAAAATATCCCATGAGTCCTTCATGTAGTTGCCATACAAAAATTCTGTAAAATGTCCCAACTTACTTTATGGAACTCACTATAAATCAAAAAATCGACTACTATACAAAAGTTTCTACCTGTAAAAGGTCATGTAATAATTGCTTGTGCTCTCCTCATTCTTTTGATATATTTCCAACTAAAATATAAATCGGAGTTCAGTATTTCATCTAGAGTATCATACGAATTTTACTTCCATTATTTTATGTTTATTATTTTAATTTACAGGTAGGCCTCCTACAACGCGGTAGATACGTTCCAAGAAAATGCTGCGTTGTAGGAGATATGAAAATATAAGAACCGGAGTTCGGTTCTAAAAGATGAATTTCATTTTTTTGTTTATTAAATTTTTTAATAAAAACATAACGCAGTCACGATTGGCTTGCAGCCGTATCTACCGCGCTGAAGGAGGCCTACCTGTAAATTAAAATAATAAACATAAAATAATGGAAATAAAATTCATAGATATTATTTCTTCGTAAATATCTTTTTTTTAAAAAATAAATTTTTTTTTATAGAAACTAAAAAAAATTAAATTCTCTTGAAACTGAAAAAAAACCATTTACATAATTTCAAAATTAATTGTTTGTACTGCTACTTCCTTCACAGCCAAAACATTTCGTCTATTGACGACAGAAAAATTACCATTGATAAATTTAAACCTGTCAACCTGTTCCTCATATCGGTAGCAAAACATCCAGCCTTTGAGAGCAATCTTTCTGCAGGTACCGAAGATGCAATTACTGATAGGTATCTAATTGCAAGGATATGCGTCCGTGGAAATTGAAACTTGAGTGTTTCCCAAATTTCATAAGGACTTTTGGTTCTATTCACTACAGGTTGACATAAAAACTGACTGAGCTCTTCAGAAATTCCATTAAGATCTTCATCTGCATGAGCTTGAGAAGCGCTCTGACACGCAAGTGAATCATGGATCGCCCAAAGATCAGCTGCATTACCTTGATGATGAAGGTTCGGATTCCATCGAAAAAAGAGGACACGTGGAACTCCAACTGTTTCGCCATTTAATATAGTGATCGCCTCGCGAATTGCATCCGGATTATACTAGATGGTACGAATACGATACTCGAAGGTATCGTAATATTTAACACATTTGCAGTTAACTTGACATTCAGATCAGTGCTATCAGCTAATTTTTTGTTAACTAATGTAGGAAAATCTATCGTGCATCGAATCTTTTAACTGTTGAAATTCGTTCGATAAATTAACGTTACCTAATCGATTATAGCTGTGTTTTTTATTCCCAGGTGAAAAGCTCAAATAAAAAACGCTCGCGGTTACCAGTTTACGATATTCAAGCTTCATACCATTTTCGCTTGTCAATGTGTAAAAAGCTAGTACCCAGTTGGAAAATCTGCGAGAATCTCGCAGATTTCTCGGAGACATGTCGCTCTGTCTGCGAGAATCTCCGAGACGTTGTATGAAAAAAATACACGTATCCGATACGATCGGTGCGCATTTGTCTCGATACGACGTATGGAGACAAATGCGCACCGATTCTCGGAGACATTTCGGCGAAATTCGCGATAGCTAAAAATTTTATTGATCCGCGCCATCTGTTGTAGAGCACCAAGTGCACCAAGCGGCGAAGCTTTAAATATCGTAAATATCGTAACTACAATTTTTCTTACCCGAAGCTCCGGTCGAATGAACCGCGCTTGAACTGTTGGTAACCGCACTGTTATTGTTTTGCCGTGCATTTTTTTTTCGAGCTTTATGGTTAACCGGGAATAAAAACACAGCTTATGTCGATTAATCGACAAAACTCATATCGATTGCTAAAATCTATTTTTTTTTTAAAATTAATCGATTAGTAGATTAATCGAATCGAAATCGAACATCCCTAGTTCGAATATTGAACCCAATCACCGATACGAGGCGCGCGTAGGGAGAGTCGGGGCCAAACCGGACCACGACAGATTGTAAGTTATTGCACCTCCACGTGATACTCAGCAAAGATTCCAAATGTTCATGCAGAGTAACGAAGTGATAAGTGGGGATCGATCTTTCGATGCAAAGAAAAATACGAACGGATATAAGCCAGCAGCGCACGCTTCCTACAGCGGCACTGGTGGCCTAACGGCGATTTTCTTGAAAATACGCTTGGCAGTCAACGTGTTAAAATGTTAAACTTGTATGTATATGCAGTACATCATAAATAGCAAATGTTGTACATGCTTGTACGACTTCGTGCCTCGATTCAATGAACGAATAAAGTCTACTAAGCACATGGCATACAATAAATCGGAAGTGTTTATGTACTTTCATTAAGTACTGTAGCATTGTAACATTTCATCAGGACTCCTCCATAAACTACGACACGACAACAAATTGTTAACTACAGACTGCAAAATTGCACGAAGGGATTGTTCATATGGAACATGATTAAAATCCACGATACTTATAACAGATAAGCAGAGCGAAATTAAAAGTACTAAATTTCGAGATACCGTACCTATTCGCATTCACATCTTTATTAGTACTACTCCGTTCATGATTAGCTAGTATACCAAAAAATACCATGTAATCAGGACTCATGTCAATTACTGAACAAGAATCCAAACGCTAAATATCAGATTGGTATGTATCTGTGTTATATCCACTCCCCTTCAGGCAATGTGTTAGTGTACCGGTTGACCTATTTCCAACTTCCGCGCAGCTCTCTAAGAAGAAACTTCATTAAAGTTGCACAAATTTAAACCCATCAATGTCAGACAAAAATTTCATTATTTACTTGTGGGTTTTGTTCGAGTACGAAGGGAATAATTACCGGGAGCAGATGTTTTGCTGGAAGCTATAATACAAATGTACTTTAATAAAACATTTAATTTGCTATTATTTATATTTTATGACCTTTCATTGAATATGATTTCCAAGTGTAAAGAACGAGGCTGTGTCAGGTGCGTGGTCTTCAAGGGATTAAATGTAATTTGTGACAAAGTTTAGTGAATTTAAATTAAACCAGGAACGTTTGCGATTCTGAAAAAACTTGTAATATTGATTAAGCCACTAAAGTCTTTTGTTAAATGAACCCTAATCGAATCTGTATCACTTCCTCCAAATAAAGCAGTTAAAAAGTAAATTCGAATAACGAACGTTGCAACACCATATTTGGTTCATATCCAAGTTTGGTCTGCAGGAAGAGTTCTCTTCAGTTTTCTTCCGAGATATTTCAATTGTTCGTATGTATTTATCTTACGGTTTGGCTCAACTTCATGTAATACCTATTCGATCATTATTATTCAATGGTTTTTGATGAATGATAGAAAACAAAGGTGAACAATTACGTTAATAAGAGATGTCATAAGAACATTAAACAGAGGCGGGGGCTTATTAGAAGGGAAATAATTAAAAGTTGAAATTAATTGGTTTTTGGGATCGAAGATTTTTGGTAAACGTTGTTTTTTCCAAAACGTAGAGCAGGTAGCCAAAGTGAAGAGAAGTTGTATCCAGCGTCTCGGCTAAAATTTCGTGGATGTTTGGTTATCTCAATTGCTTATCTTACTATTCTTTATAGATAGTGTTTGTCCTGGCCAATATTTTGACGTTGTTGAAATCTATTGAATGGTTTTCTACCGCTGCATGTTCCGCAATTGCCGATGAGTGGACCTGGTTTTTTTGTGTGAAGCGTTGATGTTCACGAATCCTTGTTCTGATGGTCCTGGAGGGCATTTACAAAGTTCCCAGCGGGTCTTGCAACAAAGTCTACATCGGAGAAACAGGAAGGACCATCAGAACAAGGCGTTCATTCCGGCAATATTGATGTTGACCACGCTCTGGAAGGCCAGTTGAAGCAGATGAAGACAAAATAAAGGAATTGATTGATGCAAGCCGCCGAATAACAACTCGTGAAATGGTGAGCGGTTAAATTTATCGATCAACTCTGAAGTTTACTGACAACAACTGACAAATTTCATGACTTACTGAAACAGAAAAGACCAGAATTGATTAATAAAAAAGGTATAGTGTTCCACCAAGGTAATGCGGGACTTCATAAAAAATTTTGGTAGCTCGCCAAAGGTTATTACCTCTTGGATGGGATGTACTCCCACACCAGTGATGTGGCGTGATAATTCAACAAAGGGAAGCAATTGGTTAATATCCACAATTTTTTATTATTATTCTACCTATCAATTTACTGCATATTGATTGAACCTCCTCCATTAGCACCCAGCAGGGATCTAGGAGGCTATTTTGAACGTTGGTGTTTAGGTTGTCAGTCGCAGTCACCTACACTTACCTCATCACTAAACGCTTTCCGGACTTCTATCAAAAAAATTATAAAGTTTCGATGAATTTTTTTTTATTTTTACGTATTTTTTGGAATAGAAGAGTCAATAGAAATAAATAATAATAATAAAATAATTATATCTCATTAACCCTAAAAGTTTTTCGGAATTCGTTAAAAATGCTTGCATCAGAGTTTTCTTCGACTCAATACAATAATAGAAATAAAAGGGAATTAAATATCTCATTAGACCCAATATATAAAAATCTTGATAATGAACACAACCTTTTTACACACCGTGAGGGGTTGGATATCGAAAAATTAGAAAAAAATATACCTAGGTGCTTACATAAAAAGTTCGCAAAAGTAAAATTTATTTCGGCATGTCCAATATAATGAAATCGTGGAAATGTGGAAAAATCGCTTTTCACGGATAATTGTTTTACTCAACCTCTATGCTAATTAAAATCATTGTTTTTTTCTTTAATTACTTCATATACATATGTACGTACTAAGCTCCAACTTTCTTCTTCATAAGCCGTTTTTCATATATAAAAAATCACCACCCATATAGGATACCGCTTTATTAGTTCTATGTAGTAATTTTTTACCTTTCTATGGTTTGTAGTTTTTCAAAAATAAAAATGGATGTTATTTCCTTTTCACGCCCTTCCACCATCAGCCCCTTCACCAGTACCTCCAGAATTTGTTTTCCAAGTTAGAAGTGTACTGGACCTAACTCCTGTAAAATTTCTAAGATCATATATGGTACGGTTCTTGAAATATAAAAATGAAATATTTTAAAAATGGCCCCACTTTTGTGGTCTAACTCTCACATAATAAATTTTATATTCAATGAGCTTCTCCGCATATCCTATATACACAAACTAAATTATACCTTCCTGATTGATTCGAAAGATATTCTAATCCAAAGTTTTTTACCCCAACCCCTACTGACCACCTTCTGATTCAAAAATTTTAGCCCTTGATTAATCTGCTACTATTATTTTTTAAAACAACTACAAGTTTCAATCTTCTGACATCAATCATTCAGAAGATACGTATTTTAGAATGTGTCAACCTCAGCTTTCAAGCACTCCGAAGACATTGCTTTCCCTCCACTACCACACGCCTCAAACCTTATCGTTAATTTTGCAGACAGGTCCACTACCTATTATACTTTTATATAAGTTCCGAGTTTCAGCATCCTAACATACAATAAGTGGTTCCTGAGATCTAAGAACTAAATTAAATATGTACAATTGAACTATTTACCACAATTCAATTCAAAACTTCAATCAGAATTCAATTCCAATCCTACTCTGGTAGCTGATCAGATCTCTGCTCGCTGCTATAGAGTCACTTCATACGAACTAACACAATTAACCATTATCTTGAGTACGGAATATGTGTGTTCCCTGCAAACATTTTAGCGAAGAACTCGCTTTCGCGAAGTAATTTCGAAATGGAGCAAGAAATGAGAATTTCGAGCTTCTCCCGAGATTCCTTCGTGTCTCTGATGCTGTTACATATGAGAAGAAAAAAGAGAGCCCACCACTACAATTCCGCTTTGTGCCCGAGATTTCGACATTTCTCTGATTGCGGAATTACAAAGAAATGAGACTACGTGCGGCTATGCTTCGAATTTACTGCGAGATTCCTTCGTTTCTCTGAGCACAATTGAAATGACTCATCACTGTCCTAATCATAGTATAAATACTTACATAGTAAGCAAACTTAGCTCGAATTCTCCATGTAAACACACCAATAGCCGTACAATCTACACGTATTCAGAAGCTGCGTCTCTTTCAGTCATGGGCGACTACTCTGACACTCATTTCTTTCTTTTTTGCACGATTTGGTATGTTTGGAATAGTAATTAGGGAAAATGACGTGAGGGTGAGGGATATGGCAATACAGGAAATAAGCATAAAAACATCAAAAACAGACAAAAAAAGCGGTAAAGCTATATTACACGTACGTAATTGAAAGAGACGAAAGATTTGGCTCAGTCATCAGCTGTTTAAAATTTTGAGAGGTCCAACCAACCAAAATCGTCCATATGAGAGGTAAGATTTTTTTATGCGAAACATTTTGTGGACAATGAGGAAGATACGGAGTTTGCTTCCTATGTAAGTATTTCTTTTATGGTCCTGATAATGCTCGAAACAGAACGCATTGATCTGTTTACTGTTTAGTGGCACGCGCGCAGATACATATGTTCATTTGAGCTAGAATTGATTAATTAAGTGTACGCAATTAAATTTATTTTATGTGAAAAACAATAAAAAGTGGAGTAAAAAATATTGAACTGTTAATATGGATGTCATACACTTAAGACAATATATATTTTTCTACCTTATTTTTCTCTGCTTTCTTTTTATTTCTACAACTCAGTCATAACAGATGCCATGTAGTGCCGATGACAATACTGTCCACGGACATTATTTCCCGCTTAGCATTAATAAATGTCCAATTCCACGGCTCTACTGAAATGTCCGTACAACCTCGCTCTGCGCGAATCGCTAACGACACGAGAATAGCTCGCTTCTCTTAATATATAAGCAATATATACAACCACTACCGCAACCGCATTGTGCACCTAACTTCGTTCCCACATCACTTTCGGTTCGTCTTCGAACCTACCGCAATTCGCTATCGAAAGAGAATCTCGGGTTAATAAGTCGAGAAAGGTCGAGAATCATGTTCCTTTTCCTTCGCTGGTCGTCTGTTTTCCGTTCGATATCGAAGTTTAAGCCAGAGATTACGATTTGCTAGCACATCGTTTTCGAATCATAATGTTTGCATTTGAAATTTTTTTTGCAGTTATCTCGATTTTTCATTTTAAGGATCTCCACTAAAGTGGATAAACGCTGTATTTAGTTGACATTTCATGAGATATATCTCGATTCCGTGAAACGTCCATCTGCTACACGTATACACACTAAAACTATGCCATTTAAGAAACCTGCGATTTTTTAAATTCGCAAGTTTTTAGACTACTAAATATGTACCAAAAGTGGTCATTGTCCGTACTCATGATAATGGATGTTTGTGTTAGTTCTTATACAGTGACTCTAATCGCTGCAAGCTTCTCAGTTGCAGCCAAGAACGTGTTGTACGAAGTACAACCCGTGCAGATTGTGCAGAGATGCACATATCTCATTGCGTCCACCGAGGCTTCTACCTTGCAGAGTGTGTGTGACGTCACAGTGAGTTTACATCGAACTGATTTCAACGCTCATACATGCATTGCTTTTCCGCGGGGTGTTTTTCTGAGTTTCTTTTCGCTTGCCGTGATGCTGCCAAGTCGGCTGTGTGCGATTTTCGCGTGTAGTTTCTTACGAACTTTAATTTAGACTGTGAAAATGTGTGAAGTACAAATTTTTTTTACGATTTTTCTGCGCGTGAACCATTTGATTACATGTACATTAGTAGTAATAGTTTGTGATTAGGCTTGTGTCTCTACAACAATGGTTGGAAACTTAAAGCTACCAATGGCTGAAATAAAACTAATTAGATTGGCTTGAAGGAAAAATGGTTAAGAAAAACGTATTTTAGATATACTATTTTTCAGCAAAGTGTAAGGGAAGCAATGCTTCCCTTGTTTCCATGGACGCCACGCCACTGTCCCACACCCACCATTTTCATTAGATCTTGCACCTTTGGACTATACCTGTTTCTACAAAATTGTTTGGACGGGAAAACCTTCACCTCAAATGAGGACGTCATAAATGGTATGGAAAGTCTTATAAGCGTTTCATGCTACTATTGCGACGAGCCTCTATCCCCACCAAAAAATCAACCAATCAGATGGCTCGTGCAGTCGCATAAGTCCATCAGCTCTCAACTTTTCTTCGACGCATGCTCCCATATGTGTACACCCATACAATAGAGCTCTGGTACCGCAGACCAACGTTTTTCTGTCGATTCGCACCTTTCGCATTTAAAGGCAAGTTGCGCCGCAGAAGCATGTCAAGTGTAAATTGCTTTTAACACTGTTGGTGCGTTTACAATCACCCTTAAGAGCCGAGCGTCTACCCCCATCATCAAACCGGTTCTCGTTGGCAGACGGCTGACTTCAGAGTCCTGTTTAGCGGGTTTGGAAAACAATTTGATTTTTTTAAGCCTTAACGTTACGTAACACAAGAAACTCTTAATTCACAGCACAGGTAAGAATAACCACAACTTCTTTATGTGTCAAATACTTTTATTGGAGTGAAAATTTCGGTGAATACTTACAGGTACATTACATTTTGAACAATGAGGTTTTATTTATTTCATGCGCTTAGGGTGAAATCTAGTTGTTGGGTTTGAAAAAATAACGTTATAGATATTTGGGATTGAACTTTATCCCCCCGCTGAGACGACAGTGTCAGGAACAAACGATTTGCTGAACTTAGAACTCTATTGGACATTGAACTGCGAATGCATAATCTGATTGTTCAGCAACAGTATTGTCGTTAAATCTGTGACAATGAATTTAGCAGAGTGAAGTCCTTCCAACTATGTTGGAAATTCACCGAAGTCAAGTGGCAAATCGGAGTGCTAGGAGAATGAGGAAGTAAAGAAAATTTTACATGTTTCCAAATTTAAATTTCTTGAAGCGATTGATTTTCATTATTTGGTAGCAGAGCTTCTTTTGAAATTGGTCTTCGCATAGTTGAACCTTTCGTTAAGATTGTTACGACACGTACTAATCAATCAGCTACTGGACATCTTTCACAGATTCTCCCAAGAGGCCACTTGTAAGGTGGCAGTCTCTCGTCTTTGACTAATACTACTAGGTCATTGTTTTACTTTATTATTTTAATAATTAAGAATCGTGATCGATTCTTAAAAAAAAAATTTGCTACCCTCAAAATTTTTATTTTCACGTTTCATAACTAGTAGACGCGAAAAAAACAATAAAAATTTTCAGTCCGTCTGTCCGCCGTACGAAAAATCGTTTGGAGGCTCGTAGCTCCCGAACGCTTTGAGATATTACATTGAAATTTTTTTTACGAATAGATGGGTACGCTCCTTGAAGTAACCAAATTTTTAGGGGTGGGGATGTGAGGGGGAAGGAAGGGAAGCGTTTTAGACGGAAAATTTTAGTTTCTAGAACTCAGTAACCGCTTATGATAGGAAGCTGAAACTTAGAATTTCTATAGAGCTCTGATAGTAGACCCATTTGCGTAAAAATTGTCAATATTGATCGATGGGTGTGGGAGTGGGGGAAATATAATGCGCCCGAAACACAAAAAAGCTGATATCGACACATTCTAAAATCCATATCTCCTAAACCGTTAATGGCACACTATTCAAACTTAAGAAATATTTGTAGTTATACTAGAAGAACAGATTGAAAATGTTTTGTGTGGTGCAGCTGCGTATTGGGTGGGGGGGGGGGGGTAAAAAACTTTAGATTACGATATCTCATGAACCAATTGCTCTAGAAAAATAAAATTCGGTTTGGGTATAAAGGTCGACAAATAAAAATTGATCAAAGTAAAATGTGGGCGGTGGAGCATAGAAGTGGAGGGGATAAGAATTTTTCAATTAAGACACATTTCATATCTTAAGAACAGTGTAAGATAGATGCTTAGAATTTTTACCAGAAGTAGCGCTAATTGAGCATTAGTAGGGAAAAAAATTTTGGGGTTGATGATGGGGAGGGTGAAAAGGAAAAAGTTCCGATGCTTATATCTTAAGAACCGTAATGATATAAGCCTTAAACTTGGTATTTAGATAGAGCTTAAGTAGCGGCATGTTGGAAAAATATAATTTTTTTAGGGGTAGTATGGTTCGGGGTAGGGTGTGTTTTTTCTAACCTTAATAATAGTTAAAATTAATTCTAAATAATAATTAAACGGCTTATGCGAGAAAGTTGAAACTTGTTGGGTATATGTAAATCAACTAGAAAAGCAATTTTGATAAAAAAAAAATATTAAAATATGTATTGGCGTTCAAAAGGGGGCCAAAAAAAATTATCTGTGAAAATAGAATGCATATTTTTCCACGATTTTCGACATATCTGCTAGCTCATCCCAAATTATGGATTTAATTCCATTCTACGGATTCTTCGTATGAATACCTAGAAAGTTTTTTCAAGATTTTCTGAAAGTTGACCCCGAAGGGGGTGTAAAGTGATTGTGTTCTTTTTCATAAATTATTCCATATCTTTCCCTTCCACGATCTTGTTATTTTTGATAGGTTGTCAGTCACATAGTAGCCTACACCGCATCTCAGAATTTAACGCTTTCCTAACCTCTGCCGGAAAAATAGTAAAGTTACGCCCAGATTGTTGGCAGATTTTTTTACATTCATTTCTTGCGATAACCATTTTGGTCGCTGTTGTAGACATCTCAGATATTCGGTGCTCCAACGTTGCCAAAAATAGTGAGTTGGCTGTTGTGTCATTTGCCATCGGTCGAGTCTATGAATGATTGAATCTTGTAAATTCTCCTGGAGGAGCTAGCAACGTGTCTCCGATTAGGAAGTATCCAGGTGTAAGTGCGTTCAGATCTGTAGGGTCATTATTAAGTGAGCATACAAGTTTGGAATTCAGACAGCCTTCTATTTTAATAAGTGTAAGTTCTTCGAGCGTTAATACGGCATTTCTTAAAATGCGTCGCAGGTGTATTTTTATGGATTTCACACCTGCTTCCCACAGATCTCCGAAATGTGGGGCTCCTGGAGGATTTTAATTCCGAGTGATTCCATCGCTCCTATTAAATTCTTTCCACAGTCGCAATAAATGTGGTGACATAAGCCGCGCTTTCCAGTAAAACGATTGAAGCTGTTGTGGTCATATCATTTACCAGCTCAATGTGTATAGCTTTGACTGCTAAACACACAAATACCTTAGTATAGACTTTCTGAGTTTGGCTGGTTCGCAATTCGTCAATAGGACCACAATAGTCGATGCCGACGTGTGTGAAACGTCGTGACACATAGACTCGCGAGGCTGCTAACTGTCCCATCAGTTAGGTTGAAATCTTTGACCGTACGTGAACATTAGATGCATTTATGTACTACGCGTCAAACCACATTTCTAGCATCTATTAGCCAATATTGTTTCCTTATCATTGCGAGCATTAGTTGACTATCTCCGTGCTGTGTGCTTTCTAGATTCATTGCACAAGCAGTTCTGTGAATCGTCCATTCCTAGGAACAATGCTTGGGAGCATTCTATTTGCGTTGGTGAGTCGACCTCCTACCCGAAGAATTCCATTGTCATCAAGAAATGGATGCAGTTTCACATGATTGCTGGTCTTGGCACTAGGCTCTCCCTTTTTTAGATTACAAATATCTTCACTATATAAATTTTGAACATTTGTGATCCATATTTCAAGAGATCGTCGTAATTCGATTATAATAAGATGTCCTTTATAATTATCTGTTTTTGATGCAAGCTTCCGGAATCTTAAATAGTACGCTGTTACGCGGATGAGCCTAGTAAACGATGAGAATCGATTGATTATTCTGTCAAGTTCAAGAGGTTTATTATTCAACTAGAATTTTTTCTTTCTAACTTCCATATCTGTAGTTGGTACATCGAATGTAATGGGCAATTCGTGTTTGTTATGTAACAAAGAAGGTTTCATCCACCATTACGAATTATTCAGGATGGGATCTGGTTGTAAAGCTCTAGAAGCTAAGTTTGTTGGATTTTGTTTAGTTGGTACATGATGCCATGTTGTACTTCCCGTTGAGTTGTTAATTCCGGTAGTTCTGTTGGCCACATATACAGTCCAGCTGGAAGGATGTCCACGTAACCAGGATAGAACTATAGTTGAATCAGTCCACATTTATGTTACGATGTCCTTTAAGTGAAGTGATTCCTGTATTTTCCTTACTAGCTTTGCCAATAATACTGCTCCACAATGTTCGAGTCGAGGTATGGATACTGTCTTTACCGGAGCGATTTCAGTTTTGGCTGCTACTAATCTGGTGTGGACTTCAGCTCATTTCAAAAAATTCTATTGTCCATATCCTTAATCATACCAAAGTTTAATTTAGAAATTATATATAATATATGAAAAATCTCTTAGGGCCGGTTTCACAGTGCGTACTTAAGCTTTGACTCACTTGAACCTGAGCCAGTAACTTAAGGGGTTTGGCCACTTTGGCTGCTTGGAAAATGGGCTTTATTTTCTAAATTCATAAACTCTGAAGTTTAAATGATTTTTATTTGATTTTTTTGACTCAATTTAGACCATACTTTAATGAATCTCTGACATTTGTTTTATTCGAAAATATTAAAAAATGGCGGCGCTGTATATATTTCCCAGGAGGCCTTCCGCACGAGGGAGGGGAATATGCCGTCATCGTTTTCTCCATTAATATGCATCAGAAAAGAAAAAAGAAAAAACCGGCTTGTTCGTAGGTAATGTAGCTAAAATGTAGCGTAGCGATTTTTTTTTCGATTTTTTTTTCGATTTTTTTTGAAATTTTAGTGAGCCGAAGGAAAAAAAAATTGCATTTTTTCTAAGAAAAACGTCGAAAAACGTCAATAAAAAAAAACTAATGTAGCAATCTTAAAAATCCTACGCTACATTCTAGCTACATTACCCACGAACAAGCCCATTTTTTCTGTTTTCTTTTCTGATGCATATGAACAGAGTAATCGATGACGGCACATCCCCCCCTTTCATGCGGAGGGCCTCCGGGGAAATATATACAGCGCCGCCATTTTTTAATATTTTCGAATAAAAAAAATATTAGAGATTCCTTAAAGTATAGTCTAAATTTTGTAAAAAAAATTAATTAAAAATCATTTAAACTTCAGAGCTTTTGAATTTAGAAAAAAAAAACCATTTTCCAAGCAGCCAAGGTGGCCAGACCCCTTAAGCTTTAGCTCAAAACAATGCTGTTTCACACTGCTTAATGAATTGTGTAGGCCACTGTTTTGAAAAGTTTTGTCAAAAAGCTATTAAAATTTTTAAAAATACCGTTAAAAATTAGAAAGCGACTATAATTAAATAGGAGTTACAATTTTATGGCTTTTGAGGTGAACATTCTCGTCAGTCTTGTATTAAAATATAAATTTAAAATTGAATAAAAATTCCGACAGGAACTTGCTAAAAATCCGAACGCCTGCTTAAAATCCGAACTCAAACTTAAGCTCTCATATCTACTGGCTTATGTTGGGTTTCGAGTTGAACTCTACTGAAGCCTTAAAACATTAGTGTGAAACAGTGATTTCATTTGAGCAAAGGCTTAAGTTGAAATTGAAACTTAAGTTCGCACTGTGAAACCGGCCCTTACACTACTTTTTCGCTTGTGCGCGATACGAAAAATTTTCCAAGCTTTCTTTTGGTATAACCGAATTCATTGGTTTCGAAATTGATTCTATAACTGGATTCGTCCGCGATAGGATGCCATAGGAGGCCTAATGATTTAAAACTTTCATCCAGATTCAAGTCAAAAGATGATTGATTTTCTTTATCCTGCAAAGGTATGTTTTCTAGTTATCGGCTGTCATTCAAGATCCATTTTCTAAGTTTAAAACCGCCAGACAATAATATGGTTGAAATATCTGATTGTTTTGAGACAGCTTCTTCCATGGTGTCACCTCCCGATAATAGATCGTCTACATTGAATTCTTCAAGAATTGATTTGGAGGCAACAGGATAGTTCGATTTGGTAGTGCTAGTTTGTTGAGGGTTCCAATTGCTAAGTATGGGGCGAAGGTTACTCCAAATGTAACAGTTGTTAACCAAAAGTCTTCGATTTTGTCTTTGAAGTTATTTCTCCAAACGATTCATTGATAAGTTGTATCATCTTCATGTATGTGTATTTGGCGATACATTTTCTCTATATCTATAATGAAGACATATTGATACCTTCTCCATCGCATGAGTACAGCACTCATATCATTTTGAATAGCAGGTCCAGTCAATAACGTCTCATTCAAAGATAATCCTGTGCTATTCTGTCGAGATGCATCAAATACAACACTCAGTTTAGTGTTGGTAATATCTTTGAATGCGGCGTGGTGTTGTAAATAAAAACTGGAACAAACAGCTCCCTCAGTTCGATTTATGGTAGAGTCCTTTTAGGTGGTCGTAGCTAGAGTCACTGTATACTCACACACCCTTCTAGTAGGAGTTCGGCCGATAGCCCAAAATTGGACTAGAAGACCACTACATAACCTGAAAAAAGGTCGAAATTTCGGTGTATAGGTGCATAATATGTGTGCGCATAGTATGTGTGCATAGTATGTGTGCATAGTATGTGTGCCCGAATTAAGGTTTTCTTTTGTAAATTTACGTACATTATCTATTTCTTTTATGGAAATTTCCTATTTTGTGCCGAAAATTAGACCATTTCGAATTGATATGTGATATTCCCCCAATAAAATCAAAAAAATTTAAATTTACTGGTTTTCGACCTGAGCATGCATCGGCCAAACCAAAGGTAGGGTGAGTAGTGTGAGTGCGTATACAGGAACCTTAGTCATAGCCAAACGCATTTGCCCCAGATTTAAATATTCGTTGATGCGATTCGCGTACTCTACCTTTAGTTTAGGCTTGCGCTCAAAACGTTTCTCCAGTTGAATTAAACTTGACACTGCAGCTGCTCTTGATGTTCCCACCGTTTCTTTCAACTTTGGTTCCTTAAAAGGTAATTAAGAGAGTGTTTTGTGCTAGAAGCAATGATGACACTCTTCGAATACCATCCAAAATTATTTTGAATAGACATACAGGGTTGCCAGGTCAGGCTTTTTATCGCCAATTGGGCTACGCAGATCTTGTTGCCACTACAAAAAAATCAAGGTTTTGGTTTATCTAACTTGGGCTATTTTTTATTTAAATCGGCGAATTTTGGGCTACCTTGGATTTGGCAAATTTTGGGCTCTCTTGTATTTTATATTGCGAATTATTGATGAATGGATGCGTGAACAGCCAAAATTGTCGGATTCGGGACGATACCCATCCACACGTGATACACCAGCACCAAATACGTCCCAGGAAACTCACTGTTTGGTGCGGATTTTGGTGTGGTGAAATCATTGGTCCGAGCTTCTTCCATAACGAAACTGGCATTGCCATGGCCGTCAAACAATCGATGATAAGCAACTTCTCGTGTCCTGAACTGGATGATATATCTAGGTACCGACGATATGTGGTTCCAACTGGACGGCGCTAGAGTCACTGTATAAGAACTAACACAAACATCCATTATCATGAGTACGGACAATCACCCCTTTAGTACATATTTAGTAGTCTAAAAACCCGCGAATTTAAAAAATCGCGGGTTTCTTAAATGGCATATTTTTAGTGTGTATACGTGTAGTAGATGGATTTTGATTGACGTTTCACGGAATCGAGATATGTCTCATGAAATGTCAATTAAATACAGCGTTTATCCACTTTAGTGGAGAAGATCCTTAAAATGAAAAATCGAGACAACTGCAAAAAAATTTCAAATGTACTGGTTTCAAATAAAAAACGCATTGTCCGTACTCAAGATAATGGATGTTTGTGTTAGTTCGTATGAAGTGACTCTAGACGGCGCTACATGCCTCACAGCGCATGTCACAATAGACATTACGCACGAATGATTTGGGGGTTTCATTAATCGCATAAAATATGTGGCGCTACATCTCAATTGATTTTAAATGTTTTTCGGGATTGTGTGGTAACGAATAACTTTACCAATGATAATTAATGATTAGGTGAATCCCAATACATTAACAGGGTGAATTAAATTGCGGTCATGGTCGATTTTATAAAATCCATCGATATTTACCCCAAGCTCGCAGGGAAAAATTAAAAGGGTGCGAAATGCGTCTATGGGCGACTTTAAGATTGCATCGATTTTTATTCTCGGCCCACAGGAAAACCATGGAAGACCTGTGGTGATGCTTCGACAGATAGCGTAGTATCTGTCTAATATGAATGAGAGAGGACGTGGTTACTCCAAGAGCAAACATAAAATAGACCTAAAGAAAGCCTCGTTCCTCTACATGAAGTCAGTCAGCGCGAGCCACGGTTCACTCATTCACTAAAAATGTAAGCGGATCTTACTCACGGACAAGCGCCGTTTGGGCGTCCTTATTGAAAGATCCTATTTTTATTCTGTTTTATACCATAATTTTATCGATGTTCATGCTAGATGTTTTTTATTTTATTTAAAATTGGCGATTTTGGGCTACTCGGCGTTTCAGAATTGGCTACTCCCTCTCTTGAAAACCTGGCAACCCTGTAGACATATGCACCTAACATTGGATCTGCTTAAGCTAGATTCTTTATGGGGCCAATTAGACAAACGTAATTTTTTTGATAATACAAAGTTCGTTCTATTCTTCAAAACAAAAGCTTGTATGGCGATAAAACGCCGGTGTTTATTTTGATTTTTGCGTCGACGGTGCTACGACTTGTGCCTCCCACAAAATTTGATTCCAGTGATATTGACTTCGATCCTTTGTTTTTTCAATCCTAATCTTTGTTTCGGTCAAAAAGTGCCTTCCGATCCTTGGTCCAATAGTGCTCGGAATGCTTGAGTTATCCCGTTTGGTCCTTCCAGATTGATCAGTGCCGTCGCCAGAATAACCCTTTGGTTTATGGTTGTGTTCAGAGAGATTACTGCATCATTGCTTTGTGTTCGGTGACGCTGTTTGCATTGAGAACAGGAAACTTACTTGGACCTCGAGCTACAACATGACCCTTTCCAAGACAATTGAAACACAATCCGTTCTTCTTGGTATACCATTCAGAACGTCAATGCCCTCAATTCGCACAATTGTATACAATTGTGCGAATTCAACGTTACCAAGAAGAACGGATTGTGTTTCAATTGTCTTGGAAAGGGTCATGTTGTAGCTCGACGTCCTAGTAAGTTTTCTTGTTCTCAATGCAAACAGCTTCACCGAACACAAAGCAATGATGCAGTAATCTCTCTGAACACAACCATAAACCAAAGGGTTATTCTGGCGACGGCACTGATCAAACTGAGTGTTGTATTTGATGCATCTCGACAGAATAGCACAGGATTATCTTTGAATGAGACGTTATTGACTGGACCTGCTATTCAAAATGATATGAGTGCTGTACTCATGCGATGGAGAAGGTATCAATATGTCTTCATTATAGATATAGAGAAAATGTATCGCCAAATAAACATACATGAAGATGATACAACTTATCAATGAATCGTTTGGAGAAATAACTTCAAAGACAAAATCGAAGACTTTTGGTTAACAACTGTTACATTTGGAGTAACCTTCGCCCCATACCTAGCAATTGGAACCAAGGGCGCCCATAGAACTTCGTCCAGGGGGGGGGGCAAGGCAAAAGTTTTATAAAATAACACCCCACTCCATTTAGAATCTGAACTTATGGTTGAAATTTTTTAAATTAAGTTCGTTAACGGGAATAATCGTTCTACTACTTCGGGTCCAAACAAAGGCCCAGTCATGAAGGTGCTTGTACACGAGCAATTTTTAAAACAATTAATTGTCCGATGAATATTGCCAAAACTAGTGGAGCGATTAATGGAGCAATACAGGGCAATATCATGCTAGTTGCGGCAATATTTCGACAATGTGGCAATGTTTTTATAGATTGCTGATATTTCTCGCCCTATACTCGTAGTTTCTGTATTTGCGAAAAAATGTTATCCCTTCCACTTCCATGCTTCATCACCTCCTTAAAATTTTACTTTACTTGTCAAACTTTATAAAGAAACCGAATTTTATTTTTGAATTGCAATTGGTTCGTGAGATATTGTAATCAAAAGTTATTTACCCCCCCCCCCCCCCCCCCTCTGAAGGAGGTATACTTTTTCAGTAATTCTGCCATATCGCCCAGCCCTGAAATGATATCGATTTTTTTTTTCACTTTCATGGGCTTGCGTAATAATCGAATAAAACTAGTTTTGAATACGTTTTCACGAATTCCGTAACTTCTATTAGAAGTGGCAAGAAATTGAATTGGTTTTTACTTTCTCGTGCTGTCTTTCTATTTATCTATTTACACTTTTCAGGATTTTTGAATATTCCACCCCAAGTGGGTGTAAGTAGGTTGCATATGTTTTCACAGATTCTAATATATTGCTTAAATCAGATGATATATTAAATTCCTTTGGTTTCCTATATAAGTGCCAAAAAGTCAATTTCAGTATTTTTAGATATTCAATCCTAAGGGATGTAAGAGGGCTGTATGATTTTTAAAGCTTCGACGTATTTCTTAATATTGATGAGATATTTGATCGCTTTTCACTTCCACCGACTTTTTATATAATCGCCTACAAACCCATTTCCCAATTTTTCGATATTCAAGTTCCTAGGGTTTGCATATGTTTTCATAATTTTTGCCATCCCTTAGTTCTGATGAGATATGAAATTCGTTATTTCTATTTTAACTACCTATTTGTATTTTTATTTAAAAAAAAAAATCAATTCTCCAAGAAGAGTCATAATCGCGAAGCAATTGATGATACATATACTCCGATTTTGATCGCTCCCGAACTTTGACCTGAAAAATAATAAAGTTTCGCCCCGACTATTGGCAAATTTTTAAATCGATAACATTACTTTATTGTTAAAATAATAAAGTAAACTTTATTTGATATCAGTGGCAGAACCAGACCTTACTGTTGGGGGTGTCAGAATTTTTTTTAATTTATCTATTTCATTTGATAAAGTTCTGTGTGAATTTAGCTACATAGCTGCATTTAGCAAAAAAAAGGGTCATCTGAAGAAGGCGTCATATTGTTTTTATCTTATTATGGGTTATTCCATCAAGAATTGCCAAAGTTGTGACCTTACCATTTCTGATTCTTTTCAAAATTTGTGTACTTGAAGAATAAGTGAAAAAAATAATTTAAATTCAAGGTTTGGCTTCTATCTCATTTTTTAACTAACAAAAACAATAACAATCTTTAAATAAGCCCGACTTTATTATTCAAGGATAAAAACTACCAGAGATATGAACTTTCAAAGAGGATTCGGACAACGTTTTTGGGAAATTTTCAACATACTATAACTAACAAAAAAAATGAGATAGAAACCAAAAAATTTAAATCAAATTTTTTTCACGAATTCTTCGAGTACACAAAATTTCAAAAGAATCGGCGATAATAAGGTCACACTTTTGGTGATTCTTGATTAAATTACCCTTTTTCTATAAAATAATTGAGAATCACTATAATGCTTTTCGATTTTTTTGACCATTGACATCCCAATTTAGTTTTTTTAGTATGTTTTGAAAAACTGTATAACCAACAAAATATAAAAAAACGTACTTGGAGATATTTATGGATAAATGACAAAATCGTTATCATTGAAAAAAAATTTGTTCTTAAAGTACAAAAACGTTACAAAAAAAAAACGTATTTGGAGATATTTATGGATAAATGACAAAATCGTTATCATTGAAAAAAAAATTAGTTCTTAAAGTACAAAAACGTTACAAAAAAGTAACGAAAAATCTTGTAAAACATACGCTTGGTAGTTCGATTTGGAAGTAGGTACTACCTATGCGGTCTGCTATGTTGTGCCAGATTCTTCTTCAGTGCGCGACCTTGGACAATTCCGAAAAAGGGCTAATGATCTAATTCTATAGCTTGATTTGATATTCATTTTAGTGTCATTACTAAGAACTAAAGTCGAGGCATGAAAGATGTGTACAATAATGGTAATGGTAGAATAGTTGTAACAAAATTTGGTATATAAAATATGATTTGTCTCAACTTTAAGTGATGGTCAAATCCAGGGGGGGGGGGGCAAGTGCCCCTTCTTGCCCCTACCTGTGGGCGCCCATGATTGGAACCCTCAACAAACTAGCACTACCAAATCGAACTATCCTGTTGCCTCCAAATCAATTCTTGAAGAATTCAATGTAGACGATCTATTATCGGGAGGTGACACCATGGAAGAAGCTGTCTCAAAACAATCAGATATATCAACCATATTATTGTCTGGCGGTTTTAAACTTAGAAAATGGATCTTGAACGACAGCCGATAACTAGAAAACATACCTTTGCAGGATAAAGAAAATCAATCATCTTTTGACTTGAATCTGGATGAAAGTTTTAAATCATTAGGCCTCCTATGGCATCCTATCGCGGACGAATCCAGTTATAGAATCAATTTCGAAACCAATGAATTCGGTTATACCAAAAGAAAGCTTGGAAAATTTTTCGTATCGCGCACAAGCGAAAAAGTAGTGTAAGGGCCGGTTTTACAGTGCGAACTTAAGTTTTAATTTCAACTTAAGCCTTTGCTCAAATGGAATCACTGTTTCACACTAATGTTTTAAGGCTTGAGTAGAGTTCAACTCGAAACTCAACTTAAGCCAGTGGATATGAGAGCTTAAGTTTGAGTTCGGATTTTAAGCAGGCGTTCGGATTTTTAGCAAGTGTAATTTTCCTGTCGGAATTTTTATTCAATTTTAAATTTATATTTTAATACAAGACTGACGAGAATGTTCACCTCAAAAGTCATAAAATTGTAACTCCTATTTAATTTATTTATTTATTTATAACAATATCAATTGAACAGAAAGTTATTTCCAATTATACAATTGCCGCAATTACAAAACAAAAATATTTTATATGTAAAATAAAAATAAAAAAGTATTATAAAAAATTAAATAATGAATTACGTATCAGAAGAACGAAAAAGAGTGACCTTTAAGTACACTTTGAATGAGTTTAAGGTAGGACTATGAAAACTAAGGCAATACAAATTAAAATAGCGAGGTAAACGAATTAGAGGAGAGTAATAGAAGCAATTAATATTGGCTTGAGGCACTGTAAAAATGTCGTGACATCTAGTGTTGTAGTCAATATTTCGCAGTCTGAGCGTATCTTTGAGATTCGAACTGAAAACAAAAACAACTTTATACAAGAATACCATATCCAAGAATAATCTTCTGTCCTTCATGCAATATATGCCAAGTACTTCGAGACGGGTTTCATAAGATATATCATGGAAGCCAAGTTTACGAAAAAGTGATTTGGTGAAACGACGTTGAACTGATTCCAAGGCTGTCACAAGATATGTAAGATAGGGATTCCATACTACTGAACAATATTCTAAATGACATCGGACTAGACTATTGAAGAGATTTAGATATAGAGTTGCGCTACAAAAAGGGTGCGCAGAACGTAATATAAATCCATATAGCCTGTATGCCCGTTTACAAACTTCAGTTATGTGCAGATCAAATTTTAATTTAGCATCGAAAATTACTCCTAAATCCTTGATGCTGGAGACTTCCAATAGAAGAGAATTGTCGATGTAATAGTCAAACTGAATGTGCGAGATTTTATTGGTGTAGATCATCATAAAGCATTTCTGCGTATTTAATGCCAATTTATTCGTAGTACACCAGGACAACAGCTTCTCGAGGTCATTCTCCTCCTATAGGAGGAGGCAATCGGATTGTGCTTTTATTTCCCGAAAAACCTTTAAGTCATCAGCATACATCAAATGCTTTGACTGGAATTCAGAAAGAAGATCATTAACAAATAGTATAAACAAAAGTGGGCCCAAAGTAGAACCCTGAGGAACACCGGATGGAGCCAGGTAGGGTGTTGAAATAGATCCACTGAAGATGACCATTTGCTTACGATCATTTAAATATGATTGGAACCAGATACTTAGTACTTAGTACTTAGGCCAAAAGAATTCAGTTTCCGTAGAAGAATGGAGTGATCAACAGTATCAAATGCCTTAGAGAAATCCGTGTAAATTGTGTGAACGTCGTAATGGTTTTCCAGGGAATGAGCTACAGAGTTGGTGAAAGACACCAAATTTGTTTCTGTAGAACGGCCTCTAAAAAATCCATGCTGATTAATCGATACACAGTCACGAACTTGAGAAAAAACATGTTCGTGAATAAGTTTTTCAAAAACTTTAGAAAAACAGTTAAGAATACATATTGGTCGATAGTTTTCTGCTTTATGTTTCTCTCCTTTTTTAAAAATTGGAATGACATGCGAATTCTTCCAAACACTGGGAAAAATACCCTCACAAATAGAAGACGTGTAAAGCTGTGACAATGGCTCGGCAAGAACATGGCCCAATTTTTTAACAAAGATATTGGGAACATTATCCGGACCAGCGCTGCCGTTACTGTCTAAAGAATTGATGGCAATGATAACATCCTGCGCTCTAAATACTGGAATCACATTGTTCTGATCTACTATTGTGTCAGGAAGACAAGAAGTTGACGAAGACGTATAAACAGATTGAAAGAATTGAGAGAATAGCTCCACAATATCACCAGGAGTGGATGCAGTTGCTCCTGAATATGTTATGCTTAGAGGAGTTGTCCGAGTAGCACGAGAGTCATTGATATATTTCCAGAAAGGTTTATCATTACCCATGAGAAGCGAAGAATTAAGGTTGTCCACATAAAGACGAAAACTTATCTTTATTTCCTTCTTAAGCTGCTTCCTGAGGTTACCATAATTCGATGCATTGTTATGATTGCGTTCTCTGAGATAACGACGCCTAGCACGATTTTTTTCGAATAGTAGGTGAATAATTTTGGCATTAAACCATTGAGGATAGCAGTTCACTTTCTTAGAGGACAATGGAATGTTTTCGGCAATGATTGCGTCTAAGATTCTATTTTAATTATAATCGCTTTCTAATTTTTAACGGTATTTTTAAAAATTTTAATAGCTTTTTGACATAACTTTTCAAAGCAGTGGCCTACACAATTCATTAAGCAGTGTGAAACAGCATTGTTTTGAGCTAAAGCTTAAGGGGTCTGGCCACCTTCGCTGCTTGGAAAATGGTTTTTTTTCTAAATTCATAAGCTCTGAAGTTTAAATGATTTTTATTTAATTTTTTTTACAAAATTTAGACTATACTTTAAGGAATCTCTGATATTTTTTTTATTCGAAAATATTAAAAAATGGCGGCGCTGTATATATTTCCCCGGAGGCCCTCCGCACGAAAGGGGGGGGATGTGCCGTCATCGATTACTCTGTTCATATGCATCAGAAAAAAAAAGAAAAAATGGGCTTGTTCGTGGGTAGTGTAGCTAGAATGTAGCGTAGGATTTTTAAGATTGCTACATTAGTTTTTTTTTTATTGACGTTTTTCGACGTTTTACTTAAGAAAAAATGCAATTTTTTTTTTCTTCGGCTCACCAAAATTTCAAAAAAAATCGCTACGCTTCATTTTAGCTACATTACCTACGAACAAGCCGGTTTTTTTTTTTTCTTTTCTGATGCATATTAATGGAGAAAACGATGACGGCATATTCCCCTCCCTCGTGCGGAGGGCCTCCTGGGAAATATATACAGCGCCGCCATTTTTTAATATTTTCGAATAAAAAAAATGCCAGAGATTCATTAAAGTATGGTCTAAATTGAGTCAAGAAAATCAAATAAAAATCATTTAAACTTCAGAGTTTATGAATTTAGAAAAAAAAGCCCATTTTCCAAGCAGCCAAGGTGGCCAGACCCGTTAAGTTACTAGCTCAGGTTCAAGTGAGTCAAAGCTTAAGTACGCACTGTGAAACCGGCCCTAAGAGATTTTTCATATATTATATATAATTTCTAAATTAAACTTCAGAGAGATTACTGCATCATTGCTTTGTGTTCGGTGACGCTGTTTGCATTGAGAACAGGAAAACTTACTAGGACCTCGAGCTACAACATGACCCTGACAATTGAAACACGAAAGTACTCAATCCGTTCTTCTTGGTAACGTTGAGACGTTCTGAATGGTGTACCATTCAGAACGTCAATGCCCTCAATTCACACAATTGTGTACAACTGTGCGAATTGAGGGCATTGACGAATACTTTGAGTTCCGGCCCAAAGTGGACAAACTTGAGATTGACTGATATAAAAGGATTGGGCGGTTCGGGGACTGCTGGATCGATTCAAATTTGATTGTGACTTGTGCTGTTTTTGAGGACAGTTACCTTCAAGTTTTCAATTGCCTTCACTGTTTCTGTCGTTTCGTTCAACAGATTACGAACACCCGAATATGATTCTACAATCATTCAATGACCAATTTCTGAAGCTGATTGCTGATCAATATTCTTTTATTTTCATATCGATCCACTAATATTTTCCAAGCTATCTCGTAATTGGCGTCTGTGACTGTGAAAGACCTAAGAAGAAGTTCGCCTCATTTGAAACACTTGATTTGAGGTAGTGGAGTTTTTCCACGTTTGACAGGGATTTCTTCTTGTGATTTAATGACGTAAATAAGTCTTGGAACCAAGTCCACGACTTAGGTATATGAGCCTTCAAATGTAGGCAGAGAGATTCGTGGCAATTTCACTTCAGATTCTTGAATACAATTTTTAGGCAATTATTCAGATTTATGCAAAGAGTGTAGAACTTCTTCTAATTCCGAGGCAAATTCGAGATATTCCTCTTCGAAGTTGGAGAATCGGACCAAATGTTTAGAGGGTTTAGAAAACTATTTGATTTTTTCTAAGCCTTAACGTTGTAACACAAGAAACTCTTAATTTACAGCACAGGTAAAAATAACCACCCCTTCCTTATGTTTCGAATACTTTTATTGGAGTGAAAATTTCGGTAAAAGTTTCCAGCACTGGCGTAGGAACGGGGGGGTTTTGGGAACAAAAACCACCCCCCCGCCCCTAGCTCACCTAGTAAGTTATATTTTTTTTTTAATCATCATCACGAAAAAGCTAGAATGTAGTAGCGTAGAGCGAATGTTTGTGAAGCCATTTTAATACTGCTTGATTATTGATAGTCTGTATGTAATACAGTGTATATGTGATGTATAGTGATTTTGTGAATATGACTTCAAAATAACAGATATTATCTACTGATCATCATCAATTATGGACCGGTGATCGATAAAAAACGTTGAATCTCTCTACGAAAAATAATAATGCTTCAATTCAAAACAAATGAATTGAATCAAAATTTTACGTTTTGTATGAAGCGTTTCATGCCAGGTGGCAGTGAAATGCAAATAGTTGCCTAGTACATATTCAAAGGTTTGGCTATTTTTGTTTTCAAGATCAGAATATAAGATACCATACATGTGAGTAAGAACCTGATAGTAGCATATTGCTTATTGCCGGTCCTATGCGATAAATCGTCCAGCTCCGTTAAAGATTTCACAATAATGGTGTCCAAGTCCTCTTCGAAAATGCATATCTCTGGTACTTAGTCTTTATCGTAGAATAATGAAGTAGGACTAATTTTAAAGTTCAAGGTTGTCGCAATATAAAAATAATACGAATAAAACTTATCCTTGCAAGTTTTTTTTAAGGATAACGACTTTGTCTTTCCCTTGAATATCTTAATCTCAACTAGGGGATTGCGGTAAAAAAATTTCAGTAAATCTGTGATTCTCAATTCAGATTAGTGTAGTTCTTAATAATAATACTAAATTTTTTTGACCCCGGCCCCCTTGAGATCCTAGATCCTGGTCTCCTAAATTCTTCCCCTCAAACCGTCTCAATTTAAAGACCTCGTCCTCCAGTAGCTAAGTTTTAAGATAGCTTTGCTATCTTCCTCAACCGAGTATAATACGTTTTATTTGCTATCGATGAATCATCGTCGATTGATTTTGTCCGTTTCGTAGCCATTTTTTTCTAGATTAGTCTCAAGATATATGAAATTATCTATACTCTCCAAATTATACTCCAAAATTGGTATATGAAAGAGTCAAGATTGACAACTACCTCCTCAGCACTAGGAAAGGATCTTGCGAGGATGTTTACATACATACAGTAGAATCCGGATAGAACGACTGTTACGGTTTTTCCCAGTGGAGAAACCGTTTAAAACCCGGGCCTTGTCCGGCCAACCCAGAGAAGGGTCGTGGGCGCCAGTGATTCCTTTTTCTAAGGTTTCCGTCCTATATTTTTCCCCGTCAGAATCACAATTCGGGAAAAAAAGGTTTCGCGTAAGCAACGATTTAAATTAAACGCACAGAAGGCGAGCTGCAACACGTCACAAGAAAGAAATTAAACGTAACCAACAAACAAATTGAATCTCGTTTGAACAATGAATTTATTAAAGAAAATCCTACCTCGTAAACCTCCTCTTTCAAATCAATACCCTACTCTACCTGACTCTGTCTACGTAGATCTTAAAAATTAGGGCGCCTCGGGTGCGTTGTCCCTCGAAGATTCTCTCCAGGATTTTCCTTATACGTTAGACGCTCTTCCTTGTCTCGCTCCGCGACGTCGAATCTTCCCGTCGCGATGCTCCACACGGCTCACCTCTGGAACCACTAGTTACTCCTTTAACGTTCCGTCACCGACTTGTGACCCACGTACTTCTCGTTACAAAAGCCGGATTAATCCCAAACAAAATAATCGGAATTAGTCTCGAATTTCAATCATTAACCGTCGTTTTCACTCCGCACACCAGATCCAAGAGACCGTTTTTCCGCTGCCGTAGTTCCCTCGAAGGCTCGGGTCAGCTTTCTATACGGTTCATCCCCGTTCCGTTAGTCAATGTTCGATCGCTCGAGGTCATTTCTCCCGCTTCCTCTCTTGGGTGCAATACTTTCTTCCAGGTGAAGCTTATTTGAAATTTGCATAATAAGACCGTTTATAATGGGCGCAAACCAGCGACCTGCTCTAGCGGTGATCCCACAAACTCTAATTCGCGCAGTATAAGGCCGCCATAGTTGTCCCGATTCCCACGTCACTTGACATCTCGCGATCGGCAATATTTACATTTCGCATGTTTACTTCGGTGCGATTGTTGTTAAGTGATGTTTCGATTCGTGGCGCGTGTTTTACGTGTTGTGTCCCGTCGGTTGCGAGCACATCCGGGCTATCGATCGCGCTTGCTTTCGTGTTGTGTTTCGCGTTGTGTTTCGTGTTGTGTTTCGTGTGGTGTCTCGTCTGTTGCGAGCACATCCGGGCTATCGCTCGCGCTTGCTGGGTACGTATGCCGGATCACAGGTGGGTAGAACTTTTCGGTAATTGACACCACCGGTGTCCTGATTGGTGAACACCTTCCTTGAGCTTGATGTTAAGGGGCCAAGGAACCGATCGCGACGGTTCGGCCAAGTGCACGAAGTTAATCGCCATCTCGATGATGTTGGTCGACGCGTCCTACCTAATACTCCTATTCCTATCTTTGTTGACATTTTCCAATAATTCAGTTCATATTTTCCTAACTAACTAACCTAACTTGTAATTCTCCAATTTACGTTGGACTATTTTCGAGTTCAGCTCGACTACCATGTGTGTACGAATGATAAATTCATTTCACTAATTCCCTCCTTTGTGCTGGTGTCCTTTTAGGTGAGGCTGAAGGCCAATACGTGTGCAGCAATGACATCACAAGGAACCGGTGATGAAGCAGTAGGTAAGTTGTATAATTGTTAATCGCGTCCCACATAATTCAACTAACATTTCTCTTCTTTTCTTTACAGGCTGTGGACCATCTGAAAACAACTCGTAACATTCCCCCCTTACGTAAAGAGAATTTCTCAAATTCTCTAAGAAAATTCGTTAGGTATTTATTACTATATGCATTCTATTATTTCCAAATTTCAAATATTTATGTTACCTAGGTATTATTTCTATAATTCAAAGATTTATGTTACCTAGTCATTCACTTCTATCCCTATCGTGTATCCCCTACCTCATAAGTTGGCTGAACCTCTTAATCTAGAACAAAGAAACTTCGCGCATTTCCTAATCCCTGGCTTTGACATATGCCTTGAGGTCCTTCACCGCATCTGATAACACATAGTTTTTCCGCAGAACTAGCTCGTTAGGAAAGAAACTTACATCCCGTCGTCGTAAGTTATATTGGTTCTTGCTTTTGTCGGTGGCCTTTTTAAAACGTGCGCGAATTTCTTCCCGTACCTTCTCTAAAGCTCTTGCCCTTACCTGTGGATCTATAATTTGGGAAGAACTTGAACTTCTCTCGTCCGGTCCATCATATGTACACCCTGTGGTCGACATTTCCCTCCCAAAATTAACAAAGTAAGGCGTACACTTCATAACTTCGTAGGTTGAGGTACGAAGCGCGCATGCGATTTTTGCTAGATTCTCGTCCCATTTCCGGTGGTTTTCCGACACATACGCCCTCAACATAGTTTTTATGGATTGGCTTATACGTTCCGCTGGGTTGGCTTGGGGGTGGTAAAATGCCGTATATCTGATAGTGGTCCCATAAGATTCTGCCATCGCCTGCAATTGTTTTGCCTTTAACTGGACCACATTGTCGCAGACCATCCATTTCGGTACCCCGAACAGTAAGAAAACATGCTCTTCCAAGGCTTTGGCCACTGCCGCACTCGTGGCAGATCTTAGGGGAAATAAGAGCGGAAAATTAGAGAAATAGTCAACTACTGTTAGAATATAGCAATAGCCATGGGATGAGCGCGGAAGTGGTCCCACCAAATCCACGCAAACCATTTCCCAAGGCTGCTTGGCTACCCCGTTTCGCAAAACCATAAGCCCAGCCGGTGATCGACGTTCTGGTTTTATGGCTTGACATATCTGACACGTCTGAACATATTGTTTTACATATATCTTCATCTTCGGCCAATAATACCTGAGCACCACTTATTAATGCCCGTATGACCCGCCTTTGGGTCGTCATGGCATTCTGCTAATACTTTGGTTCGCTCTTCTTCCGCTACCACCCTCTTCAAGGAGTTTTCGGAAGTTAATTCTGGAAAAGACGCGGGAATGTGCTTCCATAATCTATTACCCTCTATTCGCCACGCGGAATATCTCCCTGGGTGATTTTGTACCATCTTCATCATTCTGGTATACCACTTATCAGTTTGGGCCACTGCCTCAATCGTATCCAACACCGGCACCGATCGTGATAACGCATCCGGAACCAGAAGATCCTTCCCTTTCCGATGGATGACGTCGTAGCTATATTGCTGTAGTCGTACAGCCCAACGAGCCAGTCGTCCGTTTGGCTCTTTTAGATTATGCAACCATAGCAAGGAGTGGTGGTCAGTTACAACACTGAACGTAGTACCTTCCACGTACGGTCTCAATTTCTCGATAGCCCACAGAACCGCCAAACATTCCTTTTCTGTCATGGAATATTTTCGTTCCGCACTCGTCAAAGAACGGCTCAAATAACATATCACCCGTTCCCCGCCTGAGTGGCTTTGAGACAATACTGCTCCCAGGCCAAAGTTCGACGCATCCGTCTGGACTACAAATGGCAAATCGTAGTCGGGGCAGGTCAGTATGGGTGCCGTGGAAAGCCTTACTTTTGCTTGCGAAAAAGCCCGATCGCACTCTTCACTCCACTCGAATTTGCGATTTTTCTTTAAAAGCGCAGTTAATGGTGCAATAAATGTTGCAAAGTCCGGTATAAAACGGCGATACCACGACACCATACCCAGGAATTGGCGAACTTCCTTGACATTCCGGGGTGCTGGGAAGATTCTCAAACTCTCCACCTTCTCGGGATCTACATGGAAACTGCTTTCGTCGACGACATAACCCAAGTATCGCAATTCTGACCCACAAAATTCGCATTTCTCCCGTGACACACGTAACCCTGCTGCAGTCAGACGACGAAACACTTCTCTCAGTATCTCTAAGTGCTTGTCGAAACTCTGTGTTACCAGGATTATGTCGTCTAGATACACGAACACGTATGGTTCCAGATCACTTCCCAAAACCCTATCAATTAATCTCTGCCACGTTGCTGGTGCATTTTGTGTAGTCCAGTGGTAGCGTACTAGGCTTGTAAACGCGATGTCGTGGGTTCAATTCCCACTCTACGCATAAATTATTTATAAGAATTTTTTCAGTTGCTATTGGCTTTGAAATTATTAATATGAATAGTGAACAGTGCGGAATGTTTAAAAGGGATCACTACTAAAGGATTTAACACTGAGCAGATGAGTTCTGTTGACATTCTTATCAGATTCACTAGCACCATCAGAGATAGCAGACAGTAGTTGATTTGTTATAGGCAACATTGCTGTTCTGGTAGATCACATCAAAAAGCCAAACAGCACTCAAAATTATTAACACGAACTAGTACACTGCCATACCCGGCCCGATTTCTGGCCTCCCATCCCTAAGCTGACTGGATTGTACACTACCAGTGTATTTAAGGCTAATCACCTAAGTCCAGTTCAGTATCCTTAAAAAAAAAAAAAAAAAAAACCAAATGGCATACGCCGAAATTCATACAACCCCCTACCAGGCACAGTAAAAGCAATGTATTGACGCGACGATTCCGCCATCAGGACCTGCCAATAGGCGGATTTGATATCCAAAGGGGACAAATATTTTGCATTGCGGAGTTTGTCGAGAGTGGCCGAAACATATGGAAGCGGGTACGCATCTCGCTCTGACACCTTGTTAACTTTTCGAAAGTCTACGCAAAACCGATAAGTTCCGTCCTTCTTCCTAATCAATAATATAGGCGAGGCCCAAGCACTTTTCGATGGTTGAATTACTTCCTCCCTCAACATATCCTTCAATTCTTGGTCGATATGCTTCTGAACAGCAGGTGATACTGGATAATATCGCTATTTTATGGGAGGTGATGTCGTTACTATGGTGTGTTCAACCTCTGATGTACGACCCAGACCCTCACCCATTTCCTCAAATTATTCCTCAAGTAGCTTCTGCAATCGCTCTCCCTCATCCCCATTCAATTTTGTCTTTGGATGCAGACATTCGATCGTTGCTAGACTCGGTTGCTCGGCAAAATTCCAATGTTCTCGACTTAAGTCGACAATTAGCCCGAACTGCACCCAAAAATCTGCGCCAAGAATGAGCGAATGAGGAAGTTTTTGGACGACTAAACACTCCATCCATCGTGTCCGATCGTCCACCTGCATGGGCAGCCAAACCACCCCATCCACCGCACACTCATCTCCGTTAGCCACCTTAACACAAGGAGACTTTGCCGAGCTCAATATTACACCCTGTTGTCTTAATACATTCCATCCATCTCTTCCCCAAATGGTTCGTGATGCCCCCGAATCCAACAACCCAACGAATTCTGCACCAAAGACGGTCACCTTCAAATGTGGCGGTATAGTCTCGACATTCGTGCTCGCTTCGCCGCCATTTAGTGAGAACGACTCGCGTTTCCCGAATCGTTTACCGTGGTTCTCGTTTCCTGTTTTCCATCCTTTTGATCCGGATTTGGACTGCACACAGGGCAGCTAGCTCAAAACACACCCACTTTCCCGCATCCAAAACACTTTTGTGGCTCCCTGAACTCTCGCGACACGTGTGTCAAAGCCTTGCAGTTAAAGAATTTCGCCTGTCTTGGAGGTTGACCTGGTGAGCTATTCCTCGTCCCAGTACTACGTACCTCTGGCCTAGTTTCATCCTTCGACTCTACATAGGCTAAGTCTCGTTCCAACAAACTACCTGTTCGATGGCCTGGAGGAGGTTGAAACGCCTCCACTGAAAGTCTCGTGGCCTCCAAAGACCGACCCAACTTAATCAATTGAGCAATTGTTTTAATCTCCACCAACCCGAGCTGATGTTGATAAAACGGACTAATATTTCTCCTAAGTACTTTTAATTTTTCCGCTTCGGTGCAAGTTGTTGACAGACGATTTAATAGACTTTCCACTATAGCCACGTAAACCCCTATAGACTCGTCCCTACCTTGCGTTCTTTTTTTTATCTCCTCCATTAATCGGTCATCGCAGTCGGGAGGGAGAAATTCGGCCCGCAATTCCGTAACTAATTCATCCCAACTGCCGCACTTTGACTTGTTTGCCCTCAACCATACAAGGCCCTTGCCCTCAAACAAATCAATGGACGATCTAAATAGGATGGACTTGGATACTCCTCGAGCCACCCTCAACTCCTCCACCCTTTCGAAAAATAAGCATACCGTATTTCACTCCCCCGAAAATTTTAATTCCAACTTCGCAATAGAAATTTTATTTGAAGAAACTTGACGAGCTGAAACGTGAATGTTGCGCGATTCTTCATCCTCCTCTTCGGAAGAAACTTGCCCTGACATTTCAAATAACGTCCCCAACTGCAATAAAATCGACTCTTTCACCTTCATTTTCTGCGTAACTTCCTCTTCCGATGGTTCAGCTCCTTCCAAACGTCTTAGACAAAACTGAATCTTTGTCCAAGTTTTTTTGTACTCCCCAGATGATTCCACCCCATTGAACTTACTCAGCAGAACTTCAATTTCCTTCTGCTTGGACTATATCACAAGTAAATCTTCCGCAAACTCAAATGGGTATTGTGGCAACAGAAATGATCCTTCGGATTCATTTTCTTCACGCAATGCTGTTCTGAGCGATTTTCGCATTTCATCTACTGTGTCTGACATGGCTCCCCGAATCGCCAACTCATACACCAATTCGTCCTGACTCAGTCTGTCTACAAAAATTTTCCCCTTATGTGCCATTTCAGACACGGTTGTCCCTCACAATAGAAATTCCTACCCAAAAAAAAAAGAAATAATAAAACTAAAAAAGAAGGAAAAATTATTCCAATATTGCACCAAAATATTCCCAACACTTCTTCGAGACAACGAAAATGCTGCAAACTGTCGATATTTATTTGAAATCCAATTATCTGTAATGTAATTCGTGCATCCGTAAAGGAAAGAAGAGCCTTCACTTCTATCAATCTGCCTCTATCTAACGGTATAGGGAAAAATATTATATTACTAAAAAAAAAAACACGCAGTATTCCGCGCAATTCCAAAATTCACTCCTTACCAACTGCACAGAAGTTAGCACTTTCCTTGTAACGTCTCACTAGCACTTTATTACGTACATACAAATTTTCTGAAAAAACACTAACTTTTAAAACAAACAATTGACTGCCACTAAAACACGTTGGGCGCCAAATGTTACGGTTTTTCCCCGTGGAGAAACCGTTTGAAACCCCAGCACCAAGGAGGCGAACGGGCCTTGTCCGGCTAACCCAGAGAAGGGTCGTGGGCGCCAGTGATTCTTTTTTCTAAGGCTTCCGTCCTATACTTTTCCCCGTCCGAATCACAATTCAGGAAAAAGGTTTCGCGTAAGCAACAATTTAAATTAAACGCACAGAAGGCGAGCTGCAACACGTCACAAGAAAGAAATTAAACGTAACCAACAAACAAATTGAATCTCGTTTGAACAATGAATTTATTAAAGAAAATCCTATCTCGTAAACTTCCTTTTTCAAATCAATACCCTACTCTACCTGACTCTGTCTACGTAGATCTTAAAAATTAGGGCGCCTCGGGTGCGTTATCCCTCGAAGATTCTCTCCAGGATTTTCCTTATACGTTAGACGCTCCTTTCTTGTCTCGCTCCGCGACGTCGAATCTTCCCGTCGCGATGCTCCACACGGCTAACCTCTGGAAACACTCGTTACTCCTTTAACGTTCCGTCACCGACTTGTGACCCACGTACTTCTTTTTAGGCCGCCCGCTAAATAATTTAAGTTTTTTTTTAAGTTTCTTGGGTGCAATACTTTCTTCCAGGTGAAGCTTATTTGAAATTTGCACAATAAGACCGTTTATCATGGGTGCAAGCCAGCGACCTGTTCTAGTGGTGATCCCACAAACTCTAATTCGCGCAGTATAAGGCCGCCATAGTTGTCCCGATTCGCACGTCACATGACATCTCGTGATCGGTAATATTTACATTTCGCATGTTTACTTCGGTGCGATTGTTGTTAAGTGATGTTTCGATTCGTGGCGCGCGTTTTACGTGTTGTATCCCGTCGGTTGCGAGCACATCCGGTCTATCGATCGCGCTTGCTTTCATGTTGTGTTTCGCGTTGTGTTTCGTGTTGTGTTTCGTGTGGTGTCTCGTCTGTTGCGAGCACATCCGGGCTATCGCTCGCGCTTGCTGGGTACGTATGCCGGATCACAGGTGGGTAGAACTTTTCGGTAATTGACACCACCGGTGTCCTGATTGGTGAACACCTTCCTTGAGCTTGATGTTAAGGGGCCAAGGAACCGATCGCGACGGTTCGGCCAAGTGCACGAAGTTAATCGCCATCTCGATGATGTTGATCGACGCGTCCTACCTATCTACCTATCCTATCTTTGTTGACATTTTCCAATAATTCAGTTCATATTTTCCTAACTAACTAACCTAACTTGTAATTCTCCAATTTACGTTGGACTATTTTCGAGTTCAGCTCGACTTCCATGTGTGTACGAATGATAAATTTATTTCACTAATTCCCTCCTTTGTGCTGGTGTCCTTTTAGGTGAGGCTGAAGGCCAATACGTGTGCAGCAATGACATCACAAGGAACCGGTGATGAAGCAGTAGGTAAGTTGTATAATTGTTAATCACGTCCCACATAATTCAACTAAGATTTCTCTTCTTTTCTTTACAGGCTGTGGACCATCTGAAAACAACTCGTAACATTCCACCCTTACGTAAAGAGAATTTCTCAAATTCTCTAAGAAAATTCGTTAGGTATTTATTACTATTAGCATTCTTTTATTTCCAAATTTTAAATATTTATGTTACCTAGGTATTATTTCTATAATTCAAAAATTTATGTTACCTAGTCATTCACTTCTATCCCTATCGTGTATCCCCTACCTCATAAGTTGGCTGAACCTCTTAATCTAGAACTAAGAAACTTCGCGCATTTCCTAATCCCTGGCTTTGAGATATGCCTTGAGGTCCTTCACCGCATCTGATAACACATAGTTTTTCCGCAGAACTAGCTCGTAAGGAAAGAAACTTACATCCCGTCGTCGTAAGTTATATTGGTTCTTGCTTTTGTCGGTGGCCTTTTTAAAACGTGCGCGAATTTCTTCCCGTACCTTCTCTAAAGCTCTTGCCCTTACCTGTGGATCTATAATTTGGGAAGAACTTGAACTTCTCTCGTCCGGTCCATCATATGTACACCCTGTGGTCGACATTTCCCTCCCAAAATTAACAAAGTAAGGCGTACACTTCATAACTTCGTAGGTTGAGGTACGAAGCGCGCATGCGATTTTTGCTAGATTCTCGTCCCATTTCCGGTGGTTTTCCGACACATACGCCCTCAACATAGTTTTTATGGATTGGCTTATACGTTCCGCTGGGTTGGCTTGGGGGTGGTAAAATGCCGTATATCTGATAGTGGTCCCATAAGATTCTGCCATCGCCTGCAATTGTTTTGCCTTTAACTGGACCACATTGTCGCAGACCATCCATTTCGGTACCCCGAACAGTAAGAAAACATGCTCTTCCAAGGCTTTGGCCACTGCCGCACTCGTGGCAGATCTTAGGGGAAATCAGAGCGGAAAATTAGAGAAATAGTCAACTACTGTTAGAATATAGCAATAGCCATGGGATGAGCGCGGAAGTGGTCCCACCAAATCCACGCAAACCATTTCCCAAGGCTGCTTGGCTACCCCGTTTCGCAAAACCATAAGCCCAGCCGGTGATCGACGTTCTGGTTTTATGGCTTGACATATCTGACACGTCTGAACATATTGTTTTACATATATCTTCATCTTCGGCCAATAATACCTGAGCACCACTCGCTCACATGTCTTATTAATGCCCGTATGACCCGCCTTTGGGTCGTCATGGCATTCTGCTAATACTTTGGTTCGCTCTTCTTCCGCTACCACCCTCTTCAAGGAGTTTTCGGAAGTTAATTCTGGAAAAGACGCGGGAATGTGCTTCCATAATCTATTACCCTCTATTCGCCACGCGGAATATCTCCCTGGGTGATTTTGTACCATCTTCATCATTCTGGTATACCACTTATCAGTTTGGGCCACTGCCTCAATCGTATCCAGCACCGGCACCGATCGTGATAACGCATCCGGAACCAGAAGATCCTTCCCTTTCCGATGGATGACGTCGTAGCTATATTGCTGTAGTCGTACAGCCCAACGAGCCAGTCGTCCGTTTGGCTCTTTTAGATTATGCAACCATAGCAAGGAGTGGTGGTCAGTTACAACACTGAACGTAGTACCTTCCACGTACGGTCTCAATTTCTCGATAGCCCACAGAACCGCCAAACATTCCTTTTCTGTCATGGAATATTTTCGTTCCGCACTCGTCAAAGAACGGCTCAAATAACATATCACCCGTTCCCCGCCTGAGTGGCTTTGAGACAATACTGCTCCCAGGCCAAAGTTCGACGCATCCGTCTGGACTACAAATGGCAAATCGTAGTCGGGGCAGGTCAGTATGGGTGCCGTGGAAAGCCTTACTTTTGCTTGCGAAAAAGCCCGATCGCACTCTTCACTCCACTCGAATTTGCGATTTTTCTTTAAAAGCGCAGTTAATGGTGCAATAAATGTTGCAAAGTCCGGTATAAAACGGCGATACCACGACACCATACCCAGGAATTGGCGAACTTCCTTGACATTCCGGGGTGCTGGGAAGATTCTCAAACTCTCCACCTTCTCGGGATCTACATGGAAACTGCTTTCGTCGACGACATAACCCAAGTATCGCAATTCTGACCCACAAAATTCGCATTTCTCCCGTGACACACGTAACCCTGCTGCAGTCAGACGACGAAACACTTCTCTCAGTATCTCTAAGTGCTTGTCGAAACTCTGTGTTACCAGGATTATGTCGTCTAGATACACGAACACGTATGGTTCCAGATCACTTCCCAAAACCCTATCAATTAATCTCTGCCACGTTGCTGGTGCATTTTGTGTAGTCCAGTGGTAGCGTACTAGGCTTGTAAACGCGATGTCGTGGGTTCAATTCCCACTCTACGCATAAATTATTTATAAGAATTTTTTCAGTTGCTATTGGCTTTGAAATTATTAATATGAATAGTGAACAGTGCGGAATGTTTAAAAGGGATCACTACTAAAGGATTTAACACTGAGCAGATGAGTTCTGTTGACATTCTTATCAGATTCACTAGCACCATCAGAGATAGCAGACAGTAGTTGATTTGTTATAGGCAACATTGCTGTTCTGGTAGATCACATCAAAAAGCCAAACAGCACTCAAAATTATTAACACGAACTAGTACACTGCCATACCCGGCCCGATTTCTGGCCTCCCATCCCTAAGCTGACTGGATTGTACACTACCAGTGTATTTAAGGCTAATCACCTAAGTCCAGTTCAGTATCCTTAAAAAAAAAAAAAAAAAAAAAACCAAATGGCATACGACGAAATTCATACAACCCCCTACCAGGCACAGTAAAAGCAATGTATTGACGCGACGATTCCGCCATCAGGACCTGCCAATAGGCGGATTTGATATCCAAAGGGGACAAATATTTTGCATCGCGGAGTTTGTCGAGAGTGGCCGAAACAAATGGAAGCGGGTAAGCATCTCGCTCTGACACCTTGTTAACTTTTCGAAAGTCTACGCAAAACCGATAAGTTCCGTCCTTCTTCCTAATCAATAATATAGGCGAGGCCCAAGCACTTTTCGATGGTTGAATTACTTCCTCCCTCAACATATCCTTCAATTCTTGGTCGATATGCTTCTGAACAGCAGGTGATACTGGATAATATCGCTATTTTATGGGAGGTGATGTCGTTACTATGGTGTGTTCAACCTCTGATGTACGACCCAGACCCTCACCCATTGCCTCAAATTATTCCTCAAGTAGCTTCTGCAATCGCTCTCCCTCATCCCCATTCAATTTTGTCTTTGGATGCAGACATTCGATCGTTGCTAGACTCGGTTGCTCGGCAAAATTCCAATGTTCTCGACTTAAGTCGACAGTTAGCCCGAACTGCACCCAAAAATCTGCGCCAAGAATGAGCGAATGAGGAAGTTTTTGGACGACTAAACACTCCATCCATCGTGTCCGATCGTCCACCTGCATGGGCAGCCAAACCACCCCATCCACCGCACACTCATCTCCGTTAGCCACCTTAACACAAGGAGACTTTGCCGAGCTCAATATTACACCCTGTTGTCTTAATACATTCCATCCATCTCTTCCCCAAATGGTTCGTGATGCCCCCGAATCCAACAACCCAACGAATTCTGCACCAAAGACGGTCACCTTCAAATGTGGCGGTATAGTCTCGACATTCGTGCTCGCTTCGCCGCCATTTAGTGAGCACGACTCGCGTTTCCCGAATCGCTTACCGTGGTTCTCGTTTCCTGTTTTCCATCCTTTTGATCCGGATTTGGACTGCACACAGGGCAGCTAGCTCAAAACACACCCACTTTCCCGCATCCAAAACACTTTTGTGGCTCCCTGCACTCTCGCGACACGTGTGTCAAAGCCTTGCAGTTAAAGAATTTCGCCTGTCTTGGAGCTTGACCTGGTGAGCTATTCCTCGTCCCAGTACTATGTACCTCTGGCCTAGTTTCATCCTTCGACTCTACATAGGCTAAGTCTCGTTCCAACAAACTACCTGTTCGATGGCCTGGAGGAGGTTGAAACGCCTCCACTGAAAGTCTCGTGGCCTCCAAAGACCGACCCAACTTAATCAATTGAGCAATTGTTTTAATCTCCACCAACCCGAGCTGATGTTGATAAAACGGACTAATATTTCTCCTAAGTACTTTTAATTTTTCCGCTTCGGTGCAAGTTGTTGACAGACGATTTAATAGACTTTCCACTATAGCCACGTAAACCCCTATAGACTCGTCCCTACCTTGCGTTCTTTTTTTTATCTCCTCCATTAATCGGTCATCGTAGTCGGGAGGGAGAAATTCGGCCCGCAATTCCGTAACTAATTCATCCCAACTGCCGCACTTTGACTTGTTTGCCCTCAACCATACAAGGCCCTTGCCCTCAAACAAATCAATGGACGATCTAAATAGGATGGACTTGGATACTCCTCGAGCCACCCTCAACTCCTCCCCCCTTTCGAAAAATAAGCATACCGTATTTCACTCCCCCGAAAATTTTAATTCCAACTTCGCAATAGAAATTTTATTTGAAGAAACTTGACGCGCTGAAACGTGAATGTTGCGCGATTCTTCATCCTCCTCTTCGGAAGAAACTTGCCCTGACATTTCAAATAACGTCCCCAACTGCAATAAAATCGACTCTTTCACCTTCATTTTCTGCGTAACTTCCTCTTCCGATGGTTCAGCTCCTTCCAAACGTCTTAGACAAAACTGAATCTTTGTCCAAATTTTTTTGTACTCCCCAGATGATTCCACCCCATTGAACTTACTCAGCAGAACTTCAATTTCCTTCTGCTTGGACTATATCACAAGTAAATCTTCCGCAAACTCAAATGGGTATTGTGGCAACAGAAATGATCCTTCGGATTCATTTTCTTCACGCAATGCTGTTCTGAGCGATTTTCGCATTTCATCTACTGTGTCTGACATGGCTCCCCGAATCGCCAACTCATACACCAATTCGTCCTGACTCAGTCTGTCTACAAAAATTTTCCCCTTATGTGCCATTTCAGACACGGTTGTCCCTCACAATAGAAATTCCTACCCAAAAAAAAAAGAAATAATAAAACTAAAAAAAGAAGAAAAATTTATTCCAATATTGCACCAAAATATTCCCAACACTTCTTCGAGACAACGAAAATGCTGCAAACTGTCGATATTTATTTGAAATCCAATTATCTGTAATGTAATTCGTGCATCCGTAAAGAAAAGAAGAGCCTTCACTTCTATCAATCTGCCTCTATCTAACGGTATAGGGAAAAATATTATATTACTAAAAAAAAAAACACGCAGTATTCCGCGCAATTCCAAAATTCACTCCTTACCAACTGCACAGAAGTTAGCACTTTCCTTGTAACGTCTCACTAGCACTTTATTACGTACATACAAATTTTCTGAAAAAACACTAACTTTTAAAACAAACAATTGACTGCCACTAAAACACGTTGGGCGCCAAATGTTACGGTTTTTCCCCGTGGAGAAACCGTTTGAAACCCCAGCACCAAGGAGGCGAACGGGCCTTGTCCGGCTAACCCAGAGAAGGGTCGTGGGCGCCAGTGATTCTTTTTTCTAAGGCTTCCGTCCTATACTTTTCCCCGTCCGAATCACAATTCAGGAAAAAGGTTTCGCGTAAGCAACAATTTAAATTAAACGCACAGAAGGCGAGCTGCAACACGTCACAAGAAAGAAATTAAACGTAACCAACAAACAAATTGAATCTCGTTTGAACAATGAATTTATTAAAGAAAATCCTATCTCGTAAACTTCCTTTTTCAAATCAATACCCTACTCTACCTGACTCTGTCTACGTAGATCTTAAAAATTAGGGCGCCTCGGGTGCGTTGTCCCTCGAAGATTCTCTCCAGGATTTTCCTTATACGTTAGACGCTCCTTTCTTGTCTCGCTCCGCGACGTCGAATCTTCCCGTCGCGATGCTCCACACGGCTAACCTCTGGAAACACTCGTTACTCCTTTAACGTTCCGTCACCGACTTGTGACCCACGTACTTCTTTTTAGGCCGCCCGCTAAATAATTTAAGTTTTTTTTTAAGTTTCTTGGGTGCAATACTTTCTTCCAGGTGAAGCTTATTTGAAATTTGCACAATAAGACCGTTTATCATGGGTGCAAGCCAGCGACCTGTTCTAGTGGTGATCCCACAAACTCTAATTCGCGCAGTATAAGGCCACCATAGTTGTCCCGATTCGCACGTCACATGACATCTCGTGATCGGTAATATTTACATTTCGCATGTTTACTTCGGTGCGATTGTTGTTAAGTGATGTTTCGATTCGTGGCGCGCGTTTTACGTGTTGTGTCCCGTCGGTTGCGAGCACATCCGGGCTATCGATCGCGCTTGCTTTCGTGTTGTGTTTCGCGTTGTGTTTCGTGTTGTGTTTCGTGTGGTGTCTCGTCTGTTGCGAGCACATCCGGGCTATCGCTCGCGCTTGCTGGGTACGTATGCCGGATCACAGGTGGGTAGAACTTTTCGGTAATTGACACCACCGGTGTCCTGATTGGTGAACACCTTCCTTGAGCTTGATGTTAAGGGGCCAAGGAACCGATCGCGACGGTTCGGCCAAGTGCACGAAGTTAATCGCCATCTCGATGATGTTGGTCGACGCGTCCTACCTAATACTCCTATTCCTATCTTTGTTGACATTTTCCAATAATTCAGTTCATATTTTCCTAACTAACTAACCTAACTTGTAATTCTCCAATTTACGTTGGACTATTTTCGAGTTCAGCTCGACTTCCATGTGTGTACGAATGATAAATTTATTTCACTAATTCCCTCCTTTGTGCTGGTGTCCTTTTAGGTGAGGCTGAAGGCCAATACGTGTGCAGCAATGACATCACAAGGAACCGGTGATGAAGCAGTAGGTAAGTTGTATAATTGTTAATCACGTCCCACATAATTCAACTAAGATTTCTCTTCTTTTCTTTACAGGCTGTGGACCATCTGAAAACAACTCGTAACATTCCCCCCTTACGTAAAGAGAATTTCTCAAATTCTCTAAGAAAATTCGTTAGGTATTTATTACTATATGCATTCTTTTATTTCCAAATTTCAAATATTTATGTTACCTAGGTATTATTTCTATAATTCAAAAATTTATGTTACCTAGTCATTCACTTCTATCCCTATCGTGTATCCCCTACCTCATAAGTTGGCTGAACCTCTTAATCTAGAACTAAGAAACTTCGCGCATTTCCTAATCCCTGGCTTTGACATATGCCTTGAGGTCCTTCACCGCATCTGATAACACATAGTTTTTCCGCAGAACTAGCTCGTAAGGAAAGAAACTTACATCCCGTCGTCGTAAGTTATATTGGTTCTTGCTTTTGTCGGTGGCCTTTTTAAAACGTGCGCGAATTTCTTCCCGTACCTTCTCTAAAGCTCTTGCCCTTACCTGTGGATCTATAATTTGGGAAGAACTTGAACTTCTCTCGTCCGGTCCATCATATGTACACCCTGTGGTCGACATTTCCCTCCCAAAATTAACAAAGTAAGGCGTACACTTCATAACTTCGTAGGTTGAGGTACGAAGCGCGCATGCGATTTTTGCTAGATTCTCGTCCCATTTCCGGTGGTTTTCCGACACATACGCCCTCAACATAGTTTTTATGGATTAGCTTATACGTTCCGCTGGGTTGGCTTGGGGGTGGTAAAATGCCGTATATCTGATAGTGGTCCCATAAGATTCTGCCATCGCCTGCAATTGTTTTGCCTTTAACTGGACCACATTGTCGCAGACCATCCATTTCGGTACCCCGAACAGTAAGAAAACATGCTCTTCCAAGGCTTTGGCCACTGCCGCACTCGTGGCAGATCTTAGGGGAAATCAGAGCGGAAAATTAGAGAAATAGTCAACTACTGTTAGAATATAGCAATAGCCATGGGATGAGCGCGGAAGTGGTCCCACCAAATCCACGCAAACCATTTCCCAAGGCTGCTTGGCTACCCCGTTTCGCAAAACCATAAGCCCAGCCGGTGATCGACGTTCTGGTTTTATGGCTTGACATATCTGACACGTCTGAACATATTGTTTTACATATATCTTCATCTTCGGCCAATAATACCTGAGCACCACTCGCTCACATGTCTTATTAATGCCCGTATGACCCGCCTTTGGGTCGTCATGGCATTCTGCTAATACTTTGGTTCGCTCTTCTTCCGCTACCACCCTCTTCAAGGAGTTTTCGGAAGTTAATTCTGGAAAAGACGCGGGAATGTGCTTCCATAATCTATTACCCTCTATTCGCCACGCGGAATATCTCCCTGGGTGATTTTGTACCATCTTCATCATTCTGGTATACCACTTATCAGTTTGGGCCACTGCCTCAATCGTATCCAGCACCGGCACCGATCGTGATAACGCATCCGGAACCAGAAGATCCTTCCCTTTCCGATGGATGACGTCGTAGCTATATTGCTGTAGTCGTACAGCCCAACGAGCCAGTCGTCCGTTTGGCTCTTTTAGATTATGCAACCATAGCAAGGAGTGGTGGTCAGTTACAACACTGAACGTAGTACCTTCCACGTACGGTCTCAATTTCTCGATAGCCCACAGAACCGCCAAACATTCCTTTTCTGTCATGGAATATTTTCGTTCCGCACTCGTCAAAGAACGGCTCAAATAACATATCACCCGTTCCCCGCCTGAGTGGCTTTGAGACAATACTGCTCCCAGGCCAAAGTTCGACGCATCCGTCTGGACTACAAATGGCAAATCGTAGTCGGGGCAGGTCAGTATGGGTGCCGTGGAAAGCCTTACTTTTGCTTGCGAAAAATCCCGATCGCACTCTTCACTCCACTCGAATTTGCGATTTTTCTTTAAAAGCGCAGTTAATGGTGCAATAAATGTTGCAAAGTCCGGTATAAAACGGCGATACCACGACACCATACCCAGGAATTGGCGAACTTCCTTGACATTCCGGGGTGCTGGGAAGATTCTCAAACTCTCCACCTTCTCGGGATCTACATGGAAACTGCTTTCGTCGACGACATAACCCAAGTATCGCAATTCTGACCCACAAAATTCGCATTTCTCCCGTGACACACGTAACCCCGCTGCAGTCAGACGACGAAACACTTCTCTCAGTATCTCTAAGTGCTTGTCGAAACTCTGTGTTACCAGGATTATGTCGTCTAGATACACGAACACGTATGGTTCCAGATCACTTCCCAAAACCCTATCAATTAATCTCTGCCACGTTGCTGGTGCATTTTGTGTAGTCCAGTGGTAGCGTACTAGGCTTGTAAACGCGATGTCGTGGGTTCAATTCCCACTCTACGCATAAATTATTTATAAGAATTTTTTCAGTTGCTATTGGCTTTGAAATTATTAATATGAATAGTGAACAGTGCGGAATGTTTAAAAGGGATCACTACTAAAGGATTTAACACTGAGCAGATGAGTTCTGTTGACATTCTTATCAGATTCACTAGCACCATCAGAGATAGCAGACAGTAGTTGATTTGTTATAGGCAACATTGCTGTTCTGGTAGATCACATCAAAAAGCCAAACAGCACTCAAAATTATTAACACGAACTAGTACACTGCCATACCCGGCCCGATTTCTGGCCTCCCATCCCTAAGCTGACTGGATTGTACACTACCAGTGTATTTAAGGCTAATCACCTAAGTCCAGTTCAGTATCCTTAAAAAAAAAAAAAAAAAAAAAAAACCAACCCCCTACCAGGCACAGTAAAAGCAATGTATTGACGCGACGATTCCGCCATCAGGACCTGCCAATAGGCGGATTTGATATCCAAAGGGGACAAATATTTTGCATCGCGGAGTTTGTCGAGAGTGGCCGAAACATATGGAAGCGGGTACGCATCTCGCTCTGACACCTTGTTAACTTTTCGAAAGTCTACGCAAAACCGATAAGTTCCGTCCTTCTTCCTAATCAATAATATAGGCGAGGCCCAAGTACTTTTCGATGGTTGAATTACTTCCTCCCTCAACATATCCTTCAATTCTTGGTCGATATGCTTCTGAACAGCAGGTGATACTGGATAATATCGCTATTTTATGGGAGGTGATGTCGTTACTATGGTGTGTTCAACCTCTGATGTACGACCCAGACCCTCACCCATTTCCTCAATTATTCCTCAAGTAGCTTCTGCAATCGCTCTCCCTCATCCCCATTCAATTTTGTCTTTGGATGCAGACATTCGATCGTTGCTAGACTCGGTTGCTCGGCAAAATTCCAATGTTCTCGACTTAAGTCGACAATTAGCCCGAACTGCACCCAAAAATCTGCGCCAAGAATGAGCGAATGAGGAAGTTTTTGGACGACTAAACACTCCATCCATCGTGTCCGATCGTCCACCTGCATGGGCAGCCAAACCACCCCATCCACCGCACACTCATCTCCGTTAGCCACCTTAACACAAGGAGACTTTGCCGAGCTCAATATTACACCCTGTTGTCTTAATACATTCCATCCATCTCTTCCCCAAATGGTTCGTGATGCCCCCGAATCCAACAACCCAACGAATTCTGCACCAAAGACGGTCACCTTCAAATGTGGCGGTATAGTCTCGACATTCGTGCTCGCTTCGCCGCCATTTAGTGAGCACGACTCGCGTTTCCCGAATCGCTTACCGTGGTTCTCGTTTCCTGTTTTCCATCCTTTTGATCCGGATTTGGACTGCACACAGGGCAGCTAGCTCAAAACACACCCACTTTCCCGCATCCAAAACACTTTTGTGGCTCCCTGCACTCTCGCGACACGTGTGTCAAAGCCTTGCAGTTAAAGAATTTCGCCTGTCTTGGAGCTTGACCTGGTGAGCTATTCCTCGTCCCAGTACTATGTACCTCTGGCCTAGTTTCATCCTTCGACTCTACATAGGCTAAGTCTCGTTCCAACAAACTACCTGTTCGATGGCCTGGAGGAGGTTGAAACGCCTCCACTGAAAGTCTCGTGGCCTCCAAAGACCGACCCAACTTAATCAATTGAGCAATTGTTTTAATCTCCACCAACCCGAGCTGATGTTGATAAAACGGACTAATATTTCTCCTAAGTACTTTTAATTTTTCCGCTTCGGTGCAAGTTGTTGACAGACGATTTAATAGACTTTCCACTATAGCCACGTAAACCCCTATAGACTCGTCCCTACCTTGCGTTCTTTTTTTTATCTCCTCCATTAATCGGTCATCGTAGTCGGGAGGGAGAAATTCGGCCCGCAATTCCGTAACTAATTCATCCCAACTGCCGCACTTTGACTTGTTTGCCCTCAACCATACAAGGCCCTTGCCCTCAAACAAATCAATGGACGATCTAAATAGGATGGACTTGGATACTCCTCGAGCCACCCTCAACTCCTCCACCCTTTCGAAAAATAAGCATACCGTATTTCACTCCCCCGAAAATTTTAATTCCAACTTCGCAATAGAAATTTTATTTGAAGAAACTTGACGCACTGAAACGTGAATGTTGCGCGATTCTTCATCCTCCTCTTCGGAAGAAACTTGCCCTGACATTTCAAATAACGTCCCCAACTGCAATAAAATCGACTCTTTCACCTTCATTTTCTGCGTAACTTCCTCTTCCGATGGTTCAGCTCCTTCCAAACGTCTTAGACAAAACTGAATCTTTGTCCAAATTTTTTTGTACTCCCCAGATGATTCCACCCCATTGAACTTACTCAGCAGAACTTCAATTTCCTTCTGCTTGGACTATATCACAAGTAAATCTTCCGCAAACTCAAATGGGTATTGTGGCAACAGAAATGATCCTTCGGATTCATTTTCTTCACGAAATGCTGTTCTGAGCGATTTTCGCATTTCATCTACTGTGTCTGACATGGCTCCCCGAATCGCCAACTCATACACCAATTCGTCCTGACTCAGTCTGTCTACAAAAATTTTCCCCTTATGTGCCATTTCAGACACGGTTGTCCCTCACAATAGAAATTCCTACCCAAAAAAAAAGAAATAATAAAACTAAAAAAAGAAGAAAAATTTATTCCAATATTGCACCAAAATATTCCCAACACTTCTTCGATACAACGAAAATGCTGCAAACTGTCGATATTTATTTGAAATCCAATTATCTGTAATGTAATTCGTGCATCCGTAAAGGAAAGAAGAGCCTTCACTTCTATCAATCTGCCTCTATCTAACGGTATAGGGAAAAATATTATATTACTAAAAAAAAAAACACGCAGTATTCCGCGCAATTCCAAAATTCACTCCTTACCAACTGCACAGAAGTTAGCACTTTCCTTGTAACGTCTCACTAGCACTTTATTACGTACATACAAATTTTCTGAAAAAACACTAACTTTTAAAACAAACAATTGACTGCCACTAAAACACGTTGGGCGCCAAATGTTACGGTTTTTCCCCGTGGAGAAACCGTTTGAAACCCCAGCACCAAGGAGGCGAACGGGCCTTGTCCGGCTAACCCAGAGAAGGGTCGTGGGCGCCAGCGATTCTTTTTTCTAAGGCTTCCGTCCTATACTTTTCCCCGTCCGAATCACAATTCAGGAAAAAGGTTTCGCGTAAGCAACAATTTAAATTAAACGCACAGAAGGCGAGCTGCAACACGTCACAAGAAAGAAATTAAACGTAACCAACAAACAAATTGAATCTCGTTTGAACAATGAATTTATTAAAGAAAGTCCTATCTCGTAAACTTCCTTTTTCAAATCAATACCCTACTCTACCTGACTCTGTCTAAGTAGATCTTAAAAATTAGGGCGCCTCGGGTGCGTTGTCCCTCGAAGATTCTCTCCAGGATTTTCCTTATACGTTAGACGCTCCTTTCTTGTCTCGCTCCGCGACGTCGAATCTTCCCGTCGCGATGCTCCACACGGCTAACCTCTGGAAACACTCGTTACTCCTTTAACGTTCCGTCACCGACTTGTGACCCACGTACTTCTTTTTAGGCCGCCCGCTAAATAATTTAAGTTTTTTTTTAAGTTTCTTGGGTGCAATACTTTCTTCCAGGTGAAGCTTATTTGAAATTTGCACAATAAGACCGTTTATCATGGGTGCAAGCCAGCGACCTGTTCTAGTGGTGATCCCACAAACTCTAATTCGCGCAGTATAAGGCCGCCATAGTTGTCCCGATTCGCACGTCACATGACATCTCGTGATCGGTAATATTTACATTTCGCATGTTTACTTCGGTGCGATTGTTGTTAAGTGATGTTTCGATTCGTGGCGCGCGTTTTACGTGTTGTGTCCCGTCGGTTGCGAGCACATCCGGGCTATCGATCGCGCTTGCTTTCGTGTTGTGTTTCGCGTTGTGTTTCGTGTTGTGTTTCGTGTGGTGTCTCGTCTGTTGCGAGCACATCCGGGCTATCGCTCGCGCTTGCTGGGTACGTATGCCGGATCACAGGTGGGTAGAACTTTTCGGTAATTGACACCACCGGTGTCCTGATTGGTGAACACCTTCCTTGAGCTTGATGTTAAGGGGCCAAGGAACCGATCGCGACGGTTCGGCCAAGTGCACGAAGTTAATCGCCATCTCGATGATGTTGGTCGACGCGTCCTACCTAATACTCCTATTCCTATCTTTGTTGACATTTTCCAATAATTCAGTTCATATTTTCCTAACTAACTAACCTAACTTGTAATTCTCCAATTTACGTTGGACTATTTTCGAGTTCAGCTCGACTTCCATGTGTGTACGAATGATAAATTTATTTCACTAATTCCCTCCTTTGTGCTGGTGTCCTTTTAGGTGAGGCTGAAGGCCAATACGTGTGCAGCAATGACATCACAAGGAACCGGTGATGAAGCAGTAGGTAAGTTGTATAATTGTTAATCACGTCCCACATAATTCAACTAAGATTTCTCTTCTTTTCTTTACAGGCTGTGGACCATCTGAAAACAACTCGTAACATTCCCCCCTTACGTAAAGAGAATTTCTCAAATTCTCTAAGAAAATTCGTTAGGTATTTATTACTATATGCATTCTTTTATTTCCAAATTTCAAATATTTATGTTACCTAGGTATTATTTCTATAATTCAAAAATTTATGTTACCTAGTCATTCACTTCTATCCCTATCGTGTATCCCCTACCTCATAAGTTGGCTGAACCTCTTAATCTAGAACTAAGAAACTTCGCGCATTTCCTAATCCCTGGCTTTGACATATGCCTTGAGGTCCTTCACCGCATCTGATAACACATAGTTTTTCCGCAGAACTAGCTCGTAAGGAAAGAAACTTACATCCCGTCGTCGTAAGTTATATTGGTTCTTGCTTTTGTCGGTGGCCTTTTTAAAACGTGCGCGAATTTCTTCCCGTACCTTCTCTAAAGCTCTTGCCCTTACCTGTGGATCTATAATTTGGGAAGAACTTGAACTTCTCTCGTCCGGTCCATCATATGTACACCCTGTGGTCGACATTTCCCTCCCAAAATTAACAAAGTAAGGCGTACACTTCATAACTTCGTAGGTTGAGGTACGAAGCGCGCATGCGATTTTTGCTAGATTCTCGTCCCATTTCCGGTGGTTTTCCGACACATACGCCCTCAACATAGTTTTTATGGATTGGCTTATACGTTCCGCTGGGTTGGCTTGGGGGTGGTAAAATGGCGTATATCTGATAGTGGTCCCATAAGATTCTGCCATCGCCTGCAATTGTTTTGCCTTTAACTGGACCACATTGTCGCAGACCATCCATTTCGGTACCCCGAACAATAAGAAAACATGCTCTTCCAAGGCTTTGGCCACTGCCGCACTCGTGGCAGATCTTAGGGGAAATAAGAGCGGAAAATTAGAGAAATAGTCAACTACTGTTAGAATATAGCAATAGCCATGGGATGAGCGCTGAAGTGGTCCCACCAAATACACGCAAACCATTTCCCAAGGCTGCTTGGCTACCCCGTTTCGCAAAACCATAAGCCCAGCCGGTGATCGACGTTCTGGTTTTATGGCTTGACATATCTGACACGTCTGAACATATTGTTTTACATATATCTTCATCTTCGGCCAATAATACCTGAGCACCACTCGCTCACATGTCTTATTAATGCCCGTATGACCCGCCTTTGGGTCGTCATGGCATTCTGCTAATACTTTGGTTCGCTCTTCTTCCGCTACCACCCTCTTGAAGGAGTTTTCGGAAGTTAATTCTGGAAAAGACGCGGGAATGTGCTTCCATAATCTATTACCCTCTATTCGCCACGCGGAATATCTCCCTGGGTGATTTTGTACCATCTTCATCATTCTGGTATACCACTTATCAGTTTGGGCCACTGCCTCAATCGTATCCAACACCGGCACCGATCGTGATAACGCATCCGGAACCAGAAGATCCTTCCCTTTCCGATGGATGACGTCGTAGCTATATTGCTGTAGTCGTACAGCCCAACGAGCCAGTCGTCCGTTTGGCTCTTTTAGATTATGCAACCATAGCAAGGAGTGGTGGTCAGTTACAACACTGAACGTAGTACCTTCCACGTACGGTCTCAATTTCTCGATAGCCCACAGAACCGCCAAACATTCCTTTTCTGTCATGGAATATTTTCGTTCCGCACTCGTCAAAGAACGGCTCAAATAACATATCACCCGTTCCCCGCCTGAGTGGCTTTGAGACAATACTGCTCCCAGGCCAAAGTTCGACGCATCCGTCTGGACTACAAATGGCAAATCGTAGTCGGGGCAGGTCAGTATGGGTGCCGTGGAAAGCCTTACTTTTGCTTGCGAAAAAGCCCGATCGCACTCTTCACTCCACTCGAATTTGCGATTTTTCTTTAAAAGCGCAGTTAATGGTGCAATAAATGTTGCAAAGTCCGGTATAAAACGGCGATACCACGACACCATACCCAGGAATTGGCGAACTTCCTTGACATTCCGGGGTGCTGGGAAGATTCTCAAACTCTCCACCTTCTCGGGATCTACATGGAAACTGCTTTCGTCGACGACATAGCCCAAGTATCGCAATTCTGACCCACAAAATTCGCATTTCTCCCGTGACACACGTAACCCCGCTGCAGTCAGACGACGAAACACTTCTCTCAGTATCTCTAAGTGCTTGTCGAAACTCTGTGTTACCAGGATTATGTCGTCTAGATACACGAACACGTATGGTTCCAGATCACTTCCCAAAACCCTATCAATTAATCTCTGCCACGTTGCTGGTGCATTTTGTGTAGTCCAGTGGTAGCGTACTAGGCTTGTAAACGCGATGTCGTGGGTTCAATTCCCACTCTACGCATAAATTATTTATAAGAATTTTTTCAGTTGCTATTGGCTTTGAAATTATTAATATGAATAGTGAACAGTGCGGAATGTTTAAAAGGGATCACTACTAAAGGATTTAACACTGAGCAGATGAGTTCTGTTGACATTCTTATCAGATTCACTAGCACCATCAGAGATAGCAGACAGTAGTTGATTTGTTATAGGCAACATTGCTGTTCTGGTAGATCACATCAAAAAGCCAAACAGCACTCAAAATTATTAACACGAACTAGTACACTGCCATACCCGGCCCGATTTCTGGCCTCCCATCCCTAAGCTGACTGGATTGTACACTACCAGTGTATTTAAGGCTAATCACCTAAGTCCAGTTCAGTATCCTTAAAAAAAAAAAAAAAAAAACCAACCCCCTACCAGGCACAGTAAAAGCAATGTATTGACGCGACGATTCCGCCATCAGGACCTGCCAATAGGCGGATTTGATATCCAAAGGGGACAAATATTTTGCATCGCGGAGTTTGTCGAGAGTGGCCGAAACATATGGAAGCGGGTACGCATCTCGCTCTGACACCTTGTTAACTTTTCGAAAGTCTACGCAAAACCGATAAGTTCCGTCCTTCTTCCTAATCAATAATATAGGCGAGGCCCAAGCACTTTTCGATGGTTGAATTACTTCCTCCCTCAACATATCCTTCAATTCTTGGTCGATATGCTTCTGAACAGCAGGTGATACTGGATAATATCGCTATTTTATGGGAGGTGATGTCGTTACTATGGTGTGTTCAACCTCTGATGTACGACCCAGACCCTCACCCATTTCCTCAAATTATTCCTCAAGTAGCTTCTGCAATCGCTCTCCCTCATCCCCATTCAATTTTGTCTTTGGATGCAGACATTCGATCGTTGCTAGACTCGGTTGCTCGGCAAAATTCCAATGTTCTCGACTTAAGTCGACAATTAGCCCGAACTGCACCCAAAAATCTGCGCCAAGAATGAGCGAATGAGGAAGTTTTTGGACGACTAAACACTCCATCCATCGTGTCCGATCGTCCACCTGCATGGGCAGCCAAACCACCCCATCCACCGCACACTCATCTCCGTTAGCCACCTTAACACAAGGAGACTTTGCCGAGCTCAATATTACACCCCGTTGTCTTAATACATTCCATCCATCTCTTCCCCAAATGGTTCGTGATGCCCCCGAATCCAACAACCCAACGAATTCTGCACCAAAGACGGTCACCTTCAAATGTGGCGGTATAGTCTCGACATTTGTGCTCGCTTCGCCGCCATTTAGTGAGCACGACTCGCGTTTCCCGAATCGTTTACCGTGGTTCTCGTTTCCTGTTTTCCATCCTTTTGATCCGGATTTGGACTGCACACAGGGCAGCTAGCTCAAAACACACCCACTTTCCCGCATCCAAAACACTTTTGTGGCTCCCTGCACTCTCGCGACACGTGTGTCAAAGCCTTGCAGTTAAACGGATTAATATTTCTCCTAAGTACTTTTAATTTTTCCGCTTCGGTGCAAGTTGTTGACAGACGATTTAATAGACTTTCCACTATAGCCACGTAAACCCCTATAGACTCGTCCCTACCTTGCGTTCTTTTTTTTATCTCCTCCATTAATCGGTCATCGTAGTCGGGAGGGAGAAATTCGGCCCGCAATTCCGTAACTAATTCATCCCAACTGCCGCACTTTGACTTGTTTGCCCTCAACCATACAAGGCCCTTGCCCTCAAACAAATCAATGGACGATCTAAATAGGATGGACTTGGATACTCCTCGAGCCACCCTCAACTCCTCCACCCTTTCGAAAAATAAGCATACCGTATTTCACTCCCCCGAAAATTTTAATTCCAACTTCGCAATAGAAATTTTATTTGAAGAAACTTGACGCGCTGAAACGTGAATGTTGCGCGATTCTTCATCCTCCTCTTCGGAAGAAACTTGCCCTGACATTTCAAATAACGTCCCCAACTGCAATAAAATCGACTCTTTCACCTTCATTTTCTGCGTAACTTCCTCTTCCGATGGTTCAGCTCCTTCCAAACGTCTTAGACAAAACTGAATCTTTGTCCAAATTTTTTTGTACTCCCCAGATGATTCCACCCCATTGAACTTACTCAGCAGAACTTCAATTTCCTTCTGCTTGGACTATATCACAAGTAAATCTTCCGCAAACTCAAATGGGTATTGTGGCAACAGAAATGATCCTTCGGATTCATTTTCTTCACGCAATGCTGTTCTGAGCGATTTTCGCATTTCATCTACTGTGTCTGACATGGCTCCCCGAATCGCCAACTCATACACCAATTCGTCCTGACTCAGTCTGTCTACAAAAATTTTCCCCTTATGTGCCATTTCAGACACGGTTGTCCCTCACAATAGAAATTCCTACCCAAAAAAAAAAGAAATAATAAAACTAAAAAAAGAAGAAAAATTTATTCCAATATTGCACCAAAATATTCCCAACACTTCTTCGAGACAACGAAAATGCTGCAAACTGTCGATATTTATTTGAAATCCAATTATCTGTAATGTAATTCGTGCATCCGTAAAGGAAAGAAGAGCCTTCACTTCTATCAATCTGCCTCTATCTAACGGTATAGGGAAAAATATTATATTACTAAAAAAAAAACACGCAGTATTCCGCGCAATTCCAAAATTCACTCCTTACCAACTGCACAGAAGTTAGCACTTTCCTTGTAACGTCTCACTAGCACTTTATTACGTACATACAAATTTTCTGAAAAAACACTAACTTTTAAAACAAACAATTGACTGCCACTAAAACACGTTGGGCGCCAAATGTTACGGTTTTTCCCCGTGGAGAAACCGTTTGAAACCCCAGCACCAAGGAGGCGAACGGGCCTTGTCCGGCTAACCCAGAGAAGGGTCGTGGGCGCCAGTGATTCTTTTTTCTAAGGCTTCCGTCCTATACTTTTCCCCGTCCGAATCACAATTCAGGAAAAAGGTTTCGCGTAAGCAACAATTTAAATTAAACGCACAGAAGGCGAGCTGCAACACGTCACAAGAAAGAAATTAAACGTAACCAACAAACAAATTGAATCTCGTTTGAACAATGAATTTATTAAAGAAAATCCTATCTCGTAAACTTCCTTTTTCAAATCAATACCCTACTCTACCTGACTCTGTCTACGTAGATCTTAAAAATTAGGGCGCCTCGGGTGCGTTGTCCCTCGAAGATTCTCTCCAGGATTTTCCTTATACGTTAGACGCTCCTTTCTTGTCTCGCTCCGCGACGTCGAATCTTCCCGTCGCGATGCTCCACACGGCTAACCTCTGGAAACACTCGTTACTCCTTTAACGTTCCGTCACCGACTTGTGACCCACGTACTTCTTTTTAGGCCGCCCGCTAAATAATTTAAGTTTTTTTTTAAGTTTCTTGGGTGCAATACTTTCTTCCAGGTGAAGCTTATTTGAAATTTGCACAATAAGACCGTTTATCATGGGTGCAAGCCAGCGACCTGTTCTAGTGGTGATCCCACAAACTCTAATTCGCGCAGTATAAGGCCGCCATAGTTGTCCCGATTCGCACGTCACATGACATCTCGTGATCGGTAATATTTACATTTCGCATGTTTACTTCGGTGCGATTGTTGTTAAGTGATGTTTCGATTCGTGGCGCGCGTTTTACGTGTTGTGTCCCGTCGGTTGCGAGCACATCCGGGCTATCGATCGCGCTTGCTTTCGTGTTGTGTTTCGCGTTGTGTTTCGTGTTGTGTTTCGTGTGGTGTCTCGTCTGTTGCGAGCACATCCGGGCTATCGCTCGCGCTTGCTGGGTACGTATGCCGGATCACAGGTGGGTAGAACTTTTCGGTAATTGACACCACCGGTGTCCTGATTGGTGAACACCTTCCTTGAGCTTGATGTTAAGGGGCCAAGGAACCGATCGCGACGGTTCGGCCAAGTGCACGAAGTTAATCGCCATCTCGATGATGTTGATCGACGCGTCCTACCTATCTACCTATCCTATCTTTGTTGACATTTTCCAATAATTCAGTTCATATTTTCCTAACTAACTAACCTAACTTGTAATTCTCCAATTTACGTTGGACTATTTTCGAGTTCAGCTCGACTTCCATGTGTGTACGAATGATAAATTTATTTCACTAATTCCCTCCTTTGTGCTGGTGTCCTTTTAGGTGAGGCTGAAGGCCAATACGTGTGCAGCAATGACATCACATGGAACCGGTGATGAAGCAGTAGGTAAGTTGTATAATTGTTAATCACGTCCCACATAATTCAACTAAGATTTCTCTTCTTTTCTTTACAGGCTGTGGACCATCTGAAAACAACTCGTAACATTCCCCCCTTACGTAAAGAGAATTTCTCAAATTCTCTAAGAAAATTCGTTAGGTATTTATTACTATATGCATTCTTTTATTTCCAAATTTCAAATATTTATGTTACCTAGGTATTATTTCTATAATTCAAAAATTTATGTTACCTAGTCATTCACTTCTATCCCTATCGTGTATCCCCTACCTCATAAGTTGGCTGAACCTCTTAATCTAGAACTAAGAAACTTCGCGCATTTCCTAATCCCTGGCTTTGACATATGCCTTGAGGTCCTTCACCGCATCTGATAACACATAGTTTTTCCGCAGAACTAGCTCGTAAGGAAAGAAACTTACATCCCGTCGTCGTAAGTTATATTGGTTCTTGCTTTTGTCGGTGGCCTTTTTAAAACGTGCGCGAATTTCTTCCCGTACCTTCTCTAAAGCTCTTGCCCTTACCTGTGGATCTATAATTTGGGAAGAACTTGAACTTCTCTCGTCCGGTCCATCATATGTACACCCTGTGGTCGACATTTCCCTCCCAAAATTAACAAAGTAAGGCGTACACTTCATAACTTCGTAGGTTGAGGTACGAAGCGCGCATGCGATTTTTGCTAGATTCTCGTCCCATTTCCGGTGGTTTTCCGACACATACGCCCTCAACATAGTTTTTATGGATTGGCTTATACGTTCCGCTGGGTTGGCTTGGGGGTGGTAAAATGGCGTATATCTGATAGTGGTCCCATAAGATTCTGCCATCGCCTGCAATTGTTTTGCCTTTAACTGGACCACATTGTCGCAGACCATCCATTTCGGTACCCCGAACAGTAAGAAAACATGCTCTTCCAAGGCTTTGGCCACTGCCGCACTCGTGGCAGATCTTAGGGGAAATAAGAGCGGAAAATTAGAGAAATAGTCAACTACTGTTAGAATATAGCAATAGCCATGGGATGAGCGCTGAAGTGGTCCCACCAAATACACGCAAACCATTTCCCAAGGCTGCTTGGCTACCCCGTTTCGCAAAACCATAAGCCCAGCCGGTGATCGACGTTCTGGTTTTATGGCTTGACATATCTGACACGTCTGAACATATTGTTTTACATATATCTTCATCTTCGGCCAATAATACCTGAGCACCACTTATTAATGCCCGTATGACCCGCCTTTGGGTCGTCATGGCATTCTGCTAATACTTTGGTTCGCTCTTCTTCCGCTACCACCCTCTTCAAGGAGTTTTCGGAAGTTAATTCTGGAAAAGACGCGGGAATGTGCTTCCATAATCTATTACCCTCTATTCGCCACGCGGAATATCTCCCTGGGTGATTTTGTACCATCTTCATCATTCTGGTATACCACTTATCAGTTTGGGCCACTGCCTCAATCGTATCCAACACCGGCACCGATCGTGATAACGCATCCGGAACCAGAAGATCCTTCCCTTTCCGATGGATGACGTCGTAGCTATATTGCTGTAGTCGTACAGCCCAACGAGCCAGTCGTCCGTTTGGCTCTTTTAGATTATGCAACCATAGCAAGGAGTGGTGGTCAGTTACAACACTGAACGTAGTACCTTCCACGTACGGTCTCAATTTCTCGATAGCCCACAGAACCGCCAAACATTCCTTTTCTGTCATGGAATATTTTCGTTCCGCACTCGTCAAAGAACGGCTCAAATAACATATCACCCGTTCCCCGCCTGAGTGGCTTTGAGACAATACTGCTCCCAGGCCAAAGTTCGACGCATCCGTCTGGACTACAAATGGCAAATCGTAGTCGGGGCAGGTCAGTATGGGTGCCGTGGAAAGCCTTACTTTTGCTTGCGAAAAAGCCCGATCGCACTCTTCACTCCACTCGAATTTGCGATTTTTCTTTAAAAGCGCAGTTAATGGTGCAATAAATGTTGCAAAGTCCGGTATAAAACGGCGATACCACGACACCATACCCAGGAATTGGCGAACTTCCTTGACATTCCGGGGTGCTGGGAAGATTCTCAAACTCTCCACCTTCTCGGGATCTACATGGAAACTGCTTTCGTCGACGACATAACCCAAGTATCGCAATTCTGACCCACAAAATTCGCATTTCTCCCGTGACACACGTAACCCTGCTGCAGTCAGACGACGAAACACTTCTCTCAGTATCTCTAAGTGCTTGTCGAAACTCTGTGTTACCAGGATTATGTCGTCTAGATACACGAACACGTATGGTTCCAGATCACTTCCCAAAACCCTATCAATTAATCTCTGCCACGTTGCTGGTGCATTTTGTGTAGTCCAGTGGTAGCGTACTAGGCTTGTAAACGCGATGTCGTGGGTTCAATTCCCACTCTACGCATAAATTATTTATAAGAATTTTTTCAGTTGCTATTGGCTTTGAAATTATTAATATGAATAGTGAACAGTGCGGAATGTTTAAAAGGGATCACTACTAAAGGATTTAACACTGAGCAGATGAGTTCTGTTGACATTCTTATCAGATTCACTAGCACCATCAGAGATAGCAGACAGTAGTTGATTTGTTATAGGCAACATTGCTGTTCTGGTAGATCACATCAAAAAGCCAAACAGCACTCAAAATTATTAACACGAACTAGTACACTGCCATACCCGGCCCGATTTCTGGCCTCCCATCCCTAAGCTGACTGGATTGTACACTACCAGTGTATTTAAGGCTAATCACCTAAGTCCAGTTCAGTATCCTTAAAAAAAAAAAAAAAAAAAAACCAACCCCCTACCAGGCACAGTAAAAGCAATGTATTGACGCGACGATTCCGCCATCAGGACCTGCCAATAGGCGGATTTGATATCCAAAGGGGACAAATATTTTGCATCGCGGAGTTTGTCGAGAGTGGCCGAAACATATGGAAGCGGGTACGCATCTCGCTCTGACACCTTGTTAACTTTTCGAAAGTCTACGCAAAACCGATAAGTTCCGTCCTTCTTCCTAATCAATAATATAGGCGAGGCCCAAGCACTTTTCGATGGTTGAATTACTTCCTCCCTCAACATATCCTTCAATTCTTGGTCGATATGCTTCTGAACAGCAGGTGATACTGGATAATATCGCTATTTTATGGGAGGTGATGTCGTTACTATGGTGTGTTCAACCTCTGATGTACGACCCAGACCCTCACCCATTTCCTCAAATTATTCCTCAAGTAGCTTCTGCAATCGCTCTCCCTCATCCCCATTCAATTTTGTCTTTGGATGCAGACATTCGATCGTTGCTAGACTCGGTTGCTCGGCAAAATTCCAATGTTCTCGACTTAAGTCGACAATTAGCCCGAACTGCACCCAAAAATCTGCGCCAAGAATGAGCGAATGAGGAAGTTTTTGGACGACTAAACACTCCATCCATCGTGTCCGATCGTCCACCTGCATGGGCAGCCAAACCACCCCATCCACCGCACACTCATCTCCGTTAGCCACCTTAACACAAGGAGACTTTGCCGAGCTCAATATTACACCCTGTTGTCTTAATACATTCCATCCATCTCTTCCCCAAATGGTTCGTGATGCCCCCGAATCCAACAACCCAACGAATTCTGCACCAAAGACGGTCACCTTCAAATGTGGCGGTATAGTCTCGACATTCGTGCTCGCTTCGCCGCCATTTAGTGAGAACGACTCGCGTTTCCCGAATCGTTTACCGTGGTTCTCGTTTCCTGTTTTCCATCCTTTTGATCCGGATTTGGACTGCACACAGGGCAGCTAGCTCAAAACACACCCACTTTCCCGCATCCAAAACACTTTTGTGGCTCCCTGCACTCTCGCGACACGTGTGTCAAAGCCTTGCAGTTAAAGAATTTCGCCTGTCTTGGAGCTTGACCTGGTGAGCTATTCCTCGTCCCAGTACTATGTACCTCTGGCCTAGTTTCATCCTTCGACTCTACATAGGCTAAGTCTCGTTCCAACAAACTACCTGTTCGATGGCCTGGAGGAGGTTGAAACGCCTCCACTGAAAGTCTCGTGGCCTCCAAAGACCGACCCAACTTAATCAATTGAGCAATTGTTTTAATCTCCACCAACCCGAGCTGATGTTGATAAAACGGACTAATATTTCTCCTAAGTACTTTTAATTTTTCCGCTTCGGTGCAAGTTGTTGACAGACGATTTAATAGACTTTCCACTATAGCCACGTAAACCCCTATAGACTCGTCCCTACCTTGCGTTCTTTTTTTTATCTCCTCCATTAATCGGTCATCGTAGTCGGGAGGGAGAAATTCGGCCCGCAATTCCGTAACTAATTCATCCCAACTGCCGCACTTTGACTTGTTTGCCCTCAACCATACAAGGCCCTTGCCCTCAAACAAATCAATGGACGATCTAAATAGGATGGACTTGGATACTCCTCGAGCCACCCTCAACTCCTCCACCCTTTCGAAAAATAAGCATACCGTATTTCACTCCCCCGAAAATTTTAATTCCAACTTCGCAATAGAAATTTTATTTGAAGAAACTTGACGCACTGAAACGTGAATGTTGCGCGATTCTTCATCCTCCTCTTCGGAAGAAACTTGCCCTGACATTTCAAATAACGTCCCCAACTGCAATAAAATCGACTCTTTCACCTTCATTTTCTGCGTAACTTCCTCTTCCGATGGTTCAGCTCCTTCCAAACGTCTTAGACAAAACTGAATCTTTGTCCAAATTTTTTTGTACTCCCCAGATGATTCCACCCCATTGAACTTACTCAGCAGAACTTCAATTTCCTTCTGCTTGGACTATATCACAAGTAAATCTTCCGCAAACTCAAATGGGTATTGTGGCAACAGAAATGATCCTTCGGATTCATTTTCTTCACGAAATGCTGTTCTGAGCGATTTTCGCATTTCATCTACTGTGTCTGACATGGCTCCCCGAATCGCCAACTCATACACCAATTCGTCCTGACTCAGTCTGTCTACAAAAATTTTCCCCTTATGTGCCATTTCAGACACGGTTGTCCCTCACAATAGAAATTCCTACCCAAAAAAAAAGAAATAATAAAACTAAAAAAAGAAGAAAAATTTATTCCAATATTGCACCAAAATATTCCCAACACTTCTTCGATACAACGAAAATGCTGCAAACTGTCGATATTTATTTGAAATCCAATTATCTGTAATGTAATTCGTGCATCCGTAAAGGAAAGAAGAGCCTTCACTTCTATCAATCTGCCTCTATCTAACGGTATAGGGAAAAATATTATATTACTAAAAAAAAAAACACGCAGTATTCCGCGCAATTCCAAAATTCACTCCTTACCAACTGCACAGAAGTTAGCACTTTCCTTGTAACGTCTCACTAGCACTTTATTACGTACATACAAATTTTCTGAAAAAACACTAACTTTTAAAACAAACAATTGACTGCCACTAAAACACGTTGGGCGCCAAATGTTACGGTTTTTCCCCGTGGAGAAACCGTTTGAAACCCCAGCACCAAGGAGGCGAACGGGCCTTGTCCGGCTAACCCAGAGAAGGGTCGTGGGCGCCAGCGATTCTTTTTTCTAAGGCTTCCGTCCTATACTTTTCCCCGTCCGAATCACAATTCAGGAAAAAGGTTTCGCGTAAGCAACAATTTAAATTAAACGCACAGAAGGCGAGCTGCAACACGTCACAAGAAAGAAATTAAACGTAACCAACAAACAAATTGAATCTCGTTTGAACAATGAATTTATTAAAGAAAATCCTATCTCGTAAACTTCCTTTTTCAAATCAATACCCTACTCTACCTGACTCTGTCTACGTAGATCTTAAAAATTAGGGCGCCTCGGGTGCGTTGTCCCTCGAAGATTCTCTCCAGGATTTTCCTTATACGTTAGACGCTCCTTTCTTGTCTCGCTCCGCGACGTCGAATCTTCCCGTCGCGATGCTCCACACGGCTAACCTCTGGAAACACTCGTTACTCCTTTAACGTTCCGTCACCGACTTGTGACCCACGTACTTCTTTTTAGGCCGCCCGCTAAATAATTTAAGTTTTTTTTTAAGTTTCTTGGGTGCAATACTTTCTTCCAGGTGAAGCTTATTTGAAATTTGCACAATAAGACCGTTTATCATGGGTGCAAGCCAGCGACCTGTTCTAGTGGTGATCCCACAAACTCTAATTCGCGCAGTATAAGGCCGCCATAGTTGTCCCGATTCGCACGTCACATGACATCTCGTGATCGGTAATATTTACATTTCGCATGTTTACTTCGGTGCGATTGTTGTTAAGTGATGTTTCGATTCGTGGCGCGCGTTTTACGTGTTGTGTCCCGTCGGTTGCGAGCACATCCGGGCTATCGATCGCGCTTGCTTTCGTGTTGTGTTTCGCGTTGTGTTTCGTGTTGTGTTTCGTGTGGTGTCTCGTCTGTTGCGAGCACATCCGGGCTATCGCTCGCGCTTGCTGGGTACGTATGCCGGATCACAGGTGGGTAGAACTTTTCGGTAATTGACACCACCGGTGTCCTGATTGGTGAACACCTTCCTTGAGCTTGATGTTAAGGGGCCAAGGAACCGATCGCGACGGTTCGGCCAAGTGCACGAAGTTAATCGCCATCTCGATGATGTTGATCGACGCGTCCTACCTATCTACCTATCCTATCTTTGTTGACATTTTCCAATAATTCAGTTCATATTTTCCTAACTAACTAACCTAACTTGTAATTCTCCAATTTACGTTGGACTATTTTCGAGTTCAGCTCGACTTCCATGTGTGTACGAATGATAAATTTATTTCACTAATTCCCTCCTTTGTGCTGGTGTCCTTTTAGGTGAGGCTGAAGGCCAATACGTGTGCAGCAATGACATCACATGGAACCGGTGATGAAGCAGTAGGTAAGTTGTATAATTGTTAATCACGTCCCACATAATTCAACTAAGATTTCTCTTCTTTTCTTTACAGGCTGTGGACCATCTGAAAACAACTCGTAACATTCCCCCCTTACGTAAAGAGAATTTCTCAAATTCTCTAAGAAAATTCGTTAGGTATTTATTACTATATGCATTCTTTTATTTCCAAATTTTAAATATTTATGTTACCTAGGTATTATTTCTATAATTCAAAAATTTATGTTACCTAGTCATTCACTTCTATCCCTATCGTGTATCCCCTACCTCATAAGTTGGCTGAACCTCTTAATCTAGAACTAAGAAACTTCGCGCATTTCCTAATCCCTGGCTTTGACATATGCCTTGAGGTCCTTCACCGCATCTGATAACACATAGTTTTTCCGCAGAACTAGCTCGTAAGGAAAGAAACTTACATCCCGTCGTCGTAAGTTATATTGGTTCTTGCTTTTGTCGGTGGCCTTTTTAAAACGTGCGCGAATTTCTTCCCGTACCTTCTCTAAAGCTCTTGCCCTTACCTGTGGATCTATAATTTGGGAAGAACTTGAACTTCTCTCGTCCGGTCCATCATATGTACACCCTGTGGTCGACATTTCCCTCCCAAAATTAACAAAGTAAGGCGTACACTTCATAACTTCGTAGGTTGAGGTACGAAGCGCGCATGCGATTTTTGCTAGATTCTCGTCCCATTTCCGGTGGTTTTCCGACACATACGCCCTCAACATAGTTTTTATGGATTGGCTTATACGTTCCGCTGGGTTGGCTTGGGGGTGGTAAAATGGCGTATATCTGATAGTGGTCCCATAAGATTCTGCCATCGCCTGCAATTGTTTTGCCTTTAACTGGACCACATTGTCGCAGACCATCCATTTCGGTACCCCGAACAGTAAGAAAACATGCTCTTCCAAGGCTTTGGCCACTGCCGCACTCGTGGCAGATCTTAGGGGAAATAAGAGCGGAAAATTAGAGAAATAGTCAACTACTGTTAGAATATAGCAATAGCCATGGGATGAGCGCTGAAGTGGTCCCACCAAATACACGCAAACCATTTCCCAAGGCTGCTTGGCTACCCCGTTTCGCAAAACCATAAGCCCAGCCGGTGATCGACGTTCTGGTTTTATGGCTTGACATATCTGACACGTCTGAACATATTGTTTTACATATATCTTCATCTTCGGCCAATAATACCTGAGCACCACTCGCTCACATGTCTTATTAATGCCCGTATGACCCGCCTTTGGGTCGTCATGGCATTCTGCTAATACTTTGGTTCGCTCTTCTTCCGCTACCACCCTCTTGAAGGAGTTTTCGGAAGTTAATTCTGGAAAAGACGCGGGAATGTGCTTCCATAATCTATTACCCTCTATTCGCCACGCGGAATATCTCCCTGGGTGATTTTGTACCATCTTCATCATTCTGGTATACCACTTATCAGTTTGGGCCACTGCCTCAATCGTATCCAACACCGGCACCGATCGTGATAACGCATCCGGAACCAGAAGATCCTTCCCTTTCCGATGGATGACGTCGTAGCTATATTGCTGTAGTCGTACAGCCCAACGAGCCAGTCGTCCGTTTGGCTCTTTTAGATTATGCAACCATAGCAAGGAGTGGTGGTCAGTTACAACACTGAACGTAGTACCTTCCACGTACGGTCTCAATTTCTCGATAGCCCACAGAACCGCCAAACATTCCTTTTCTGTCATGGAATATTTTCGTTCCGCACTCGTCAAAGAACGGCTCAAATAACATATCACCCGTTCCCCGCCTGAGTGGCTTTGAGACAATACTGCTCCCAGGCCAAAGTTCGACGCATCCGTCTGGACTACAAATGGCAAATCGTAGTCGGGGCAGGTCAGTATGGGTGCCGTGGAAAGCCTTACTTTTGCTTGCGAAAAAGCCCGATCGCACTCTTCACTCCACTCGAATTTGCGATTTTTCTTTAAAAGCGCAGTTAATGGTGCAATAAATGTTGCAAAGTCCGGTATAAAACGGCGATACCACGACACCATACCCAGGAATTGGCGAACTTCCTTGACATTCCGGGGTGCTGGGAAGATTCTCAAACTCTCCACCTTCTCGGGATCTACATGGAAACTGCTTTCGTCGACGACATAACCCAAGTATCGCAATTCTGACCCACAAAATTCGCATTTCTCCCGTGACACACGTAACCCTGCTGCAGTCAGACGACGAAACACTTCTCTCAGTATCTCTAAGTGCTTGTCGAAACTCTGTGTTACCAGGATTATGTCGTCTAGATACACGAACACGTATGGTTCCAGATCACTTCCCAAAACCCTATCAATTAATCTCTGCCACGTTGCTGGTGCATTTTGTGTAGTCCAGTGGTAGCGTACTAGGCTTGTAAACGCGATGTCGTGGGTTCAATTCCCACTCTACGCATAAATTATTTATAAGAATTTTTTCAGTTGCTATTGGCTTTGAAATTATTAATATGAATAGTGAACAGTGCGGAATGTTTAAAAGGGATCACTACTAAAGGATTTAACACTGAGCAGATGAGTTCTGTTGACATTCTTATCAGATTCACTAGCACCATCAGAGATAGCAGACAGTAGTTGATTTGTTATAGGCAACATTGCTGTTCTGGTAGATCACATCAAAAAGCCAAACAGCACTCAAAATTATTAACACGAACTAGTACACTGCCATACCCGGCCCGATTTCTGGCCTCCCATCCCTAAGCTGACTGGATTGTACACTACCAGTGTATTTAAGGCTAATCACCTAAGTCCAGTTCAGTATCCTTAAAAAAAAAAAAAAAAAAAAAACCAACCCCCTACCAGGCACAGTAAAAGCAATGTATTGACGCGACGATTCCGCCATCAGGACCTGCCAATAGGCGGATTTGATATCCAAAGGGGACAAATATTTTGCATCGCGGAGTTTGTCGAGAGTGGCCGAAACATATGGAAGCGGGTACGCATCTCGCTCTGACACCTTGTTAACTTTTCGAAAGTCTACGCAAAACCGATAAGTTCCGTCCTTCTTCCTAATCAATAATATAGGCGAGGCCCAAGCACTTTTCGATGGTTGAATTACTTCCTCCCTCAACATATCCTTCAATTCTTGGTCGATATGCTTCTGAACAGCAGGTGATACTGGATAATATCGCTATTTTATGGGAGGTGATGTCGTTACTATGGTGTGTTCAACCTCTGATGTACGACCCAGACCCTCACCCATTTCCTCAAATTATTCCTCAAGTAGCTTCTGCAATCGCTCTCCCTCATCCCCATTCAATTTTGTCTTTGGATGCAGACATTCGATCGTTGCTAGACTCGGTTGCTCGGCAAAATTCCAATGTTCTCGACTTAAGTCGACAATTAGCCCGAACTGCACCCAAAAATCTGCGCCAAGAATGAGCGAATGAGGAAGTTTTTGGACGACTAAACACTCCATCCATCGTGTCCGATCGTCCACCTGCATGGGCAGCCAAACCACCCCATCCACCGCACACTCATCTCCGTTAGCCACCTTAACACAAGGAGACTTTGCCGAGCTCAATATTACACCCTGTTGTCTTAATACATTCCATCCATCTCTTCCCCAAATGGTTCGTGATGCCCCCGAATCCAACAACCCAACGAATTCTGCACCAAAGACGGTCACCTTCAAATGTGGCGGTATAGTCTCGACATTCGTGCTCGCTTCGCCGCCATTTAGTGAGAACGACTCGCGTTTCCCGAATCGTTTACCGTGGTTCTCGTTTCCTGTTTTCCATCCTTTTGATCCGGATTTGGACTGCACACAGGGCAGCTAGCTCAAAACACACCCACTTTCCCGCATCCAAAACACTTTTGTGGCTCCCTGCACTCTCGCGACACGTGTGTCAAAGCCTTGCAGTTAAAGAATTTCGCCTGTCTTGGAGCTTGACCTGGTGAGCTATTCCTCGTCCCAGTACTATGTACCTCTGGCCTAGTTTCATCCTTCGACTCTACATAGGCTAAGTCTCGTTCCAACAAACTACCTGTTCGATGGCCTGGAGGAGGTTGAAACGCCTCCACTGAAAGTCTCGTGGCCTCCAAAGACCGACCCAACTTAATCAATTGAGCAATTGTTTTAATCTCCACCAACCCGAGCTGATGTTGATAAAACGGACTAATATTTCTCCTAAGTACTTTTAATTTTTCCGCTTCGGTGCAAGTTGTTGACAGACGATTTAATAGACTTTCCACTATAGCCACGTAAACCCCTATAGACTCGTCCCTACCTTGCGTTCTTTTTTTTATCTCCTCCATTAATCGGTCATCGTAGTCGGGAGGGAGAAATTCGGCCCGCAATTCCGTAACTAATTCATCCCAACTGCCGCACTTTGACTTGTTTGCCCTCAACCATACAAGGCCCTTGCCCTCAAACAAATCAATGGACGATCTAAATAGGATGGACTTGGATACTCCTCGAGCCACCCTCAACTCCTCCACCCTTTCGAAAAATAAGCATACCGTATTTCACTCCCCCGAAATTTTAATTCCAACTTCGCAATAGAAATTTAATTTGAAGAAACTTGACGCGCTAAAACGTGAATGTTGCGCGATTCTTCATCCTCCTCTTCGGAAGAAACTTGCCCTGACATTTCAAATAACGTCCCCAACTGCAATAAAATCGACTCTTTCACCTTCATTTTCTGCGTAACTTCCTCTTCCGATGGTTCAGCTCCTTCCAAACGTCTTAGACAAAACTGAATCTTTGTCCAAATTTTTTTGTACTCCCCAGATGATTCCACCCCATTAAACTTACTCAGCAGAACTTCAATTTCCTTCTGCTTGGACTGTATCGCAAGTGAATCTTCCGCAAACTCAAATGGGTATTGTGGCAACAGAAATGATCCTTCGGATTCTTTTTCTTCACGCAATGCTGTTCTGAGCGATTTTCGCATTTCATCTACTGTGTCTGACATGGCTCCCCGAATCGCCAACTCATACACCAATTCGTCCTGACTCAGTCTGTCTACAAAAATTTTCCCCTTATGTGCCATTTCAGACACGGTTGTCCCTCGCAATAGAAATTCCTACCAAAAAAAAAAAAGATAATAAAACTCAAAAAAAAAAAAGAAAAATTTATTCCAATATTGCACCAAAATATTCCCAACACTTTTTCGAGACAACGAAAATGCTGCAAACTGTCGATATTTATTTGAAATCCAATTATCTGTAATGTAATTCGTGCATCCGTAAAGGAAAGAAGAGCCTTCACTTCTATCAATCTGCCTCTATCTAACGGTATAGGGAAAAATATTATATTACTAAAAAAAAAAAACACGCAGTATTCCGCGAAATTCCAAAATTCACTCCTTACCAACTGCACAGAATTTAGCACTTTCCTTGTAACGTCACACTTTATCACGTACATATAAATTTTCCGAAAAAACTCTAACTTTAAAAAAAAACCAATTGATTGCCACTGAAACACGTTAGCGCCAAATGTTACGGTTTTTCCCCGTGGAGAAACCGTTTGAAACCCCAGCACCAAAGGGGCGAACGGGCCTTGTCCGGCTAACCCAGAGAAGGGTTGTGGGAGCCAGTTATACCTTTTTCTAAGGCTTCCGTCCTATACTTTTCCCCGTCCGAATCACAATTCGGGAAAAGGTTTCGCGTAAGCAACAATTTAAATTAAACGCACAGAAGGCGAGCTGCAACACGTCACAAGAAAGAAATTACACGTAACCAACAAACAAATTGGATCTCGTTTGAACAATGCATTTTTTAAAGAAAATTCTATCTCGTAAGCCTCCTCTTTCAAATCAATACCCTCTACCTGACTCTGTCTACGTAGATCCTAAGAATTAGGGCGCCTCGGGTGCGTTGTCCCTCGAAGATTCTCTCCAGGATTTTCCTTATACGTTAGACGCTCCTTTCTTGTCTCGCTCCGCGACGTCGAATCTTCCCGTCGCGATGCTCCACACGGCTAACCTCTGGAACCACTCGTTACTCCTTTAACGTTCCGTCATCAACTTGTGACCCACGTACTTCTCGTTACAAAAGCCGGATCAATCCCAAACAAAATAATCGGAAATAGTCTCGAATTTCAATCATTAACCGTCGTTTTCACTCTGCACACCAGATCCAAGAGACCGTTTTTCCGCTGCCGTAGTTCCCTCGAAGCCTCGGGTCAACTTTCTCTACGGTTAATCCCCGTTCCGTCAGTCAATGTTCGATCGCTCGAGGTCATTTCTCCTGCTTCCTCTCTTGGGTGCAATACTTTCTTCCAGGTGAAGCTTATTTAAAATTTGCACAATAAGACCGTTTATCATGGGCGCAAACCAGCGACCTGCTCTAGCGGTGATCCCACAAACTCTAATTCGCGCAGTATAAGGCCGCCATAGTTGTCCCGATTCGCACGTCACTTGACATCTCGTGATCGGCAATATTTACATTTCGCATGTTTACTTCGGTGCGATTGTTGTTAAGTGATGTTTCGATTCGTGGCGCGTGTTTTACGTGTTGTGTCCCGTCGGTTGCGAGCACATCCGGGCTATCGATCGCGCTTGCTTTCGTGTTGTGTTTCGCGTTGTGTTGCGTGTTGTGTTTCGTGTGGTGTCTCGTCGGTTGCGAGCACATCCGGGCTATCGCTCGCGCTTGCTGGGTACGTATGCCGGATCACAGGTGGGTAGAACTTTTCGGTAATAGACACCACCGGTGTCCTGATTGTAACGACTTGATTTCCGGGGTAGGCTCATCGGGCGCCAAGGGTTCGTTACAAACAATTTATTTCTTTGGACTTCAATTTATTCGCAAAAATATCAGGTTTAATAATTTAATAATCCATATTTAATTCATCGTGGGTTTTTAATTCATCATGCGTTCGGGTCTGTCCCGCTGCTCCCTGTGTTACACGTTGTCGCTCGCTTATGCTACTGTCGCCGGGGTCTCTTTGCCTCGCGTCGTCCTACGTCTTGACCTCGGTTTCCTTCGCGTCGTTGTCCTCCCTGCCTGCGGAGGTATGGCTTCGGTCTCAGCCCTTCGTCACTGGACAGCCTGTCTCGCTGCTCTCGTTAAACGTTGTCGCTCGTCTATGCTCCTGCTGCCTGAGTTTTCCTCGGGTCGTCTTCGTTGACTGCGTCTCGGCCCGTCGTTGCTCTCTCTTCCTGTGTCCGGATGTATGGCTCAGATATCGTCTCTTCGTTGCTGCTCACGTCCGGACTTCGTCGTCGCTACGTCTGTCTGGTCCGCTGTAGTTAACCCTTGCTGGTTGCGCTCGATCCTCTGTCGTCTCTCTCTGGCTCCTCAGGCTCCCATGGGTTCGGCACCGTGCTTAGGAACACGTACACTAACTGGCCTCCTACTTAAGCGGACTTACAAAGCCTCAGACCTTAACGTAAGTGGCATCGTTAGTGGAAGCCTCTTTCAGTCGCTTAGGTTTTGGCACCGTGAGTATATCCATTTTGGTCCTTAGCGTTGTCGTTGTTGTGGGCGGAAATTTGCTACAAGATTTCCGTCATTACACTTCCCTCCTACTTGGGTGTAGAAGGACTTGGCGTTCCAGGTATGGCCGTGTCCTCATCCGTGGTGTGGTATGCCTTCAACTCGCTAATATGGGCGGTCCGGATGCTAGTGTCGTCTTCCCTCTGGACCTGAACAATCACGGGTGAGATGTAATTCGTAATCTTGTATGGGCCATCGAACTTCGGCGCCAGCTTTGCGGTGAAACCATCGATAGCTTTGGAGAGATGGTGCTGTTTGACTAGGACTTGTTGTCCTATCGCGAGGGTCCACTGACGCCTTCTCAGGTTATAATGTCGCCCTTGGTCCTGGGCTGCTCGTTCTTGGTTTCGCCGTACGATCTGGAAGGCTTCCTGTAACCTCGACGACTTTCCGGATGGTGTCTGTGGTAGGTTACCGGTTCCAAAAGTTTCTTCGTCGTACAGGGTCCGTGGTAAACGGAGCTCCCGTCCTTGCGTCAGGAATGCTGGGCTATACCCGGTAGTTTCGGAGGTGGCAGAGTTTATCGCCAAGGGGATTTCTGGGAGTAGTTCGTCCCAAGAGTTATGCTTCTCGCCGGTCAGTTGTGCCATGATCGTTTTTATGGTTCGATTGGCTCGTTCCGTGGGGTTCTCCTGGGGGGTATACGGGGCTGTAAACTGGTGCCTTATTCCCATCTCTTGCATGAACCTCTGGAATACCCTGCTGGTGAACTGGGTTCCATTGTCGGAGACCAGAACTTTTGGTACCCCAAATCTGGCTAGGATGTGTTCCCGGAACGCCTTTATTACCCCTTCACTTGTCGCCTTACGTAGGGGAACTACTTCCGTCCATTTCGAAAACTTGTCGAAGAAAACCAGGAGCATCGTGTGACCGTGCTTCGAGCGTAGTAGTGGTCCTACGAAGTCAGTGCATAGGATTGTCCAAGGTTCTTCAGCGATCTGAGTGAGCATCTTTCCAGCTGCTTTCTGTTGACTCTGCTTATATTTTTGTCATGACTCGCACGATCGAACATAATGGCTGATTTCTCTGAACATTCCGGGCCAGTAATAATGGTTGGCGATGCGGCCGATTGTTTTCCGGATGCCGAGGTGACCCGCGCAGGGGCTATCGTGATTTTCTTTCAATATTCGTTTCCGCAATGATGTGGCTTCGCAGAGCTTCCAGGGCGCACAGTCCTCGTCGTTTGATTGGTGTGGGATATGCCGATACATCCTGCCATCCTCGATAACATAGTCGGGGTACTTGTCTGGGTTATTTTTAACTTCCGATAACCTTTTACTCAACCATTTACAATTTGATTCGTTTAATGCCTCGCTAGTAATCGTGTAGAGTGTGTCGGTCGGTTGTCGTGAGAGTGCATCAGCGACTACGTTTAGCTTTCCGCGGCGATATTGGACGTCGAAGGTATATTGTTGGAGTTCCAACGCCCACCTCGCGATTCGTCCTGATGGACTCTCGATAGAGTTTAACCATTTTAGCGCCATGTGGTCCGTGATGACTGTGAACTGATATCCTTCTAAGTAGAGTCGCATCTTACGAATTCCGCAGACGATGGCCAAACACTCCTTTTCTGTCGGCGAGTAGTTTCGTTCAGCCGGGTTCAAATGGCGGCTGGCGTAGGCTATCACGTGTTCTGGACCATCGATTTCCTGGGTTAGTACCCCTCCCAAACCGTAATCACTGGCGTCAGTTTGTAGTGTGAACTTTTGATTGAAGTCTGGGCAGGCTAGTACCGGGGCATCACAGAGCTTCTGTTTCAGCGCGTCAAAAGCGTCCCGTTGTTCGGTTTGCCACTTCCAATGCTTTCCTTTCTTTAGAAGGGTGGTAAGCGGGTGTACTAACGTAGCGAATTCGGGCACGAAACGGCGGTACCACGATGCCACTCCTAGGCTGCTCCGCAATTCTCGAAGGTTCGTTGGGGGTTGTAGTGCTTTGATTGCGGCTATCTTGTCTGGGTCGGTGTGGATTCCTTGTTCGCTTACGATGTGTCCCAGGTACTTTGTCTCCTTCTTAAAGAATCTACATTTCTCCACGTTAATTTTCAAGTTGGCAGCTCGTAATCGCCGGAATACTTCACGTAAGTTCTTCATGTGTTCTTCGAACGAAGCTCCCGTGACGATGATGTCGTCTAGATATGCGAAAGCATATGGTTCCATCTCAGGGCCAATTACTTGGTCCAGAGCCCTCTGGAATGTGGCTGGCGCCGAGTGTAAACCAAAGGGCATGACCCGCCATTGAAATAGCCCGCGGCCAGGTATGGTAAACGCTGTATATTGTTTACTACTCTCGTCCATAGGAATTTGCCAGTATCCGTTTTTTAGATCCAAGCTACTGATGTATTTAGCGTTTCGCAGACGGTCCAGGATGTACTGTATTCGTGGTATTGGATACGCGTCTGGTGTGGAGCGAGCGTTGAGTTGTCGAAAGTCAAGGCAGAGCCTCCAACTACCGTTTTTCTTTTGGACTAAGACCACTGAAGAGCTATAAGGGCTATGCGATGGTTCGATGCAACCCTTGTTGAGTAACTCATCCACTTCGGCATTAATGATGGCCTGTGTGACGGGATTGCTCGTAGTGTAACGGTGTTTGAAAGGTCGATCATCCTGCATGATAATCTTGTGTTTGGTGATGTTCGTGACTCCGCTAAGTTGCTCGAAGGCGTCCAATTCTTGGTTCAAGAATGCGTTGATGCTATCCAACCGTTCTGGCATCTCATCCTGTATCACGGTGCATGTGCTAATGTTGCCTTGTTTTGGGGCGACGTCTCTGCTTCGCAGCACGACGGTTTGGCCCCCACAGCTGAGCGTGGTCCCGATGTGATGTAGGAAATCCATTCCGAGAATTATATCTTCGATGATTCCCGGAAGGATCAGCAAGGGAACTTCGCATGTACTCTGGCCTAACTGGATGATCGTGAACAGTGCTTTTGTCACTTCGCGTGTCGATCCGTCTGCCATTTTGACGGTTACTTCTTGGTGGATGATTCGTCCGGCGGTCCGGAACTTGAGTGCGAAGGATTCGCTCATGAAGCTTTTTGTTGCACCGGTGTCTATGGTGGCTTTTATCACCTCTTTACCGATGTTAATGTTGGCAAAGAGGTAGTTGTCCTCGTGGTAGAGGAGGCTTATGCGTTGCGAGGATCGGCTGGTTGAGACACCGGCGTTCCTCGCGACTGGCCGGGTCCCGGCTCGTTTCCCGATCGGCGTCTGCAGCAGTCTATCGTACGGGTGTTTCGACGGCCACACTCCCAACAGAAATACACGCGGGGGTTCTGGCAAACACGTGCCAGGTGGCCATCTTGGCTACAACGATGACACGCGGTTCTGGTGTTGATTGGTGTTTCCATGGTTTGGGCTACGGCGCATCGGCGTTCTTCCTTGTTTCGGGGTTGCAGCTCCTTCCCTTCCTGGATGCCTTCAAAGTCGCCTGCGAGTGCAATTAGTTCCTCCAAAGTGTCGAAATCTTACCGCCGAATATAAAGTTGGTACTTGGTTTGGCAATTTCGGAAGATCCTCTCCAGTTTCTCTTTTCCGGAGTAACCCGCTAGACGCATCAGATCTTGTATGCCCAAGACATAGTCTTTGAATAGTTCCCCCGGTTGCTGCTGTTTCTGTCGGATCTTGTCGTCTAAGTTCTCCAAATACCGACCTGGGAGGAAGAATCTTAGAAAATCGTCTTTAAATTCAGTCCAACGTTGCCATGCCCGGTGGTTATTCCGGAACCAAGTTAGTGCTTTGTCTCGGAGTAGTTCCGGCATTGTCCTCGGCAAGCAACCCTTCGGGATGTCATACACCTCAGCTAATTCCTCGGCTCGTTCCAGGAAGTTCAGTGGCTCTTTCCCGCCGTCATATTTAAGCGACCACTTTCGGATCTGATCGGCGATGGTAGCATACGTCCGGGACGCAATCTGGCTTGTACCAGAGATGGCTTTAGTGGTTCCTTCTTCCTCCTGTGGTGTCGTTTGGGTCCCTTCATCCGTGGTCTTTCCGTCTTGGGCATCTTCCTCGGGTGTACCTAATGGCTTCGATGTCCCGCCCTTGTCGTGTTGTAATTCCAGTTCCTTGAGTCTTTGTTCGTGCAGAATGCCTCCCTTGTCCTTGATCCACAAGGCGAAACGTTTCCTCAGTTCCTCTACGGTTCCGGTACTGTCCATGTCGAACTCCTCCATGCAGCTGAGAAGGTCCTCTTTCCGCAACCCGTAAATCCAATTGGTTCTCACCATGTTTTCTACTATTCGTTATTTCACTGTTCACTTTCGGACCTTCACTGTTTGCTTTCTTTGTCTCTCGTAACTTCACTGTTTGATCTCTGTCTGTTGGTGGTTGTTTCACTGAGTTTCCACTGTTCACTGCACTGTCTGACTCCTAGTTTGTTATTCGATGACGTCTTTGTTCATCCTACTGTTTGTTCACTATCTTTGGCTTATAATTGTTAATTCACTATTAGTTTGTTCACTGAGTTTCACTGCCAGTTTTCCTTGGTTTTATTTGTGAAGTCCCTGCTCGGGCGCCATTGTAACGACTCGATTTCCGGGGTAGGCTCATCGGGCGCCAAGGGTTCGTTACAAACAATTTATTTCTTTGGACTTCAATTTATTCGCAAAAATATCAGGTTTCTTGTACTTCATTTCTTTAATAATCCATATTTAATTCATCGTGGGTTTTTAATTCATCATGCGTTCGGGTCTGTCCCGCTGCTCCCTGTGTTACACGTTGTCGCTCGCTTATGCTACTGTCGCCGGGGTCTCTTTGCCTCGCGTCGTCCTACGTCTTGACCTCGGTTTCCTTCGCGTCGTTGTCCTCCCTGCCTGCGGAGGTATGGCTTCGGTCTCAGCCCTTCGTCACTGGACAGCCTGTCTCGCTGCTCTCGTTAAACGTTGTCGCTCGTCTATGCTCCTGCTGCCTGAGTTTTCCTCGGGTCGTCTTCGTTGACTGCGTCTCGGCCCGTCGTTGCTCTCTCTTCCTGTGTCCGGATGTATGGCTCAGATATCGTCTCTTCGTTGCTGCTCACGTCCGGACTTCGTCGTCGCTACGTCTGTCTGGTCCGCTGTAGTTAACCCTTGCTGGTTGCGCTCGATCCTCTGTCGTCTCTCTCTGGCTCCTCAGGCTCCCATGGGTTCGGCACCGTGCTTAGGAACACGTACACTAACTGGCCTCCTACTTAAGTGGACTTACAAAGCCTCAGACCTTAACGTAAGTGGCATCGTTAGTGGAAGCCTCTTTCAGTCGCTTAGGTTTTGGCACCGTGAGTATATCCATTTTGGTCCTTAGCGTTGTCGTTGTTGTGGGCGGAAATTTGCTACAAGATTTCCGTCATTACACTTCCCTCCTACTTGGGTGTAGAAGGACTTGGCGTTCCAGGTATGGCCGTGTCCTCATCCGTGGTGTGGTATGCCTTCAACTCGCTAATATGGGCGGTCCGGATGCTAGTGTCGTCTTCCCTCTGGACCTGAACAATCACGGGTGAGATGTAATTCGTAATCTTGTATGGGCCATCGAACTTCGGCGCCAGCTTTGCGGTGAAACCATCGATAGCTTTGGAGAGATGGTGCTGTTTGACTAGGACTTGTTGTCCTATCGCGAGGGTCCACTGACGCCTTCTCAGGTTATAATGTCGCCCTTGGTCCTGGGCTGCTCGTTCTTGGTTTCGCCGTACGATCTGGAAGGCTTCCTGTAACCTCGACGCCTTTCCGGATGGTGTCTGTGGTAGGTTACCGGTTCCAAAAGTTTCTTCGTCGTACAGGGTCCGTGGTAAACGGAGCTCCCGTCCTTGCGTCAGGAATGCTGGGCTATACCCGGTAGTTTCGGAGGTGGCAGAGTTTATCGCCAAGGTGATTTCTGGGAGTAGTTCGTCCCAAGAGTTATGCTTCTCGCCGGTCAGTTGTGCCATAATCGTTTTTATGGTTCGATTGGCTCGTTCCGTGGGGTTCTCCTGGGGGGTATACGGGGCTGTAAACTGGTGCCTTATTCCCATCTCTTGCATGAACCTCTGGAATACCCTGCTGGTGAACTGGGTTCCATTGTCGGAGACCAGAACTTTTGGTACCCCAAATCTGGCTAGGATGTGTTCCCGGAACGCCTTTATTACCCCTTCACTTGTCGCCTTACGTAGGGGAACTACTTCCGTCCATTTCGAAAACTTGTCGAAGAAAACCAGGAGCATCGTGTGACCGTGCTTCGAGCGTAGTAGTGGTCCTACGAAGTCAGTGCATAGGATTGTCCAAGGTTCTTCAGCGATCTGAGTGAGCATCTTTCCAGCTGCTTTCTGTTGACTCTGCTTATATTTTTGTCATGACTCGCACGATCGAACATAATGGCTGATTTCTCTGAACATTCCGGGCCAGTAATAATGGTTGGCGATGCGGCCGATTGTTTTCCGGATGCCGAGGTGACCCGCGCAGGGGCTATCGTGATTTTCTTTCAATATTCGTTTCCGCAATGATGTGGCTTCGCAGAGCTTCCAGGGCGCACAGTCCTCGTCGTTTGATTGGTGTGGGATATGCCGATACATCCTGCCATCCTCGATAACATAGTCGGGGTACTTGTCTGGGTTATTTTTAACTTCCGATAACCTTTTACTCAACCATTTACAATTTGATTCGTTTAATGCCTCGCTAGTAATCGTGTAGAGTGTGTCGGTCGGTTGTCGTGAGAGTGCATCAGCGACTACGTTTAGCTTTCCGCGGCGATATTGGACGTCGAAGGTATATTGTTGGAGTTCCAACGCCCACCTCGCGATTCGTCCTGATGGACTCTCGATAGAGTTTAACCATCTTAGCGCCATGTGGTCCGTGATGACTGTGAACTGATATCCTTCTAAGTAGAGTCGCATCTTACGAATTCCGCAGACGATGGCCAAACACTCCTTTTCTGTCGGCGAGTAGTTTCGTTCAGCCGGGTTCAAATGGCGGCTGGCGTAGGCTATCACGTGTTCTGGACCATCGATTTCCTGGGTTAGTACCCCTCCCAAACCGTAATCACTGGCGTCAGTTTGTAGTGTGAACTTTTGATTGAAGTCTGGGCAGGCTAGTACCGGGGCATCACAGAGCTTCTGTTTCAGCGCGTCAAAAGCGTCCCGTTGTTCGGTTTGCCACTTCCAATGCTTTCCTTTCTTTAGAAGGGTGGTAAGCGGGTGTACTAACGTAGCGAATTCGGGCACGAAACGGCGGTACCACGATGCCACTCCTAGGCTGCTCCGCAATTCTCGAAGGTTCGTTGGGGGTTGTAGTGCTTTGATTGCGGCTATCTTGTCTGGGTCGGTGTGGATTCCTTGTTCGCTTACGATGTGTCCCAGGTACTTTGTCTCCTTCTTAAAGAATCTACATTTCTCCACGTTAATTTTCAAGTTGGCAGCTCGTAATCGCCGGAATACTTCACGTAAGTTCTTCATGTGTTCTTCGAACGAAGCTCCCGTGACGATGATGTCGTCTAGATATGCGAAAGCATATGGTTCCATCTCAGGGCCAATTACTTGGTCCAGAGCCCTCTGGAATGTGGCTGGCGCCGAGTGTAAACCAAAGGGCATGACCCGCCATTGAAATAGCCCGCGGCCAGGTATGGTAAACGCTGTATATTGTTTACTACTCTCGTCCATAGGAATTTGCCAGTATCCGTTTTTTAGATCCAAGCTACTGATGTATTTAGCGTTTCGCAGACGGTCCAGGATGTACTGTATTCGTGGTATTGGATACGCGTCTGGTGTGGAGCGAGCGTTGAGTTGTCGAAAGTCAAGGCAGAGCCTCCAACTACCGTTTTTCTTTTGGACTAAGACCACTGAAGAGCTATAAGGGCTATGCGATGGTTCGATGCAACCCTTGTTGAGTAACTCATCCACTTCGGCATTAATGATGGCCTGTGTGACGGGATTGCTCGTAGTGTAACGTTGTTTGAAAGGTCGATCATCCTGCATGATAATCTTGTGTTTGGTGATGTTCGTGACTCCGCTAAGTTGCTCGAAGGCGTCCAATTCTTGGTTCAAGAATGCGTTGATGCTATCCAACCGTTCTGGCATCTCATCCTGTATCACGGTGCATGTGCTAATGTTGCCTTGTTTTGGGGCGACGTCTCTGCTTCGCAGCACGACGGTTTGGCCCCCACAGCTGAGCGTGGTCCCGATGTGATGTAGGAAATCCATTCCGAGAATTATATCTTCGATGATTCCCGGAAGGATCAGCAAGGGAACTTCGCATGTACTCTGGCCTAACTGGATGATCGTGAACAGTGCTTTTGTCACTTCGCGTGTCGATCCGTCTGCCATTTTGACGGTTACTTCTTGGTGGATGATTCGTCCGGCGGTCCGGAACTTGAGTGCGAAGGATTCGCTCATGAAGCTTTTTGTTGCACCGGTGTCTATGGTGGCTTTTATCACCTCTTTACCGATGTTAATGTTGGCAAAGAGGTAGTTGTCCTCGTGGTAGAGGAGGCTTATGCGTTGCGAGGATCGGCTGGTTGAGACACCGGCGTTCCTCGCGACTGGCCGGGTCCCGGCTCGTTTCCCGATCGGCGTCTGCAGCAGTCTATCGTACGGGTGTTTCGACGGCCACACTCCCAACAGAAATACACGCGGGGGTTCTGGCAAACACGTGCCAGGTGGCCATCTTGGCTACAACGATGACACGCGGTTCTGGTGTTGATTGGTGTTTCCATGGTTTGGGCTACGGCGCATCGGCGTTCTTCCTTGTTTCGGGGTTGCAGCTCCTTCCCTTCCTGGATGCCTTCAAAGTCGCCTGCGAGTGCAATTAGTTCCTCCAAAGTGTCGAAATCTTACCGCCGAATATAAAGTTGGTACTTGGTTTGGCAATTTCGGAAGATCCTCTCCAGTTTCTCTTTTCCGGAGTAACCCGCTAGACGCATCAGATCTTGTATGCCCAAGACATAGTCTTTGAATAGTTCCCCCGGTTGCTGCTGTTTCTGTCGGATCTTGTCGTCTAAGTTCTCCAAATACCGACCTGGGAGGAAGAATCTTAGAAAATCGTCTTTAAATTCAGTCCAACGTTGCCATGCCCGGTGGTTATTCCGGAACCAAGTTAGTGCTTTGTCTCGGAGTAGTTCCGGCATTGTCCTCGGCAAGCAACCCTTCGGGATGTCATACACCTCAGCTAATTCCTCGGCTCGTTCCAGGAAGTTCAGTGGCTCTTTCCCGCCGTCATATTTAAGCGACCACTTTCGGATCTGATCGGCGATGGTAGCATACGTCCGGGACGCAATCTGGCTTGTACCAGAGATGGCTTTAGTGGTTCCTTCTTCCTCCTGTGGTGTCGTTTGGGTCCCTTCATCCGTGGTCTTTCCGTCTTGGGCATCTTCCTCGGGTGTACCTAATGGCTTCGATGTCCCGCCCTTGTCGTGTTGTAATTCCAGTTCCTTGAGTCTTTGTTCGTGCAGAATGCCTCCCTTGTCCTTGGTCCACAAGGCGAAACGTTTCCTCAGTTCCTCTACGGTTCCGGTACTGTCCATGTCGAACTCCTCCATGCAGCTGAGAAGGTCCTCTTTCCGCAACCCGTAAATCCAATTGGCTCTCACCATGTTTTCTACTATTCGTTATTTCACTGTTCACTTTCGGACCTTCACTGTTTGCTTTCTTTGTCTCTCGTAACTTCACTGTTTGATCTCTGTCTGTTGGTGGTTGTTTCACTGAGTTTCCACTGTTCACTGCACTGTCTGACTCCTAGTTTGTTATTCGATGACGTCTTTGTTCATCCTACTGTTTGTTCACTATCTTTGGCTTATAATTGTTAATTCACTATTAGTTTGTTCACTGAGTTTCACTGCCAGTTTTCCTTGGTTTTATTTGTGAAGTCCCTGCTCGGGCGCCATTGTAACGACTCGATTTCCGGGGTAGGCTCATCGGGCGCCAAGGGTTCGTTACAAACAATTTATTTCTTTAGACTTCAATTTATTCGCAAAAATATCAGGTTTCTTGTACTTCATTTCTTTAATAATCCATATTTAATTCATCGTGGGTTTTTAATTCATCATGCGTTCGGGTCTGTCCCGCTGCTCCCTGTGTTACACGTTGTCGCTCGCTTATGCTACTGTCGCCGGGGTCTCTTTGCCTCGCGTCGTCCTACGTCTTGACCTCGGTTTCCTTCGCGTCGTCTCGTCATTGTCCTCCCTGCCTGCGGAGGTATGGCTTCGGTCTCAGCCCTTCGTCACTGGACAGCCTGTCTCGCTGCTCTCGTTAAACGTTGTCGCTCGTCTATGCTCCTGCTGCCTGAGTTTTCCTCGGGTCGTCTTCGTTGACTGCGTCTCGGCCCGTCGTTGCTCTCTCTTCCTGTGTCCGGATGTATGGCTCAAATATCGTCTCTTCGTTGCTGCTCACGTCCGGACTTCGTCGTCGCTACGTCTGTCTGGTCCGCTGTAGTTAACCCTTGCTGGTTGCGCTCGATCCTCTGTCGTCTCTCTCTGGCTCCTCAGGCTCCCATGGGTTCGGCACCGTGCTTAGGAACACGTACACTAACTGGCCTCCTACTTAAGCGGACTTACAAAGCCTCAGACCTTAACGTAAGTGGCATCGTTAGTGGAAGCCTCTTTCAGTCGCTTAGGTTTTGGCACCGTGAGTATATCCATTTTGGTCCTTAGCGTTGTCGTTGTTGTGGGCGGAAATTTGCTACAAGATTTCCGTCATTACACTTCCCTCCTACTTGGGTGTAGAAGGACTTGGCGTTCCAGGTATGGCCGTGTCCTCATCCGTGGTGTGGTATGCCTTCAACTCGCTAATATGGGCGGTCCGGATGCTAGTGTCGTCTTCCCTCTGGACCTGAACAATCACGGGTGAGATGTAATTCGTAATCTTGTATGGGCCATCGAACTTCGGCGCCAGCTTTGCGGTGAAACCATCGATAGCTTTGGAGAGATGGTGCTGTTTGACTAGGACTTGTTGTCCTATCGCGAGGGTCCACTGACGCCTTCTCAGGTTATAATGTCGCCCTTGGTCCTGGGCTGCTCGTTCTTGGTTTCGCCGTACGATCTGGAAGGCTTCCTGTAACCTCGACGCCTTTCCGGATGGTGTCTGTGGTAGGTTACCGGTTCCAAAAGTTTCTTCGTCGTACAGGGTCCGTGGTAAACGGAGCTCCCGTCCTTGCGTCAGGAATGCTGGGCTATACCCGGTAGTTTCGGAGGTGGCAGAGTTTATCGCCAAGGTGATTTCTGGGAGTAGTTCGTCCCAAGAGTTATGCTTCTCGCCGGTCAGTTGTGCCATGATCGTTTTTATGGTTCGATTGGCTCGTTCCGTGGGGTTCTCCTGGGGGGTATACGGGGCTGTAAACTGGTGCCTTATTCCCATCTCTTGCATGAACCTCTGGAATACCCTGCTGGTGAACTGGGTTCCATTGTCGGAGACCAGAACTTTTGGTACCCCAAATCTGGCTAGGATGTGTTCCCGGAACGCCTTTATTACCCCTTCACTTGTCGCCTTACGTAGGGGAACTACTTCCGTCCATTTCGAAAACTTGTCGAAGAAAACCAGGAGCATCGTGTGACCGTGCTTCGAGCGTAGTAGTGGTCCTACGAAGTCAGTGCATAGGATTGTCCAAGGTTCTTCAGCGATCTGAGTGAGCATCTTTCCAGCTGCTTTCTGTTGACTCTGCTTATATTTTTGTCATGACTCGCACGATCGAACATAATGGCTGATTTCTCTGAACATTCCGGGCCAGTAATAATGGTTGGCGATGCGGCCGATTGTTTTCCGGATGCCGAGGTGACCCGTGCAGGGGCTATCGTGATTTTCTTTCAATATTCGTTTCCGCAATGATGTGGCTACGCAGAGCTTCCAGGGCGCACAGTCCTCGTCGTTTGATTGGTGTGGGATATGCCGATACATCCTGCCATCCTCGATAACATAGTCGGGGTACTTGTCTGGGTTATTTTTAACTTCCGATAACCTTTTACTCAACCATTTACAATTTGATTCGTTTAATGCCTCGCTAGTAATCGTGTAGAGTGTGTCGGTCGGTTGTCGTGAGAGTGCATCAGCGACTACGTTTAGCTTTCCGCGGCGATATTGGACGTCGAAGGTATATTGTTGGAGTTCCAACGCCCACCTCGCGATTCGTCCTGATGGACTCTCGATAGAGTTTAACCATTTTAGCGCCATGTGGTCCGTGATGACTGTGAACTGATATCCTTCTAAGTAGAGTCGCATCTTACGAATTCCGCAGACGATGGCCAAACACTCCTTTTCTGTCGGCGAGTAGTTTCGTTCAGCCGGGTTCAAATGGCGGCTGGCGTAGGCTATCACGTGTTCTGGACCATCGATTTCCTGGGTTAGTACCCCTCCCAAACCGTAATCACTGGCGTCAGTTTGTAGTGTGAACTTTTGATTGAAGTCTGGGCAGGCTAGTACCGGGGCATCACAGAGCTTCTGTTTCAGCGCGTCAAAAGCGTCCCGTTGTTCGGTTTGCCACTTCCAATGCTTTCCTTTCTTTAGAAGGGTGGTAAGCGGGTGTACTAACGTAGCGAATTCGGGCACGAAACGGCGGTACCACGATGCCACTCCTAGGCTGCTCCGCAATTCTCGAAGGTTCGTTGGGGGTTGTAGTGCTTTGATTGCGGCTATCTTGTCTGGGTCGGTGTGGATTCCTTGTTCGCTTACGATGTGTCCCAGGTACTTTGTCTCCTTCTTAAAGAATCTACATTTCTCCACGTTAATTTTCAAGTTGACAGCTCGTAATCGCCGGAATACTTCACGTAAGTTCTTCATGTGTTCTTCGAACGAAGCTCCCGTGACGATGATGTCGTCTAGATATGCGAAAGCATATGGTTCCATCTCAGGGCCAATTACTTGGTCCAGAGCCCTCTGGAATGTGGCTGGCGCCGAGTGTAAACCAAAGGGCATGACCCGCCATTGAAATAGCCCGCGGCCAGGTATGGTAAACGCTGTATATTGTTTACTACTCTCGTCCATAGGAATTTGCCAGTATCCGTTTTTTAGATCCAAGCTACTGATGTATTTAGCGTTTCGCAGACGGTCCAGGATGTACTGTATTCGTGGTATTGGATACGCGTCTGGTGTGGAGCGAGCGTTGAGTTGTCGAAAGTCAAGGCAGAGCCTCCAACTACCGTTTTTCTTTTGGACTAAGACCACTGAAGAGCTATAAGGGCTATGCGATGGTTCGATGCAACCCTTGTTGAGTAACTCATCCACTTCGGCATTAATGATGGCCTGTGTGACGGGATTGCTCGTAGTGTAACGGTGTTTGAAAGGTCGATCATCCTGCATGATAATCTTGTGTTTGGTGATGTTCGTGACTCCGCTAAGTTGCTCGAAGGCGTCCAATTCTTGGTTCAAGAATGCGTTGATGCTATCCAACCGTTCTGGCATCTCATCCTGTATCACGGTGCATGTGCTAATGTTGCCTTGTTTTGGGGCGACGTCTCTGCTTCGCAGCACGACGGTTTGGCCCCCACAGCTGAGCGTGGTCCCGATGTGATGTAGGAAATCCATTCCGAGAATTATATCTTCGATGATTCCCGGAAGGATCAGCAAGGGAACTTCGCATGTACTCTGGCCTAACTGGATGATCGTGAACAGTGCTTTTGTCACTTCGCGTGTCGATCCGTCTGCCATTTTGACGGTTACTTCTTGGTGGATGATTCGTCCGGCGGTCCGGAACTTGAGTGCGAAGGATTCGCTCATGAAGCTTTTTGTTGCACCGGTGTCTATGGTGGCTTTTATCACCTCTTTACCGATGTTAATGTTGGCAAAGAGGTAGTTGTCCTCATGGTAGAGGAGGCTTATGCGTTGCGAGGATCGGCTGGTTGAGACACCGGCGTTCCTCGCGACTGGCCGGGTCCCGGCTCGTTTCCCGATCGGCGTCTGCAGCAGTCTATCGTACGGGTGTTTCGACGGCCACACTCCCAACAGAAATACACGCGGGGGTTCTGGCAAACACGTGCCAGGTGGCCATCTTGGCTACAACGATGACACGCGGTTCTGGTGTTGATTGGTGTTTCCATGGTTTGGGCTACGGCGCATCGGCGTTCTTCCTTGTTTCGGGGTTGCAGCTCCTTCCCTTCCTGGATGCCTTCAAAGTCGCCTGCGAGTGCAATTAGTTCCTCCAAAGTGTCGAAATCTTACCGCCGAATATAAAGTTGGTACTTGGTTTGGCAATTTCGGAAGATCCTCTCCAGTTTCTCTTTTCCGGAGTAACCCGCTAGACGCATCAGATCTTGTATGCCCAAGACATAGTCTTTGAATAGTTCCCCCGGTTGCTGCTGTTTCTGTCGGATCTTGTCGTCTAAGTTCTCCAAATACCGACCTGGGAGGAAGAATCTTAGAAAATCGTCTTTAAATTCAGTCCAACGTTGCCATGCCCGGTGGTTATTCCGGAACCAAGTTAGTGCTTTGTCTCGGAGTAGTTCCGGCATTGTCCTCGGCAAGCAACCCTTCGGGATGTCATACACCTCAGCTAATTCCTCGGCTCGTTCCAGGAAGTTCAGTGGCTCTTTCCCGCCGTCATATTTAAGCGACCACTTTCGGATCTGATCGGCGATGGTAGCATACGTCCGGGACGCAATCTGGCTTGTACCAGAGATGGCTTTAGTGGTTCCTTCTTCCTCCTGTGGTGTCGTTTGGGTCCCTTCATCCGTGGTCTTTCCGTCTTGGGCATCTTCCTCGGGTGTACCTAATGGCTTCGATGTCCCGCCCTTGTCATGTTGTAATTCCAGTTCCTTGAGTCTTTGTTCGTGCAGAATGCCTCCCTTGTCCTTGGTCCACAAGGCGAAACGTTTCCTCAGTTCCTCTACGGTTCCGGTACTGTCCATGTCGAACTCCTCCATGCAGCTGAGAAGGTCCTTTTTCCGCAACCCGTAAATCCAATTGGTTCTCACCATGTTTTCTACTATTCGTTATTTCACTGTTCACTTTCGGACCTTCACTGTTTGCTTTCTTTGTCTCTCGTAACTTCACTGTTTGATCTCTGTCTGTTGGTGGTTGTTTCACTGAGTTTCCACTGTTCACTGCACTGTCTGACTCCTAGTTTGTTATTCGATGACGTCTTTGTTCATCCTACTGTTTGTTCACTATCTTTGGCTTATAATTGTTAATTCACTATTAGTTTGTTCACTGAGTTTCACTGCCAGTTTTCCTTGGTTTTATTTGTGAAGTCCCTGCTCGGGCGCCATTGTAACGACTCGATTTCCGGGGTAGGCTCATCGGGCGCCAAGGGTTCGTTACAAACAATTTATTTCTTTGGACTTCAATTTATTCGTAAAAATATCAGGTTTCTTGTACTTCATTTCTTTAATAATCCATATTTAATTCATCGTGGGTTTTTAATTCATCATGCGTTCGGGTCTGTCCCGCTGCTCCCAGTGTTACACGTTGTCGCTCGCTTATGCTACTGTCGCCGGGGCCTCTTTGCCTCGCGTCGTCCTACGTCTTGACCTCGGTTTCCTTCGCGTCGTTGTCCTCCCTGCCTGCGGAGGTATGGCTTCGGTCTCAGCCCTTCGTCACTGGACAGCCTGTCTCGCTGCTCTCGTTAAACGTTGTCGCTCGTCTATGCTCCTGCTGCCTGAGTTTTCCTCGGGTCGTCTTCGTTGCCTGCGTCTCGGCCCGTCGTTGCTCTCTCTTCCTGTGTCCGGATGTATGGCTCAGATATCGTCTCTTCGTTGCTGCTCACGTCCGGACTTCGTCGTCGCTACGTCTGTCTGGTCCGCTGTAGTTAACCCTTGCTGGTTGCGCTCGATCCTCTGTCGTCTCTCTCTGGCTCCTCAGGCTCCCATGGGTTCGGCACCATGCTTAGGAACACGTACACTAACTGGCCTCCTACTTAAGCGGACTTACAAAGCCTCAGACCTTAACGTAAGTGGCATCGTTAGTGGAAGCCTCTTTCAGTCGCTTAGGTTTTTTCACCGTGAGTATATCCACGTGTACTGATTGGCCTTTTTCTTAAGCGGACTTACAAAGCCTCAGACCTTAAAGAAAAGTTGGCATCATCAGTAGAAGCCGTACCTAGTCGGTTTGTTTCCTCGAGTCTATGATTCAGCGGACTTACAAAGCCTCAGGCCCAAATGCATAGGTCGATTCGACGAGTTTCACTATTAGCTTTCGTTTAGGGGGAATTTTAACGTTCACCCTCCACTATCGGCTGCTCGTTGCCGACTGCTTGCTTTCTGGTCGGTCGTTTTGACCTATATATTGGCCAGAACATGCACTGACTGCGAATTATATCGGATATGTAAAATATATGAAGTTTTCACATTACAGCCCTCTTTTCCGGAATTTTGGTCCTTAGCGTTGTCGTTGTTGTGGGCGGAAATTTGCTACAAGATTTCCGTCATTACAACACCTTCCTTGAGCTTGATGTTAAGGGGCCAAGGAACCGATCGCGACGGTTCGGCCAAGTGCACGAAGTTAATCGCCATCTCGATGATGTTGGTCGACGCGTCCTACCTAATACTCCTATTCCTATCTTTGTTGACATTTTCCAATAATTCTGTTCATGTTTTCCTAACTAACTAACCTAACTTGTAATTCTCCAATTTACGTTGGACTATTTTCGAGTTCAGCTCGACTTCCATGTGTGTACGAATGATAAATTTATTTCACTAATTCCCTCCTTTGTGCTGGTGTCGTTTTAGGTGAGGCTGAAGGCCAATACGTGTGCAGCAATGACATCACAAGGAACCGGTGATGAAGCAGTAGGTAAGTTGTATAATTGTTAATCGCGTCCCACATAATTCAACTAACATTTCTCTTCTTTTCTTTACAGGCAGGCTGTGGACCATCTGAAAACAACTCGTAACACGACCCTCAAGGGACCAGCGATATTTGGTCGTACTAACCGGACGACGCATTAAACGACTTGATAATTTATGCTTGTTTTTTATTATTAGTATATATTACTATAATTCTCCTTAAATAATATACATAGTGTAGATTAATTTCTATGAAAAAAACCAAATACACCTTAAAACTAGCAAAATGATAATTAAACATTTCACATATATGTATTTGTATATAGGTTTATGTATTACAGATCAGAGAAACAATAATGTTAATTTTTGTACATATGTACATAAATTCTAGGTATGTATGTACTCGTATGTATTTACTGACGAAAAAAGTTTATAGCTCTTGTTTGTTTGCCACCGATTTTTGTGCTATAGTAAGAACTTCGTATAGCATTGTGTATACGAGACATCATACTTTTCATAACATCATCAAAGTTAGTTAAGCGTTTCTGCAGCCTTTAGAGCATCAGACACACTGGGAGTCAAACAAGTCTCCTCCGGTTCTTCATCATCTCCGTCGCTATCTTGCATGTTGGCGATGATTTCCGCAATGTTTTCGTCGGACGGCTCTTCCCAAGTGGCGACAGCATCATCAACAGACGCATATTGTTCAAGGTCCTCGTTTGTTATAGGTAGCTGATTATCAATAGCCCTTGCCCAAACGTTCAGCGGTACGTCGTCTTCTTCGTCAAAGTCAAATGTTTGGCTGTAAACAAAACAATGCGCGTTGTTCTAACCGGACGGTTTATCATAAAATTAGGTCGCTAAACGCAGTTGGTCGCTTAAACCGGAGTCGTACTATACGGATATGCTTTCATAGTACATCTGTATGAAACCAAACTTCAACTTGCATTTACGTCGCTAAAAACGGTTAGCCGTTATAAACGAAGCCGTAATAAGCGGATTCTACTGTATATCGTTAGCCTATGCTGTTGGATGGTTAGCACTGGCGTAGGACCCCCCCCCCCCCCGAAATGATTAGCTCACCTAGTAAGTTATATTTTTTTTTTAATCATCAGCACGAAAAGGGTAGAATGTAGTAGCGTAGAGCGAATGTTTGTGAAGCCATTTTAATACTGCTTGATTATTGTTAGCCTCCAATATATGTACTACAGTGTATATGTGATGTATAGTGATATTGTGAATATGACTTCAAAATAACAGATATTATCTACTGATCACCATCAATTATGGACCGGTGATCGATAAAAAACGTTGAATCTTTCAATACGAACAATAATAATGCTTCAACTCAAAACAAATGAATTGAATCAAAATTGTACGTTTTTGTATGAAGCGTTTTATGCCAGGTGGCAGTGAAATGAAAATTGTTGCCTAGTACATATTCAAAGGTTTGGCTATTTTTGTTTTCAAGATCAGAATATAACATACCATACATGTGAGTAAGAAGCTGATAGTAGCATATTTAGTCCAGTAAATCTCGGAATTCTTAAAGAAAAAAATAAAAATCGAAATGTTTTGACGTAGTTAGGTTCCAATGATGGAGTAGAGTAGGGAATCACAGTTTTACACCAAAATTTGATATGGCGTGTGCCCGAAATTTTGAGTTTTCTGTTTTGTCGATTTGTAGCAGTATTTTGCATTTCTCGCTAGGAATGGTAAGAACCAAGTTTATAGAGAATTAAATTCTCTATCTTTTTTATCTGAACAACTTTTTTGTAAAATCATTATTAAGGGCTATTATTCAAATGAAAGTATAACATTACAAGAATGTTGTGTCAAAATTTCAAGTCGATCGGAGCAAAATTAACGGAGTTATGAACAGTTTAGACGTGTACGCACTCGTATGTGATGCCTAGTGTGCAAAACTTTAAAGCGTTTTTCTGAAACTTGTCATTTTTAAAGTCGGTGTACGTTGTAACTCAAAATGTATTGAACCGATTCTTTTAAATTTTTTTTTACTATTTCTAAACATAAATCTCCAGGTAGTGACGTCGAGTTTTTTTTAAATTTACAATTATTTTTTATTTTACAATAAAAAACTTAACGATTTTTTTTAGTAAAAGTCGCGTTTTGACTTTTAAGTGCTACCAAAAATGGACAAATCGGTTAAAAAAAAAAAAACTCGATGTCATTACGTCGAGAAACATCTCACCTAACAAACGCAATTAGACTTTTTTGTTTTGCATGATCTAGTCACGAGTTGTAGCGTACACCGCAAAACAACCTTTTTTCGATAGACCTGCGGAGATTTGCTGCGAACGCCTGATTTATTAATATTTTGAAATAAAAATTTTGGAGAATGTAGTTCAGATGTAGTATTATTATAAAAAAGTGATATAAAAAAATCCAGCATTACCGGTATCGTCTAAAAAAATTCTTGAAAATATGCCTTATTTTCGCCGAATTAACCTTACCCGGCCCTAAGCGTAAAGTGCAAAAAATTAGGAGATTGTCCCAGTTTTTTAAACTTTTGGACCATTTTTATTAAAAATAGGTGACATATTTCCATGGCAAAGTTGTAGAGAAGTTTTGTACATACCAGTTATTCGTACGACCAACGAATCACGAGCGGGAGCATGGTAAACATACAAATATGTAGCGTAAGTACGTGCACAAATGCCTCGAACAATCAACTCGACGATCTGACCCAGTCAGATGAAATGTGCACCGAAGAAAACGAGTGGCGTTTGTGCACTTATTTACGCTACATATTTGTGTGTTTACTGTGCTCCCGCTCGTGATCCGTTGGTCATACGAAAAAATGATGTAAACAAAACTTCTATGGAATTAAGTCCTCTACAACTTTGCCATGTAAATATGTCACCTATTTTTAAAAAAAATGGTCCAAAGTTTAAAAAACTGGGACAATCTCCTAATTTTTTGCACTTTACGCTTAATAACGCAATAAATAATGATTTTACAAAAAAGTTGTTCAGATAAAAAAGATAGAGAATTCAATTCTCTATAAACTTGGTTCTTACTATTTTTAGCGATAAATGCAAAATACGGCTACAAATCGACCAAACAGAAAAATCAAAATTTCGCGCACGCGCCATATCAAATTTTGGTGTAAAACTGTGATTCACTATTCTACTCCATCATTGGGACCTAACTACGTCAACACATTTCGACTTTTATTTTTTTCCGTTATTTACAGAAATTTTGTCTCTGATTACTGGACTATATTGTTTATTGCCGGTCCTTTGCTATACATCCTCCAGCTTCAAAACAGTCGCTGCTCGTCATCTCCACTACATACATATGTATATCTCTATGGTTTTAACTATCAAAGCTTATGAATTCAAACGTATGGGTTATTCCATCAAGAATCGCCAAAAATGACAAAATTTGTGACTTACCATCGCCGATACTTTTGAAATTTTTTAATTCTTTTAAATTGTACTCGAAGAATTAGTGAAGAAAAAAATATGATTTCAATTTTTTTCTATCTCATTTTTTGTTAGTTATAGTATGTTAAGGATTTCACAAAAATGGTGTCCGAGTCCTCTTCGAAAATGCATATCTCTGGTACTTAGTCTTTACCGTAGAATAATGAAGTAGGACTTATTTTAAAGTTCAAGGTTGTCGCAATATAAAAAATCTGCCAACAGTCTGGGCGCAACTGTATTATTTTTCCGGCAGAAGTTCAGAGCGCGTTCAATTCGGGGATGCGGTGTATGTTACTATGTGACTGAAAACCTAACAAAAAGTTCGGGAAGCGGTTAGAAAAGGGTGTAACATATGAATTAAATAATTGGGTCATATTCCGGGATGCGGTCTAAAGGTTGAAAAAAACAAAACTTAAAAATAGGTGATTATTAAACAAACCTGGGGAAGTGAAAAGATATTCGATATCTGATCAGACCTGAGAAACATGGTGGAATTCATGAAAAAGTATACAACCAGTTTACACCCTATTAGGAGTCGAATTTCAAAAAATCTTGAAAGCACATTCTATGTATTCACATGAAGAATTCGTAGAATAAAAATGAAATCAATCTTACGAAAGACCTAGTAGATATGACGGAAATCGTGAAAATATATGCATTTTATATTAACCGATATATTTTTTTGCCTCTCCTTCTGAACGCCAATGAATATTTGAAGTTTTTTTTTATCAGAATTACTTTTCTAGTTAATTTACATATACGTACCGAGTTTCAACTTCCTAGCATAAGCCGTTCTGGAGTTAGGGAAAACACCCCCCACCACCGTACCATACTACCCCTAAAAAAAAATTTATTTTTCCACCATGCCACTACTATAGCTCTATCTAAATACCAAGTTTCAGGTTCCTATCATTATAGATTCTTAAGATATAAGCATCGGAACTTTTTATTTCTCACCCTTCCCCACCCTCACCCTCTACACCCACACACCCAAACTTTTTTTCCCTACTAAGGTTCTATGAGGCCTACTTCTGGTAAAAATTTGAAACATCCATCTTACACTGTTATTGAGATATGAATCGTGTTATTTTTCAAAAATTCTAATCCTTCCCACTTCCGTGCTCCTCCACCCCCTTCAAATATTTTACTTTGAGCAATCTTTATTTATCAAGCTTTATATCCAAACCGAATTTTGTTTTTCTGGTCTAATTTGTTTGTGAGTTTGTGAGATATCGTAATGTAAAGTTTTTCACCCCCCCCCCCCACCCCCGTACGCCACTACCCCCCCCCCCCACAAAATTTTGTTTCAATCTACTCTCCTAGTATAACTACAGATATTTGTTAAGTTTTAATTGCTTGCTATTAATAGTTTAGTAGATATGGATTTTAGAATTTGTCGATCTCGGCATTTTTACGTTTCGGACGCATTATTTCTCCCTCCACTCCCACACCCCTTCACCCATATCTGTTTTTTTTTTTTGCAAATGGGTCCATTATCAAAGTTCTATAGAAATTCTAAGTTTCAGCCTCCTAACACAAGTGGTTCCTGAGATCTAGAAACCTAAATTTTTCGTCTAAAACGCTTACCCCGCCTTCCCCCTCACACGTCCTCCCCTGAAAATAATGTCAATTCAAGGGGTCCACCAAGTCTATTCTTAGAAAAAATTTTAATTTAATAGCTCCACTGGTTTGAGAGCTACGAGCCTTCAAAGATTTTGGGGCGGTCGACGTACGGCGTACGGCGTACGGGGTACGGCGTACAGACAGAGTGAAAATTTTTATTGCTTTTTCGCGTCTACTAGTCATGAAACGTGGAAAAAAAAATTTTGAGGGCAGCAAATTTTTTTTTTAAAAAATCGATAACAATACTGTATGTTAAATAATACAGTAAAATAATACGAATACAACTTATTCTTGCAATTGAAAATACAAGGTTTTCCGGTAAATACTGTTAAATTTATTTTGTGTGACGTTTCGGACTCGACTGAGTCCGAAACGTCACACAAAATAAATTTAACAGTATTTACCGGAAAACCTTGTATTTTCAATTCAAAATGTACTGTGAAAACATTCATCAAAAATTATTCTTGCAAGTTTTTTTTAAGGATAACGACTTTGTCTTTCCCTTGAATATCTCAATCTCAACTAGGGGATCGTGGTAAAAAAATTTAAGAAAATCTGTGATTCTCAATTAAGGTTAGTGTAGTTCTTAATAATAATATTATTTTTTTTGACCCCGATCCCCTTGAGATCCTTAATCATGGTATCCTAAATTCTTCACCTCAAACCGTCTCGATTTAAAGACCTCATCCTTCAGTAGCTTAGTTTTAAGATAGGTTTGCTATCTTTCTCAACCGAGTATAATACGTTTTATTTGCTATCGATGAATCATCGTCGATTGATTTTGTCCGTTTCGTAGCCACTTTTTTCTAGATTAGTCTCAAGATATATGAAATTATCTATACTCTCCAAATTATACTCCAAAATTGGTATACTATATGGCAGAGTCAAGATTGACAAATACCTCCTCAGCACTAGGGAAGGATTTTGCGAGGATGTTTACATACATATATCGTTAGCCTATGCTATTGGATGGTTAGATTTAGGTTTAGGTTTCAGTGGCGGCCAAAGGCCACACATAGACCCACGAGGGTCCATAGTGATACCACATAAAAAATAGGAGACCCAACGTACTTATGGTAGGTGCGCTTGCGTTTCGATCTGTGTTGAGAGTTTATCGTTTAATTCAAAGGTCCTTGTAACCATAGCAAAGTTGATTAGACTCTGCATGCTGTTAAAAGAGACTTCTTTAAGGTTTGCGAAGGTCGAAGCACCCAGAGCTTTTAGCCGTCTTCTAGCGAGAGCTGGGCAGTCGCACAGGAGGTGTTGAGTGGACTTGAATAGTAGTATCCCATTAGTGTCGACCAGGGTTTTTCAGATGACATTCTCTAGTGCCAAGTTGAAAAGCATGGATGCTAGACCATCTCCCTACTTTAAATTTCAATAATTGTGGAAGCTATGGGCAATTAACCGGGATGGGCCCTTCGTGAATTCTTCGTCATTCAAACGCGATTATCTCGAAACATACTTTTCAAAGACCGTTCCCAAAATCTTCGGAAAACGGCTGAACCGATTTCTTCAAAAATTTCATACATTATTTTTGGATAGGTTTTATAGTTTTTGAGATAATGATTTCTAAAATTCACCTATTTTTTCTGCTTTCTACTCAGATGATCCCCCTTAAGTCACACTCAGTTGTAAGCTCCTTGTAAGCTGAAATTTTTTCAGTGTGTAAACCAGGTGGGCTTTCTTTAAGTAACAGTGGTCAATTGTAAGCGGAGATGTTAGATATTCTCAATCGTTTATACTACATAGAAAGCTGAAACTTGAATTTAATACAATATAAAACTTGAATAGTTCGCAAAAAGTTTTAAAAGTGTGGGAGTGAGAAAAAACAATACCTCCGAATTGCTCGAGATATAATGATAGATAGATAGAATTTATACGGGAAAAATATGTAGGGCTTCCGAGTTTGATATCTCGAGAATCGCTTCATTAGAGCTCGAAAGAGAGCTCCATTACTTACAAATTTCTCTTTCTTTTATTGTAGTATATAAAATCTACTACTACTACTACTACTAATAACTACTTGTAGATAATATCGAATCTTACTGGCCAATTTCAAGTTCAAATTGATCAATATTAAGAAAATTTTGCTGAAACCCCCCCCCCCCCCCCCCCGAAAATCATGTCTAGCTACGCCACTGATGGTTAGGTTTAGGTTTAGGTTTCAGTGGCGGCCAAAGGCCTCACATAGGCCCACGAGGGTCCATAGTGGTACCACATAAAAAATAGGAGACCCAATGTAGTTATGGCAGGTGCGCTTGCGTTTCGATCTATGTTGAGAGTTCCTCGTTTAATTCAAAGATCCCTGTAACCATAGCAAAGTTGATTAGACTCTGCATGCTGTCAAAAGAGACTTCTTTCACCCAGAGCTTTCAGACGTCTTCAAGCGAGAAGTGGGCAGTTGCACTGGAGGTGTTCCAGCTACATATTGGGTGGACTTGAACAGTAGTGTCCCATTAGCGTCGGCCAGGGTCTTCGGATGACATTCTCTAGTGCCAAGTTGAAAAGCATGGGTGCTAGACCATCTTCCTATCTTAAGGGGAATTATCTGAGTAGACATTTTTTTTTTGTTCATCTCAAAGTTTACAGTCTTAGGAATGTTGTCTGTAAATTTCATGTTAAAATTTCAATAATTGTGGAAGCTATGGGCAATTAACCGGGATGGGCCCTTCGTGAATTCTTCGTCATTCAAACGCGATTATCTCGAATCATACTTATTAAAGGCAGTTCCCAAAATCTTCGGAAATTGGCTGAACCGATTTCTTCAAAAATTTCACACATTATTTTTGGGTTGGTTTTTTACTTTTTGAGATAATAATTTCTTAAATTCACCTATTACTCTATTATTTTAATAATAAAGTACTGTTATCGATTTTTAAAAAAAAAAATTTGCTACCCTGACAATTTTTTTTACACGTTTTATGACTAATAAACGCCAAAAAATCAAAAAAAAATTTCACTCCGTCTGTGCGCCGTCCGCCGTCCGCCGTACACAAACTCATTTGAGGAATTATAGTTGCCAAACCCTATAAGCTATTAAATTGAATTTTTTTTTCTGAATAGACATGGTGGACCCCTAGAAGGGAGATTGTGATTTGAGGGGTGAGGGTGTGAAGGGGAAGGTGGGGGAAGCGTTTTAGACAAAAAATGTTGGTTTCTAGATCTCAGCAACCTCTTATGGTAGGAAACTGAAACTTGGAATTTCTATAGAACTTTGATAGTGGACCCATCTGCAAAAAATTTGCTGATATGGGTGAAGGGGTGTGGGAGTGGAGGGGGAAATAATGCGTCCGAAACGCAAAAATGCCGAGATCGACACATTCTAAAATCCATATCTCTTAAACCGTTAATGGCAAGCAATTTAAACTTTACAAATATTTGTAGTTATACTAGGAGAGTAGATTGAAACAAAATTTTTTGGTGAGGGTGGTGGCGTACGGGTTTGGGGGTTGTAATACTTAAGTTTACGATATCTCACAAACCAATGGCACCAGAAAAACAAAATTCGGTATGGGTATAAAGCTTGATAAATAAAGATTGCTCAAAGTAAAATCTTTAAAAGGGGCAGGGGAGCAAAGAAGTGGGGGGATAAGAATTTTTCAAAAATATCACTTTTCATATCTCAATAACAGTGTAAGATAGATGCTTCAAATTTTTACCGAAAGTAAATTTTAGATGGGGGTGTAGAGGGTGAGGATGGGGAAGGGTGAGAAGGAAAAAGTTCAGATGCCTATATCTTAAGAACCTGTAATGATATAAGCCTTAAACTTAGTATTTAGATAGAACTATATTAGTGGCATGGTGGAAAAATAAAATTTTTTTTAGGGGTAGCATGGTGCGAGCGTGGGGGGTGTTTTTCCTAGCTTGCGAACGGCTTATGCTAGAAAATTGAAACTCGGTTCGTATATGTAAATCAACTAGAAAAATAGTTCTGATAATTCAGAAGGGGGGGGGGGGGCAAAAAAAATTATCAGTAAATATAAAATGCATATATTTTCACGATTTTCGTCATATCTACTAGGTCTTTCCAAATATTGAATTCATTTTTATTCTACGGATTCTTCGTATGAATACCTAGATTGTGTTTTCAAGATTTTTTGAAATTCGACCCCTAAGAGGGTGTAAAGTGGTTGCATACTTTTTCATAAATTCCACCATATCTCTCAGGTCTGATCAGATATCGAATATCTTTTCACTTCCCCAGGTTTGTTTAACAATCACATATTTTTAATTTTTGTTTTTTCCAACCTCTTGACCGCATCCTGGAATATGACAAAATTATATAATTCATATGTTACACCATATTCTAACCGCTTCCCGAACTTTTTGTTAGGGTTATAGTCACATAGTAACATACACCGCATCCCCGAATTGAACACGTTCCAAAGTTCTGCCAGAAAAATAATAAAGTTGCGCCCAGACTGTTGGCAGATTTTTTTTTCTGCTTTCTACGTAGGTGATCCCCCGTCACACTCAGTTCGAAAACTGGTTGTGGAATCGTTTTGTATTCCTTGTAAGCTGAAATTTTTTCAGTGTGTAAACCAGGTGGATTTTCTTTAAGTGACTGTGGTCAATTGTAAGCGGAGATTTTAGGTATTCTCAATCGTTTATACTAGAATGCTGAAACTTGAATTTAATACAATATAAGACTTGAAGTGTTCGCAAAAAGTTTTCGATATTGGTGAAGAGTGTGGGAGTGAGAAAAAACAATACTTCCGAGTTGCTCGAGATATAGTGATAGATAGATAGAATTTATGCGGGAAAAATATGTAGAGCTTCCGAGTTTGATATCTCGAGAATCACTTCATAAGAGCTCGAAAGAGGGTTCCATTACTTACAAATTTCTTTCTTTTATTGTAGTATATAATATCTACTACTACTACTACTACTAACTACTTGTAGATAATATCGAACCTTATTGGTCAATTTAAAGTTCAAATTGATCAATATTAAAAAAAAATTGCTGATCCATAGTGTGCCATTAACGGTTTAGGAGAGATAGATTTTAGAATGTGTCTATCTAGGCTTTGTCGCGTTTCGAACGCATTATTTTTTTCCCCCACCCCTTGATCAATATTGACACTTTTTATGCAAATAGGTATCAGAGCTCTATAGCGGTTGCCGAGATCTAGAAACCAAAATTTTCCGGTTAAAACGTTTACCCCTCTTTCCCCCTCACACCACCACCTCTAAAAATTTGGTCACTTCAAGTAGCCTACCCCGCCGATTCGTAAAAAAAATTCAATTTGATCTCAAAGCGTTTGGGAGCTGCGCGCCTTCAAACGATTTTGCGTACGGCGGACGCCGCGCCGTACTGAACATTTTTATTGCTTTTTTCGTGTCTACTAGTTATGAAACATCTAAATTTGTTTTTACATAGTTGAGTCATATTCTGGGAGTCGGTCTAAGGATTGAAAAAGGAAAAAACTTGAAAATAGGTGACTGTTAAACAAGCCCGTGGAAGTGAAAAGATATTCGATATCTGATCATACCTCATGAAAAAGAATAGAATCAGTTTACACCCCCTTAGGGGTCAAATTTCAAAAAATCACGAAAAAACGTTCTAGGTATTCATATGAAAAATCCTTAGAATTCAATATTTTGTAGTAGACCTAGTAGAAATGACGAAAATCGTGAAAATATATGCATTCAATTTTCAGTGATCATTTTTCAGAAGGGATATTCGAATTTTTTTTATCAGAATTCTCTAGTTAATTGCATATACACAAAGAGTTTCGACTTTCTAGCATAAGCCATTCCATACTCAGGAAAAACAATAGCGTATAATACCTACTCCTGTAAAAAATTATATTTTTCCAACATGCCACTTCTAAAGCTCTATCCAAATACCAAGTCTCAGCTTTATGTCGTTGTAATAGACGTGCATTTTTAGAATAATTCTTATCCCCTCCACTTTCATGCTTCACCGCCCCCTTAAAAAAATTTTCCTTTCAGCAGACTCCATTTATCAACCTTTATTAGAAACCAAATTTTATTTTTCTATTGCAATTGGTTCGTGAGATATCGTAACGAAAAAGTTTTCACCCCACCCCTGCACATTACTGCCCCACTCAAAAATTTCATTCCGATCTATTCTTCTAGTGTACACATACTCAGTAAGTTTCAATTTTGTGGCATTAACTGATTAGTAGATATGGATTTTAGAATGTATCGATCTCAGCTTTTATGCGTTTCGGACGCATTATTTTTCCCTCCACTCTCTTCATAAAAAAATGCAATATAATAGCTTAAAGGGTTTGGGAGGTAGGAGCCTTCAAACCATTTTGCGTACATTGGAAGACGTTCGGCGTACGTAAAGTTTCGTATCTACTAGTCATGAAAAATCGGTTTTCATAGAAAATTTTAGTAGTGAAAAACACGTTTTTTTTTAAAAAAAACAGAGTTTTCAAAATGCATTATTTCCTAACAAACTTCCAAGTCAAAATGGAAAATTTTAATTACGCCAAAAAGTAGATTGATCTTTCTTAATTGAATGCAAACAAAAATAATATAACTTACTTCAGAAATGTTTGCAAAATCGCATTGACCAAATGTGTGTTTTCAAAAGTTTCGAAAACTTGCTTGACGTAATCGCTTATAGTTTTTCTTATAACCACAATTTCAAAAAACTAATCTCACATTTAAGTTAAAAACATATCGTTAGTTCTATTTGTCTAAAAAGAAAAGACTTATCTTTTGCTGCTTTAGAGATTACGATAAGCCCGTTTGCATTATTTTCAACAAAAATGCTGTTTTGGTATACACAGGCCCTTAATTCTTTATTCTTAATTCAACGTGTTTACGGTTTCAATGATATAAAAATCAATTTTTTGAGAAATTGCTGTCTCAAGCACTATCGCGCTTACCCTCTCGTCCCCTCAAAAATTGTACTTTCAGTAGACTCCTCTTGTGATCCTATATACAGAAACTAAATTATCTGTTCCTGGTGTAATTGGTTCGGAAGATATTGTAATCCAAAGTATTGCACCACCCACAACCTCACACCCCGCCACCCCCCTTAAAAATGTTAGCCCTAGTCTAATCTTGAAGTATACTTGACGACAAAAACAGAGTTTCAAACTTCTGACATAAATTGTTCAAGAGATATGGATTTTAGAATGTTTGAGTCCCGGCTTTCATGCGTTTCAGACTCATTGTTTTCCTCCACTTATACACCCCTCAGCCCTTATTAACCATTTTATTTTTGCACTATCAGAGTACTATTACATAAGTTCCAAATTTCAACCTCTTAGCATAAGTGGTCTTAAGATCTAGAAACCAAAATGTTTCGGCAAAAACCGTCCCGTCTAAATTTTTTTCTAGGAATAGACTGGGTAGACCCCTTGAATTGACATTATTTTCAGGGGTGGGGGTGTGAGGGGGAAGGTGGGGGAAGCGTTTTAGACGAAAAATTTTGGTTTCTAGATCTCAGCAACCAATCATGTTGGGATACTGAAACTTGGAATTTCTATAAAGCTTTGATAGTGAACCTATTTGCGAAAAAATTGATGATATGGGTGAAGGGGTATGGGAGTGGAGGGGGAAGCAATGCGTCCGAAACGCAAAAAAGTCGAGATCGGCACATTCTAAAATCTTTATCACCTGAACCGTTAATAGCAAGCAATAAAAACTTAACAAATATCTGTAGTTATACTAGGAGAGTAGATTGAAACAAAAATTTTTGGGTGGGGGTAGTGACGTACGGGGGTGGGGATTGAAATACTTAACATTACGATATCTCCCAAACCAGTGGCACCAGAAGAACAAAATTCGATTTGGATATAAAGCTTGATAAATAAAGATTGGTCAAAGTAAAATCTTTGAAGGGGGCGGGGGAGTACGTAAGTGGAGGGGATAAGAATTTTTGAAAAATAACACGATTCATATCTCAATAACAGTGTAAGATGGATGCTTCAAATTTTTACCAGAAGTAGGCCTAATAGAATCCTAGTAGGGAAAAAAAGTTTGGGGGTGTGGGCGTAGAGGGTGAGGGTGGGGAAGGGTGAGAAAGAAAAAGTTCCGATGCTTATATCTTAAAAATCTATAGTGATAGGAAGCTGAAACTTGGTATTTAGATAGAGCTATAGTAGTGGCATGATGGAAAAATAAATTTTTTTTTAGGGGTAGTATGGTACGGTGGTGGGGGGTGTTTTTCCTAACTTAAGAACGGCCTATGCTAAGAAGTTGAAACTCGGTACGTATATGTAAATTAACTAGAAAAGTAATTCTGATAAAAAAAAATTCAAATATTCATTGGCGTTCAGAAGGGGGGTGGCAAAAAAAAATATCAGTTAATATAAAATGCATATATTTTCACGATTTTCGTCATATCTACTAGGTCTTTCGAAATATTGAATTCATTTTTATACTCTAGATGAACATATAGAGTATTATAAGTTTAATCCAGCCCGAAAAGTTTGTTTATACTCTAGATGAACATATAGAGTATTATAAGTTTAATCCAGCCCGAAAAGTTTGTAACGCATAGAACCGAGCCTCGGACGAAAAAAAGTTTTATATTATTTTGTGTTTTTTTTTGGCCAAAACCCCCAAATCCGTTTGCTGTCCGTCCGTCCGTCCGTCCGTTAGCACGATAACTCAAGAACGCGTTGACCTAGGAAGTTGAAATTTTGTCACAGCTTGTAAAACGGAAAAAGTAAGGCTAAGTTCGTTAATGGGCGATATCCGTCCAATCCTTCGGGTACCTCCCATACAAGAGTCCTTGAAACACATTTTCCCAGTTATTGCTCGAATGCTTCAAGTTAGGAACTTGAAATTTTGCATACATAAGGCTTAAAATGTTTGAATCGAATGTTCCGAATATGATGCAAATCGAATGAGTCCTTCGTGTAGCAGCCTAGAAAAGTCCTTCAAAAATGTATGCTTTTTACTGAATTCACTATAACTCCAGAACGAGTTAAAGCAGGAATTTCAAATTTTACAGGAATTAGTTTTATGCCAAAACCAAGACGGAGTTCATTAATTAGCGCCATCCGTCGACTCCTTCGGGTAGCTGTCATACAAAAGTTCTTTATAAACATGTTCACCAATATTGCACGATAAGTTTAGAACACGTTAATTTACGACTTTGAAATTTTATACACATTAATTTTATAATAATCGCAGCTGAAACCATTAATATGAAAAATATCCCATGAGTCCTTCATATAGTTGCCATACGAAAATTCTGTAAAATGTCCTAACTGACTTTATGGAACTCACTATAAATGAAAAAATCGACCACTATACAAAAGTTTCTACCTGTAAGTAAAAGGTCATGTAATAATTGCTTGTGCATTCCTCATTCTTATGATATATTTCCAACTAAAATATAAATCGGAGTTCAGTATTTCATCTAGAGTATCATACGAATATCATACGAGTTTATTCTACGGATTCTTCATATGAATACCTAGAATGTGTTTTAAAGATTTTTTGAAATTCGACCCATAAGAGGGTGTACACTGGTTGTATACTTTTTCATGAATTCCACCATGTTTCTCAGGTCTGATCAGATATCGAATAACTTTTCACTTCCCCAGGTTTGTTTAATAATCACCTATTTATATGTTTTGTTTTTTTCAACCACTAGACCGCATCCCGGAATATGACCCAATTATTTAATTCATATGTTACACCCTTTTCTAACCGCTTCCCGAGCTTTTTGTTAGGTTTTCAGTCACATAGTTACATACACCGCATCCCCGAATTGAACGCGTTCTGAACTTCTGCCGGAAAAATAATACAGTTGCGCCCAGACTGTTGGCAGATTTTTTGTATTTTATGGGGTATACTGTTTTTCAAAACATATCAAAAAATTTACTTGAAATCTCAATGGTTAAAAAAATCTAAGAGAATTCTCAATTAATTTTTTAGAAAAAAGGTAATTTAATCAAGAATCGCCAAAAGTGTTACCTTATCATCGCCGATTCTTTTGAAATTTTGTGTACTCGAAGAATTAGTGAAAAAAAATATGATTTCAATTTTTTGTTTCTATCTCATTATTTTTTGTTAGTTACAGTATGTTAAAAATTTCCTCAAAACGATATCCGAATCCACTTTGAAAATTCATATCTCTGTTAGTTCTTATCCTTGAATAATAAAGTAGGGCTTATTTTAAAGATTGTTATTGTTTTTGTTAGTTAAAAAATGAAATAGAAACAAATCCTTGAAATTTAATTATTTTTTCACTTACAAAATTTTTCAAAAGAATCAGAAATGATAAGGTCACAACTTTGGCGATTCTTGATGGAGTGACCCAAAATAAGATGAAAACAATATGATCCCTTCTTCAGATGACCCTTTTTTTTGCTAAGTGCTGTCGATGTTGCTAAATTCACACAGAACTTTATCAAACAAAATAGCCAAATTAAAAAAAAATTTCTGACACCCCAACAGTAAGGTCTGGATCTGCAACTGTTTTCAAGTATATTTTACTTTATTATTTTAACAATAAAGTAATGTTATCGATTTAAAAGTCTGCCAGTAGTCTGGGCGAAACTTTATTATTTTTCGGGTCAAAGTTCGGGAGCGATCAAAATCGGAGTATGTCATCAGTTGTTTCGAGATTATGACTTTTCTTGGAAAATTTATTGTGTTCTAAAAATAAAAGTAGTTAAAATAGAAACAACCAATTTCATATCTCATCAGAACTAAAGTATGGAAAAAATTGTGAAACGCTAGGAAGTTGAATATCGGAAAATTGTGAAATGAGTTTGTAGGCGATTATATAAAAAGTCTGTGGAAGTGAAAAGTCATCAAATATCTCATCAATCCTAATAAGTCGAAGTCAAAGCTTTAAAAAGCATAAATGAAATTGACTTTTTGGCGCTTATATGGTATAGGAAACCATAGGAATTAAATAGGAATTCGATATATCATCAGATTTAAGCAATCTGTAAGAATCTGTGAAAATATATGCAACCTACTTACACCCACTTGGGGGTGGAATATCCAAAAATCCTCAAAACAGTTAATAGATAAATATATAGACAGCGCGAGAAAGTAAAATTCAATCCAATTTCTTACCACTTCTAAAAGAAATTTCGGAATTCGTGAAAACGTGTTCAAACCTTTCATACCCTCTTAGGGTTAAAAAAGGCAAAAAATTAAAAACTATGATAGTTTTAAGCGATTATTACGCAACCCCATGAAAGTGGAGATATAGTCGATATCATATCAGGGCTGGGGGGGGGGGGGATATGGCAGAATTTATGAAAAAGTAATTTAAGAAAATCATGAAAAAACTTTCTACATATTTACGAGTATGTATATAAAAAAGGCGTAGAATAAAAATTAATTCAATATTTGGGAAGACCTAATAGATATGACGAAAATCCTGAAAATATGTGCATTTCATTTTCCCTGATAATATTTTTCGACCTCCTTCCTAACACTAATGGATATTTAAGATTTTTTTTATCTACTTTTCTGGTTGATTTAAATATACGAGGGTGAGTCAAATATAAACCGGACTTTTGTCTGTATGAGTCTCATACTCTGCCGTCTTAGGTTGGTTTGTTAAAAGTGGGGACAGCCGCTCCCGAGCTGCTTATTCTTTTAGTTGATCAGTAGTGAGCAAGTGGTTCCTTTATCCATTGAGCAACGTATTATTATTAAATTTTTAACAAATGAAGACGTTTCACCATCCAATATTTTGGCTAGGTTGAAGGTGCAGTTTGGTGACAATACGCTTTCACGGACACAAGTGTTTGATTGGGCTAGAAAATTTAAAAATGGACGAGAAAGTGTACAAAATGAAACTCACGATCGACGCCCAAGATCAAGTGTAACTGATGACAATATTCGAGCGGTTCAAAATCTAATCGAGAGTGAACACCGATTCACTATTGATGAAATCGCTTCAGAAGTGGGTATTAGCCATGGTAGTGCTTCTTACATCATCACAGATCATCTTGGCTTCCGAAACAAAAGAAGGAAAAATCCCATCAGAGAACAAGGAATTTTTAAGTTGCCAATACGTTGGGAAAAATGTGTAGAGCGTGCAGGAGACTATGTAGAAAAATGATTAAAGTCTTATTTGAATATTATTACTGTTAATAAATGTGTATAAAAAAAGTCCGGTTTATATTTGACTCACCCTCGTACATACATACCGTGTTTCAAGTTTGTAGCAGAAGGCGTTCTATATAGTTAGGAAAAACACCTCCAGAGGGGATGAACAACTTTTGATTACAACATCTCACGAACTAATTGAAATTTAAAAATAAAATTCGATTTCTGTATAAAGTTTGACAAATAAAGTAAGTTTTTTTTAAGGAGGTGATGAAGCATGGATGTGGAAGAGATAAATTTTTCTTGCAAATACAGAAACTACGAGTGTGGTATAAGGCGAGAAATATCAGCAATCTATGAAAACATATCCACATTGTCGAAATATTGCCGCCATTCATTAATCGCTCCACTAATTTTGGCAATAGTCGTCGGACAAATAATTGTTTGAAAAATTGCTCATGTACAAGCACCTCTACGACTGGGATTTGACCGATTTAAGTGTTCCGATGTTATCGTTTTCTCGAACGCGTGTTTTAAGGCCTTTGTATGGACCCGAAAGAGTAGAACGATTGTGTCCGTTAACGAACTTACGTTCAAATTTCAACCATAAGTTCAGATTCTAAATGGAGTGGGTGGTTATTTTATAAACTTTTTGCCTTGCCCCCCCCCCCCCTGGAAGAAGTTCTATGGGCGCCCTTGATTGAGTCCTTTATCCTTGCAAAAGGAATATTCAAAATACAAATATTTCAAATTTCCGTTATCAACATAAACTGTTATAAAATCTCGCTGGGCAGATATGAGCAGGAAATTTTTTTTACTACTTAAGAATGAATATTTGACCTTCATATTGCCACTTAAATTTTGACGGAAGCGTGTGGACTTATATAACTTTTTCAATTTTGAAAATGTAACTTTTTCAAAAAATAGATCTCAAATAATACCAAAATTTAAAAAACCATATTTCCTTGAAAAACCATAAATGATAAAAATCAAGTACATACCTGCTACTTAAGTATCAATTTTTCAAAATTTCTAAATTTTCCTTTAAAATCACGAAAAATTTATGTGATCACACTTAGTTTTTAAGATAGATGTTTCCGTTACAAATGATCTTTTACAAACGGCTACTTTGAACTGAGCCCACGGCTTTCTTAGTAAATGTTGGTAAAAAAAAACCTTCTTGAAACTCCCTAATTGGTTAAGATAATTCGGACATAAAATGCTGGTTAACATTTGCATGTTTGGAAAACCGAATTTTGGCCAGCTAGATCGGGCAAACGCCCCACTGTGCGCCGTCGTTTACGATTCTGATTCAACTCCCTGATCTTTTTCTGCTTTTCACGTTTTGACAGCTGATTGGCTTGACTGTTTTTCTGTTTCCATAAGCGTCTGGTTTGGTACATCGAATTGTAGGATTTCCCTTATTCGGTGCACATTTTTAGGTATACCCAGCAGGCAAAGTTTCGTATACCATACGAATGAAATGACCGTAGAAACCACGAATAAAGCAGGGAATACACGATACAACTGTCATACCGACGTGTGTTGTTGCGGTATCTCTCCCACGGTTGTATGCACGACTTACACGATGCGATTTGCTTACAATTTTCTTGCAACCAGATTTCATTGTTATCTCCAATACACTGTTTGACAACAGAGAAGCACTAAACGGTTAGGAATGAAACCGCTACAACAGTGGTATTCATGATAATACACTGTACAATATGCATACAACCTAACCCATGCGACCGCCGGTTTTCGGTTCAGAGCATACAACCGTGCGATATTGGCCCAATCGTTGTTTATAAGCGCATACACTATACAATTGTCGCATACAACGATAAATTGGGCGAACAGGTGGTACAACCGTTGTATAGTGTATTCCCTGCTTAAAACCCGTATAATTCTAGAACACGATGTCCGCGGCCGCTCTGTAAGCGTATACGTATAGTTTTGGTGAGCACTATACGTATAGTTTGGAAAAGCATTAGCCGTAGAATATTTACGGTGACTCTACGTATATTATTGTAGTTGTTTATACGTAACATACGTACGTCCTTTGTGCGTACAAAATTCACTACATTTCTAGGAGTAGTGCAACGTATTTGTACTCCCATTTTTTTATTTCCGCCTTTTACATAGAGAATTGAAGGATTTGAAATTTGACTTATAAGGTCCTGACGCCGAACCAGCTGTCAAATTTCGAATCCTTCAATTCTAAATGTAAAACAGAAGAAGTAATATAATGGCAACTTGATGGTAACGCGCTCTGTGAAGCTGAAAATAAAAAAAAAACATACTGCAGTCACGATCGGCTGCAAACCAATCGTATAATACTCTAGATCAGGGGTGGCCAACCGCGGCCCGCGTTTTCGGCCCGCGAGATGATTTCTAGCGATACCATATTTTGTCAAAAAGTGTATTGTGTCCAGGGTTTTCACTGTACTACAATGGTAGTAGATCTATTACCTTTACTACGCCACTACGGTCACACTTAAATCTACTACAGTTTTGATGTGTCAATTGTCGCATAGAATATCCGACAAGCATGATCTACTTCGGAAATCAACTTATCAAGTGACAACCCTGATTGTGTCGTGTGTTTGTTCGAGCTTCTTCGACGAATTTCGCTCGCCGCTTGCGAACAGTGACCATACCTACATATAGTACATAGATACGATTGTTGATAGCAAGTTTCAAGTGAAAATTTGGATTTTGGTTTTGTTTTATCTGCTTTGAAGATAATTACTGCTACTTCAACAACATATTTGAAACAACCACAACCAGGTATTTAACCCAGGTGGGTCATTCCATCAAGAATCGTAAAAAAAGGCCAATTTTGTGACCGTTCAATCGCCGATTCTTTTGAAAATTCATGTACTTGAAGAACTAGTGAAAAAAAAACTTAAACTTAAATTTTTTTTTTCTATCTAATTTTTTTTGTTAGTTATAGTATGTTAAAGTTTTCGCAAAAATGGTGTCCAATTCTTTTTCGAAAATTCATATCTCTGTTAATTTTTATCATAGAATAATAAAATAGGACTTATTTAAAGGAGAAAGTTGTCGCAAAATAAGGATAATGTAAATCAAATTTATTCTTAAATTTTTTTTGTCAAGGATAACGATTTTGTCCTTTATCCTTGAATATTTCAAAATGCAAACTTTTCATTTTCTTTATTTTTTTATATTTTGTGTATTATAGTGTTTTTCAAAACATATCAGAAAATCAACTCTCAATGGGATCGGGGTAAAAAATCGAAGAACATCAGTGCTTCTCAATTTACCTTATAGAAAAGGGGTCATTCCATCAAGAATCGCCAAAAGTGTAACCTTACCATCGCCGATTCTTTTGAAAATTTATCTACACGAGGAATTAGTGAAATTTAAGTTTTTCTTTCTATCTCATTTTTTTTAGTAGTTATAGTATGTTTAAGATTTCGCATAAAAGGTGGCCAAGTCTTCTTTCAAATTTCATATTTCCGGTCATTTTAATTCTAAAAGATTTTTGTTAAAAATTGCTGTAATAAAAAAAAAAAAATACGAGAAAAGTAATCCTTCAAAGTATTTTTTTCAAGAAAAAGATTTTGTCCTTTATCCTTGAATATCTTAAAATACGTTTTTTTTTATTTTTTTATATTTTATAGGTTATACTATTTTACACAACATACCAAAAACTTAAGTTGTGATCTCAAGGGGATCGAGGATAAAAAATCGAAGAACATCAGTGCTTTTCAATTATGTTAAAGAAAAACTACTGTTCAGAAAAGCAATTGACTTGTTTAAGAATGAATAGCAAAGACCTGTACCAGAATTAAGAAATGATGAGTGGTTTTAGGATTTATGCTTTTTAGTAGATATTGTCGAAAAACTTAATCAATTAAATATATCATTGCAAGGAAAAGATAACCTTATAATCGATACATTTAGTCACATCAAAGCATTTCAGATGAAATTGTTGTTGCAGTTGAAAAGTAATAACGCTCACCACTTTAAAATGTTGAAAGAATTTAAGAAATCAAAATGTAACAATTACATCAAATATGCAAAAGAAATAAAAAAACTTACCGCAGCTTTTGAAAGCCGATTTAGTAATTCAGAGCTAGACAAATACAACAAACGTTTTGAAATATCGTATATTCATCTCCTTTTCATGTTGAAATCGAGTCGGCCCCAGAATATCTCCAAATGAAACTGGTTGGCTTACAGTGCAATATTGAATTAAAACACATTTTTGAAACATCAGAATCAAAAATAGATTTTTATAACACTTACGTCACAAAAGACAAATTTTATAATTTGAGAAATCTGACACAAAAAGTTGTTAGCGTTTTTGGTTCAACTTACACCTGCGAATCGTTTTTTTCGAAAATGAAGTTGACCAAAAACAAAACACGCTCATATATAACGGACGATAACCTGCAACACAAATTACGATGTGCCAATAGCCAAATTGAGATCGATTTGCAAAAACTAAGTGAAAGAGTGGAGAAACAAATATCGCACTAGTAAAAGAAATATTTTTTGAAAACACAAGGTTTTCCGGTGAATACTGTTAAATTTATTTTGTGTGACGTTTCGGACTCGACTGAGTCCTTTATCAATCAATCAATCAATCAATTCGAAATGTACTGTGAAAACATTCATCAAAAATATTTTTTAATGATTTTGTTTTTTTTTAATTTCATTTATACCTACTTATATATTTTTTTTATATATAATTTTTAGTGTTATATAATATATTTCTTTACAATGTACGTTTCACTTTAAAAAAAACTGTTTATTTTGTATAAAAATCTAATATGGGGATATATATACCTATAATATGATATGTGGCCCGCGGAGTTATGATGCATTTCCAAAGTGGCCCGCAAGATCATTTGGGTTGGCCACCCCTGCTCTAGATGATACTGAACTCCAATTTATATTGTTTTGTAGTTTGATAAAGGACTCAGTCGAGTCCGAAACGTCACACAAAATAAATTTAACAGTATTTACCAGAAAACCTTGTATTTTCAATTCAAAATGTACTGTGAAAACATTCATCAAAAATTAATATCATCAATGTTTAAAATCATTTCTTGAACTGGGTGTGCCATCGGGAATAAAATGTCATTTTTGAAGGACATTCACATGTGAGGTGCAGGAAAGACTCACTCGATTTTTTATATATTTAACCCTTTCCTTGGAACCATCCACAAATTAATGTCTACAAAATATCAAATTCGTAGTTTGACGCGTTCAAAAGTTATGGGAAAATATTGTTGAATACGTATCTTAAGGATTTTTTGTATGGAAGGTACCAGAAAGAGTGAAAGGGTTTCGCTAACCCATTTTCACTCAAAACCAATTTGTACAAAGCTCTAAATTTACAGCCAAACGATTACTTGAGTTATAGTGAGTTCCATAAATTAAGTGAAGACATTTTGAAAGGATATTTGTATGGCTGTTACGCTAAGGACTAATAGGATTTTTTTCAAAGATATGCATTTAACTTCAACTATTGGAAAACAAACGTATACAAAATTTTAAACAAACAGCTGAAATGGTTGTGAAGCCATCGACAAATTTTCTAGAACACTTTTTTTCAAGTTATTTTTTGTATGGAAGCTACTCGAAGGAGTCAAAAAATTTCACTGACAAACGCAGTCTAACTTCCTTTTTGCTTAAATCTTATTTGTACAAAATTTAAACTTCGTGGCTAAACGATTTCTTGAGTTAAAGTGAGTTTCGTGAATTAAATGAAGATATTTTAACAAGATATTTGCATGGCAGCCACTCGAAGGACTAATAGGATTTTCTTCATAATCATACATTTAGCTCCAACTATTTCAAAATTAGCACATACAAAATTTTAAAACCATAGCTTAATCCTGTCTGAAGTTATCGGCCAATATTCTTGAACACATGTTTTAAGGACATTTTATATGGCAGGTACCAGAAGGAGCAAAAGGATTTATCTGCCTAGTAAACTCAAACTTTGTTTTTACTTAAAACTAATTTGTGCACAATTTCGAATTCGTATCTAAGAGATAACTAGAGTTATAGTGAGTTTCGTAAATTATGTGAAGACATTTTGGTAGGATATTTGTATGGTGGCTACATGAAAGGCTAAAAGGACTTTTTCATAATCATAGACTTAGCTCCAACTATTGAAAAACCAACGTACACAAGATTTCAAAGTCGTACCTTTAGGCATTCCGAAGTTATAGATCAATATTCTTAAACACATGTTTTGAAGACATTTTATATGAAAGGTACCGGAAGGAGTAAAATGATTTCACTGATTAAAAAACTCGAACTTTGTATTCACTCAAAACTAATTTGTACAAAATTCTGAATTCATAGCTAAACGATTACTTGAGTTATAGTGAGTTTCGTGAATTGAATGAAGATATTTTAATAGGATTTTTGTATGGCAGCCACTCGAAGGACTAATGGGTCATTCCATGAAAAATCGCAAAAGTTGTGACCTTACCATCGCCGATTCTTTAGAAAATTTTTTTGCTTGAAGAACTAGTGAAAAAAAAAATATAATTTAAATTTTTTTTTTCTATCTCATTTTTTTTGTTAGTTATAGTATGTTAAAGATTTCGCAAAAATGGTGTCAAAGACCTCTTTGAAAATTCATATCTCTGTTAATTTTTATCACAGAATAATAAAATAGGACTTATTTTAAAGGGGAAGGTTGTCGCAAAATAAGAAAAATACCAATAAAATTTATCCTTGATTTTTTTTTTTAAAGGATAACGATTTTGTCCTTTATCCTTGAATATCTCAAATTACCGATGATTTTTTTTTTTTATTTTTTTATATTTTGTGTATTATACTGTTCTTCAAAACATATCAAAAAATCAACTTGGGATCGCAATGGGATCGGGGTAAAAAAATAGAAGAACACCAGTGGTTCTCAATTATTTCAAAGAAAAGTTACAATTATTTTGATTACTTACGAGTACTCGTATGTAAAGAGGATTTAATTTTATGATACTACATTTATGGCCAGCTGTTAAAATCATAAATTTAGGATAGTTTAGTTCAATAATAACTTAATTGAGCAACTAATTGTGAGTGTTTAAATAAATTTATCCCATAAACCATTAAATTTAAAATAACAAGAATTATCTCATTTGGAATGTCTTACTAACCAGAAAATAATAGGTAGGCAGGTAAGGCAATAAAAAAATGAATATCAATTAAATGTCCTTTTTTGGTAAGTATGTATATAAATATAGGCTTACCTCAAATACAATTCAGTCGTGCTTGCAGTATTAAGAAGACAAAATCTAATTTATTATTTTACAAATCATGAAAAAAATTAACTGGTCAAAATCGCGTTGCTGTAATCCTTTTGGAGAATCAATACATTGGCCAAAAATATCGGATTTACGACCTGTGCAACAATGGATGATTTCTAGAGTACCAGCGATGACTTCAGCATGAAAAATTTGCTCTTCCTGTAGAAAAAGGGTTAAAATGCTACCAGGAACATCAACGGAGATTACTGATGATGATATGTTCGACCATAGGAAGAAGAACCTTTCTCTTTGAATACAGATGAGGAGCCCGGCGACGATGAAGCGCTACACCAAAATTTCATCAGTAAGGAAGCCGCATTAAACTCATTAAATGAATATCTTCGATATTTAGGAGAAGAACCTTTCGACAAAAGACGATTTACCAGAGAAAACTACATCCGGAAAAAGCTTGAAGATGTGAAAAGAATCGTATTAAAAAAAATTTTTGGACTAGAAGATCAAAAGGACCAACCACGAGAGGACGAGATGATTGACAGATTGAGGACTGAATATTCAACCGCCAGTGAGAAGAATATCAAGCAATTTATTTTATCTGTAAGTCCTGATAAATGGACTAGAAAAAGAACTTGTGAGGAATTTCCCGGAACATCTTCGTATGCAGAGTTTATAGATTGCTTTGTTCAACAACTTCCTTCTTTACTTCGACACGCATTCTTCACTGAACGACAAGCCAAATATTTTGAAGAGAAAAAGAATAAGTTACCAGTAAATGAGGTTGTTGTGGTTATGGATTTTTCAGAAAATTATTCCTTCGTTGTACAAGATGCGGTGCAAGCGTTTCACTGGAATAACTCTCAAGCCACAATCCATCCGTTTGGGATTTATTAAAGGGTGGAAGGACAACAGGACGTTCAAACCACAAATTTTGTAATTATTAGCGATTGTTTGCAACTTAACAATATAGCCGTTCATCTATTTCAACGCTATTTAATAAAATTCTTTACAGATAAGTGTTTTAATGTTAAGAAAATACATTATTTTTCGGATGGTTCAGACGCTCAATATAAAAACCGGAAAAATTTCTTTAATTTGAGCAAGCACACTGAGGAATTCGAAATTGATGCAGAATGGAATTTTTTTGCCACCACCCATGGTAAAAATATCTGCGATGGTCTCGGTAGTACAATAAAGCGACTTGCAGCAAGAGCAAGTTTACAGCGGCCAATAGAAGACCAAATAACAACTCCATTAAAACTTTTCGAATGGACTAAGGATAATATAGTAAATATTAATTTCCAATTCATCGACTGCGAACAATATAAAAATGAAGAAAATTTATTAAGTGAAGAATACAATCTTATACAAGCAATTCCTTCAACTCAAACAGTACATTGCGTTATACCTGTGAGGAAAGGATGCGTGAAAATTAAAAAGTTTTCTCTATCTTCTGAAGAAGATGAACATATTTTGTTTAAATAGATTATGTAACTAGCATGTAAAAATAAAAAAATTGAATGTAATGCATGTAAAGCATGTTTTAATTTTTTATTTTATGTTTTAATTTGTTATGTTTACTATAATAGAATACCATATATATACATTTTGTTGAATCTTTTATTAATTTTTTATGTTTCTACTTGTTAAAATATTATTATTCAATGTCAAATCATTTTAAATTTAGTTACTGTTGCCTGGAATGAATAGCATTAATAAAATACTCCGTAGAAATTGTAATTTTCTAAGCCAAATTTAATTTTTTTAATATATTATACATATTATAAAACATTAATATTTTTAATGAAATAGTTGCTCAATTAAATTATTATTGAACTAAACTATCTTAAATTTATGAATTTAATAGCTGGCCATAAATCTAGTATCATAAAATTAAATCCTCTTTACATACGAGTACTCGTAAGTAATCAAAATAATTGTAACTTTTCTATGAAATAATTGAGAGCCACTGTTGTTCTTCTATTTTTTTACCCCGATCCCATTGCGATCCCAAGTTGATTTTTTGATATGTTTTGAAGAACAGTATAATACACAAAATATAAAAAAATAAAAAAAAAAATCATCGGTAATTTGAGATATTCAAGGATAAAGGACAAAATCGTTATCCTTTAAAAAAAAAAAATCAAGGATAAATTTTATTGGTATTTTTCTTATTTTGCGACCACCTTCCCCTTTAAAATAAGTCCTATTTTATTATTCTGTGATAAAAATTAACAGAGATATCAATTTTCAAAGAGGTCTTTGACACCATTTTTGCGAAATCTTTAACATACTATAACTAACAAAAAAAATGAGATAGAAAAAAAAAATTTAAATTATATTTTTTTTTTCACTAGTTCTTCAAGCAAAAAATTTTTCAAAAGAATCGGCGATGGTAAGGTCACAAAATTGGCCTTTTTTTGCGATTTTTCATGGAATGACCCTAATAGGATTTTCTTCATAATCATACATTTAGCTCCAAATATTAAAAAATTAGCGCATACAAAATTTCCTAGTCGTACCTTAAACCCTTATGAAGCTATCGGCCAATATTCTTGAACACGTGTTTTAAGGACATTTCGTATGGCAGCTACCCGAAGGAGTGGGACGATTTTACCCGTTAACGAACTTAGCCTTACAAATTCAACCAGACAATAATAATAATAATAATCAATAACACAACAGCCCAAATCGGGCCTAAGCCTTGAAGTAATGCTAGAGTTACTTCATTGCGAGACCAACGGAACACTAGGAGGTGAAGTGGTCAGCTACACGCTCGTCCGTGATTATTACCCCGATTTTAACTCAGGTCAACATTTACAGCTGAGTGAACTGGTAGTCCGGCACCCAATACCATATTCGAAAATTACTTGTCACCAAGCAGATTCGAACCTGGTACCCGGTGCACCGAAGGCAAGTGCTCTAGCCACTAAGCTACCCAGACAAATTCAACCAGACACTCAGATTCAAAATTTCAAGATCCTAGGTGAAGGCGTTCTTGAGTTATCGTGTTCACGGACAGACAGACGCACGGACGGACGGACGTCAAGCGGATTTGAGGTTTTTGGCCACAAATAAACAAAAAAATAATATATAACTTTTTTTCGTCCGAGGCTTGGTTCTATAATAATCAATGGCGCAACAGCCCAAATCGGGCCTTGGCCTTGAAGTAATGCTAGAGTTACTTCATTTCGAGACCAAGGGAACACTAGGAGGTGAAGTGGTCAGCTACACGCTCGTCCGTGATTATTACCCCGATTTTAACTCAGGTACTCATTTACAGCTGAGTGAACTGGTAGTCCGGCACCCAATACCATTTTCGAAAATTACTTGCCACCAAGCAGATTCGAACCAGGTACCAGGTGCACCGAAGGCAAGTACACTAGCCACTAAGCCACCCAGACTACTTGCAGGCTTGGTTCTATGCGTTACATAATTTTCGGCTGGATCAAACTTATAATACTCTATATGATTTCATCTAGAGTATAAACATGACTGCATTTCGTCAAGCCTTGGGATATACATAAGTACCTACTGAAAAATTAAAAAAACTGTAAAAATTCATGAATCATCGAATGCCTTAACTTCAAAACTCAAGCACGGAATGCGTCACAATCAAAATTTTGTTTGACTTTACGCTTGAAAGTTTTCTTGCTTCTTGCATGTGTGTGGCTACGTATGTGATATCCCTTTCTTACATACTTTGATAGATGTGTGTAGAAAACCTATGAGTATATTCCATCTCTATCGTACATATGGACTTATATGTCCGTTGAAAATCTGTGGAAATTTCACGACTATTCGATGGCCATGGTTGACTTTGGAGAACCTTACTTACATTTCTACGAAGACGGTTTTCGTTCGATGTCCCTTTCTTACACATGGTGCTCTATGGCTGTAGAAAAGGTGTAGACCTTCGATTAGTTTTTTACGGGTATGATCTGCCTGTTGGGTGGTGTCTCGGATACGCCCTACATGACAGGTGCCTCGTGGCGAGAAGCTACCCCCATCAGGCCATTTCAAACCGGTTCTGAATGTAAGACTCTTGCAACAGCACGAGATATTTGATTGAATGATTTTTTGGTGGGGATAGACACTCGTCGCAAACGTTGAGTGTAAATGCACCAACAGAAGTTTACACCCAGTGGATCCTATCGCCATAACATTCGATCATTACTCGTACATTTTGAATGTACTTAAGAGATTTGGTGATCGCGACGTTTTTCGATGATGCCGTTCATTACAAGGCAGGTTACTGAACTAGGTCAGCCGACGTTCAGGAAGCTGAGAAAGAACGCATTCAGCTGTTATAGTCATGGTCTTCCGGTGATTGCAGCGTATTTCGATGATGCCGTTCATTACAGCGTGCGAAGGTGTGTATCTGTAGCAGAATAAGAATTTGCGTAGAATATGATCTGCGTTTCCTTCACCTTCGAGTTTCTTGAGTCGCGTTTTTAGCAAGTCGACAAAACGTTCCGCCTGACCGTTAGACTGCGGGTGATATGAGGCTGTCGCAAGATGATCGATGCCTCTTGCTTGGCAGTAAGTCTCAAATTCATCTAAGACAAATTGAGGTCGTGAGGTGAGACGATCATGTCGCAAATGTCATGTCTTGAGAATGCTTCTTCGAGCCGGTCCGTAGTGCATTCTGTTGTCGTCGAGGTCATTTTTAATCTTTCAGGCCAGTTGCTGAAAGCATCGACTATAAAGCCTAGTACTGTGCTCCGAGCGAAACGAAACAAACTGTCAAAGTTCATATAAAAAAAATAAAATTTTCGTTGACATTTCACCGACGAAATATTTCGTTCGTTTTGCAGTACTGTGTTCGTGGACGGAATGGACATTTGCCGTAGTCACTAATAGATGGCGCTCGTGGCGATTTCGTTTCGTTTTTAGTGGTACGGGAGGCTTTTTGACAAGCGAAATATTTGATAACTGATAATTTTCAATAGTTTGCAGTCAATTCAATTTTGTGTTAGCAATATTTTGTTATGTTATGTGCCGGAATAGTAATTACTTGACCAAATTTTATAGTTTTCAAATTTCGCACGCTTTTTTATCAATGACATCTAGTAGCGAACTGTGTAGAATATATCACTCCACCTCGAAGGTGACTTTTTCGTTCGTGTTCGTTTCGCTGAACACAGTACTAAGCTTTAAAGCCTAGTACTGTGCTCCGAGCGAAACGAAACGAACTGTCAAAGTTCATATTAAAAAAATGAAATTTTCGTTGACATTTCACCGACGAAATATTTCGTTCGTTTTGCAGTACTGTGTTCGTGGACGGAATGGACATTTGCCGTAGTCACTAATAGATGACGCTCGTGGCGATTTCGTTTCGTTTTTAATGGTACGGGAGGCATTTTGGCAAGCGAAATATATGAAAACTCAAAATTTTCAATAGTTCGCTGCCAATTCAGTGAGTTTGTGCTCGGGAAATTTTGTGTGAGCAATATTTTGTTGTGTTATGTGCCGGAATAGTAGTTACTTGACAATATTTTAATATGTTCAAATTTCGCGCGCTTTTTTATCAATGACATCTAGCAGCGAAGTGTGTAGAATATTTCACTCCACTTTTAAGGTGACTTTTTCGTTCGTGTTCGTTTCGCTGAATACAGTACTAAGCTTAACGAGGTAATAAAACCCGTTGGTTGGTCCGGCGAAATCAGTGTGGATGCGCGACCATGGACTTTTTGAAATCGGCCAAGATTTGAGATCGCACTTAGTCGGAGACTTGGTGCTTGGAGCACATTTCTGGCAATGTTGGACTTTCGCTTTTATGTTATTTTCCATACCCGGCCAGTAGACTTTCATGCGAGCGAGCATAGTCATGCGATTGATGGCAGAATGATCATCATGCAGGTGCTCGGACTGACTGAGTTGTGGTAAAGGTTGGCGTCCACTAGGGTGGACGGGCCGCATCGCAAAAATCCGCCTACCATTCATTGTTATGCAAGTGCGTCCACTAAAGGCGGGCTAGGCCAGGCCGCAACAGAGCGAAGTACATAGAAAAAAAAACAGTGCAGTCATTAGGACTGCCGACAGAAGTGAAAACTTGAAACTATGAAATTAAAGCGTTTTTGTATTTGCATTCTCTGGTTTTCGCATCTATCGGCACTCTGAACAATACAATTTTTAATATAGTTTATTTATTGATCAAAACATATGATGGGTTACGCGATCCAAATAAGAACATGCAGCGAAAAACGTAATTTCATTTTCGATTTTCGATTTTCGATTTTCGATTTTCGATTTTCCATTTTCCATTTTCCATTTTCGATTTTCGATTTTCCATTTTCGATTTTCGATTTTCAATTTTCAATTTTCGATTTTTGATTTTTGATTTTCCATTTTCGATTTTCGATTTTCGATTTTCGATTTTCCATTTTCCATTTTCCACTTTCCATTTTCCATTTTCCATTTTCCATTTTCCATTTTCCATTTTCCATTTTCCATTTTCCATTTTCCATTTTCCATTTTCCATTTTCCATATTCGATTTTCAATTTTCGATTTTCCTTTTTCGATTTTCGATTTTCGATTTTTGATTTTCGATTTTCGATTTTCGATTTTCCATTTTCCATTTTCGATTTTCCATTTCGATTTTCAATTTTTGATTTTCCATTTTCGATTATCGATTTTCCATTTTCGATTTTCGAATTTCAGTTTTCGTTTTTTTTTTTCGATTTTCGATTTTCGATTTTCAGTTTTCGATTTTCGATTTTCGATTTTCCATTTTCCATTTTCCATTTTCCATTTTCCATTTACCATTTTCCATTTTCCATTTTCCATTTTCCATTTTCCATTTTCCATTTTCCATTTTCCATTTTCCATTTTCCACTTTCCATTTTCCACCTGTACGCCACTACCACCCCATCAAAAATTTCTTACAATCCCTTCAGTGTTTCCTGACGCGTTTTCGTTTCATCTCTCTGTTTCGGTGTCGCGAATTTATGAATTTTACCCCATACAAAATCCGCTCAACGCGCCTAAAGAAGTACTCACTTCAAAAAATTGCTAGCCACACCGTTGCGATGCGGCCCGCCTCAAGGGGACGCCTAGCTTAACGCTGTGGAATGACAATTCTATCGCCGTAGAAGATACAGTCCTTTAAGCCTGAGTTACAATGGTTCCGATCCGATCCGATCCGGAAAACGGAGAGTGTTGAGTTTCTCCATCCAAAACACATTTAAAGGGAAATTCGGAAAGCCTAGTCACAGTCATTCCGGTAATTAGCCGAGACACAAAACGGATAGGTAAAGTTGACCAACTTTCAACTTCTATCCGTTCCGACGGCAAGAGGTGAATTATTGAATTTCACCACCTCCTTCGCCACACTAAAAATCACAATTACACCTCGATAATGTCACTTTGATGGATGTCGGAACGGAATCATTGTGACTAGAAAATTTTCTCATCCGAAGTTGCCGGATCGGATCGGATCCATTGTAACTGAGGCTTTAGGCACAAAATTGATTCCCGTAGCTTGAAGAGTTTCGCCACTTGTCCGTTCTTGATGAATTTCTCCCGAGGTGGCCATTCGGTCTTAACGTAAGTTCGGAGACTGGTCATGATTGGGCATTTGTGTGTCTTCTCCTTCAGAGCCTCAAATGTAACGTTAAGATTTTTTGCTGTCTCCATAGCGAAGCATGTGTAAAGGCTCGTGTCCACTAGCAAGCAAAACTTGTTAGAGTTGCTCTATGACATTTATTGCTGCATGTGTACACGGTTCCGAGAGCGCATTTGCCCAAGTTTTTGCTCTAGCCAGCAAACGCTTGCCTTTTCAAGCAAGTTGTGAATGTACACGCTAACTTGCGAGAGTTGAGATCTCGCAAGAAAGTTCCGATCGGTTCCGAAATTTTTCAGCAAGTCAGTACAATTGCATTGGGTGTGAGGATAAGTTCAGTTTTAGGAGTCATAGTTCCATAGTTTACGTGCGAAGTATGAACGGAAAATCCAAGTGAAGTTCCGAGTACACGTTTTTGCTCATTTCCAATGTGGAACTTTATCCAGAGTTGTGGTATTTTTCTTTTTTGTTTTGACAGTTCAACGAAACTTTGATGATGAAGTGTATACGGAAGAGCAAGTTTTACTTGCAAGATTTTTGTAGAGCTACTTGCTAGAGTAAAATTGCTGCAATTTGACAGATAGTGAACACATCGCACCAAATTACTTTAGCAAGAAATGTCGCAAGTTACTTGCCAGTGGACACGAGCCTTTAAAGTCGTCTGCTGGTGTTTTCTGATGAGCTCGCGACTACTGACTCTTCATCGGGTTTTCCTTGGTTTGCGATCAATCGTGAGATGAAGTCTGCGTATGCAAAGCTATTGGTGTTTACATATTTGATGGTGAAATCGTAGTTGATCAGAGTGAGTGCGTAACGTTGCAGGCGATTGGCGGTGTACGTTGGAATGCCATGTATGGGACCAAAGATTCAGATAAAAGGCTGATGGTCGGTTTGGAGCTCGAATTTGCAGCCATAGATGTTTCGGTGAGATTTTTTGACTGCGAACTTTAAAGCGAGAGCTTCACGGTTGATCTGCGGGTCGTTCTTTTCGGCCTTGTTGAATGATGAGGAAGCTTGCATAATGGGACGATTTGTTCTATCGGGCTTTTGGTGCAATATGACAGCTCCCATTCCGTAGCTCGACGTGCTTGCTGCCACTATAATCTTCTTGCTTGGGTCATAGTGAACTAAAGCGAGGTCGGTTTTCAAAGCGCTTTTGATTCGTTTAAAGCCGTCTTCGTGCTGTTGGAGCCAATTGAAGTTGACGTTATTTTTGGAGAAGTTCATCGAGCGGACTACGGAGAGATCTCATGTTTGGGATGAATATACATCTGGGTCGGGCGCCGACCATTTGCAGCAATGATGCTACCCAAAAACTTGATTTCCCTTCGATCGAAAGAGCATTTGTGTAGCTGTAGTCTAAAACCGTATTCTTGGATGCGTCTCAAAGCTGCGAGAAGATTTGCTCGGTGCTCTGTTTCGTCCTTTCCGCCAACTATGATATCATCCAAGTAAACGATGACGCCTGGTGCACCTGCCATCATGGTATCCATTAGCTGCTGGAAGATACCTGGTGCCGTTTTTACTCCTGGTTGCATCAGCTTCTTTGAATCATCGTCGGGCTCGATATGAAGGAAAGCCTCTTTGAGGTCAATTGCGCTGAAAAGTCTCATAGAAGAGAGTTTCGCGTAGTTTTCCTCGGCTGTCAGAAGAGGATGCTTGTGCGGTTCAAGGGCGTCGTTTAGTCCTGTGGAGTAGTCAGCGCAGACCCGGATGTCGCTTTATTGGTTCTAGACTCATGTGCTGATGTATGGTTAGTTTCCTATGGGTAGTATAATGTTCCATCGATGGTGTCAGATGTGGTAAATTGTGGACGTCTTTAATGCCTCTATTCATCAGTCTCGCGATTTTATCCTTTTTTTTCGAGGTCTGGCTCCATACAAGAAGGCCGTAACTTATGTTGGATAGAATGAATGCATTAAATAATATATCATATTCTTTATTGGGACTTTTAGCTATTCGTTCCGTCTTATTACCCCAATAATCGGGGCAATTTTATTTCTCAGTTTAGTGATGTGAGGAGTCCAAGTGAGTTTGTCGTCAATTGTAAGCCCTAAGTATTTTGTTTCATGTACTCTCGTTAGTTGCATTATTTCTATTTTTTCTATTTCTAGTTTTAAGTGTATATCTAATTTGTTAGTTTGCCTATAGAGCATATAGTTTGTTTTTGCAGTATTTAATCTAAGCCTATTACCTAAGAGCCAGTTTTTAATAATTTTCAGGTCGGAGTTGATTAATATTTCTAATTGTTCTGGAGTTTTACCTTTGTAAAGAAGTAATGTGCCATCGGCATAAGTTATACATTTGGCTTTAAGTCCTATGAACTGGAGATTGTATATATACAGAAGAAACAATGTAGGTCCAAGAATTGAACCTTGTGGAACTCCTATATTGACTGTCCTGGTTGAGCTTAGTGTGCCGAGGTTTTTGGTAATGTTCTGTCGTCCAACTAAAAAGTTTTTTAATATGTCGTTGACCTTTCCCCGAATCCCAATTTTCTTTAAAACTTCAAGTAGTATTTTATGGTTTACAGTGTCGAATGCTTTTTTAAAATCTATAAATATCGCAGTAACGTAGGAACCTTCGTCGACACCATTGTTTATAAACTGAATAGCGTCAACCAAGGCTGACGTTGTATTGCTGCCTTCTTGATCTCGAGAAAAGATCGGGAACTTACTTTTGATTTCCGCTTCGAGTAATGTCGTGCTACATGATGATTGGATGTGGTCGCAGACGGTGCAGAGTGGAGTGTCCCAGAGGTCGAGTGACTCGATCCAGACGTTGCTGAGTACATTAAGCTCTTGCATGGCAACGTAGCACCAGCCACTTGCCTATCGATTGTTTAGCGTCATACGGGCTTTGAATTTTCCAAGAATGCCAACTTCACCCCCAGATGCGCTAATTGCTTTTTCCCCACACTTCTTAAGCTGTGGATTACCCAGTTGGTCCCAATAGCGCATGCCAAGAATTATCCAGTCTGATCCCGAATCGAGTTGGAGTTTTATGTTTGTGCCATCGAAAGGAGGTTTAACGTATCTGCGTGTTGAAACGGAAGATGATGAGACGTGCAGAGTCTGGTTGCGCTGTCGTTTGTAAGAGCTGCTGTAGGATCTTCTTTGAGGAGGCTTGCTATCGCAGAAGCCGGCTTTGTGGCCCGTTTGTTGACAATCAAAACACTTCTTAGTGATGAATGGGCAATCCGCATGTAAGTGCTCGCCATCGTAACGCCAATACCTTAACATTCCGGGTTTGTATAACAATGGAGCGAAGCGGTGTGTGAAACGCTTTCTTTTCGTTGATTTGACTGTAAAAACTCCCGTTGACTCTGTTGAACCATCTGCTCTCAACCTCGAGGCTCTTAAGGCGCTTGGTCAGGTTAATGACGTCTTGTCGCTTAAGCCAAGCATCCACTTCTTGACTTCCTTCAGCATCGAGCTTCTCCAAAGCTTGCGAGTGTTCCGCCTGTGTGAGTCCCTTTACGTAGAGGAGGACTTTGAAATCGTCGATTGTACATTGAGCGCGATTAAATTTTTCTGCCAACAGGTTTACGCGTGCACCGTAGTCATCTTCGTCATCGCCTGGTTTGGCTTCGATCATGACACACTTGTAGCGAATTGCAAATTGAGATTCTTTTCTGCCGAAGATTTGTTTCAGCGTATTGACAGCGTCGGCAAAAGTGAAGTTTGGTTTAGTTTTTGGAAGGATTGTGTTAGCGAGTTTCTTATAGTCTGAGTCCGACAATTTTTGTGTGAGCAGGTTGACCTTTTGAGTGTCGGTCCTGGTGGCCGCTAATGTTGTCAAAATTATCTCGTAGCGTGCGTACCAGTGGTCGAAAGTTTTTTTGTCCTCAGCGTTGTAAGTAAAGTCGCTAAATTGCACTGCGAGGTCCTTGTGAAGGGATGGCGCGTCTCGATGAACAGCCATTTGTTGTCGCAGGAGTTCCAACTGTTTGTCGTTGTGTCGTCTGTCTTCCTCGCATTGCTCCTTCATTTGTTTTATTAACTAGAGAAGAATCTGTTCGGTCGCCATTTTTAGAGAAAATAAACTGTTGTTCGCGCGAATTCTTAATGTTCTCGTCACCTCTGTTGAGATCTCAGGTTGCTTGAGATCAATCGTTTTATAGTCTTACGAGTCGGCTGGTTATATGAATGAAATTCTCTATCCTTAATAGTTATTCTTAACTCTTTATTCTTAATTCAACATGCTGCTATTTGACAGGAATGTCTGACAATTCCTGCGTGCTGCCAGATTGCCCCCGCAATCAGGTTACAACAGTATTATCATGAAACCAACTGACGGTGCTTCTGTGTTATCAAATACTGTTTTGAGAATGACAATGAAATCTTGTTGGAAGAAAACTGTAAGGAAATCGCATCGTGTATGCCGTGCATATAACCGTTGGACAGATATCGCAACAACACACGTCGGTACAACCGTTGTATCATGCACTCCCTGCTTTAGACGTATATTATAACTAATACAAGGCGTTTGGATTCGTATTGAAAACATTGTTATCACCATTTTCGAACCCATGTTGTAATGAAAACACTATGATTTTTAGTGTTTTTGATGATTTTACATGATTTTGATCTGAGCATCTATTATCGGTCCAACTTCATTCAATGTATACCTATATAATAGACAGCCCTGATATTCATTTTCTAAATGGGGATCTATTCCCACCAGAAGCGAAATTGTTGCAGAATAAAATGTTAATCCAGATAAAATCATAGATACCTACCCAAACAAAAACGCTAACATGTAATACGTATATATAGCAGGCCGTTATTCTTTTACACATTTTCAGAGGTTCATACTCACAAGTCACAGCCCATTATATCGACATCCATATAATCAGTAATCTCTTTCCTTCAATGAAATTGCGTTATTAACTAGAAAGTTAAGAGATAGCGGCTCAGGAAGCTTTTTGTCGTTATTCGTGCCTGGTGAGGTGGAATCATTAAATGTTTCCACTGCTTATCGGGTGTTGGTGTTCATAGGTAGTGGTTTACAGTTGCATTGAATGCATACCCACCCCGATGAACATTATTTTGACTACATATAACCATACACAAAATTTGTCTCCACACAAACTCAGTAGAGTCGCATCTCTACGTACATTTCGCGTTTAACTATGGTTTGTATATGCGAGCTCTCTCTGGCGAATACATATGCATTTATATCAACCTGTGTCCTACGCGTGCACGTATCCTTGAACATTTTATATTTAAGGGTACGTGGCCGGACGGAAAGCAAACAATTTTGGAAAAAATAATAAAACCTTATCATCTTTTCTTAAGATCATGAATAACCCTTTTGGAAATTTTCAGATGAATGTGGAAAGGAAAAGATATTAAATATAAAATTACATAAGGTTACAATAGCCATTAGATCTCCTATCTGTTCATAGAAACAATCTTGCAAATCACTTATATCTTTTTCTACATTAGAATTATTGTTTGCTAATATATAATTATTAATTAATGATAGTCTAAATTCATCCTCGATTTTTTGCAATTTATGGTCTTCAAAAATGAGGTCAGGTACCTCTGTGAACTTAGCACCCCACTTTTACCAAATTGAATAAAAAAATTGTTTACGGATGGAGCTTTGTTTGTACTTGATTGTACCGAAAAAGTTTTTGTTTGTACCTCAAAGGGAACGGAGAAAAAATTGGTCCGTGTGAACTTAGCACCCGACTTGCACCAAATTAACTGAAATGATATTATTCAGATAGTACATCCGTCTGTAAATAGACTTTCATCGTAGTTCAATGCAGATTATTACAGCACTATTTAAGAAATCATAATTTTATTTTTTACAATCTAGTGTTGGTTATTATTTACTTTTTTTCTTTAATTTATTTTATGTGTTATTACTTATTATTCTATTTTCTATGAAATATTTATACTTATTGTGTTACCTCATTATTTTTTTTCATTTTTGTTAAGTTAGCAAGTGCAAATTCAAAAATGTTTATTTTTATAAGTAATCAGTTCTTTGATGAATAAGTTATTATTATTAAGAAATGATTGTACCGAAAATAATTTTTTTTTTTTAATTCAATAAAATAAAAAAAAAATTGTTTAAAATTTTTTATAAAAAAAAAAATACGGCAAACTATTGGGTTCTATTTGATAGTGCTTTCAATCGTTTTTAAAAAACTTCAAAATTTTCATCAAATACTAGCTATCTTAACCAAAAAAATCCTTCACACAAAGAGTACCCCGTCTGTAAATAATTGTACCGAAAATGATTTTTTTTTTTAATTCAATAAAATAAAAAAAAAATTATAGAAAATTTTTCTTATGAAAAAAGTACGGCAAACTATTGGTTCTATTTGATTGCACCTTCAATCGTTTTTAAATACTTCAAAATTTTCATCAAATACTAGCTATCTAAACCAAAAAAAATCCTTCACACAAGAGTAAAAATCGAAAATAATTCGAAAGCCGATCCTTCAAAAACACATTTTTAAACGATAAGCGGAGTACAGGCGCTTTCAAAATTCGATTAACCAAAGATGCAAACATATTCTATAGGAACCGAAATTGATTGAACCTCCAAGAAATTTTAGGATATATTAATTTTTCCATCAAAACATAACAATATAAGTCAGCCAATAGTTCACCCTCAGAGAAAAATAATTCGAAAGACGATCCTTCGACAACACACTATTAATCGATAAGCGGAGTACAGGCCGCTTTCGAATTCGAAAAACCAAAGATGCTAATATATTCTCAGGAACCGAAATTGATTGTACCTCCAAGAAATTTTAGGAAATATTAATTCTTCCATCAAAACATAACAATTTAAGTCAGCCAATAACTCACCCTCAGAGAAAAATAATTCGAAACACGATCCATCGACAACACATTATTAATCGATAAGCGGAGTACAGACCGCTTTCAAATTTGAAAAACCAAGGATTCAAATATATTCTGAAATGATAAGTGAAATGATATTCGATATCTGATCAGACCTGAGAGATATAAAAGAATTTATGAAAAAGTACATAATCACTTTACACCCCCTTAGAGGTCAGTTTTCAAAAAATGTTGAAAACACTTTCTAGGTATTCATATGAAGAATCCGTAGAATAAAAGTGAGTTCAGTATTTTGGAAGACCTAGTAGATGTTACGAAAATCGTAAAAATATGCATTCTATTTTGACTCAACATTTTTTTTGCCCCCAGTTCCGATCGCCGTAGGATATTCGAATTTTTTTTAATCCAAATTACTTTAATAGTTGATTTACATATACACACCGAGTTTCAACTTTTTAGCATAAACCGTTTCATAGTTAGGAAAAACACTCCCCACCCCCGTACCATACTACCCCTATAAAAAATTATATTTTTCCAACATACCACTACTATAGCTCTATCTAAATACCAAGTTTCAGCTTTATATCGTTATAGGTTCTTAAGATATAAACATCGGAACCTTTTCTTTTTCACCAACCCACACCCTCACCCTCTACACCCACATCCCCTCTGTTAGGGTTCTATTGGTCTTACGTCTGGTAAAAAATTTGAGCATTTGAGCATTATACTGTTCTTGATATATGAAACGTGATTTTTTTGAAAATTTCCTATTCCCCCCACTTCCATGTTTCACCACCCCCTTAAAAAATTATACTTTAGGCAATCTTTATTTGTCGGCCTTTCTACTCAAACCGAATTTCATTTTTCTAGAGCAATTGGTTCGTGAGATATCGTAATCTAAAGTTTTCACCCCACCAACCTACCCACCATAAAAATTTGATGGTAATACCTCAACGGGCTTCGGAGCTACGCACCTTCAAACTATTTTGCATACGGCGTACGGAAAACGGCGTACGGCGCGGAATCTGTCGTAGGTACAACTTAAATAGTTGTACGGTGGACGCACAGTCTCTACTTGTCATCTCCAACACAAATACGAGTATGAGCAGTTGATTTTGAAAGTGGAATAAGTTTATTTCGTTTTTAAATCGACTTGCTTAAGGCGCCTCCTCTCAATTGTGAAAAAAGCTGAAAAATACCGATTTTCAAACACTCATAGAACGAACGCTATATATCAGAATACTTTAGATTTGAGTAAATTATAAAGAATTATACTTTTGGAACCAATCCTTGGAAACGGATTTTCTTTTTTTTTTTTAATTTGGAAAAGTTGTAAGTATTTAGAGGGAAGATGTTTTAAAATTTTTCTAAATTAGTTCACTTTTCAAACATTCATACAGCGTTTCTATTGGATAAAAATGAACTGAAAAATACGGTAATCTGAAAAGCAGAATGTTCTTAACCAATCCTCGAGAGTGGATTTTTAATATTTTGCTATTTTAATTCAAAAAAATCTGCCAACAGTCTGGGCGCAACTTTATTATTTTTCCGGCAGAAGTTCGGAACGTGTTTAATTCGGGGATGCGGTGTATGTTACTATGTGACTGAAAACCTAACAAAAAGTTCGGGAAACGGTTAGAATAGAGTGTAATATATGAATTATATAATTGAGTCATATTCCAGGATACGGTCTAGAAGTTGGAAAAGAAAAAAACTTAAAAATAGGTGATTATTAAACAAGCCCGTGGAAGTGAATCTGATATCTGATCAGACTTGAGAGATATGGTGGAATTCATGAAAAAGTATACAACCACTTTACACCCCCTTAGGGGTCGAATCTCAAAAAATTTTAAAAACACATTCTAGGTATTCATATGAAGAATGCATTTTATTTTTACTGAAATTTTTTTCTGCCCCCCCCCCCTTCTGAACCCCAATGAATATTAAAATTTTTTTTTATCGGAATTACTTTTCTAGTTTATTTACATATATGTACCGAGTTTCAACTTTCTAGCATAAGCCGTTCAAAAGTTAGGAAAAACACCCCCCATCCTCGCACCATGCTACCCCTAAAAAAAAACTTATTTTTTCACTCTGCCACTAATATAGTTCTATCTAAATACGAAGTTTAAGGTTTATATCATTACAAGTTCTTAAGATATAAGCATCGGAACTTTTTCCTTCTCATCCTTCCCCACCCTCACCCTTTTCACCCCAAGCTTTTAATTTATTTTTCCCTATTGGGCCTAGTTCAAGTTCAAATTTGAACCATCTATCTTACACTGTTATTGAGATATGAAAAGTGATATTTTTGAAAAATTCTTATCCCCCCAACTTCTATGCTCCCCCGCCCCCTTCAAAGATTTTACTTTGAGCAATCTTTGTTTATCAAGCGTTATACCCAAACCAAATTTTGTTTTTCTGGTGCAATTGGTTTATAAGATATCGTAATCTTTACTATTTCAACCCCCACCTCCGCACGCCACCACCCCCACCAAAAAATTTTGTTTCAATCTACTCTCCTAGTTAAGCTACAGATATTTGTTAAGTTTTAATTGCTTGCCGTTAACGGTTTAAGAGATATGGATTTTAGAATGTGTCGATCTCGGCATTTTTGCGTTTCGGACGCATTATTTCCCCCTCCATTTCCACACCTCTTCACCCATATCATCAATTTTCTTGCACTATCAAAGCTCAATAGAAATTCTAAGTTTCAGCCTCCTACCATAAGCGGTAGCTGAGATCTAGAAACCAAAATTTTTCGTCTAAAACGCGTCCCCCACCTTCCCCCTCGCACCCTTACCCCTGAAACTTCAAGAGGTCTACTATGTCTATTCAGAAAAAAAAAAAATTAATTTAATAGCTCATAGGGCTTGGGAACTATAATTCCTGAAACGAGTTTGCGTACGGCGTACGGAGCACAGACGGACTGAAATTTTTTATTGCTTTTTTGGTGTTTATTAGTCATAAAACGTATAAAAAAAAATTTTCAGGGTGTCAAATTTTTTTTTTTTTTTTAGTCGATAGCAATACTTTATTATTAAAAAAATAAAGTAAAATGAGTGTTAGCTATATGTGAAAAACACTGTTTTTCAATGTCTTTTTTTTTTTACTTTGCTCTTATTTATGTAGATATAGACTTCATTTATATTGATTACAATAAGTTCACGAGAAAGATCCGTGGAGATTTGTATCTCGGGATAAAAAATCCAGCAAGTCCTGCTAGAGACAGGACTCTGGTGCTCCTTTATATTGGTTAGAGACATGTTGATTCTTTCCAAAACTAATGTTTTGTTAAGATGATTTTCATTGTCATTGGTAATATATATTGAATTTCATGCATGTGATTCATGTATGGTTAAAAAGTCTGTCTTACAATCTCGTTGCAACCATATAGAATCTCTTATTACGGAAATTTTCATAATGATCGAAATAATCCCCCAAATCAGTATACCAAAATCTAGTAATAGCTGTACTATTAACAAAAATAAATAAACAAAAAAATCAAAATCATCGAATCAAACCGCCGATCTTCATAACATAATATGAATTATTTTTATTTCATATAGGAATGGCATATTTGCAAATCTTTCTCATTTCATATAAAAGGTTTCAGACTTGTGTTGTACTTTACACCTTAAAAATACCCATAATTCATTAGTCGTTCAGTAATGGCTCGATCGGTCGTGTTTCCAATGTCAACAAACATGATGAGAAATGCAATACACGACCTGACCTGAAGTACTGTGACATCATTTTACACTTTCACTTTTGTTGATAAGAAAAAAAATCTGCCAACAGACTGGGCGCAACTTTACTATTTTTCCGGCAGAACTATGGAACGTATTCAATTCGGAGATGCGGTGTATGTTACTATGTGACTGAAAACCTAACACAAAGTTCGGAAGCGGTTGGAATATGGTGTAACATATGAATTATATAATTGGGTCATATTCCAGGATGCGGTCTAGAGGTTGAAAAAGACAAAACTTAAAAATAGGTGATTATTAAATACGCCTGGGGAAGTGAAAATAAATTCGATATCTGATCAGACCGGAGAGATATGGTGGAATTCATGAAAAAGTATTCATCCACTTTACACCCAATTAGGGGTCGAATTTTCATATGAAGAATCCGTAGAATAAAAATGAATTCAATATTTGGAAAGACCTAGTAGATATGACGAAAATCGGGAAAATATATGCATTTTATATTCACTGATAATTTTTTTTGCCCCTCCTCCCCTTCTGAACGCCAATGAATATTCTAATTTTTTGTTATCAGAATTACTTTTCTAGTCGATTTACATATACGTACGAAGTTTCAACTTTCTAGCATAAGCCGTTCTAAGGTTAGGAAAAACACCCCCCACCTTCGTACCATGCTACCATTAAAAAAAAAATTATTTTTCCACCATGCCACTATTATAGTTCTATCTAAATACGAAGTTTAAGGTTTTTATCATCACAGGTTCTTAATATATAAACATCTGAACTTTTTCCTTCTCACCCTTCCCCACCCTCACCCTCTACACCACCACCTTCAAATTTTTTTCCATACCAGAGCTATATTGGGCCTACTTCTGGTAAAAATTTGAAGCATCTATCTTACACTGTTATTGAGATATGAAAGGTGATATTTTTGAAAAATTCTTATCTCCCCCACTTTTATGCTCCCCTGCCCCCTTCAAAGATTTAACTTTTAGCAATCTTTATTTATCAAGCTTTATACTCAAACCGAACTTTGTTTTGCTGGTGCGATTGGTTTCTGAGATATCGTAATCTTAAGTATTTCAAACCCCACTCCACGTACGCCACCACCCCCAACGAAAAATTTTGTTTCAATCTACTTTCCTAGTATAACCACAGATATTTGTTAAGTTTTAATTTCTAGCCATTAACGGTTTAAGAGATATGGATTTTAGAATGTGTCGATCTCGGCATTTTTGCGTTTCGGACGCATCATTTCTCTCTCCATTCCACACCCCTTCACCCATATCAGCAATTTTTTTGCAGATGGGTCCACTTTCAAAGCTCTATAGAAATTCCAAGTTTCAGCCTCCTACCATAAGTGGTTGCTAAGATCTAGAAACCAAAATTTTTCGTCTAAAACGCTTCCCCCACCTTCCCCCTCACACCCTCACCCTTAAAAAAAATTTCACTTTTAGGGGTCTACCATGTCTAATAAGAAAAAAAATTCAATTTAATAGCTCATAGGGTTTGGCAACTATAATTCCTCAAACGAGTTTGCGTACGGCGGACGGCGCATACACAGAGTGAAATTTTTTTTTGCTTTTTTGGCGTTTATTAGTCATAAAACGAGTAAAAAAAAATTTCAGGGTAGCAAGTTTTTTTTTTTTAAATTGATTTCAATACTTTATTATTAAAATAATAAAGTAAAACACCGCACCATCCCTGGGTAGTAATCATACCGCGGCAACCATAGGTGCCCCATAACCAGCCAGATAGACACTTTTTCATCGGCACACACATCTGCCAGGGGGAAGAGGTGTGCTCACCAGCTCTGCTACCTGCACATTAGAAAAGGGTTCTTGAAGACTGTTGCGTAGGATAAGAATTTTTAGCTTAGACACAAGCTGTGTCGGCTCATATCTACTATAGAAGTTGCTAAGGCAGTGATCGTTCCCTGTAGAGAAGTTTGTCCGGAAGTCTTCACAGACTCCCTACTCACTCCGAAAGACTAGACATAAATTCATTAAGCTTTAATGTTAGGACCAGCGTTGCCGCACGCCAATAATTAAAAGGACCACATTTTCACGAAAATGGTGTAATATGGAAAATAAAGGACCACAGATTTTATTAAAAAAAAATTTGTGTATTTAAAAATTAACAAAAATGTATATAATCAGAAAATAAAATCATGAGCTAGTCGTATTTCTCAGAAGGCGAAGTAGCTAGCTATTCTCGTATATCGATAAAGCTTCGATAAGGTCTTATCGAACTAATCTGGCGCACATTTTCCCATGTTTCAATAGCCAAGCACCAACAGTTGGTATAAGGCCTAATCTAAGCTGTTCTTGCTTTCGTACGGAAGCAAAAAAAAAACGAAAAATAATTTTTCAAACATTTTTTTTAATATTGTTTTCTTCCAACTACGAATTTTTTTTCCTCCTAATTATTATTTTTTGTTTCAAAAATGTAAATTGTACACTCTCGAATTCGAACCACGTAGTCCGCTACGCTACACACTAGGCCGATCAGAAACATTGTCGTAATAGGGTTGAAGCCGAATCACTTAGTATTAGTCATGTCGAGCGAAGCTCATTTTCAAACCTCCAAAAGACTGTCGGTAATTACTTCCACGAGGCCTTATAGAGGCTATTACCGAACCTATTGCTTCTGAAAGTTCAGCCTCCGCTGGTAAGTCCTACCGAAAACTTATCGAAATTAAAAATCCACATCTTGCGGTCAACATTCTTAACGAAGCCTTATCAAACTTATTGCCTCTGGAAAATCAAAATGCGAGTTTGTTTGCTAGTTGGTACGTTAAAAGAAGTTTGGTTAAAAGCCTTATATAACCCAGTTGTTTAATAGAAGACCAAACGAGCTAAAAGTCGTATTTTAAAATATAGTCTTTTTCCTAAAAAAAGTACCACCGGACCAATTGATAAAAAAAGGACCAACATTAGACCAAACGGACCACATATGGCAACGCTGGTTAGGACGGAAGAATAGTAGTGTACTCTTTCGAACTCTTTTTGCCTTATGAATTTTCCACTTTTCCGAAAAATATAGTTGGTCACCCTACTATAGAATATTTAAGCATCTTTGGTTTTTCGAATTCGAAAGCAGCCTGTACTCCGCTTATCGATTAATAATGTGTTGTTGAAGGATCGTCTTTCAAATTATTTTTCTCTAAGGGTGAATTATTGGCTGATTTTGATTGTTATGTTTTGATGGAAAATTTAATATTTCCTAAAATTTCTTGGAGGTACAATCAATTTCGGTTCCTACAGAATATGCTAGCATCTTTGGTTTTTCGTATTTTGAAAGTGTCTGTACTCCGCTTATCGATTAAAAATGTGTTGTCGAAGGATCGTCTTTCGAATTATTTTTCTCTGAGGGTGAATTATTGGCTGATTTTGATTATTATGTTTTGATGGAAAAATGAATATATCCTAAAATTTCTTGTTGGTACAATCAATTTCGGTTCCTATAGAATATGTTAGCATCTTTGGTTTTTCGAGTTTTGAAAGCGTCTGTACTCCGCTTATCGATTAATGATGGCTGAAATAGATTGTTATGTTTTGATGGAAAAATTAATATATCCTAAAATTTTTTTTAGGTACAATCAGTTTCGGTTCCTATAGAACATGTTTGCAACTTTGGTTTTTCGAATTTGAAAGCGGCCTGTACTCTGCTTATCGATTAATAATGTGTTGTCGAAGGATCGTCTTTCGAATTATTTTTCTCTAAGGGTAAATTATTGGCTGATTTTGATTGTTATTTTTTGATGGAAAAATTAACATTTCCTAAAATTTCTTGGAGTACAATCAATTTCGGTTCCTATGGAATATGTTAGCATCTTTGGTTTTTCGACTTTGAAACCGGCCTGTACTCCGCTTATCGATTAATAATGGGTTGTCGAAGGATCGTCTTTCTTTATTTTTCTCTGAGGGTGAATTATAGGCTGACTTTGATTGTTATGTTTTGATGGAAAAATTAATATTTTCTAAAATTTCTTGGAGGTGCAATCAATTTCGGTTGCTATAGAACATGTTTGCATCTTTAATTTGAAAGCGACCTGTACTCCGCTGATCGATTAATAATGTTTTGTCGAAGGATCGTCTTTCGAACTATTTTTCTCTTAAGCTAAGTGTCCACGATAGAGAAAAAACGTTAGAGCTGTACTGAAAAAAAAAATCTTATCTACGAAAAGTGTGTACACGAGGCGACGTCTCTACAATAATTTCTCTCATCACAGGGTGCCCGTAGTGAAAATTTGAGTAGTGCATTTCGTAGGGCACTACATGGCGTGTCCACGCGCTACACTCTTTTGACTCGCAGAGATATTGAGAATAGAGCACGATTTGGCATTTGAAATTGGTTTGCTAAGTTGCGGTGATTTAAATTAATTAATTAATTGCGATGAAACTTTGGTGATTTGTTGAGGGCACGCCCGCGAAGGTTTTTGCGTTAACAATTGGTGGTACGAGAGTTATTTCAACATTTGAGTGTATATCATATAGTTTAGCGGCAGTTTGTTCGTTTTCGGTGTATTAGTTATGGATGGTGATAGAGGATGGATTATGTAGGATAAAGGGTGGATGATGGATTATGGAGGATGGATTACGGTGGATGGAGTATGGATGATAGCAGGTAGAGGATGGGGGATAGAGATAGAGGAAAGAGCATACAAAGTTTGAATATGGATATGCTGGTGCCATGAGAAATGCGATTTTAAAGTCCAGCTGACATCGAAATGGTAAACAAATTCTACATTTTTAAACTGCTATATCTTTAAACTGCTATATCTTTAAACTGCTACATCTTTAAACTGCTATATCTTTAAACTTCAGTTCAAGCGGAGAGTTTTGTAAAATGAAAGTGGCTTAAAAGTGGATATACAATTAAGGAAAAATATAAATTTTTAATTTGGATTTTAGTCTCCTCTTAAACTTTTATCGAAAATAATAAAGGAAAATCTACATGCGCACTCTATGACTTTATCCCCAACTATAATAGAAATCGCAGTTCACTATTTCAATTAGTTGGACAGATATTGCAATTCAATGTTTTTTCAATATTTTGTATCATAGTTGTACAGAAATTCCAAGTTCCAGAAATTCCAAGTTAAGCGGTTGCTGAGATCTATAAATCAAAATTGTTCGTCTAATACACTCCTTTTACCTCCATCATCATACCACAACCCCTCAAAAGAAGGTGCTGAATATTTTACTCATCAAATACAACAAGAATAATGTGTAGAGCATCTGATTATTCAACGCGTTGAATAGATTTTAGAGTCGATGTAGACCGCTCGATTAAATTAGAAAGTTCCGTCTACACGACAGAGAAATTTTAGTAGAGAAATTTCGTATAGAGGAAATTTACTTCTCACTATGTAGTGTGTACACGTATTTTGCGAGAACTTTCTCTAACTCTATTGATTTTTCTCTATCGTGTACACTTAGCTTTAGGCTGAATTATAGGCTGACTTAGATTGTTATGTTTTGATGGAAAAATTAATATATCCTAAAACTTTTTAGAGGTACAATCAATTTCGGTTCCGACAGAATATGTTAGCATCTTTGGGTTTTTGAATTTGAAAGCGGCCTGTACTCCGCTTATAGATTAATAATGTGTTGTCAAAGGATCGTCTTTCGAATTATTTTTTTCTGAGGGTGAATTATTGGCTGACTTAGATTGTTATGTTTCGACGGAAAAAGTTAATATTTCCTAAAATTTCTTGGAGGTACAAGCAATTTCGGTTCCTAAAGAATATGTTAGCATTTTTGGGTTTTCGAATTTAAAAGCGGCCTGTACTCCGCTTATCGATTAATGATGCGTTCTCGAAGGATCGTCTTTCGAATTATTTTTCTCTGCGGGTGAAGTTTTGGCTGACTTAGATTGTTATGTATTGATGGAAAAATTAATATTTTTTAAAATTTCTTGGAGGTACAATCAATTTCGGTTTCTATAGAATATGTCAGTTCGGCTTTCAAATTATTTTTCTCGGAGGGTGAATTATTGGCTGATTTAGATTGATATATTTTGATGGATTAATTAATGTATCCTAAAATTTCTTGTAGGTACAAACAAAATTTTTTTCGGTACTATCGAGTACAAACAAAGCTCCACCCGAAAACAATTTTTTTATTCAATTTGGTTAAAGTGGGGTGTACTATTCAATAAAACTCAACCTGTTCTTGAACACGTCTTGCTGTCATTCTTGTCACGACCGGAAGGGGGGGGGGTCCGTTCAGCTGCTCTCTCTCTCTCTTTTTGCAGTGCCGCAGTCTGCTATACTTTGTACTGCCCCATGCATATACTACACCTCCCTCTTTGAGTTTATATAGTCCAAAATTTTCTCAAAGTTTAATATTATGATATTCTTATTTCAAACTTTTTTTTGTGTTTTTTTTTTTTTTTTTTAGATTTACAAATGTGATATTGGTTGATTTCAGCTCTTACTTACATACAACAATTTTTTCATTGGTTTTACAAAATATTAAATTTAAATTTACATTCAATAGACAAAGCTTATTATTTATTTTTTTTTTTTTTCTTTTTCAAATGCTAAAAGCAAATGCATCTACCCCTGGCGAGGTCTTATAAATTTTGAGTTGCGCCGCAAAAGAGAACCATTTTCCAACTCGATCCAGTAAGATCTTGGGCGGTCGTGTGCGCTTGCAATGCGAGCTCGCACCCAACCTTTTACTTTATTTTGAAACCACCTATCTCCCTTTTCAAAATCGTTTGTTTTTTCTTTTACATTTCGATCGTAGCACTTTTTGTGATTTAAATTCTTAGCAATAATGTTTTTATTACTTTATTATTATTTAATAACAAAGTATTGTGATCGACCTGAAATTTCAAAAAAATTTGCTACCCTGAAATTTTGTATTTTCACGTTTTAGGACTAGTAGACCCCAAAAAAGCAAAAAAAAAATGTCCGTCTGTACGCCGTACGCCGTACGCCATACGCCGTACGCCATACGCAAAAATAGAAAAATTTTGGTTTCTAGACCTCAACAACCGCTTACGCTAGGAGGCTGAAACTTGGAATTTCCATAGAACTTCGATAGTGAACCCATTTGTAAAAAAATTATTGAAATGGGTGAAGGGGTGTGGGAGTGGGAGGAAAATAATTCGTCCGAAAAGCAAATATGTCGAGATCGACACATTCTAAAATCCATATCTCCAAACCGTTGATAGCACGAAATTCAAACTTAACAAATATCTGTACCTAAACTAGGACAAAGGATTGAATAGAAATTTTTGAGTGGAGGTATTGGCGTAAGGAGGTGGGAGGTGAAACACTTTAGATTACGATATCTCACGAACCGATTGCTTTAGAAAAATGATTTTTGGTTTGAGTAGAAAGGTCAACATATAAAGATTGCTAAAAGTAAAATTTTTCAAGGGGGTGGTGGAACATGGAAGTGGGGGGGATAAGAAATATTAAAAAAAATCAAGTTTCATATCTCAAGAACAGTATAAGATATATGCACAATTTTTTTTACCAGACGTAGACCCAATAGAACCCTAGGAGAGAAAAATTTTTCGGGGATGTGGGTGTAGAGGGTAAGGGTGGGGGAGGGTGAAAAAGAAAAGGTTCCGATGTTTATATCTTAAGAACCTATAATGATAAAAAGCTGAAACTTGGTATTTAGATAGAGCTTTAGTAGTGGCATGTTGGAAAAATATAGTTTTTTATTGGGGTAGTATGGTACGGGGGGGGAGGTTTTCTTACTATAGAACGGCTTATGGTAGAAAGTTGAAACTAGGTGTCTATATGTAAATCAACTAGGAAAGTAATTCGGACTAAAAAAAAATTCGAATATTCATTGGAGTTCGGAAGTGGGGCAAAAAAACTGTTCAGTAAAAATAGAATGCATATATTTTCACGATTTTCGTCATATCTACTAGGTCTTAGGTTTTCAGTCACATAGTAGCCTACACCGCATCTCAGAACTAAACGCGTTCCTAACTTCTGCCGGAAAAATAATAAAGTTACACCCAGATTGTTGGCAGATTTTTTATATTCGGTATAGTCTTAGGTTCAAATAATTCTTCTTTTGCCGCTATTAATGTTCGCGTTTTCCGACTCATTAGGAGTTCTACCGGGGATGCATTTACTTCTTTTGAAGGGGTACTTCTATATTCTAACAACGCGATCCATAATTCTTCACCACTATCTTTTGTTTTTTTGAGTAAGTTTTTTGCTCTGAAACCCCGTTTGCTTGAGAGTAAGTCGGGCTGGTAGTTAATATCATAATTATTGCAAAATTTCTGAAAATAGTGTGAATTGAAAGGCATGTCAGCTACTATTTGCCTAGGAATTCCATGAATTGAAAACGACGTTTTTAGTTTCTCGCCAACTTCTTCTGCAGTTTTATTTCATAGCGCTAAGATATCGAGATATCTTGAATAAAAATCGCAAATCACTAAGTTATCCTTATATGAAAATTGGCAAATATCCATTCCAATTTTCTGAAATGGGTACCTCGGAACCTCATGAGACAACATTGGTTCTTTAGCATTCATATTTCGAGATTTCTGGCATATACTGCATCTTAAGACACAGTTCTCAATGTCAGTATTAATTCCTGGCCAGTATACAAGACTCCATTGCTCTTTGATTGCACTTTTCTATTCCTAAATGGGATTCATGTATTGTTCCAATACAATTTTTCATCTTTAAATGTTAGGTCACTTTCTATGAGAAGCTCATCCTTACACCTCCAATAAAATTTCATGTCTTCATTTAAACTATTCCTATTTTTGGGCCATCCCTCAATTAATACCCGTTTCAATTCTTTTAAACTCTCATAATTATTTGTTTCTCGTCTAAATTCATTAAGCTTCGTGTCACTTATATTTAGTGAGTGTACGAGCTCCTAATCTTAATTTCATTCGCTGGAGTCGGGCTGACGGTATTCGATTTAAGTCTTTCTTCATTATGCTTTCAAGGGGCTTGTGATCACTACGAACTGAAACCTTTCTCCCATAGATATAGTAGTGAAATTTTTCAAACGCGAAAACTACTGTTAACAATTCCTTTGCTATTTGCGCGTATCGAATTTCTGCGTCTGTTAGGCTGCGTAAAGCAAACGAGATGGGCTTGCCTTCTTGCATTAATGAACAGCCTAAGCCGTACTTCGAGGCATCGGTCTCTATCGTAATTTCCTTATCAACATCAAAGTTTTTCAACGTTGGTGCGTCTATAATTATATTTTTTATTGTATCTAAGCATTGGCTATGTATAGGCAACCATTGGAGAATAATATTCTTCTTAAATAACTCTCGCAATAGTTTTCACTCTCTGCTAAATTTGGGATATAGTTTCTCATGTAATTTATCATTCCTAACAACTCTTGTAAATCCTTTTTATCTTTTGGTGGGTCAATTTTACTTTATTATTTATAATACAGTATTTTACTTTATTATTTATAATACAGTATTGTTATTGATTTTAAAAAAAAAAAAATTTGCTGCCCTCAAAATTTTTTTTTCCACGTTTCATGACTGGTAGACGCAAAAAAAGCAATGAAAATTTTTACTCCGTCTGTCCGCCGTACGCCGTACGTCGACCTTCCAAAATCCTTTGGAGGCTCGTAGCTCTCAAACCAGTGGAGCTATTAAATAAAAATTTTTCTAGGAACAGACTGGGTAGACCCCTTGAATATTTTCAGGGGCGGGGGTGTGAGGGGGAAGGTGGGGAAGCGTTTTAGACGAAAAATTTTGGTTTCTAGATCTCAGCAACCGCTTATGTTAGGAGACTGAAACTTAGAATTTCTATAAAGCTTTGATAGTGGACCCATTTGCAAAAAAATTGATGATATGGGTGAAGGGGTGTGGGAGTGGAGGGGGAAGCAATGCGTCCGAAACGCAAAAAAGTCGAGATCGACACATTCTAAAATCTATATCTCCTAAACCGTTAGTGGCAAGCAATTTAAACTTTACAAATATCTGTAGTTATACTAGGAGAGTAGATTGAAAATTTTTTGGATAGGGGTAGTGGCGTACGGGGGTGGGGGTTAAAATACTTGACATTACGATATTTCCCAAACCAATGGCACCAGAAAAACGAAACTCGGTTTGGATATAAAACTTGATAAATAAAGATTGCTCAAAGTAAAATCTTTGAAAGGGGCGGGGAAGTACGTAAGTGGAGGGGATAAGAATTTTTCAAAAATAACACGTTTCATATCTCAATAACAGTTTAAGATGGATGCTTCAAATTTTTACCAGAAGTAGGCCTAATAGAACCCTAGTAGGGAAAAAAAGTTTGGGGGTGTGGGTGTAGAGGGTGAGGGTGGGGAAGGGTGAGAAAGAAAAAGTTCCGATGCTTATATTTTAAGAATCTATAATGATAGGAAGCTGAAACTTGGTTATTAGATAGAGCTATAGTAGTGGCATGGTGGAAAAAAAAATTTTTTTTTTCGGGGTAGTATGGTGCGGTGGTGGGGGGTGTTTTTCCTAACTTTAGAACGGCTTATGCTGGGAAGTTGAAACTCGGTACGCATATGTAAATTAACTAGAAAAGTAATTCTGATAAAATTTAAAAAATTTGAATATTCATTGGCGTTCAGAAGGGGGGGGGGGCAAAAAAAAATATCAGTTAATATAAAATGCATATATTTTCACGATTTTCGTCATATCTACTAGGTCTTTCCAAATATAGAATTCATTTTTATTCTACGGATTCTTCATATGAATACCTAGAAAGTGTTTTCAAAATTTTTGAAATTCGACCCCTAAGAGGGTGTTAACTGGTTGTATAATGAATTCCACCATATCTCTCAAGTCTGATCAGAGATCGAATATCTTTTCTCTTACACGGGCTTGTTTAATAATCACCTATTTTCAAGTTTTGTCTTTTTCAACCTCTTGACCGCATCCCGGAATATGACCCAATTAAATAATTCATGTGTTACACTCTATGCTAACCGCTTCCCGAACTTTTTGTTAAGTTTTCAGTCACATGATAACATACACCGCATCCCCGAATTGAACGCGTTCCGAATTTCTACCGGAAAAATAATAAAGTTGCGCCCAGACTGTTGGCAGATTTTTTTGTATTGCAATTACTCTGTTTGGATCACACGAGATACCCGCTAACCTTACTTACCCTGTAATGAAGTTTTGTACTATTAAATCTAATATTCAATTTCCTCGCTCTTTCCATCACTTTGTTCAAAATCATATCATGCTCTTCAATTGTTTCTGCTCCTATCAAAATATCGTCGATATATATCATTACACCTGGAATATCTTTGAAATGTCTCATATTAAATTTTTGGAACATCTCTGGAGCGGTTTTAATTCCAAACGGCTATCGAAGGAATCTGTAACATCCAAACAGTGTACTTAAACTGCATAACTGACTTACTGATTTGCTTAACTGCACTTGCCAATACCCATCTTTTAAATCTAGAACCGTGAAGAACTTCTTATTATTCAGTCTTTCGGCTAATTGTTCAAACGATGGAATCAAATAATTTTCCTCCATGATTGCCTGATTTAGGTCTTGTGGGTCCAGACCATAACTAACGGAGATCGCAAAGCGCCGTTTCTGTATAAAGCACTTTGAAGCATTTTGATGCAAAATTGAACATTTTTGTATGGAGCGTTTCATGCCCGGTGGCATTGAAATGCAAATAGTAGCTAAGTATTTAAAGGTTGGAGTATAACATACATGTGAGTAAGATGCTGATAGTAGTATAGTGAATATCGCCGGTTCTTTGCGAGAAAACCTCCGGCTTCAAAAAAATCGCTGCACGCTATCTCCATTATACATATAGCTCTATGGTCCAGACAGAGTCTCAGCTTTTTGTTTTCTTTCTCCACAATAACAAGATTTGATACGAAAGTCGATGGTTCATCAGCTTTTGTTATCACGTCTTGGTCAACCATTCTGTTTAATTCTTCTTTTACAGGTGCCATAATGGCTAATAGTATCCGTCGAGCTGGTTTAACACTGCACTTTGCATATGCATGTAATTGAATTTCCACATTTTTTATGAAACAGCCCTCAAACAAATCCCCATTTTTCTTGATAAATTCTGTTTTATCGTTCCCTGTTACGCTATATACTCTTTCGATAAGGCCGAAATCTATGCATCCCGGTAATCCTAAAAATCGGTACATTATAATGACTGTCTACGACTAAGAAGTTTTGGCAGGACACAATGTTTTTATATGCACATACTACATAAGTTTATTGTACCAACAGTTTTAATTTTTGTTCCCCCATAAGCTTCAACGATTTTATCACTTTTCTTGATTTGGGCATCTTTTACATTTTGTATTAAATTACGCGGTAAAACATTTACATCGGCCCCTGTGTCTAGTTTAAACTTAATTTCATTTTCATTTACCCGAATAACCTCACTCCAACTACTTTTGTCTAACACGATTTGATTTTTTATTTTCTCGTATACTTACTTGTTATTTGATCTAATTGGAAAATGTCTCCGACTTCTTCGGTCTGTGTGATCTCTCTAACAGTGTCTAAACTAGTTCTGCACGCCGCGGCAAAATGATTTTGCTTTCCGTAATTGTTACACATTTTCCCGAAAGCGGGACATTGCCTCCGTGTATGAACCAGATTACAGTATGTACATTTTTTCTGAGCTGTGAATTTTTTTACTGTTAACTGTTTTGTTTTCTACAAATGAATTTGTTTTATTATAATTACTATTATTTGTTTGATATTTATTTGTATTTTGCCTGTGAGCCTGATATTTATCTGTATTATTCTGTTGGTTTCGTGGGCGTGTGTTGATTTCTTCTATTCTGGTCGAGCTGCTCGTTGATGGTTTTTGCATGTCCATACTGTGTTTCCTTGTTGCCTTCGCTGCTCTCGCCATTTCCATTGTTTTCGTTATATTTAGGCTCTCTATTTCCAGTAGCATTTTCTGTAGGCTCGTATCCGTTGTGCCGATCACAATTCTGTCACGTATCACACGATCTTACTTGTTTCTTCAGGTCCATTAGAAAGGTGTCGAAGGGTTCTCTGTCATTTTGTTTCCTGCTTTGATATTAGTATTGTGATCGATTTATTTTAACAAAAACTTTGCTACCCTGAAAATTTTTATTTTCACATTTCATAGCTAGTAGACACGAAGAAAGCAATAAAAAATTTCAGTCCGTCTGTCCGCCGTACGGTATCCGCAGTACGCAAAATCGTTTGAAGGCTCGTAGCTCCCAAAGGCTTTGAGATATTAAATTGAATTTTTTTTACGTTTACACGGGGTAGGCTCCTTGAAGTGACCAAATTTTTAAGGGTGGGGGTGTGAGGGGGAAGGAGGGAGAAGCGTTTTAGACGGAAAATTTTGGTTTCTAGATCTCAGTAACCGCTTATGATAGGAAGCTGAAACTTGGAATTTCTTTAGATCTCTGATAGTAGACCCATTTGCAAGAAAATTTTTAATTTTGATCAAGGGGTGTGGGAGTGGAGGGAAATATAATGCGTCCGAAACCCAAAAAAGGCGAGATAGACACATTCTAAAATCCATATCACCTAAACACTATTCAAACTTAAGAAATGTTTGTAGTAACAACAGATTGAAAAAATTTTTTTGGGCGGGTGCAGTTGCGTATGGGGGTGGTGGGTGAAAAACTTTTGATTACGATATCTCATGAACCAATTGCTGTAGAAAAATAAAATTCAGTTTGGGTATAAAGGTCGACAAATAAAGATGGATCAAAGTAAATTTTCTTAAGTAGGCGGTGGAGCATAGAAGTGGAGGGGAGAAAAATTTTTCAAAAAAATCACATTTCTTATCTCAAGAGCAGTGTAAGATAGGTGCTTAAAATTTTTACCGGAAGTAGCACTAATTAAACCCTAATAGTGAAAAAAAAATTGTGGATGAGGGTGTAGAGGATGAGGTTGGGGGAGGGTGGAAAGCAAAAAGTTGCGATGTTTATATCTTAAGAACCTGAAATGATATAAACCTTGGTATTTAGGCAGAGCTGTAGTAGCGGCATCTTGGAAAAATGAAATTTTGTTTAGTATGGTACGGGGGTGGAGGGTGTTTTTCCAAACTGTAGAACGGCTTATGCTAGAATGTTGAAACTTGGTGTCTATATGTAAATGAACTAGAAAAGCAAATTTGTTAAAAAAAATTCAAATATCCATTGGCGTTCAGAAGTAGGCAAGCATTATGATCAGAGAAAATGGAAAGCATATTTTTCCATGATTTTCGTCATATCTACTAGGTCTTCCAACATATTGAATTTGTTTTCATTCTATGGATTCTCCATATGAATACCTAGAAAGTGTTTTCAAGATTTTTTGAAAATTGACCCCTAAGGAGGTGTAAAGTTATTATATACTTTTTTATGAATTCTTTCATATCTCTCACGTCTGATCAGAAATCGAATAATTTTTAACTTCCACTGGCTTGTTTAATAAGCACCTATTTACAAGTTTTTCTTCTTTTCAACCCCTACACTGCATCCCGGAATATGACACAATTATGTTATTCATATGTTACGCCCTAGTCTAACCACTTCCCGAACTTTTTGTTAGGTTTTCAGTCACATAGTAACCTTCGCCGCATCTCAGAACTGAGCGCGTTCCGAACTTCTGCCGGCAAACTAATGAAGTTGCGCCCAGAATGTTGGCAGTTTTTTTTATTTTAATCAAGTTTTAATGTTTTGCAACTTTTGGTTTGCGTAGCTAGACATGTTTTCGGGGGGGATCAGCACCAAAATTTTAATATTGACCAATTTGAACTTCAAATTGACCAGTTAAGTTCGATATTATCTACAAGTAGTTATTATGGCGGTATTTGCCTTTAGCTCAATCCAAAAATCTTAAATTTTTTTTTTTAATATTTTCGTAGATAAACATGTGTAGAATATGGTACCCAAACGGATTTTTCGAAATCAACTATATACGTAAGCTGTCGTATCGCGTATCGTATCGCGTTTTTCTCGAAACTACGTTTTGCAAACTGGCGTAAGTTCTAGACCTTGAACCCAATAAGCTATTGACTTAATTTTTTTTTAGTTAAAGTAAACTAAAGTCATTGAAGCTTATACCAACAAAATAGTGAAAACAAATTTTCTATTTTTGTAACACCTTGAAGATAAAAAAACCCCTGAAAAATCGAAACTTAAACTTCGTATGCCCGCCGTTTTTTGTTTGTTTGAGTTTTTATTGATTTTATAGGTATTCCAACTACATTAATATATTTCTGAAAAATTTTTGAATTTTTAAATTCGGATAAAATTTACGACTTGTACAGGTTACGCCAAGTGGACATCTTTTTTGAAAATGATGACGGCGCTCGCCATATAACACTAGCCACCATGATATCATTTTGAAAATTATTATGTTATACCTACTTAAATACTTATTAAATATTTTGAGAAAAAATCCCAGCATTCTATTTACATACATCTTCTTTGAAAAAAAATCATGTAAATTGCCCCATTTTCATGTCAGCTAGAGGCAAATACCCCTTAATAATATTAGCAGTTGATATTATATTGTTACGACCCTTTTCAAAAGATGTCGTTGGGCGCAATAAGAAGAAAACACTGGCGTGAAGAAAAAGGCCTTAAGAAATAACGACTAGATCGTTGGAGGAGGTAATGTACTTTTCTTTAGTTCATGTTTATGTGGTTTTTGAATAAAAAGGAGATATTATTTGAGCGAATTAAAATAAACAAAGGCGAACAAAATTGAAATTAGTTGTTTGATTCTATAATCAAAATAAGTTTACAGCAATATATTACAATAAAAGAAAAACAAGATTCATATTAGAATTGGGTAAATTTTTGAGTAATGGAGCTCTACAAAGCCAATTTCCTATTGTGCAAAAATTATCATAACTCTCTCTGTACTATAATGCCCCTAATAAAAGTCTTATTTTTAGAACTTGCCACAAATATAGCTCTACCTACCAAGTTTTAGTTGTAAGCGATTCTCGAGGTATGAAACTCGGAAACGCTACAATTTTTTTCCAGTATAAATTTTAAGCTTTTATCGAACAGTTCTTGAAATATGATACGTGATTCTTTAGCGAAATTCCCCCACTTCCTTGCATCGGCATTAACCGTTTGCGAAAAAGACTCTGGAATATCTCTTTATCGATCTCAGCTTTTGAGCATTTCGGAGATATTGTTTTTTCTCACACCATCTTCATCAATATCGACCACATTTTAATAACTATTCATGTTTTATATAAATTTCAAGTTTCAGCTTTCCAGTATAAACGTTTGAGAATATCTAAAATCTCAACTGACCACAAAACAAGAAGTCACTACAGGATTCATCTGGTTTAACCACTGAACAAATTTCAACTTACATAGAATACAAAACGATTCCACAACCAGCTTTCGAACTAAATTTGGTTTAAAGCAGGGAGATGGTCTAGCTCCACGATTTTCAACTTGTCACTAGAGTATGTCAATGAGACACCCAACTTGTAGCATCCAGTAGGAAATGGGAGCATCCCATGATTAATCCCGGACTACTCCTTAGGGAGGTTTGGAGACCTCGTTTTCTCCTCCATTTGACCTCCTTTTTTTGCGAGAGCATGTCCGCTAAAATCAGATCTCCAATATACCTCCAAAGAAAGCATTCAAAAATTGTAAGGGAGCTTAAAACGAGATCTATAATGGGACTAGTTCTGCAGTAAAACTAAAAAATGGTCTTCATATAGTCCCATTTTCATCCAATTGGAGCAAAACAAGAGAAGTGACGGTTTTCTGCATAATTTTGTTATTAATCTCCTTTTCACCTCCATTGTGAGGGATAGTAGATACCTCGTTATTTGCTCCCTCACGGAGTTCTCCACAAATTTCCTAGTGGGATACGCTGACGATATATGTAAACATCTTCGCAAGATCCTTCCCTAGTGCTGAGGAGGTATTTGTCAATCTTGACTCTGACATAACGTACACAAGAAAGAGAACGCCAATCAGACAGAATACCAATTTTGGAGTATAATTTGAAAACTATACACAACTTCATAGGTATATCTTCAGGCTAATCTGGAAAAAGACGGCAACGAAACGGACGAAATCAATCGACGATGATCTGTCGATAGTAAATAAAACGTGTTATATGTACTTTACTCTTCAAACGATTTGGCGCAAGACGGACGATATACAGACAGATTAAAAATGTTTTTTTGCGTTTTTGGTGTCTGCTTGTAATTTTTTTTTTATTTCGATCACTATACTTTGTTATATTAAAATAATAAAGTACAACAGATCATTCCACTAAGAATCGTCATCTTGCCATCTTACCATCTCGGATTCTTTTGAAAATTTGTGTACTTGAAGAACTAGTGAGAAAAATAATTGAAATACAATTTCCTCTTCAAGGATAACGATTTTGTTCTTTATCCTTGAATATCTCAAAATGTGTATATTTAATTCTTTTCTTTTGTATAGTTTCTGGGTTATACTGTTTTTCAAAACACACCAAAAAATTAACTTGGGATCTTAAGGGGATCGGAGTCAAAAAAGTCTAATATGTTATCAAGAATTATTATTATTAGCCTTAATTGAGAACCACTGATTTTCTAAGATTTTTTGACCCCGATCCTCTTGAGATATCAAGTTAATCGCGATTGAATTATTCAAGGCTAAAGGACAAAATCTTCCAAGGATAACTTTTATTCGTATTTTTTTATATTGCGACAAACTTGCGGTTTAAAAAAGGCCCTACTTTATTATTCTACGATAAAGACTAAGTACCAGCGATATGAATTTTCGCAGAGGATCGGATACGATTTTTGAGAAGTCTTTAATATATTTTAACTAACACAAAAAAATGAGAAAAAAGCAAAAAATTTCAAATTATTGGTATTTGTTCCCTCACTAATTCTTCGAGTACCCACCTACATAATTTTTCAAAAGAATCGGTGATGGTAAGTCACAAATTTTATCATTTTGGAAAATTCTTGATGGAATGACCCAAATGCTTGAATTCATAAGCGTTTATAGCTACAACCTACTTGTATCGTTCACATTGAAGAAATATCATTGTTAGTAGAGAGATTCAACTTTTTTTTATCGACCACCAGTCCATAATTGCTGGTGATCGGTCAATAATATCCGTCCTTTTGAAGTCATATTCATAAAAACACTATATGACAATATTTTGTATACACTTGCCCACGCTTTGTAACTGGAAAACTAATGAAGTTGGAAATTAGAGACCAACAATAATCAAGCAGAAAATTGCAATAAATATGGTGAGAGTAACAGGTCATTCTATCTAGAATCGCAAAAGTTGTGATTTTACCGTCGCCAATTTTCTTGAAAATTCGTGTACTCAAACAATTAGTAAAAAAACATAACACATTCACGATCAGCTGCAAGCCAATCGTATGATACTCTAGATTAAATACTGAACTCCGATTTTTATTTTATTTGGAAATATATCAAAAGAATGAGGAGTGCACAAGCAATTATTACATGACCTTTTACTTACAGGTAGAAACTATTGTATAGTGGCTACTAGATTTTTAGATTTATAGTGAGTTCCATAAAGAAAGTTTGGACATTTTACAGAATTTTAGTTTGGCAATTACATGAAGGACTTATGGGAAATTTTTCATATTAATAGTTTCAGCTGCGACTATTATAAAATCAACGTATACAAAATATCAATGTCGTAACGTAAAACGTTCTAAAGTTATCGTTCAATATTGGTAAACACGTGTTTTAAGGACTTTTGTATGACAGCCATTCGAAGGAGTCGACGGATGGCGCTAATTAATGAACTCCGTCTTAGTTTTGGTATAAAACTAATTCCTATAAAAATTTTAAATTCCTGCTTTAACTCGTTCTGGAGTTATAGTGGATTCAGCAACAAGCATACATTTTTGAAGGACTTTTCTAGGCTGCTACACGAAGGACTCATTCGATTTGCATCATATTCGGAACTTTCGATTCAAACATTATAAGCCTTAAGTATGCAAAATTTCTAGTTCCTAGCTTGAAGCATTCGAGCAATATTTGTGAAAACGTGTTTTAAGAACTCTTGTATGGGAGGTACCCGAAGGAGTGGAAGGATATCGCCCATTAACGAACTTAGCCTTACTTTTTCCATTTTTCAAGTTGTGTCAAAATTTAAACTTCCTAGGTCAACGCGTTCTTGAGTTATCGTGCTAACGGACGGACGGACGGACGGACAGACGGACGGACGGACGGTCGGACGGACGGACGGACGGACGGACAGCAAACGGATTTGGGGGTTTTGGCCAAAAATAAACACAAAATATAATACAACTTCTTTTCATCCCAGGCTAGGTTCTACGCGTTAAAAACTTTTCGGGCGGGATTAAACTTATAATACTCTATATGTTCATCTAGAGTATAAAAATATAAACAGTGTAACTCGGGTATAACGTATCTTGAGAGGAGCACAAAAGTAGAACGTTATAACCGGTAGTAAGTTATAACCAACATAAGAACCTTTCACATTTGTGAATGAGAATTGTAATAAGATACGTTATAAAAGTGCACTTTAAAGCGGTTAACACTATATAGTATACTATAAAATGGTTTGCCTCTACTTTATTTTACTTTATTATTTCAATAATAAAGTATTGTTATCGATTTTTTTTTAAAAAAAATGTGCTACCCTGAAATTTTTTTTTTACTCGTTTTATTACTGATAAGCACCAAAAAAGCAATAAAAATTTTCAGTCCGTCTGTACGCCGTACGCCGTATGCAAACTCATTTGAGGAATTATAGATCCAAAACCCTATGAGCTATTCAACCCCTTGAAGTCAGATTTTTTTGAGGCGTGATGGTGTGAGGGGGAAGTTGGGGGAAGCGTTTCAGACGAAAAATTTTGGTTTCTAGATCTCAGCAACCGCTTATGGTAGGAGGCTGAAACTTGGAATTTCTATAGAGCTTTGATAGAGCTTTGTTTGCAAAAAAATTGTTGATATGGGTGAAGGAGTGTGGGAGTGGAGGGGGAAATAATGCGTCCGAAACGCAAAAAAAAGGAAATTGCCACATTCTAAAATCCATATCTCCTAAACCGTTAATGGCAAGTAATTAAAACTTAACATATTTATGTAGTTATACTAGAAGAGTAGATTGATACAAATTTTTTTTGGTGGGAGTAAAGGCGTACGGGGGTGGGGGGCTAAAAACTTTAGATTACGATATCTCACAAGCCAATTGCACCACAAAAACAAAATTTGGTTTGAGTACAAGCGTTAATAAAAAAAGGGTTGTCCAAAAAAAATTTTTTGAGGGGGGTAGGGGAGCATAGAAGTGGAGGGGATAAGAATTTTTCAAAAATTACACGTTTCATATCTCAATACCAGTGTAAGATAAATGCTTCAAATTTTTACCAGAAGTAGGCCTAATAGAACCCTAGTAGGGAAAAAAAATTGGAGTGGTGGCGGAGAGGTTGAGGGTGGGGAAGGGTGAGAAGGAAAAAGTTCCGATGTTTATATCTTAAGAACATATAATGATAGAAAGCTGAAACTTGGTGTTTAGATAGAGCGATTGTAGTGGCATGGTGGAAAAATATTTTTTTTTAGGGGTAGTATGGTACGGTGGTGGGGGTGTTTTTCCTAACTTTTGAACGGCTTATGCTAGAAAATTTGAACTCGGTACGTATATGTAAAGTTGATAGAAAAGTAAATCTAATAAAAAAAAATTCGAGTATTCATTCGGGTTCTTAAGGGGGGGGGGGGGGCAAAAAAAATTATCAGTAAAAATAAAATGCATATATTTTCACGATTTCCGTAATATTTACTAGGTCTTTTCAAATATTGAATTCATTTTTATTCTACGGATTCTTCATGTGAATACCGAGAAAGTGTTTTCAAGATTTTTTGAAATTCGACCCCTAAGGGGGTGTAAAGCAGTTGTATACTTTTTCATAAATTCCACTATATCTCTCAGGTCTGATCAGATATCAAATATCTTTTCACTTCCACGGGCTTGTTTAATAATCACCTATTTTTAAGTATTTTCTTTTTCAACCTCTAGACCGCAGCCCGGAATATGGCCCAATTATATAATTCATATGTTACACTCTATTTGAACTGCTTCCCGAACTTTTTGTTAGGTTTTCAGTCACATTGTAACATATGCCGCATCCCCGAATAAAACACGTTTCGAACTTCTGCCGGAAAAATAATAAAGTTGCGCCCAGACTGTTGGCAGATTTTTTTTGTTAGTATGTTTGTTAGCTCTCTTTGTAAATTCACTTATTTTACAGAATGTTGCTTAAAAATTGTCGCAATATAAGAAATATAATACAATATAATATAAGAAATCTTTAAGATACTGTGACTAACAAAAAAAAAAGAAATACATAGAAACAAAAAATTAAAAATAGATTTATTTTCGCTGGCTTGAATATAGCATAAAATTTGATAAAACTTATTGTTTCGTGTGCAGACAGTTTTCTAGTGAAAATCTTCGTGAGCAAACTGAAAGTTTCATTAGCAGTGATTTAAATAATTGGAAAAAAATGAAATTTCCGCTAGAAAAACATGGGAAATCAACTCGGCACGCTGAATGTTCTCAAATGTTTGTATCTTACAAGCAGTCAGTTATATCCAGAAGTGTTCATGAAAAAATTGCTGTACAGCATACAGAGGAAATAGTACAAAATAGAGCCTATTTGAATAAACTAATTGACATTGTTTTGATTTTGGTACGTCAGGACTTACCTCTCAGAGGACACCGTGAGGACCAAACTTCCAAATGGAAATTATTCATATTTATGTGCAAAAGTTTCATCAGCAACCGCTTTTGTGAATACATTTCTCATAACCTGGTAGTCATAGCATTCTTATGAAATGTTCAGATTTTACGTGCTTTGCGCGATTATATTGAAAAGAACCAGCGAGGTTGAAAGTACTTTATTGACAGAAAAACAGAAGTATAAAAATAAAAAATTAAAAAGAAGATGACAGCAGCGTGAAGTTAGATGCGATTCAAGTGTTAATGCTGTTATATAACTCAATTGTTAACCCTGTTATAATTTAATTGTTAATGCTGTTAGTTATTCAAATATAATTTAATTGTTATATAATTCAATTGTTAAGACTGTTTGATTTTAACACTCCTCCTCAACATTACAATCAATAAATGACATTCCAAGTCTATTAAAACAAAAAATGTGTTTTGCGTAAGGAACAGCCTTTGTTAAAGCATCCGCTGGCATTTGGTCAGTTTGAAGATACTTCACATCTATTGCGCCTTGTTCGATTGCTTCCCTCACAAAATGATATCTGCAGTGAATGTGTTTAGTTCGTGATTGGTTACCGCCATAACGTGCGATATGATGTGCGCTTTGATTATCGCAAAAAACGTTTGTCGGCTTCTCAGATTCCAGCATCAGTTCACTCAGGAGAAAGCGTAGATTGTAAGCTTCCTTTGCAGCTTCGGACAGTGCAATATACTCTGCTTCTGCACTCGATGTTGCAACGGTTTTCTGCTTTCGTGACTCCCAGCTAATTGCAGCACCTGCGAGAATAAAACAAAAACCACTTTGAGATTTGCTATCATTTACGTCTTCAGCCCAACTAGCATCAACGTATCCTTCCAGTGGTAAACCAGTTTTTTCGAAAAACTAGCTTTGCGTTGCTTGTATTACACAAATATTTGAGTATATGGAGAGCTGCATTCCAATGTTGAATTCTTGGATCTTGACTGAATTGCGCCAATGCGCTGACACTGAAGGCTATGTCCGGTCGACTGAAAACAGCTAGGTGAAGTAGAGAACCAATCAACTCTTGATATTTGCTTTGTTCAATTGTTTTCTTTCTCCTAATATAGTTGGCTCCTTTTCAAATTTGATTTTTGGTTGCATAGGTATTTTAGAAGGTTTTGACTTTTCCATACTGTATTTGTTTAGCAATGTTTTGATGTATTGAGTTTGACAAATTGACATAAAGTCATGGTTCCGATGTATTTCGACTCCAATGCATAGAGCAGGTTCTCCAAGATCTCGTACTTCGAAGTCATTTTGTAAATTTTTCTTAAGTTTCTCATAAATTGATTCCATAGTCGTCGCTTCAATAATGTCATCGACGTAAATTGCTAATCGTTACTTGCATACAATTCCTTTTGAAATATATGCAATGATCATATTCCGATTGAATAAAATCTAGGTTCTTGAGCTTACGACTCAAAGTCTGATGCTACTTTCTGCTTGCCTGCTTTAGTCCATATATGGCTTTATGTAGACGACAAACCATATTTCGATGTTCTACACTGATGAAGCCGTCTGGTTGACTCATGAATACTTCTTCATTCAACACATCATTAAGGAAAGCGGTGGACACATCAAGCTGGTGAAGTTTGAAATTATGTTCAACAGTTAGTGCATAGACTAAGCGAAGAGAACTTTGACGTACAACTGGTGAATAAGTTTCTAAATAATCAATGCCATATTTTTGGCTATATCCTTCTGCAACTAGTCTTGCTTTTCTTCGTTCAATTGCTCCTTTGTTTTATGGTTCTTCCTTTTTGAAGTTCACATAAACTCCAAGTTCCATTTTTTATTAAAGATTCGTGTTCTTTGTTCATGGCTAAATGCCACTCTTCTGCTTGTGATGAGTTAATTGCTTCTTGATAAGATTTCGGATCTTCAATATGAAGCGCTGAAAAAACTTGTTCAGAAGCACATTTTAATTTTTGACTTCTCAATCGCTTAATATTTTCCTGATTTTGAATTCCATATCTTTTACGAATACATTGTTGTTTTCGGTTTTCCCCGTTTCCAATATTTGTTCACCATCCAAGTCGAAATTACAGGAATTTTTATCTAAATCTGACTCCGTTTCGTTCGTCTTATCGATTCTGTTTTCCATAGAATTATTAGTTTCTAATTCATAAAATGGTTCATTCGGTTTTGTGTTCTCGCTGATTTTCATATTTTCCACAAATTTGACGTCACGACTTTTAACTACAGTTCTGGAACCTCTCTTTCATAAACGGTAGGCTTTGGATTCCTCACAATATCCTATAAGTACAAATTCCTCACTTCTGGGGTCTAGTTTAGAACACAGACAGCGATTACGAATGTAAGCCGCTGTGTGGATAAGTTCTGCCCAAAGAAATTTTGGCAGATCAGCTTCAATCTGTAGACATCGCATCATTTCAACCAAAGTGCGATTCATTCGTTCCGCAACTCCGTTCTGCTGAGGCGTATATTCAACAGTCAATTGTCGTTTGATTCCCTTTTCATATGAAAGTTCCATACTTAAAAGTTTTGGAGCATTATCACTCCTCAGGGCTTTTATTTTTCGGCCAGTCTCATTTTCCACGTTCGTCTTGAATATTTTAAAAATATCTAAGTATTGGCTTTTTCTTTTTAAAAAATATACATAAACTCTCCTTGAATAATCATCAATAAACGTAGCGAAATATAAATTTCTTCCAGTAGACTCAACTCCCATTGGACCACATAGATCTGTATGAACATGATCCAGAATTCCGCTCGATGACTTATAACTTTTCTTCGGAAACGGTAATCTAGTTTGTTTTCCTTTAATGCAAGCCGAACAGTTTATGACCGAATAATTAAAGGTGGGTAACCCGATGACCATTTGATCACTTTTCAACTTCCGAAGAAACACTGTATTTAGATGTCCATAACGTTTATGCCATACTTCCAATTCGGTAGATTGCTGTTGAACTTCATTACAAACTTCAAAGCTTTTGATTGAATCAACTATGAAGAGTCCATTAATTTTACTTGCTTTAAGCAAAGTTTTGTTATCCCGAACAATTATTGCTTGATCTTTTTCCTGAAGAATTTTACAACCAGAATCAGTGAGCAAAGCGATATTAAATTACCTTTTAATTAAGGTACAAAAAGTGTCTTGTATAAAGATATTAATTTAATTTTACCATCAAACTTTACTTTTAACTGAACTGTTCCTATTCCTTTTATTTCCACTAGTTTATTGTCCGCTAATTGAACTTTTCCGCGATAGTTCTTAACAATTTCAAAAAAATACTCTTGCGCGCTACACATATGTGACGTTGCGCCACTGTCAATGTACCATACATTTTGCTTATCAATGTCACAATTTGGAATAGCAAAATTATCGACTTTACCCGTATATTCGTTGACAATAAATCCCTCTGCAATATTTTCATTGCTGACATGACTTGTAAAATTTAGGTTATGTGCTTGTAAACGAACTTTACAATCTTTCTTTTTGTGCCCTTTTCGGCCGCATCTGTGGCAGTTATATATAAATTGGTACTGATTTCGCATACCTGACTTTCCTGAATTTTGAGTCTTACGTTGAACTTTCAAAACCGCATCATTTGGCAGTGATGGATTCTTTTTTAAGCTTACTTCAAAAAGCCGAGCACGAAGAGTTTCAACATCAGGGAACTCCTTCGATGCGTCGAATGCTGCCTGAATATCTTGATATGATGATGGCAAGCTGTCTAACAGAATCACCGCCAGTAAATCCTCGTCAAGTTTAGCCTCCATTTCTCGCAGTCTCTCCACGATAGAATTAAATTGTATTAAATAATTTTCCATTGTATCACTATCAGTCATTTTAATGTTAATAAGCTTAAGGAATTTCTCGATTTTGTGACGGATCCCCTTTTTTCGTACGTATTTTGCAAGAAATCCCAAATTTCCTTCGATGTTGTAAGTGATTTGACTAGCGATACCTGCGCCGCTTCTATAGAGATGAGCAATTCACGCCTCGCGTCAAGGTCCTTGTCGTTCCATGCGGCTAGATCGGCGACAGTCTCAGGCTTCGACTCTTTTCCAGTAACGAATCCCAATACACGATTTCTGTGCAGCAGGGCTTCTATTTGTGGACGCCATGTGGAGAAATTTTCCCCATTAAATAATGGAATTCTTCCGGGATTCGCCATTTTTCTATTTTTACTTTACTATTTGCAATACGCACAATTTACACCGGTTAATTAAATTTATTTGTTTTTCCAAGGGTCTGGGCCCATAACCTGTTCAGATTTTACGTGCTTTGCGCGATTATATTGAAAAGAACCAGCGAGGTTGAGAGTACCTACTTTATTGACAGAAAAACGGAAGTATAAGAATAAAAAATTAAAAAGAAAGATGACAGCAGCGTGAAGTTAGATGTGATTCAAATGTTAATGCTGTTATATAACTCAATTGTTAACCCTGTTATAATTTAATTGTTAATGCTGTTAGTTATTCAAATATAATTTAATTATTATATAACTCAATTGTTAAGACTGTTTGATTTTAACATGAAAGTTCATCACAATCTTGGTATCAAATCACAAGATGGAGCTGTCGATATGGAAACTGTAAAGCTATATTAACAAATTTTGATTTAATTAAAACAGTTTTGGAAGAAGAGATCAGCGAGGCTAAGTAGAAAAATTCAGTGGAGGCACTTGGACTACTGACGTGCATTATGAAACCTGATTTTTTTGTTTGCTTATTTGTTTTTCATTCGGTACTATTAATATATTGAGTAAGTACTACTTTCAAAGTAAAGATGCAACACTTGGTCGAGTGAATGATATAATCATGTGCACTATAACTAGCTTTGACGAGAGCAGGAACCAATTCGATGGTCTTTGGCATGAAATCCAAGAATTCGCAGATAAATTCGAAATTTCTCTAGAACCGACTCGAATTTCGAAGAGGAAAATAAAACCTGCGAGAAGAGATGGCTTTATAGTAGAGTCAACTCTAGGTAAAGGATTGAATACCAGCTGAATAATGGAAAATAAATATTTATTATCGAGTAATGGAAAATATTATCACCAACTTAAAAAAATCTGCCAACAGTCTGGGCGCAACTTTATTATTTTTACGGCAGAACTTTGAAACGTGTTCAATTCGGGGATGCGGTGTATGTTACTATGTGACTGAAAACCTAACAAAAAGTTCGGGAAGCGGTTAGAATATGGTGTAACATATGAATTATATAATTGGGTCATATTCCAGGATGCGGTCTAGTAATTAAACAAACCAGGGGAAGTGAAAAGATATTCGATATCTGATCAGACCTGAGAGATATAATGGAATTCATAAAAGAGTATACTTCCACTTTACACCCCTTAGGGGTCGATTTCAAAAAATCTTGAAAACACTTTCTAGGTATTCATATGAAGAATCTGTAGAATAAAAATGAATTCAATATTTCGAAAGACCTAGTAAATATGACGAAAATCGTGAAAATATATGCATTTTATATATACTGATAATTTTATTAATAATCGAATTTTTTTTTATCAAAATTACTTTTCTAGTTGATTTATATATACGGACCGAGTTTCATTTTTCTAGCATAAGCCGCTCGAAAGTTAGGAAAAATACCCCCCACCCTCGTACCATGCTACCGCTAAAAAAAAATTATTTTTTCACCATGCCACTACTATAGTTCTATCTAAATACGAAGTTTAAGGTTTATATCATTACAGGTTCTTAAGATATAAGCATCGGAACTTTTTCCTTCTCACCCTTCCCCACCCTCACCCTCTACACTCCCACCTCCATATTTTTTTTCCCTACTAGAACTATATCGGGCCTACTTTTGGCAAAAATTTGAAATATTTATCTTACACTGTTATTGAGATATGAAAAGTGATATTTTTGAAAAATTCTTATCCCCCACTTCTATGCTTCCCTACCCCCTTCAAAGATCTTACTATGAGCAATCTTTATTTATCAAGCTTTATACCCAAAATGAATTTTGTTTTTCAGGTGCAATTTGTTTTTGAGATATCGTAATGTTAAGTATTTCAAACCCCACCCCCGTACGCCACCACCCCTACCGACAAATTTTGTTTCAATCTACTTTCCTAGTACAACTACAGATATTTGTTAAGTTTTAATTTCTAGCCATTAACGGTTTAAGAGATATGGATCTTAGAATGTGTCGATCTCGGCATTTTTGCGTTTCGGACGCATTATTTTCCCCTCCACTCCCACACCCCTTCATCCATATCAGCAATTTTTTTGCAGATGGGTCCACTATCAAAGCTCTATAGAAATTTCAAGTTTCAGCCTCCTACCATAAGTGGTTGCTGAGATCTAGAAACCAAAATTTTTCGTCTAAAACGCTTCCCCCACCTTCCCCCTCACACCCACACCAAATTTCACTTTTAGGGGTCTACCATGTCTATTCAGAAAAAAAATTCAATTTAATAGCTCATAGCGTTTGGCAACTATAATTCCTGAAACGAGTTTGCGTACGGCGGACGGCGCACAGACAGAGTGAAAATATTTTTTGCTTTTTTTGCGTGTATTAGTCATAAAACTTAGTTTCAGGATAGCAAATTTTTTTTTTCTTAAAATCGATAACAATACTTTATTATTAAAATAATAAAGTAAAATACATTTCAAAATTTACCTTTGGCATAGTCCATTGATGCGTTTGTAAAGCTCGAGGTGCACCGAAAAAAATACTTTGGTTTTATCACCTAATGCAATATAGGTGAGTTCATATTAGGTTCCTTATCTAGAGAATTAGAGATTTTATCAGTTTCTTTAGTTAGTTCAAAATTTGTAATTGGGTGGCGTATCTAATTTACAATAGTAAATTATACTAATCCAAATTTTGGATAATTTTTCTACTTCCTTAAGCAATTTACCCAAAACAATAGGCAAACATTTGGCTCTAATTCTACGAATCAATTCTGTCGAAATATTTAGGTAAACAAGAAATAAAATCACCTAAAGTTTTCGGTCTTTTCTCTAAAAATTCAATCTCGCGTAGCATTTTCGTCGGAATACGGTCAGTCGAAATACTGTCAGTCGCCATACAGTCTTGTATTTTGTTTATTATTTAAAAAATTTTTTTTCGAAAATGAATGATACAAGTGGTGATCAAAATTATTTGCTGCAGGATCTAGACGCTTCTCTAGTAATTCGTTTCAGTGCCACAATGTTTTGTGAAGCGACCGACGCTCTTCTTGTGAAATGGGATTTGCATAAGTTGATTCCAGATTCTTCGAGTAAGTACAAGTAATCTTGATCTATAAATATCTGAAAAAATATATACATACTATCGGATTGGTCTGATTAATCCCTTTTGGAAATCTCTAACCAATCCTTTACTGTTTAGTTTTAGTGAATTTAAATATAAAACTACTCATATATAAAATGTGTTTTTTCTAGGAAAAAGAATAAATTTAGAAGTTTTAAAAAATCTAACTGTAGATGATATTAATGTGCTTATACCTGCAGAACAGTTCGGATTGAGGATATTGTTTCGGACAAAGTTATTAGAGTGGCAAAAGAAAAATGTAAATAGTGCAAATAGTGTATAAGGTACCTAAAACTAGAGTCACTTCCCAGCGAAAAATTTCAAAGCGCATTAATTTAAAGCGCACACAAAGCGCTTTGGTAACAAGAAACATTAAAGTGCTTTGAAAGCGCTTTGAAAGAAGTGAGAGCAAAGCAGATGCCAATTTTCATTTTTTTGTTTTATATATATATATTTTCTAGAGTTCTTTGAAAATTGCCATATATAACGAGGATTTCCGACTTATCGAAAGAAGCGCGCTATTCTTTGCATTTTCAGTCTTAGTTTTCAGCATTGGTGAAGTGGTCAATTAAGTTTTAAGCTTTGTTTGCTATTTAGAAGTTAAATTAGTGATCACACGTAAGTAGAATATTATTATTATTATTATTATAGTATATTTTCAAGTTTTCAATTGCATATTAAAGGAAATTGCCATTCTTTGAAAGATTTTTATGTCATATAATATATTACTATGTATTATTATGACATATAATATATTATTATCGTGTTGTATTATTAAATTCAATAAAATAAGATCTTCTAAGATTTTTTATTAGTTTATTTATCAATTTTGATATATATACGTAACCGTCAAAATTTTTTTCGACTTTTATCGCTTTTTACCAATGATATTGTGGTTATACATATACTTATGTATTATAACTACAGTGCTACCCGATTATAAAGTTCACTTTTATAACATACTTTCGGTTATAGCGTACCTTTTCCATTCGCAAATGTGAAAGGTTCTTATGTTGGTTCCCGTACAACCAAGCTATATGAATCTTTACAGAGATCTGTAAAGATTCATAAAGTTCACGTGAGATCTATATAGAAAATAATGTAGGTGGTGTTAAAGAACGATGTCGTTTCCAGACTTTCGTAATCTAGCTGCAGTTAGAAGAATCTTTAACGATACTTGACGGTGCGTTTCAAGAGAGCTTTACCGATACAGCTATAGATCTTTATATAAAACTAGGCCTATAAATGTCGTTAACTGGCATCAGATATCTTCACGATTCTTTTAATAGCTTTATCTATCTGCCGTGAAGTTTTGACAGATGCTGGAGGAAGTACGGCTTACATGATATCAAAATACTGACAACGTCGCTGTCGTTGGCAATGAACGACGAGCGACGGAATACAGCATACGGCCCCAGTCTCCATCGTCACTTAAAGCTTAATAACGACAATTCACGTTTCACGCCTTTCTTGTACATATGTACACAGGTACAGTTGCGTACAGTTGAATTTCATTATTATTATTTCATAATAACATATCTGTGATTACCTGTATGCGATAGCTTTTATTCTCAATACCTACTTGACAGTAAATATGGTATATTATTAATAAATAATAATAATGAAATTCAACTTCCTTTCGAAAGAATTTTTTAAGTTATGTATCGTAACCGTCCTTTATGCAACTGTATGAAACTGTACAAGAAAGGTGCGATACTTGAATTGTCGATATTTGGCGTTAAGTGATGATGAATACTGATATGAATCGGTAACGCATAGTTCTTAAACTTAAAGTGGCGAGACGTTTCTTTATAAAGGTTTTTCGCAGCATTCGATAAACATCTTTACCGGAAATAGCGCTAGAATACTTTATGTTTCGTTATGATGCTTTGCCCGCCGAAATTTATTTATCAAAAGAATGATATCGACGAATTACTAAATCGTTGACTAACTATAAAGGTCTGGATTTGTCTATATCGATGGATTAAGCTACTTTGCGCCTGGTTGTACGGGTTATAACGTAGGTACTATCAACGTTCTACTTTTATGGTCCCCAAGGTACGTTATAACCGGGTTGCACTGTATATTGCTAGCTGTTATATTTTTCCATACAAAATCAATAAGAAAGTGTTGAACTGAAAATTCGGAATCAGCTGTTGATTGTTTAATAACTACAGCTAATCCAATACTTTGAAATATGTATAAGCTTTCCCAAAGAATAATCGCTTTTTTTATTAAAACTACAGTGCAACCAGGTTATAACGTATCTTGAGGGGATTACAAAAGTTGAATTTTATAACCGATAGTACGTTATAACCAACATAAGAACCTTTCATATTAGTGAATGGGAGTTGAAAAAAGGTACGCTATAACCGAAAGTACGTTATAAAAGTGCACTTTATAAGCGGGTTGCACTGTCGTAGTTTTTCTTTTGAACCCGGCTGTGATAACCGTTGCATCGAATAACACGACGAACACAATCAAATTTTACACGAAACTCTTTCCACTTTACTGCAGGTTTGGGTGCGCTGATCCTTTGATTTTGACCAACTGCTCTCATAATAAGACTTAAAAATATACACATTACTAGAGTGAAACTTGCGATGTCTCAAAAACATTTTGGAGTAAGCAAGAGGCATTTCAAACGGCTGGTTGCAAAAAATTTGTCCGCATTGAATAATGGAGAAAACGTACAAAGAAATAAGGATGCTCATGATACCGTAGACAAATCAAATGAAAGTTTAGAAGCTTTCAGTAGCACATTTGATGATAATTTAAATTCACCTGAAAATAATGAAAGCACTGAATCTATAAGGCAAAGTGAAGCAGTTGAATATTTTTCAAATGAAACACTATAAGAGAAGCTTAGAATTCGGTCCATTCAGCATAGAATATCTCACGCAGCAGGGAATGATTTGCTTCTCATTTTAAATAGCCATGGAAATAATCTTCCATCATCGATGACCACTTTACTTGGTATAAAATCAAACCAAATTGACATTGTCGCAATGCCACCTGGAAAATATTTTCATTTTGGGGTAGAAAACGCATTGAACGGAATTAAATGTGATTTAGAAGGTGAAGAAGTGGTAATTGATATAGGAATCGATGGTCTTCCATTGTACAAAAGTTCTGCGACGACTTTATGGCCTATTTTAGGAGCAATCACCAATAATAAGAAAAAGAATGTTTTCTTAATAGGGACTTACGTTGGTCCTGGCAAGCCGTGTGATATAAACGTTTATCTTGAAGCCACAGTGGAGGAAATAAAACGTTTATACGATAACAAACTTAAAATTGACGAAAGAGTTTTCAGTATAAAAATAAGAGCATTTATATGCGATGCTCCAGCTAAAGCTTTCGTAACTGGAACACGTGGTCATACATCTGCTAATGGATGCAGTAAATGCACGCAAACTGCTCGTAGGATTAACAACCGATTAACTTACGAAGTTGGAATAGCCAGCTTAAGAACGGATGATGGTTTCTTAAAAAGAGCCGACCTAATGCATCATAAGGATTCCTTTCGAAATAATGCACATATTTTAGAAACAATTGAAATTGGAATGGTTTCCCAATTTCCATTAGATGTGATGCATCTAGTTGATTTGGGAGTTTTTAAGAAAATGCTGGTTAATTTTCTGGATGGAAACTTCAGTGGTAAAAAATTAACAAAAGTTGAAAAAGAAAACTTTGACAAACATGTCCGTTCCATGTCGTTATATATACCCTCTGAATTCACCAGAAAACCACGTAGTTTAAATGAAGTTCACCGTTGGAAAGCTGTGGAGTTTCGGCAAATGGTATTGTATACAGGAATTGTTTTATTGAAATATGTTTTGGATAAAAATATGTATGATAATTTTTTACTTTTAAGTGCATCTTACCGTTTACTCTCCTGCCCGAGAAACTGTACGAAAAATTTAGATGTTGTTGAAGATATGCTAAAGGTATTCGTACATAATTTTCAAAGCATTTATGGACAAAATAAAATAAGCTACAACGTTCATAACTTGCTTCACCTTGCGGAGTGCGTAAAAATATTTGGTAACGTTGACTCGTTCTCTGCGTACCGCTTCGAAAATTACATGCAAACTCTCAAGAAAGATTGTAGACAACCTACGAATATTTTGCAACAACTCAATAATCGAGCTAATGAGAGATTTTTTGCAAAAGATGTTAAAGACAAGATACGAAAAGAGACAAGCAATAGAAAGTACATTTCCACGGAAAATTTTTATCCGAACAAATTTTTAAAATCCAATAAAATCCCAGATAATTTTTGTTATGTGAAACCATTGCTACCATTGAAAGTTACAAGTTTTTTTAAAAATGAGGATGGACAAGAGTTTGTAAAAGGTTTCAGTTTTTCATTTATAAGCAATTTTTTTACTGAACCTATTGAATCGATAGAGGCACTAGGCATAACATTCGTTTCTAATATTAAAACTGAGGAATTACAATTCAAAGTAGAGGATGTATATTGCAAAGTAATGGCATTACCCTCTGATAATGGGTTTGTTCTAATTCCAATTTTACATCAGTGTTGATAGAAGTATGGATATTATAATTTTTCAAAATTTGTTTAAATAGTAAAAAATAAATTTTATTTTCAGAAAAAATGTCAGAAATCGAAGATAACGCCACTCCTGTATATAAATGCAATGCTTTTCTTGACCAAATTCCCATCCAATGCGGAAAATGTAAAAATTTAGGTACTTTTTTGTTGATGGTTACGTACATACCAGCGGCGTCTCGCCGCGAAAAGCTAGGTGTGCAGTCCTTTAAGCTTGTGTTACACTGTTCGCTTTTTCTCAGTTTTTTGCATATATTTTCGTGAAATGTATGGCGAGCTTGTAGAAAGCTCTCATTGATCATACAGTGTAACACAAGCTTAAAGCACTGCACACCTAGCTTTTAGCGGCGAGACGCTGCTGGTACATACATATTGAACGTAAAATACTTCCGTATATTATTTCAGAATCAGAAAATAATAATTTAAAAGCTGTAAATCAAGACTATTGCAACAAAATTGACGAAATAAAGGCAATATTATTGTGTCAAAATGAGTGTCTTGCAAGGCACTCAGCCATTCTTGAAAAATTGGCGCAAACGGTTATCCAACCGCGAATTGATTTAAACATTTTTCGAATTGGAAATTTGGAAGATATTGCAAGCGCCGAGGAGAAAATAAAGAGTATTCCTTTCCATGAATTTGTAAGGCAATTAATTATTACGTATTATATAATAAATATCAACAACGATTTTACAGGTTACCTATTTACATTCCATTACTGGAAAACAAGCAATCCGGAAATGTATTCCGTTATTTTTAACTGAAGAATTCCTGTTGGCCATAAACTGGGATGGTCAACAAAAGAAAATCCCGTTGAAAAAAAAAAAATTGTTTTCGCAATATGTATACGGTAAGATGATATTACTTTTATTCATTATGAAAATCAACATTTCTTTTACACAGATGCCGTGAAGGAGTTTTTATCTCGAGAGGAGTATGAAGAAGAAATGAGGATTGGAATCCGAGGCCAAAAAAATAAGTTTCACTATGGAAACCACGTTAAAAAAACAATAAGTAAATAAATCATAAAACAAATATAAAAATAAACAAAACTTGTTTTTCTCCGTCTCATCTCTTGTGTCCTGTTTTTTTTCTTATCTTTTCCAAGATCATATCTCTTACATCGTTTTTGAATCTTATTTCATGGGCTTATGTCTTTCATTCTTCGTAGGAAAATGAGGTCGATACGAATTTTATTATCCGTACATCGAATTTTATTTAGTGGTATTCTAGGTTATAGTTTTTATTTAGAACTAGTCGCGTACCGCGGTGCTATACAATCGAAACTACAAATCCAGCGGTTTCTAGTTTTGGTTCACGTTGCTCCATCGCTCCTGTTGATCCATTGCTCCTGTTAGTCCCGTTGCTCCCATTTCTCCCGTTTCCCCTTCGCTCTCGTTATTCCATCCTCTTTCCACCATCCTCCATCGTGTATCTATCATCCATCGTCCTCTCTTCCCTATCCTCTATCCCCTATTCAACATGCATCGTCCAACTTTATCATTTAGTAACAGGAATGCATAACTAATACTGGACGAAATGGCGCTAAACTATATGAAACACTCTCAAATGTTGGAATAACTCTTGTACCACTAATTTTCAAATGATTTTGTTAACGCAGAAACCTCAACAAATCACCAAAGTTTCATCGCAATCGCATGAATGGTTGGTTTTGGAGCGACCAACAACTGGACAAACATTCATTTTTATATAAAGAGATTGAAATTTTCTAAGGGCCGGTGACTCGGCCCTTTGAAATTATAATAATAACAAGAATAGTCCAATAATAACATCAAACATCAATAATTTCTTGTTCAGTTGAGGATGTTTCATTTTGGAAATTAAAACAGTTTCCAATTAATCAAGCAAAGCACTTTACAATAGCTTGGAAAAAGCACTTTGTAATTACTAAGAGAATGCGCTTTGCATTTGATAAGAAAAGCGCTTTTTAAGCGTTGAAATTATGGCCAGGCCCAAGCGCTTTATAAGCGTTGAAATTATACCGAGGCCCAAGCACTTTTTAAGCGTTGAAATTACAGCGAGGCCCAAGCGCTTTATAAGCGTTGAAATTATAGCGAGGCCCAAGCGCTTTATAAGCGTTGAAATTATAACGAGGCCCAAGCGCTTTATAAGCGTTGAAATTATAGCGAGGCCCAAGCGCTTTGTAGCAATGACATGCAATGTTAAATTTGAGTGAACGCAAAGCATGTTCAAAGCGGTTTGCTGTTTTAGCAAAGCGCTTGTATATCGATTATAAAGCGCTTTTCTTTTCGCTGGGTTCATACGAACTAACACAAACATCCATTATCTTGAGTACGGACAATGTGTGTTTCATTTGAAACCAGTACATATAAAATTTTTTCCCAGTTGTTTCGATTTTTCATTTTAAGGATCTCCACTAAAGTGGATAAACGCTGTATTTAGTTGACATTTCATGAGACATATCTCGATTCCGTGAAACGTCAATCAAAATCCATCTGCTACACGTATGCACACTAAAACTATGCCATTTAAGGAACCCGCGATTTTTTAAATTCGCAGGTTTTTAGTACTAAATATGTACCAAAAGTGGTCATTGTCCGTTCTCATGATAATGGATGTTTGTGTTAGTTCTTATACAGTGACTCTACCTAAAACAAGTGAAATTACCAAAAACAAATTTTTTTTTCAAGATAATCACTGCAACTGCCGATACAGTATCCATGACAACAGGGACGATAGATTCTTGGCTCAACAGTGTTCTAAGCGCATTTTCTTCACACTCAGATTCTAGTGCGGCAGCTGTAGATTTGGTTTGTGTTCCTTATTTCATTGCTGTGATTGATGCTTAACTAGAAAATCAGGCGCATAGCGGTTCGTTGTGCCAGTGTAATAATACGACTAGAAATTAAGCGATAGCAACTTTATTATTTTTCCGGCAGAAGTTCGGAACGGGGCTTATTCGGGGATGCGGCATATGTTACTATGTGACTGAAAACCTAACAAAAAGCGGTTAGAAAAGGGTGTAACATATGAATTAAATAATTGGGTCATATTCCGGAATGCGGTCTAGAGGTTCAAAAAGACAAAACTTAAAAATAGGTGATTATTAAACAAGCCTGGGGAAGTGAAAAGATATTCGATATCTGATCAGACCTGAGAAACATGGTGGAATTCATGAAAAAGTATACAACCACTTTACACCCTCTTAGGGGTCGAATTTCAAAAAATTTTGAAAACGCATTCTAGGTATTCATATGAAGAATCCGTATAATAAAAATGAACTCAATATTTCGAAAGACCTAGTAGATATGACGAAAATCGTGAAAATATATGCATTTTATATATACTGATAATTTTTTTTGCCCCCCCTTCTGAACGCCAATGAATATTCCTATTTTTTTTTATTAGAACTACTTTTCTGGTTAATTTACATATACGTACCGAGTTTCAACTTCCTAGCATAAGCCGTTCAAAAGTTAGGAAAATCAACCCCCACCACCGTACCATACTAACCCTAAAAAAAAATTTATTTTTCCACCATGCCACTATAATAGCTCCATCTAAATACCAAGTTTAAGCTTCCTATCAATATAGATTCTTAAGATATGAGCATCGGAGCTTTTTCTTTCTCACCCTTCCCCACCCTCACCCTCGACACCCACACCCCCAAACTTTTTTTCCCTACTAGGGTTCTATTAGGCCTACTTCTGGTAAGAATTTGAAGCATCCATCTTACACTGTTATTGAGATATGAAACGTGTTATTTTTGAAAAATTCTTATCCCCTCCACTTACGTACTGCCCCGCCCCCTTCAAAGATCTTACTTTGAGCAATCTTTATTTATCAAGCTTTATATAAACGAATTTTGTTTTTCTGGTGCCTCTGGTTTGGGAGATATCGTAATGTTAAGTATTTCACCCCCCACCCCCGTACGCAACTACCCCCACCCAAAAATTTTGTTTCAATCTACTCTCCTAGTATAACTACAGATATTTGTTAAGTTTTAATTGCTTGCTATTAACGGTTTAGGAGATATAGATTTTAGAATGTGTAGATCTCCACTTTTTTGCGTTTCGGACGCATTGCTTCCCCCTCCACTCCCACACCCCTTCACCCATATCATCAATTTCTTTGCAAATGGGTCCACTATCAAAGCCTTACAGAAATTTCAAGTTTCAGTCTCCTAACATAAGCGGTTGCTGAGATCTAGAAACCAAAATTTTTCGACTAAAACGCTTTTCCCACCTTCCCCCTCACACCCCCACCCCTGAAAATAATGTCAATTCAAGGGGTCTACCCAGTCTATTCCTAGAAAAAATTTAAAAAAGCTTTATTGTTTTGCGAGCTACGAGCCTTCAAAGGATTTTGGCGGTCGACGTACGGCGGACGGCGTACGGCGGACGGCGTACGGCGGACGGCGTACGGCGGACAGACGGAGTGAAAATTTTTATTGCTTTTTTCGTGTCTACTAGTCATGAAATGTACACAAAAAAATTTTGAAGGCAGCAAATTTTTTTTTTTTGAAAATCAATAACAATACTGTATTATTACTAATAAAGTAAAAGAATGTCATTGATAAATAAAAATTCCGTGAAATTTGATGATCTTGTAGTTGCACTGGCCCAACGATGCTTTACGCTAAATAAATAAATGTTAATTTTTTGAATATTGTTTCTACATCTTCTAGAATTTAAAAGAAATTTTGAAAAACACGGTCGATGGTAAAAATATTTTAAGCAATTATAATAAAAATAATTGTTTCATTAACCAAGAACGCCAATGTATCACCAAAGCTATTGCAGAGTTTTGGCTTAGCCTAGAAAGGCAAATAGTGAGAACAGACTACAAAATTGCTGCAGAGCAATTAAAAATTTTATTCCCGACCGAAGACGAGGTCTGTTACTCAAAAGTTTTGGATGAATGATTTGATCCTTATGTTTAATTTCAGAACGTTTATGTTGGAGAAAAAGGACAGCGCGGAAAATTAGCGGAGAAGTATTAAGGGCCAATGCAAGAAATACCAGAAGACTGGACTGATAAAAAGCCGGTATAATTTGAAAAGAAGGAACACATCAATTGATATTGAAAATAGTATAACTTCAGTAGAAAGTGAAGGTAACTTACGTTTTTTTTTTAAAAAAAATTCCTATGTCTCAAAGATTAATTGGATAATATCTATATATTAAAGTATTCATACTTTTTTTAAACCATTTTATTTATTTATTATGTTATAGATGTAAGAATTGATCCTGAAATAGAAAGCCATCAAATCTGGTTGTAAAATAACATTTCTCCTGAATCTCTGGTTATCGAGAAGTGGGGTATAATTTTCCAGCAACGTAGGCAGTAGATAATAGAAGGTGGAAACTCCAAGGATTTATTTGAAAAGTGGCCCATATTAAAACAAAAAATTGCAAATACTTTGGTAAATTTTATCTTTTTACTATCACAACTTTCTGTGCAGAAATTTTTTACTATGGATAGAGCTTGATTTTGAGAAAATATATCCCTCAAAAAATCTTTTGCTATTTACCAAATGGGCTACTTTTGAACGGGACATTACTGAAATTTATAAAAGGGAAGTCAAAGACGGGAAAAATAAAAGTTTTTGCGCTTTACTAAATGAAAATATCAATGAAAGTAAGTGACAATTAACATTTAAAAAAATTATCTAAATGAAATCATTTACAGACTCCAGAAATTGTATTTTAACAATTTTATTGAGTGCTATATTGAAACCGCAAATCATTAAGATTAAAGGCTATTTAAAGCAATGGAAGCCATCAATTCATGATGCCCAGTCTTCATTTGCAATTAATGTTGCGGTAAGATTATATAACTTGTTATTATTTTATATTCCTTTTTTTCATATTTTTATTTATTTTATTTTACCACCATCAACATAAAGAAGGAGGAATATTTGTCAAAGAAGCTAACGTTACAGCCAACAATAATTGTTGTAGGAGAATACGTTGAAGAACTCCATAGTTTCTACGTATATTTTAATGATATTTTCTATGAAGCTGAAACATTTTTAAAAGCCCTTTCGGTAACGTTTCAACTATACCAGGTCTTAAATTTGGAGTACGATCGGCAGTGTCGACAGGTATGGAACTTCGTTGAAGCATATTTCTTTGAATTACCAGTATCCGGAACTAAATCTCCTGCTTTGGCCACTCTTTTATCTTCTCTTAAGTGAAGTTAAATAAGTTTCATTTACTAATATTTACATACTAACTAACTAATATTTAATACTAACTAATAGCTATATATCTCTAAAAAATTAAATAATATATGCATTCATTTCAATTATGGAAAAACGTAAACTTCATTCATGCTTTCTTTGCAAAAATGTTTACAATGAAATCAATATTTACATACATCACTTAAAGCTTAAACACAAATTAAATGCCTCTTCAACTTTCAAATGTACCATTTGTCAACAGTCATTTCAATCGATCTACGCTTTCAAACGGCACATAATGAAACAACACAACGATACATTTTCAGAGTCGACAAATAAAAAATCAGAAGACTTGTCCAATTTTCAATTTGTTGAAACTTATAATGTCTTAAATTGTGATGAAGTTAGTGATCTTAATTCTGACTGCAATACCTTGAACTTAAACAATGCAGAGAACGCTGAGAATGCAACTTCAGAATTTGATAGGGCAAATAGTCTAGAAAATATTGACGTATTAGGCTTCTTATTAAACTTATATGGAAAAATGTCCCTTCCTAGAGTAGTAGCGTCAGAGATTGTTATTGCACTTCAATCTATGATTCTAGATCCAATAATACAATTTATGCAACAGGGGGTAGCTGAAAGACACGAACTAAATTTATGTCAAAAATTACTATCAAAATTAAACGATTTTATTAATTATTTTGAAAATTTAAAGTCAGAATATAAACTAAAAAAGTTTTTAACTGAACTGGATATTTATACTGAACCGGCAGAATTTGTTATAGATGATTGTACAACAATTCAAAATGTGTCAACGAATACAACGAAAGGAATATTGTTACCAATAAAAGAAAACTTAAGAAGATATTTTCAAATACCTAATGTTTTAAATTCAATGCTAGCACGTCTTAATCAGGTAGAAACAGGAACAGATATAACTAGTATTTGTCACGGAACAGTTTGGAAAAAAAGGTGAGAACTTTAAAAGGAAAAGTTGTTCTTCCATATATTTTATATCAGGATGATTTTGAGATAAATAACCCATTAGGTTCTAAGAGTAACGTACAAAAAATTTCAGCATTTTATTTAACATTCCCGTTATTACCTCCTTGTAGCTTATTGAAACTTGAAAATATATTTGTTTGTTGCTTGACGAAGTCATCAAGCCTTCAATATGGTACTCAGTTAAACTACGGACGCCTTTGTTCTGAACTAAAAGATTTGGAAGAACTTGGTATTTCGGTAAAAATAAACGGCGTTTGTCGAAGAATTTATCTTGTATTAGCAACGATCACCGGAGACAATTTAGGTCTCAACGGAGTATTAGGTTTTACAAAATATTTTACTGCCAATCATTTCTGTCAAATATGCAGGGTTCATAAAACCGTGAGTCTAAAGCTGGTATTACACTGTATGACCACGCTGTCAAATTGCAGTAATAAGTAATGCAAAATAGTGAATTTGACCGAATGAATACTGTAAGATTTATTTGTATTCGCCTACTTCGCATTGCATATTACTGCAATTTGACAGAGTGGTCATACAGTGTAATACAAGCTTAACTCAGACTAAAGAAGATTTAACTCTTCTGAGAAACGAGGAAAACTATCATAAAAATTTATCTGATGTTAATTTATCTTCGACAGGAATAAAGGAGCAATGTATATTTAATAGTTTAGAATCATTTAGTGTTACTGATATTGTCACCGTGGACATCATGCACGACCTCCTTGAGGGAATTTGCCATTGTGAACTTAGTCATATTTTAAGTTATTTCATTTCGGAAAAGAAATATTTCAGCTTGCAGGTTCTCAATAACAGAAAATTGAGTTTTAGATATTCTCACAATGATTTGTCCAATTTATCTGTAGCAATTTCGCCTTTGCATCTCAGTAATCGAAAATTTAAAATGTCAGCTAGTGAGATGCAATGCTTTCTTCATTATTTACCCTTATTTATTGGCGACTTCGTTCCAAGGGGTGATGAGGCATGGAACATTGTGATATTACTAATAAAAATAGTTGATTTAAGTTTATCGCCTTCTTTTAATGATGAACAAATCTCTAAATTACAACCAATAATCCACCAACATAATGAAATGTATTTGAGATTTTTTAACACGCACCTTTTACCAAAACACCACTTTGTTTTACACTACCCTACAATTATAAGAAAACTTGGTCCCTTGAAACGTCTATGGACAATGAGGCTAGAGGCAAAACATAGAGAATTAAAAACATATGCTACAGCTATAACATCCAGAAAAAATATTAACTTGAGCCTAGCAACTTAATTGCAACTGAATTTTGCATCTCAACTTTATGACAAAATTAATCGAAAAGAAAAATGTAGTACTGAATCTGTGAACGTGTTTGATTTAAGTGAAAAAATAGACTTTGGTAGCATCCATTCTGTTAATCTTTGTAACTTTAAAAAAGTTAGTTGCCTTAATAAACACACTGTTTAAAATAAATGATGTAATTCCTATCAGACAGTCAAATGCGTTCAATTTTTTTTTAATACATTTTATATGTTGTAAAAATGATTCTTTTATATTTGCATGTGAAGAATTAGTTGTTAACAATTTTGACACTCATTACTTTTGTTTTAATGTATGCAGAATAAACTTTTGACTATAATTAAAACGTTTGATATTAAATACCCACCAGTTCACTTAATTACATTACCAAATAAGAATTTAGTGATTAAAATAAAACCGCCTTTTTTGTAGTTATTAAAATAAAACCGCCTTTTTTGTAAATATAAATTATTAATAATACATATTATTACACATAAAAATTATGAATATATTATTTTTTTTAAAATGTATTACTTTACTTATTATGTTTATGTTTATTTTTTTATTAAACTGTGCAGTTCATAAAAGACCAAAAAGTAAATTAGGTAAGCTACCGAATCAGCATTGGCTAAACTTTCGAAATAAATTGGGTAAAAATCCTACTTAAGATTACGATTGTAATAGTTGACTTTCATTTCAATTCAACTAAATAAAACGGTATTCACAAACGGAAATCTAACTACATATTTCGTTAAATTTTCTACTTTTTCATTTGGTGAAATAACCAATTATTATTGGTTGCTCTACCTAAACACATTAGTAGGCTGAAAATGAATCATTTTCTTAAGGTGGCACTAGACATTTCATTAGGTCATATGGCCAATCTTTTCGTTCAGTGTGGAGAAACTTTCCTAGAGAATTACCTATAATATATGTAGATGTATTCACCTTGCTGGCAGAAATAACAATTATGAAAAACATGTTCAAAAGCAAAAACATTGACATTAATCTAGGAAATCATAAGAAAGAATTAAATAAAGCATTTCGCCCCAATTTACATAAGTTGGTTGAAGCAGCTATGACTATTCCTGTATGTTCGGCCGGTTGTGAAAGGAGCTTTTCAGCTATGCGACGCATAAAAACATGGTTAAGAGCCACTATGCTTCAAGACATATTTTTGAATTTAGCCATTCTGAACATAGAAAACGAAATAATTAAAACGAAAATAACGTCAGAGTGGGTTTTAAATGCTTTTGCTAAGGAAAAGTGTAAATTAAAACTTATATAAAATGCGTTCTTTAAGCGTTTGGCAAACCTTCAAGAGAAATCTTTAGCCCAAGTACAGCGAATTGTTTAATTGGTAAAGGAAACTAATTATAAAAACTAGTTGGAGATTATAACCAATTACGATATATTTCAGATACGACGCGTCTTCTTTCTCTCTCCTGAGGTGATCCTATTCATTAGCTTTTGCAGGAGTGGCAGGATGATATTGCGGAGCAAGAAGAAATTGAATTATTCTTTTCTAACCAATGCTTGGCGTATAAATGATATTTTGTGCATACATTTTATGTTTATGTTTTGGAATTTGACGAAGAATGAAATTCTATAATGAATTTCGACCTTCCAGTTAATATCGCCTAACAAAGCTTCAACTTTCAAAAGGCTTAAATTTAATGAACATTTTCATTCAAGTAAAATAATTTATATGAATGTGCTTAATTCTTAATTTTATGCAATATATTATTATTATATTTTATTTGTTTGTATTTTAGATACAATTCTGTTGAAAAGCCACCCACAATCCCAAATATGCGTGATGTAATATAATTAATTATAATTTTTACGCTGTCTTACGATTACGCCTGATTGTGGTGACCTACTAGACTATTATTATATGTACACTTTTTTAATATAGATAAGGGAACCAATACCACAGATGAGTGATTTTCACTAACACTGTACGTACTGTACAACGTTTTAATTGGCATTATATACGCATCAATTGAACTTTTGGCCTGCCCCTCCCCCCAGACAAAAATCCTAGTTACGCCAATGCGTGTCGTGTCGTAATAGTGTGCTACAAGCTTCAGAATGGGCCATACCAAGCTCACCCACCTACATTTGATTACGAAGGACCCACCACCAATTTGTGACCACTGCAGAGTTTGCTTAACTTTTAATCACTAGAATGTCCAAAAATTTTCAACAATGATTTTAGAGTAAAATTTAGAACCTATATAAGATAACTGTTAAGCTATTCTAAAAATAATATAGAACTCCAACCTCTCTAACAAAATTTAGGAAATTGTGAACATAAAACTTTACCAACTTAAGAATATAATTTTAAATTTTCAAATTAATAGTATAATTTTAATTTAATTTACGTAAATATACTATATAACACATTTATACAATTTTGTCTGAATTTAGGAATACAATTTAATAATATTAAGCTGATGGTCTTTGTAACTAGTGCTTAAGAATAACTGTGTGTATTTATAAGCCTTTTATTAAAATATAATAATAGTAATAATAATAATAATACAATGCTTAACTGATCACTACAGGTTTTTCAGAACTAATCGAAAAGGAGAAATTCATTATCGTCGAGTAGATTATTTTTAATCCTTCAGGACGAATAACAAAGTTTCTTAACCACGAAAACAAAACTCAATTGAGTGCAGTTACTTGTCGTCTTTCTTCGACGTTAGCTTAATGATGCGGAAGTCGAGAGATAAGTCAAAAGGATGACTTTATTTTATCGATATAATCGGCTGTTGAATCATATAATGGAGTTAACAGCTTGAAAACAGTAGGGCGGAAGTGAAATTAGCACTGCTTCCATTGGAGATGAGCGAGATTTAAAAGTGTTATATTTTAAATAAAGACATCCGCGAAAGACATTCTACGTTAGTGATAAAAGATAAACACTTTCCGCTTCGAGAATTTTTAATTTCCCGCGAGTGCTACCAGTGGGATTTTTCATGGCATTGTTTCCGAAATATGTATGTATGGCTGTGTGCATTTAGCTCAGGTGCAAGTAATAGTTGATGACTCTATTCTCGTTTAAGGTTCGCATGAGTCAACATCTTTTTTTCTCTCTTCCCTTAGTAATTAAAAAAATTTATAGGTATAGCGCACAGGTGGACGTTGCTATTGCAATTAAGAACTATAGAGAAGATTGCTTGCATTTTTTTTTACAATTGTTCTGAACTTTCTTTTTTAAGTTGAAGGGACGAGTAACTAATGCGATGTAACCTCTATGCTCTGTATGGTAGGATAACTTCGAATAATATGGTATATGCGGGTAAAGTGGTATAGTGGCATATTTCCATTATTCATGATGTTATGATAGCACTGTTCTCGTGATCAGGGGTGTTGTTAACATTATATATCATGACAGCTTCCAGCACGATCATTAGTTAAGCAGTTTTTCAGAGTAGTTGGATAAAGAAGCTCGAACAGTGATTTCACAATTTTTTTCTCGATTAATAAACTGTAATTTTAAAGCCGAAAATCGACGGTAAAAATAAATTATTTATATTATATGCATAGTGAATTGTATTGTTACATATTTATTGGGGTTAGTTTTCTGATTCTTTATCCTTTTAATTTTTACGATAGAATTAATGTTACAACTTGCCTTCGGACAATGTGATATACCATGTGGCGGTTATTGTAGTATAACTTTTCTTATGCTTTTGCCATACATAAATTTAAACTATGAAATTGGTATCACGAATTTGGTTCTACTATGTCTAATATTTATGTATACTTGCAGTGCTTTTCCGTTGGCGTTTGGCGCCCTGGTGCAGATTTTCAGTGGCGCGCCTTAAATTTGTAAAGAATTGTAAAATAAAACATACTGATTACTTTATTATTTTAATAATTAAGTATTGTGATTGATTTTTAAAAAAAAAAAATTTGCTACCCTCAAAATTTTTATTTTCACGTTTCAAAGCTAGTAGACGCGAAAAAAGCAATAAAAATTTTTAGTCCGTCTGTCCGCCGAACGCCGTACACCATACGCCGTACGCAAGATCGTTTGGAGGCTCGTAGCTGCCAAACGATTTGAGACATTAGATTTAAATTTTTTTAACGAATAGACGGGGTAGGCTCCTTGAAGTGATCAAATTTTTAGGGGTGGGGGTGTGAGGGGGAAGGAGGGGGAAGTGTTTTAGACCGAAAATTTTGGTTTCTAGATCTCAGTAACCCCTAATGTTAGGAAGCTGAAACTTGGAATTTCTTTAGAGCTCTGATAGTAGACTTATTTGCAGAAAAATTGTCAGTATTGATCAAGGGGTGTGGGAGTGGGGGGAATTGTAATGCGTCCGAAACCCAAAAAAGGCGAGAAAGACACATTCTAAAATCCATATCTCCTAAACCGTTAATGGCACACTATTCAAACTTAAAAAACAATTGTTATGCTGTTATACTAGGAGAACAGAATGAAGAAAAATTTTGGGTGGGGGAAGTTGTGTATGGGGTTGGGGGTGAAAAACTTTAGATTACGATATCTCATGAACCAATTGCTCTAGAAAAATAAAATTCGGTTTGGGTATAAGGGTCGACAAATAAAGATTGATCAAAGTAAAATTTTTTAAGTGGGAGGTGGAGCATAGAAGTGGAGGGGTTGAGAATCAACTAGAAAAGTAATTGTGATAAAAAAAAGTTTCAGTATTCATTGGCGTTCAGAAAGGGGAGCAAAAAAAATTATTTGTAAATATAATAAAAAATCTGCCAACAATCTGGGCGTAACTTTATTATTTTTCCGGCAGAAGTTAGGAACGCGTTCAATTCTGAAATGCGGTGTAGGCTACTATGTGACTGAAAACCTATCAAAAAGAACAAGATCATGGAAGTTAAAATCTGATTGGATCTGAGAGATATGGAATAGTTTATGAAAAAGTACACAATCACTTTACACCCCCTTAGGGGTCAATTTTCAGAAAATCTTGAAAAAGCTTTCTTGGTATTCATACGGAGAATACATAAAATAAAATTAAGTTCATTATTTGGGACGAGGTAGATATGTTGAAAATCGTGGTAAAATATGCATTCTATTTTCACAGATAATTTTTTTCACAATTACTTTTCTAGTTGATTTACATATACACACCGAGTTTCAACATTGTAGCTTAAGCCGTTCCATATATAGGAAAAACACCCCCACTTGTACCAAACTACCCTTAGGGGTCGAATTTCAAAAAATCTTGAAAACACAATCTAGGTTCTCATACGAAGAATTCGTAGAATAAAAATGAATTCAATGTTTGGAAAGACCTAGTAGATATGACGAAAATCGTGAACATATATGCATTTTATATTTATTGTATTTACAAATAATTTTTTTTGCCCCCCTTTCTGAACGCCAATGACAATTCAATTTTTTTATTATCACAATTACTTTTCTAGCTGGTTTACAAGTACACACCGAGTTTCAACTTTCTAGCATGAACCGTTTAATAGTTAGGAAAAACACCCCCTACCCCCGTAGCATACTACCCCAAAAAAAAATTATATTTTTCCAACATTTCGCTACTATAGCTCTATCTAAATACCAAGTTTAAGGCTTATATCATTACAGGTTCTCAAGATATAAGCATCGGAACTTTTTCCTTTTCACCCTCCCCCTCTACACCCTCAACCTCAAAACTTTTTTCCCTACTAGGGTTTAATTAGCGCTACTTCTGGTAAAAATTCTAAGCATCTATGTTATACTGTTCTTGAGATATGAAATGTGTTTGATTTGAAAAATTCTCATCCCCTCCACTTCTATGCTCCACCTCCCACTTATGAAATTTTACTTTGATCAATTTTTATTTGTCAACCTTTATACCCAAGCCAAATTTTATTTTTCTAGAGCAATTGGTTCATGAGATATCGTAATCTTAAGTTTTTCATCCCATACACAACTTCCCCCACCCAAAATTTTTCTTCATTCTGTTCTCCTAGTATAACTACAAATATTTCTTAAGTTTGAATAGTGTGCCATTAACGGTATAGGAGATATGTATTTTAGAATGTGTCTATCTCGCCTTTTTTGGGTTTCGGACGCATTACATTTCCCCCCACTCCCATACCCCTTGATCAATATTGACAATTTTTCTGCAAATGGGTCTACTATCAGAGCTCTATAAAAATTCCAAGTTTCAGCTTCCTAACATTAGGGGTTACTGTGATCTGGAAACCAAAATTTTCGGTCTAAAACACTTCCCCCTCCTTCCCCCTCACACCCCCACCCCTAAAAATTTGGTCACTTCAAGGCGCCTACCCCGTCTATTCGTTAAAAAAATTTCAATTTAATATCTCAAAGCGTTTGGCAGCTACGAGCCTCCAAACGATCTTGCGTACGGCGGACGCCGTACAGCGTACGGCGTACGGCGTACGGCGTACAGACGGACTGAAAATTTTTATTGCTTTTTTCGCGTCTACTAGTTATGAAACGTGAAAATAAAAATTTTGAGGGTAGCAAATTTTTTTTTTTAAAAAATCAATCACAATACTTAATTATTAAAATAATAAAGTAATGTAAAATGCATATATTTTCACGATTTTCGTCACATCTACTAGATCTTTCCAAATATTGAATTCATTTTTATTCTACGGATTTTTCGTATGAATACCTAGAAAGTGTTTTCAAGGTTTTTTGAAATTCGACCCCTAAGGGTAGTGTGGTACAAGTGGGGTGTGTTTTTCCTATATATAGAACTGCTTAAGCTACAATGTTGAAACTCGGTGTGTCTAAATGAACTAGAAAAATAATTTTGAATAAAAAAAAAACGAATATCTATTGGCGTTCAGAAGGGGGGCAAAAAAAATATCTGTGAAAATAGAATGCATATTTTCCCACGATTTTCGACATATCTACTACCACGTCCCAAATATTGAATTTAATTTAATTCTATTTATTCTCCATAATTGACCCCTAAGGAAGTGTAAAGTGATTGTGTACTTTTTCAAAAATTATTCCATATCTCTCAGATACAATCAGATTTTCACTTCCACGATCTTGTTCTTTTTGATAGGTTTTCAGTCACATAATAGCCTCCACCGCATTTCAGAATTGAACGCGTTCCTAACTTCTACCGGAAAAATAATAAAGTTACGCCCAGATTGTTGGCAGATTTTTTTAAATGCTGTTATGTATCGAAATTTATTTCAAAGGTAAAAAAATAACCATATAGAGAGGAGATATGTATGTGTATTAAACAATTATCTTCCTTCGTGCTTTAGAAGCTGCAAATTTATATACTATACTATCATAATCAATTGAATTTGCGATTTCTTTGCGATTGAGATGATGGATAATTCGCTGAGTCTGTTTTGATGCATTCCATTTCGATGATATGTTTTGATCAGCTTCAGCTTTGAAAATGAGCGTTCTCCCGATGCCACCGAAACTGGAATTGTTAACAAAAGACGAAAAGCAATCATTGCGTTGGGCACTAAATTCTCCATGCCACGCGTTTGAATGGCATTTAGTATATCGATCGAATGAACAATTTTATCATTTTTGATCAAAGTGGAAATCAATCTCTGAATTTCCTCCATGTTGAAGAACAGCTTCCAACATTTGACACGATTCCAGCAAACTTCCGTTAATTCTGTTTGCTTCGTAGTTTTTGAAATCATATAAAAATAAAAATAATTCGTTGTGCTTCTTCAGTGCATTGAAACGGTCAGTAATTGAATTCATCGCAGATTCGATAATTGTTTTTCGTGTCCCGGCGAGAAGCGGTACCCAGCGCGAACGATTCCAAGCGCTTCGCTGTAAAGCGCTTAAGGAGAACTTTAATGAAACAAAAATGAAGCACTACATATCGAAGTAGTTGGTCCTTTATCACATATAAAAAAATTGCTAAAAAAAATGTAAGAAGTATTGACTCCTCCTTGATATAAATGCAAGGCGCTTTAGAAGCGCTATAAAAGTTGTTGGAGAGATGCAAGATTAGATTATATATTCCCGTTTTTTATTTTGCTACTGGAAAAAAGAAGTAGCAAGTTGTATTACTCTTTCATATAAATGCAAAGTGATTTGAAAGCATTCTGAAATGTTAAATTCATATGAAATGTTAAATTTATATGAACGAAGAGCGTCTTTGGAGCACCTCCCTGCTGCAAAAAAGCGCTCGTTAATGCATTTGCAAGCGCTTCATTTCCCATTGGGTAGATTCAGAGGTTTTGGAGTGTTTTCTAGCTGAGTCCATTTCGTGGAAATACTGCAGTTGTGTTTTGTTCAGTTTGTGTTTTTTGGTTCGAGACAAAGTAAGTTCTCCATGCGCTTCAAGGCCGGTTTACATGACGAATGCAAACATTTTTTGTTGAGATTGTGAGGGAGCTAGCTTATCGAATTTTCAATGGAGTAGAAAGCAACCACTGCAAAAATGACATTCACACAAATATCGTCAAAATTTTTTGCTGGATATAATATCTGTTCGTTTCACTCCTGATCAGTTTCTCATTAGAGATTTTCCTTCTCCCTCACAATCTCAGTAAGAATTGTTTGCATTAGTCATGTAAAGGCTGGTTTACAAGATGAATGCTGAATGTTGACGATATTTCTGTGTCATTAGAATTTAAAAAATATGACTGAGTACTCCAATGAAGAATATGAGGACATTATGTTTATTTATGGAGACCCATGTGATCAAATTGACCTTGACTCAGCAGTGATTTGGTCCAAGGGCACATACTGGACCCAAAACATATGCCAGTAGTTGCAGCTCTGGCACCACTACTAAGCCTGTGCTGTGCCGTTCAGCTTTTAGTAGAGTATGGTGTAACATATGAACTATATAATTGGGTCATATTCCGGGATGCGGTCTAGAGGTTGAAAAATATAAAACTTAAAATTATGTGATTATTAAACAAGCCTGGGGAAGTGAAAAGATAATCGATATCTGATCAGACCTGAGAGATATGGTGGAATTCATGAAAAAGTAAACAACAACTTTACACCCTCTTAGGGGTCGAATTTCAAAAAATCTTGCAAACACTTTCTAGGTATTCATATGAAGAATCCGTAGAATAAAAATGAATTCAATATTTGGAAAGACCTAGTAAATATGACGAAAATCGTGATAATATGTGCATTTTATATTTGCTGATAATTTTTATTGCCCTCCCTTCTGCACGTCAATGAATATTCGAATTTTTTTTTATCAGAATTACTTTTCTGGTTGATTTACATATACGTACCGAGTTTTAACTTTCTAGCATAAGCCGTTCTAAAGTTAGGGAAAACACCACCCACCCTCGTACCATGCTACCCCTAAAAAAAAATAATTTTTTCACCATGCCACTACTATAGTTCTATCTAAATACGAAGTTTGAAGTTTATATCATTACAGGTTCTTAAGATATAAGCATCGGAACTTTTTCCTTCTCAACCTTCCCCACCCTCACCCTCTACACCACCACCTTCAAATTTTTTTCCTTTACTAGGGTTCTATTGGACCTACTTCTGGTAAAAATTTGAAGCATCTATTTTCCACTGTTATCGAGATATGAAAAGTGATATTTTTGAAAAATTCTTATCCCCCCCACATCTATGCTCCCCCGCTCCCTTCAAAGATTTTACTTTGATCAATCTTTATTTATCAAGCTTTATATCCTATCCGAATTTTGTTTTTCTGGTGCCATTGGTTTGTGAGATATCGTAATGTTAAGTATTTTAAACCCCACCCCCGTACGCCACTCCCTCCACCCAAAAATTTTATTTCAATCTACTCTCCTAGTATAACTACAGATATTTGTAAAGTTTTAATTGCGTGCCACTAACGGTTTAGGAGATATAGATTTTAGAATGTGTCGGTCTCGACTTTTTTGCGTTTCGGACGCATTATTTCCCCCTCCAATCCCACACCCCTTTACCCATATCAGTAATTTTTTTGCAAATGGGTCCACTATCAAAGCTCTATAGAAATTCCAAGTTTCAGCCTCCTAACATAAGCGGTTGCTGAGATCTTGAAACCAAAATTTTTCGTCTAAAACGCTTCCCCCACCTTTCCCTCACACCTCCTCCCCTGAAAATAATGTGAATTCAAGGGGTCTACCCAGTCTATTCTTAGAAAAAAATTTAATTTAATAGCTCAACTGGTTTGAGAGCTACGAGCCTTCAAAGGATTTTGGGGTGGTCGACGTACGGCGTACGGCGGACAGACGGAGTGAAAATTTTCATTGCTTTTTTCGTGTCTACCAGTTATGAAACGTGGAAAAAAAATTTTGAGGGCAGCAAATTTTTGAGGGCAGCAAATTTTTTTTTTTTTTAAAAATCGATAACAATACTGTACTATGAATAATTAAGTAAAATTACGATACACTATTTCTTAGATACAGCCGATTTAAACTTTTGAACAGAATTATTAAAGTTAATTTGACTGTAATTATCGTTAAAAATGCATGAAGGAGATGTGATTGGTTCATGTTGGCCGTAATTTGTCCTATGTTATGGAATATCCAGCAAAACATTGTCTCTCAAGGACCGAAATGGAACTTTGAAAGTAATGGCTTCCTGCTATGACGAGGAGTTAATATCACCAGAAACTACCTTGAATGCAAAAACAGTTCTAAGGATCTCTCGTCTATCAATCAACGACTCAATCGGCCGGAGCTTAAGACGCTCATGGTAAGGAGGCAGATGCAGTGGATCTTACCAAGGAAGACCTTTAAGTGCGAATCGCAAGAATCTTCTCTGAACCGACTCAATTCTATTTATGTGAACTTCATAGTGTGGAGCCCATACCGGGCAGGCATATTCCAGAATAGAACGGACGAAAGTGCAGTACAACATTGTTGTAATATGCGGATCATTGAATTCCTTGCACTATCTTTGCACAAAGCCCCAGACAGAGCTATCCTTATCGACAATATAATCAAAATGGTCATTAAAAGTAACATGTGTATTAAAATATACACCTAAATCGTTCACTTTGTCAGTTCTATATAATGGGTTTCCTTGTAAGCTATAATCAAAAGTAACTAGAGTTTTCTTTTTTTGAGAATGATACAGCGATACATTTGCTAATATTCAAAGGCATACAATTAAGTGTACAGTCATAAAACCGTTGCAAGTCACTCTGAAGAAGAGAGCAATCAACCACATTGGTTACATTACGAAAAATCTTTGCATCGTCAGCATACATTAAAATTTAAGAGTGGGAGAGAACCGAACTCACGTCATTTATGAACAGGATAAATAAAAGCGGACCCAAATGGCTCCCCTGAGGTTGTTGTTGTTGTTGTTTGGTGTGGGGAAGACACACTAAAAGGCGAGTCTTGAGCATTCAGGCCACCTGGTCCATTATACTCGAATCCCCAGTCACTACTCGAACTTTTTCGTCCTCCTCACGAATTTCAAAAGCTCAGGTAGCGAGCGAGAACGGAGTTCCTCCATCCTCATGACATCGACGCCGTATACATGCATTCTTGCAAAAGAGTAAGCTGGGCACTCGAGAAGAAAATGTTCCGTCGTGTCGTCGCTCTCGTCACAAGCAGTGCACATGGGGTCGTCAATGATTCTCAATCTGACCATGTGTAGGCCACACAAGTTATGCCCTGTGAGAACACCAACCATACTACATACATACATTCCTTTCTGCTCAATTTGAGAGGAAAAGCAGAGGTTCGTCCACTTGGTCCCTCAACAAGGTTTCTGGTCTGCCGCATTCTCGGTAAAAGCCGCCATCTCTCAATGTATGATTTACTCACCCACTCATCAACGGCAGCCCTAACGGAGGCAACAGGCACACCGAAAACTGGCTCTGGTCCAACCAAGGCTGACTCCGATCCGGCTTTTGCTAATGCATCCGCTATTTCATTGCCACTTTTACCTTGGTGACCCGGAACCCATATGAGCATTAAGTTATTGAATCTGCCAACGGAGTTCAACCGCTCTTTACACTCACGTACCATCTACGAAAAGACGATTGGATTATCTAAAGATTGTAGAGCGCCCTGACTGTCACTGCAAATGGAGATCATCCTGCCTCTCCATCTTCTCTCTATAATCCATTCTACTGCCGTAAGGATCGCATATACTTCAGCCTGAAATACCGAAGAATGTTTTCCTAGGGCGAAAGAGTACCTGAGATCTTCAGTCTGCAGGTACATTCCAGCTCCAGACCCTTTTTCAGTCATTGATCCGTCCGTATAGAATATATCAGTGAATCCGCTAGGCAGAGCGGACTGGTTTACCCACTCCTCCCTGCTCGGGATCTCTACCTGATATCTCCTTTTGATCATACATGTCGAAGTCATAGCATCCGAAGGCATATCGAAGATGGGGTTCTCAGACAACCTTCGGGCCATTTCTCCATGACCCTTGCAATACCATTTTCTCCACAGGCCCAGTCTCATCAGTCTGTGGGTAGCTCTCATTGCTTCTGCCTGAACTGTGGCAAATTGAGCAGCGCATCGAGTGCCGCACCCGGTGTAGTACGCAAGGCTCCTGTAACACCGATGCAGACGGTCCTTTGTTTAGCGAGACTAGCTCGGATGTATGCACATTCGGACTTAGTCCACCAAACCACTGATGCATAGATTAGGATGGGTCTTATAATGGCTGTATATAGCCAATATACCATTGAAGGCCTAAGACCCCATGTTCGCTCAAAAGCTCTCCAGCACTGCCTCTACTGAGGTACTCCAGACGTATTATGTATATCGGATGAAAGAGCTCCACGAAAACACACGTTTTGAGTGCGATTAAGTAGATACGAACGGATCCAATAAATAAACGTCACTGGAAAACCAAGTAATTGAAGCTTATAAGTCAGGATGGAATGACTCATTTTGTCGAACGCCTTACTGAAATCGGTGTAAATGTAGTCCACCTGATTCCCACCTTCAATTGCATTAATGGAAAAATTTGTAAATTCTATTAAGTTTTTGGTAGTAGACCTACCCTTAGTCAATCCATGTTGGGATGGACTTATGAGTGATTTGCAATGAAAATTCATTACATCACAAACAATAGCCTCAAAAAACTTCGAAATACAAGAAAGGTTGGCGACAGGCCTATAATTTCGTACATCCATTCTCTTACCTTTCTTAAATAACAGTATAATAGTAGAATATTTCCATGAACTAGGAAATACCCCTGAACGAAGAGAAGAATTGAATAAATAGCACAAAGGTGCTACTAAGGAAGAGCTGCAGCGCTTTAGAACGTTTGGAGGGATGCCATCTGGACCAACGGAAAAACTATCAGCAATATTTGAGATAAATTTCAAAACTGTTGCTTCGTCAATATAGAAATCCTTCATCTCCAAAGAAGTAGAAGGAAACTTTGTCAAGTGTTCATGATCCTTAAAACTATTATCACAGTTAGAAGAAGTGAAATCCGCACGAAAGTAGTCCCCAAAAAAGTTGCTAATGACTGAAGGGTCATCGCTGACCCCATCATCAAAAGACATAGAAGCAGAGTATCCGTCCGAATTCCTTTTTGAATTGACGAAATCCCAGAACCGCTTAGGTTTGTCCCTAATCGATGATTTAATAGTATTGACGTTTGAAGTATACGCCGTACTAGACCGGCTGATAAACAGGTCGCGTAAGGTTGAATAAGAAACGTAGTCTGAATCGATCCTAGAGAGTCAATATTTCTTCCAAGCTTTCGTTTTTAAATTTTTTAGGGGTATTAGGTCGTCGTCAAACCACGGAAAACGTCAAGGCTGTCTAGACGATGTGATCGGTACACATCGCGTGAAACTACGAAAGATTGTGTTATACAAGTTTAAGGTGGCAGCCAATCACATATCGTGATGTCGCGATTTAAAGCAGAAAAATCGACTTTACTAAAATTGTAGCCATATGTTATTTCCGAAGGAAATAAGTGATTAACTCGTGCATCAAAATTAAAAATAACGTGAAGTGCTGGATGATGGTTCTTATCCGGTAATAGTGGTGAGGCACAGTGATTGACTGTGGTTTGGGTCACATCGGAAGAGAAAACAAGGTCCAAGTATCGTCCAAAGGTATTTGCTCTCGTATTGATCTGGTGCAATCCTGTTGAAAGCATGCAGTCCAAAAATTGTACATCCTGCCTAGGACATGAGGTGAAGGACGGAATAAGGCTGTCTTCATCTCCAGATCGGGACCACGATACCAGTGGTAAATTAAAATCTCCGAGAATAAGTAGTTCATCGCAAGGACGCATAAGATTGCAGATCCTATCCGTAGCGTTAAAAGCGGATTTATAGACAGCAGATAACGCACACGGAGGGATGTACGTCGTGACTATGAACAGCTTTTTGTCACTTAAAGTCAGCGCAACGCAGACCAACTCGGTGATGTTAGCTTCTGGAATATCAATTACTTCAGCGGTGAATTTCCGATTTATTGCACAAATCACTCCACCGCCAACCGGAGCGTCCTGGATGTCAAGATGACGATCACGACGAAAAATCTGATAATCACCACCAAACAGCTTGGCGTCTCTTAAGTTTTTGCAAAGCCACGTTTCAGTGATGCAGACAACGTCGAAACAAGAGGCAGCGGCAGAGATATACAGTTGTCTAGTCTTAGAACGTATGCCACTTACGTTGCCGTAGTACACCGAGATCGAATCAAGTTTTTTGGCCGAGTAACATGATGCGCGTTGCGTCGATGAGGGACGAATTCACTAATAATCGCTGAATGAGGCAAGCAGTTTGATCCTACAACTGTTTCCAAGACGGACGACGGCAGGACAACTCTGAACATTATTTTTTGGGTTCTTCCTTGATTTCCTTATTGACTTCGTCTTCGCAGTTTTCATCATTGCAAGTGGAGTCCTAATATTCTCCTTATGCCCACGTCCGGTAGAACGAGGAGAACTACAGTCATTCTGCGTCTCAGTGATATTCTCCGTAGTGGAAATGGGAGTTGTAGAGGTTTGGGTCTGACAACGAACACTAGACCTTTCCGGAAGCAGGCTTCTGAGTTGCTCGGCCTTGTCAGCTTTTCCTACAGATAATTTGATGTCACAGACATCACTGTAGATCGTGTCAAGTCGTGTCGAGTAAGATCAAATATATCGACGGATGAATCCACCCTGGTAGGGCCAATGCAGTGATGATCAGAAGATACATAGTCACTAAGATTATGTAGAGCGGAATTCAATTTACCTTCGTATAGAGAGATTTTTTTGGTTACAAGTCATGCTGTACCATGTTGCAGTTGGAATAAATTTTGTCAAGTTGGGTTCCATAATCCCGGAAGTCGTCAATGTAATTAGTAATGTTTACTAAAGCGTCACTCATGTTATTCACTTTATTGGCAATGAAAGTGTAGTCACTTTTCAAATCTTCCAAAGCATTATTGGCCGTATCAAGGCGAGTGGATGTAATGTTTAGTAGCCTCAAGATGTGACATGGCTTCACGGCAGTACATTCTACACATGTGAAACCACTGTAAAATATCAAATTAGATTTAATTTTAGAACAATCAAGATGGAAATCTCTTCCACAAATTTCATCACAAGATACCCGATGATTATCAGTGATTACGAGCATGCAGGTGCCAGAAGAATTGACTGAGCGTTACATTTTCGTAGAAAGACCGGCAGAAATACTACGAAAAATCAAGTCAACCTTTTGGAGTTTTTCGCAGATGAGAACGAACGATGATAAAAAATTAATAAAAAAAAAAATTATTACATTAGAGTAAAATCACATTCACTTTTAAAGCACTCTTAACGTTACGAGATAATTGTATATGCATAGGATCAATTTCAATTATTATCAATTTTTATTAAAACTAGCAGCGTACCGCGGCTACGCTCACGGTGTTCCATCGCCACTGTTACTCCTGTCTCTCCTGTGACCTTTGTGATGTGAAAGACTCCTAAATTTCAGGAAGGTGAGCTTGGCCTTCTGTGACTGGATGGCTACGTGTTCATTAAATATGATTAAGGAATTAAAATTTATACCGAGATATATAATCGTATTTTCCAGGATTTAAAGGTGAAAAGTCACTCTTTCAAGTGCTAGCTATAGGTCTAAGTTCGCAGAATAAACAACTGTGTCATTGGCGTACTATAGCGCACGGGAATGGATAGGCGACGAGCCCAGCACGTGAGGAAAGTCAAGCATATCTAAATTGTATAGCTTGGGGCCTAGAATCGACTCTTGAGGGACTCCCTTGGCTACGGTAACCAAGTCCGATTTCGCCTTATCCAGTTCCACATATAGAGTTCTATCCCTAAAGAAACTGAAGATGCACTTAATAATCAATGACGGAGCGTTAATCGATAATAGTTTAAGAAGGATACCGTCCGGCCAGACCGAATCGAATGCCTTACTAACATCTAGGGTGCAGAGGACCGTGGCCTTCTGACCCCTAAGGTTATTGGTAGTATCGTCGTGGATTTTGAGGAGAGCATGCTCCGTTGAGTGCGCTCGACGGAAACCAAATTGCTCGTCAGCTAGAATAACCTTTTCCAAAAAATTTTCCCAATATTGGATAGCATAGAAATAGGTCTAAAATTGTCAATGAAACAATCAGTAAGTACCCTTTTTCCTTATTGGGATTAACTTGGCTATCTTCCATTGAGAAGGAAAGAACCCGATATTCAATTAGCTATTCAAAATTGTTAGGAGAAAGTCCACGGCCTTATCAGAGATCTTTTTAAGTACAAAGTTAGAAAGGCCGTCCGGGCCAGACGATTTTTTCCCCTTTAGAGATTTTAAAATAGACTTGAGATCCTCAAAAGAAATGGAAGGATTTGACCCCACTTCGTACGCTGAGGCGATATCCGGGGACATAAAAGAGGGTTCAAAACCACAATAAGAATTCTCTTCTAAAATGGAACTGACTGAGCGTCTGACCAGACTAAATAGTGGGTCGTCTCTAGCATTGAAGCTATCCATGTAAAGGGATTCGTAGTGGGCCCTAAAGGCTTCCAACTTATCGACCTGGTCCGTCAGACAAATGTTACCAACCTGGACATTGCCGATATTAGACGGATTCTTACCCCCAATAATTTTATTAAGTTCCCGAAATGTCTCGGGCCCAGGTTTTAGGAGTGAAAGTTTTCTTTGGAACTCCTTGTTAAAGTGGGCCTCGACGGGCGAACTAATTTTTTTAGTGATGAGTCTAATGTCCCTTGCAATATCCGCGCATTCTTGACTTCAGGAGTTATTATTGGTCTCGAAACACCGTTTCAGACATATCTTCCAAATACGTCTTATTCTGAATAAATCCTTAATATATTCCGTGAGTTTATATTATTAGAGGTGTGCCTGCTAAGGACCGCCTTAACCGTGTACGTGAACGTATGGATCAGATCATTAATTTCCTCGCAATTCAGCATTCTATCCCGGGGATGTATGAGGACCTCGAAAGTGGCATCCATGTCTTTTCTAACTTTATTCCAATCAGTCCTGGCGTATGAGACGTAAGAACCAGCATTACAAAAGGCCAGTCTGGCATTATGGAATGAAAGGCATAGCTCCACCGCGTAGTGGTCCGAGAAAGGGATAGCTTAAGTCTTACAAGAGATGTTATTATTATCGCCGAATGGAAAGTGATCCACGATCCACGTTGTGTGACACCAGAAATATGTCTAAGCAGGCCCCACTGAGTGGGAAAGTGGGACTCTTCGGATGGATTAACTCAAGCTTATTGGAGGCGAAATTGTTGATCATCCAATTTTTTAGTAATCTACCAAAACTGTTAACCCTAGAATTAGCCCAGTTCGGGTGCTTCGCGTACAGGTCCCCACCAACAATCACACAGTCAAACTGGTTATTGGAGCAGAGGTCGATAAAGATGTTGAGAGAAGTTTCAGAGTCGGTTAATTTTTCTGTACGGGGGTTGAAATAGGTAAAAATTAGAAGGATGCATTTGTCTGCGCCATTAAAAGTGGAGAGAACAATGGAGGCCAACGACCAAGGGATTACGCACACCGGGAGGTTAGCTTTCGCAATACAAAGGTTCCGTTTTATAAGCAACAACGTGCCGCAATTCTCATCGTTTCTGAAGATCTTATAGTTAGGGAAATAGAGCTTACCTTTGTGCTTAAGGTGCTCTTCGTCTATCATCCTCTAAGCCGGATATATACTGTTGACGAAAGCACGTCTTTCCTCTCCATTGCTTTTAGCGCTGGCTTTTAAAGCTTCTCTACTTGCTTTGGCCTCAGCGAACACCCTGCAGCCACCAAAACTAGCGGGGTTACCCTCCTCTTTATAGTTAACGCAATAGGGTATGGCGTTAGTGGACCCATTAAGAGGGCAAGCTCCCTTCTCATGGAATTCTTTACATTTTACGCATCTGTGCTCGAAACTACAGTTCCGAGACGAATGGCGAAATTTCTGGCAGGTCCAGCATTGAACTATACCCTGGTTTTTAACATTTTCCCACCGCATAACCTGGTTACAGATCCTGTTATTAGACTGCATTAACTCTTCGAAATTCACACCATTATCAATGGTTACCAAATGCATGTCAAGAGGCTTCCCGCTCTTCCTTGACCAAGCCGTGGAGAAGTTCTTAACTGAACTAAACCATTTAGAGTTAGGGTTGAGTGCCAGGAGAATTGCCGCCGGACTTGCACTCTCCGGATCCACTCCTAACTTCAGGACAGTCTTCTTTTTCCTTTCCTTAGTAAAAAGGAATTTTTTGATTCTTAAGATTAAGAATAATATGGTCATATACAGAAAGATTGAACGTAGTAATTTTAATTGCTATGCCCGGTCTGTTTTTTGAAAGAACAAAATCATTTGTTTTATAGCTCTTAACAAGTTGAGCCCTAATATCACGCATATTACAACCGAAGACAGAAAATAGGGGGACAGGGGTTAGACTTTTTCTTTGAAGGGGCACCCAGATGATCTGCCTTCCGACTTTGGGAGAGAGAGTTAGAAGCGCCCACGTTGGAAGAACTCTGAAATAAAGAGACTCTGATTTCCCCAAAAAACATCCCTCCGATAACATTTATACCTTAGAGTGCCCATTGAGGCCATTAAGAACGGTAGCTGCCTAGATATAGATTAATTTTAGCTTTAGGATTAAGATACAAAACTGTTAGTATTAAGTATATAACGCAAATAAAGCACATTTAAAACCTGACCCAAACGGGCCTGCACGGCCGCCCTAAGGGGGGTCCCGGCACTGTTCGAGACCAGCCCCTCGTTAACCGATACTCTTATATTTCTCGTAGGAATATTCCCAGGGTGATTCACCATCGCGATACCATCATTCAAACAAAGATTTCTGGAGCTCGCCAGTTTTGCCGAGCTAGAAGAATCAAAGAAGGACGCGGCCTCCGCCTAAATGGCATTTGTTGTGTTTAAGTTCAGCGGACGGGATATATTTTTCCGATTAGAACATATTGATTGCAGGTTACAAATTATACCGTCTATGTTCTCTAAATTAACTAAAGGCACAGCCCTGTTGAAGACCTGAGAATTACCAGCTGTCCGTTTCGATGCGTTGTTACCGGTGTAAGATGAGCCTTCGTCAGAAGCAATAGAAGGCTTGCGTTTACGAATCGAGATTGATTCCCAACCGTCTAGGACAGAACCACAAGTAGCACCGCTAAATACTCGTGAAGTAAGGTTCTTAGAGATAAAAATCATAGATCAAGACGGACAACTTATTAATTTCCGCGGTGAAACAATTACCGTTCGACTTCGACTGAAATCATTATAAAAATGTTGATATATAACCTAGATGACAGTTTTATTTCGAGCAGTGTACAATCAGCGTCTACTTATTCAACACCAAAGAAAAGGCAAAGTGTTCTCGGAAAAGCACATTTAACAGAAGCAAACAAGTTATTTCAGCAGTCGTTGGGATTTAAACTTAAGAATATAAAATGACACTTTTACTCAACATTACTAGCCAGCCTGTATTGAATGAAGATATTATAAAGAAGGAGTACCACACCTATTCACCATTTTCAACTGCATACAAAAACAGTGATGAAATCAGAATTTCAATCCAACATCAAGACTTGTATCTACTACCAACCGAAAGTTTTCTATACATTGAGGGTGCAATTACTGCAACAGATGGAACAAAATTAGATGCTGCTAACTCTGTTCTCAATGATAATTGTATATCTTTTCTTTTCGAAGAAATACGATACGAATTGAACGGTATTGAAATTGGTCGTACCCGTAGAACTATATACTAATGGAAATAACCTAGCCCGAAATTTGCCCGTAAGCTCTTGAAGCTTACGAAGGCATGTAAATAATTGTATCCGTACACAGAAGTTTTAGGGTTGACCACACTGAATAATTCAAAATTTGCAATGTTAATTTTCGGACAATATTACAATACACATCAATCGTGGGTAGTTCTATTCAATTTTTTTTACATTTAAAAATTATGAACAACATAATTTATACCTTCAGTTATTAAAATTAAAAATTTACACCGAACTAATTTCGGTGTGAAAGCCGAACGATTGTACTCAACCCTGCATTTCAAATGGAAATGTATATGCTGTTCATTTTCTTATGCGTAATGGCGGTGTAGTTGAAGTTGACAGTTGTTTGTTGTTGAAAGTTATTCTTTAGTTTTGTTCGACAAAAGTAAGTGAAACGCGGTTTCTTTCTATTTTTTCTTAGTTCACGTGTTAAAAATGGAGTGTATTGTGTCAACGTGTTCTTCGGAGTGGAAGGCAGAAGGTCAAAATTGTTCGTTTTATAGGTGAGTGCTACGAAAAGCCATCATTTCCACACATTCATTTTATTATATCATAAAAGGACCGGCGTTTAGTAAAAAAAGGAATGGACACATTAAAAGTCATTCAATTTTTCTTAACGTTACTTTAAAAAAATCGGCCTAAACGATTACAACTAAATTGTGAAAAATGTTTTTGTGAAAAAGGTTGAAATATGTTCAGTTCTTCACTGCAGTGAAAAAGTGTTTTTTACGAAGAAAATGGTTTTTCGTGGAGTAATTTTATAAGTGGAGTATTCTATCATTAATTGTATAATCATACCATTGCCATTACTATGTGTCTGCCGTTATTTTCTGTTAAAATTTCCTGCAAAATTTGCATAAGTCACATCTTTCACTTCGGGAAGTAATTTTCATTTTGATGAATATCTCGAAAGGACCGGGGTTTTTCTTAAAGTAAACTTTTGTAAATCATATCAAAACTGGTATAATATCATTTTCTTCAATAAAATTAACCCAGTCAATTTTCTCATAATATGAGCAAAGTGAGCAGTGGTGTCCCCTTTTTAAATTTTTGTTCGAGATTGTTGTTTGTTTGATTGTTGTTTTGTTCGATTCCTACGATTTTCGATGATGAAGTAAGTTATGAAATGCTTTAAGCCTGAATTAGATTACCACGGCAGCGACAGCAACAGCGACAGCAAATTGATTTCATTGGTCGAGAGCGATCAGCTGATTGAGTGACAGCAGCAAAAACGTCGTGCTGCCGAGTCATTTCTAATTCTAAATTTGCTGTTGCTGTTGCTGCCGTGCAATCTAATTCAGGCTTTACAGCAGCAAGTACTAGTATACTCAATATAGATAATCGGCGATGGCAGTAGTCTGAAGATTATAGAAGCTGACGAACCAATTCCTGTGAGTTGTTTTCACTATTGCTATTAAAGAATAAAGGCAAAGACTAATAGTAGATTCATTATTTTCATTACTATAGGTCCCCGATCCATCCACAAGTGCTTTCATTTCCTAAATACTATGAATGTAAAGAAAGTTTTAAATTTTTTCAAATATTGTAATATTATTGTTAAGAGTTTGTTGTTCTTTCCGGTGTCAGTGGAGTGAAGCTCCAATACGAAATCCCCGACTGTTGATTAATCGTAGTCCCTGAGGACAATGACAAATTTGGGAAGAACTTTCACTGGAGAGGCCAGTTTATCATAAGATTTGTGTTGGACTAGGTCCGAAGGAGCTGTTTCGTCATTCGGAAGGCAGAAGACTCTTCAAAGGGTGTATTCTGGCCAACTTTCCGAAACACCCTGACAGCTGGTGGAATTGCTGAGGAAAGTTCTAGCGATATCACATCCAAATTCCATTACTGAGAATAATGTACTCGCTAAGTAAGCGCCGTGACATCTTATACTGAAGCCCGGTGGTGGTAATGAGAAGCTGTAACATTTGTAATGTTTTAACCAGCTGGTTGGAAATTATATGGTGTGACTGTACTGGAAAATTTATATGGTATGACTGTACTTTTTGGTTTTAACCTTTGTAGAAATGGTAAACATAAAAGTATTGGTAAAAATAAGTTTGCGTTGGACCCACTGGGTCTCGATCTTAGCGTTGGTTACAACCATTTCTCCAAAGGTTAAAACCAAAAAGTACAGTCACACCATATAAATTTTCCAGTACAGTCACACCATATAATTTCCAACCAGCTGGTTAAAACATTACAAATGTTACAGCTTCTCATTACCACCACCGGGCTTCAGTATAAGATGTCACGGCGTTACTTAGCGAGTACATTATTCTCAGTAATGAAATTTGGATGTGATATCGCTATATAGAACTTTCCTCAGCAATTCCACCAGCTGTCAGGGTGTTTCGGAAAGTTGGCCAGAATACACCCTCTGAAGAGTCTTCTGCCTTCCGAATGACGAAACAGCTCCTTCGGACCTAGTCCAACACAAATCTTATGATAAACTGGCCTCTCCAGTGAAAGTTCTTTCCAAATTTGTCATTGTCCTCAGGGACTACGATTAATCAACAGTCGGGGATTTCGTATTAGAGCTTCACTCCACTGACACGGGAAAGAACAACAAACTCTTAACATTTAATAGCTTCAATGGTAGCTTGACCATGAAAAACTGGTAACATAAATGTAATATTATTGTCTACTACTTTAGGGTTTACCTGAACCTTCAACAAGTGCCTTCATGGGAAGTCCTTCTAAATACTATGTATGTAAAGAAAGTTTTCAATTTTTCAAATATTGTAATATTATTGTCTACTACTTTAGGGTTTACCTGGACCTTCAACAAGTGAAATGACGGAAAGTGTTAGGCCTATTAAAGTTCGTAAAATTGATGTAAGTATAAATAGTACCATTCACTTTTTTATTTGATAACTACTGTTACTGTTGGGGTTTATCTAAGAACTATATTACATGAAGTTTAGTTTCATCTTTATAGGATCATAAACAGAAAGGGAAATTGGATAATATTTAAATTTTTAACAGAAAAAGAATTTGGGTAATAAAAGTAATCTAGGAAATAACGGGAATAGCCGGAAAAACTCTAAAGGCGGGACATCAAAGGATCTTTTGCCGGCAACGATCCGCCCGTACCTCCATAGGTTCCGATACGTTGTGATTTTATGACGATATGAATCGGTTTCTTTTCCGTCATGATACGGAACAGTTACTATACAGTAATAAGTTTAGAATGTTAAAGTTTGATATTGAAAAGACACTCTCTTAATGAATTTATGAAGCATAATATTTTAATATTTTTCAGAAACGTAAAACGCCGCTATATAAAATCTTGAAAACATCGTCTTCTTCAAGTGTAGAACCACCATCACCAACTAAGAGGAAATTAAAGAGGAGGTACACCGTACTAAAGGGTATTGTGAGACACGATCGTAAAACAAAAAAAGCTTTACGACAAAAGGTTCGTAGGTTAAGTAAAAAAATATGTAGTCTAAAGAATGTTTTAGCGGATTTATTAAGTAAGAATTTAATATCTGTGGACGAGTTTGTAACCTTGGGTAGGGAAAACGTGGGAGTAAAGCTCTTTACTCGTATGTTAAAAAAATCACAAAGAAGTACCTTATCGCAAAAATATTCATTGACCCTACGTAGATTCGCACTTACGCTTAATTTTTTGTCCCCAAAAGCGTATGATTTTGTTCGATCTACGTTTAATACCTGTTTACCGCACCAAGGAACAATATCGAAATGGTATCAAAGTGTTAAAGGTGGTCCAGGTTTCACAAAAGAATCAATAGAGTCATTGCGATATATGGTTGAAAAAAGCACAACTAAAATTGTTTGCGCTCTTTCTATGGATGAAATGTATATTCGTCGCCATACGGAATTCGATGGTGGTAAATATTTCGGATACGTAAGTTTCGGAGACAACCAAGAAAATGCGCAAATTATTGCTACAGAGGTTCTTGTTTTTATGGCAGTAGCATTAAACGGGGCTTGGAAAGTGCCAGTTGGATATTTTTTTACTAATGGTTGTAAAGGAGACCAGAAAAAGAATTTAGTTGAAAGCTGTTTGGATCTTTTGTATGAAGTTGGGGTTGTAGTCACAAGTTTGACTTTTGATGGTGCACATTCAAATATGAGTATGGCTTCATTGTTGGGTTGTGATTTTCGTGGCTCCAAAGCAATTGCCGATTCCTTTGAATTTAGCTACAAAGAAAATAAATTGCTTGTTTTTCTGGATGCTTCGCATATGATTAAACTAATTCGAAATACATTAGCACAATGTGGTCCATTATTACACGGAGATAATCAAAAAATTGACTGGCAATATATTAAAAAATTACATGAACTCCAAGAATCTTAAGGTCTCCACTTAGGAAATAAATTAAAGAAAGCTCATATTAATTTCTTTAAACAAAAAATGAAGGTTAGACTCGCTACACAAACTTTGAGTAATTCCGTTGCGGATGCAATAGAATACTGTGATATGATATTGAATTTGAAGGTCTTTCATGGATCAGCGGGTACAGTGAAATTTATCAGAACAATAAATCAGTCATTTGATATATTAAATTCTCGAAGCATATTTTCGAAATATAGCAAAAAAGCAATATGCCTTCAAAATATTTCAGAAATACAACAATTTTCTAATTCATGCATTAGTTGTATTAGTAAATTGAAATCTACAGATGAAACTTTAGTAATAAATAGTAGACGAAAAACCGGCTTTATAGGACTCATATCAAGTTTAAGAAATTGTATTGAGTTATATGCACATTATGTGGAAAGAACGGGTATACTGAACTACATAGCAACTTATAAATTAAGTCAAGACAATCTTGAATTATTCTTTTCAACGGTACGGTCAAGGCTTGGATATAATAACAATCCAACTGCAAGACAATTTGAAGCTGCTTACAAAAGAATTGTTGTTCATGTACAATTGAGTGATAGGGGTTTCGGTAACTGTATACCACTTGAAGATATAAATATATTGAATGCGTCTTCCGTTGACATGTTGCGAGATCCACGTGTAGTAGATAATACTACTGAAAGCGATGATGATGGGGAACTAAGCGAAAGTTTAGACTGTACGCAATTTTTAGGTACATTTTCAGACTATGTTAGAGAAGTAGTTATATACGTTGCGGGTTTTGTTACAAAATATTTAAAAAATAAACTTCAGTGTGAAGAATGCATTACTGCTATTACGGGAGACAGAGGTGATTTTATGTATTCTTTAATATAACAAAAATCTAGAGGAGGCCTTCAATATCCATCTCACGATGTTATAAAGATTTGTAACGTAATTGCAAATTGTATTCGGTGAAGACAAAATATTAACTCCCAATTAAAATTTGCTGAAATTGTAAAAGACGTGAGAAATATAATACATAGCACCACTATATTTTCTTCGTTAATGGAACACAATTTCGATACTGGTCCAATTGATGGACACTGTCACATTTTAATTAAATCCATTATAGATAAATATTTAACTATAAGACTGAAATATGTTGCGAAGACCAATAGTGAGCATTTAATATATTACAGGAACTTATATACTAAATTAATTATATTTAGAGGCAGGCCCGTACGCGGGAATGTATGATGGGGAGGGTTATATCATGTTCTCCCATACTAAATGTGATGACCTAAAAAAAAAAAAGATCCTCACTTCCCTATGAAAATAGGCCAATGGGGGGTGGGGGGGGGGGGTTGAACCCCCCCCCCCCGTGCGCACGGGCCTGTTTAGAGGTCAATAATACACCAACTTGAATTTATATTTACATTATACTTTTTTTTAATGGATATTATGTTGTAATTACTGGAATAGGTATTTTATATTTTATATAATATGTACATATGTATAGCTTGTAAGTTAATAAAATTATATAAATTATTGAGATTTCTGTATCATTGCAGTTTTTTCGTGTTGTACAGTCAACTTTATCTGTACATCACATCGTAATTAGATAACGAAAACAATTAAGTTAAACTATTATATACGAAAATATAATATAATAAATATGTTAAAATACAATCACATAAATGTTTTATAACAAATAAATGGAGACCCCCATTCAACCTCCGCCTATGAAAAAACACACCTATACTATGACACAGCAGACGTTTTTGGCCTTCAATTTTCTGCGACTGTACGGCCTCCATTATATTACACCTTTTTGGTCGTACCAGATGTTTAGGGGTCACAACGGCGCTGAAAAATAATATTTCCCTAACCAAAAATGACAGTGAAATATTACAAAATGCAGGCTGGTCACCGGAAAAACACTTTAAAGTTCCAGATTCGTTTTTCAACTTTTGTGTTCCGCTTAAAATGCTGCTTGGGTGCACAGAAGATTACAAGAGAGTTGCTGTTAACGAACGACACGATTTGATTTTAATTCGATCTAGGACCGATCATAATGCTGTTAATACAACAAAAGATTATAATCTGTCTATTCATAAGTTGTTATGGCGTATACCACACATAACCGTATCCGATGTTGAACGACTAAATTTTCTCAATATTGTAAATGCAGGAAGTCCAATACAAATGAGCTTTAGGAGTTGGGATATGTACGAATATCCCATATTACCAACAGCATCTAGTCATCACATTTGGACGGTGAAAACTTCTTTACAGATTGAAAAACCTCGATTCATAATTTTTTGCATTACAAACTAACAAAAATAATTTGAAGGATAAGGATGCCACCGCATTTGATCACTGCAATCTAACAGACATCAAAGCACATTTGAACTCTGAAACCTACCCGTACGAGGATCTTAAGGACGTCTTCTGGTCTAGAATTTTGAAAAAATATTTTTTTTTTTTTGCATATTTTCAATGCCTAGTCTTTCAAGAATAAACCGTCCAAAGGAAATTTCAAAACTCCAATTATTTGTGGAGTTACAGCAATGTAAGTGAGGCGGAAACTAAACTAAAGAGTGGATTCACCGCTCTGAACTTCGGACTTCTAATGCAGAAAACTTTAATTTTGAAGTAACCGAAGGCGGATTGTATGGACCAGGAATCACCGATTAATAAAATGTAAGTATATGTACCATCACACGACTTAGACTGCCTGAAACTTCACTCGAATCTTTAAACGCGTTTTTCTCGAAACGACTTTTTTCGATACGGCGGCCACGATATCTTAAGTTGTAATGAACCGATTTACTTGAAATTTTTTATGAACCTTCTCTATACACCCCTCTATAGTCCCTACCAAAAAATAATTTATAAATAGCGAAATTTTGTTTATAACTATTTTTAAAAAATTGAAAATCGTGAGAAAAAACCGAAGAAAATGACTTTATTTTTAAGCAGCCGCCATTTTGTGAATTTTTTTTTTTTTTTTCTTTACCTGAGGTAGGGACTATAATGACATCCTTATTAATTAAGAATCTGTTTTAATTTTTTTTCTCAGATGACCAGGAGAGGCGCAAACGTGGCCGCCAGGCGAGGCTGTTTTTTTTCCACCCCCACTTTGACCGCTTGTAGCTCGCAAAATAATGTTTTTTTTTTCTTACAAATTTTTTATAATAATATTAAAGAATAAATAAATATGTGGTAGAGAAATGTTTGGTTAAAATATTTGTTGTTTTTTTGTTATCGCACCTCAAAATACCCCCAAATTTCGGCTCTCTAGACCAGAAGACGGCCTTAATCTTAAATTCGAGCGCAACCGATACGCGTTATCGTATGATTTGTACACCAAATTCAAAGGATCATATTATGGTCAAGAGTCTCCTCCGCTATTAGATTGTGAAAAGAAAATTTAGCTCCAATAGCTGTTATTGCTTGCTCGTTTCAAAATGAAGCCTTAAAAACTGGCCCCGTTGATGTGAAGATAGAATTTAAAACATCACACGTGTTTCCATCAAACACATCAGCCTTTTGTCCATTACTTCACGATAGAATTGAAGAATACAATCCGTTGACCAGCGAAGTTAGGAAATTAATATAGAAAATAATCATTTGTAAAGAAAAAATATATAAATAGAGTAAATTTTTTTTTAAAAATATTTTTAAATTTTTTTTGATTTATTACATATTTCATTATGTTAGGGTTGTTGTACATATTTACCTACAGTACATGTTTGGGGTGTTGTACATATTTACCCACAGTATATTCCGAGAATGGCTGAAAGCCACATTATCATCGACGTTCAGGGTTTTAAAGATCCAAAAAATACATTTATATTGAAGGAGCTCGCTATTTCATTTAATACAACAGAGTATTAACGGTTTTTGGTGAAACCACCGTATGATTTTCATTTTTTACCACCAAATTATCAAATGCAAGTTCGTTGGTTGTCAAATAAATTTCATCGCTTGGATTGGAATGAAGGAACATTGACATTCGATAGCGTGAAAGCGTTCGTTAAAATGGATATCGATAATCAGAACGATATCATTTATGTAAAAGGATTAGAAAAAATCTGCCAACAGTCTGGGGGCAACTGTATTATTTTTCCGGCAGAAGTTCAGAACGCGTTCAATTCGGAGATGCGATGTACGTTACTATGTGACTGAAAACCTAACAAAAAGTTCGGGAAGCGTTAAGAAAAGGGTGTAACATATGAATTAAATAATTGGGTCCTATTCCGGGATGCGGTCTAGAGGTTGAAAAAAACAAAACTTAAAAATAGGTGATTATTAAACAAGCCTGGGAAAGTGAAAAGATATTCGATATCTGATCAGACCTGAGAAACATGGTGGAATTCATGAAAAAGTATACAACCAGTTTACACCCTCTTAGGGGTCGAATTTCAAAAAATTTTGAAAACACTTTCTAGGTATTCACATGAAGAATTCGTAGAAAAAAAATGAACTCAATATTTCGAAAGACCTAGTAGATATGACGAAAATCGTGAAAATATATGCATTTTATACTAACCGATATTTTTTTTTGCCCCCCCCTTTCTGAACGCCAATGAATATTCAAATTTTTTTTTATCAGAATTACTTTTCTAGTTAATTTACATATACGTACCGAGTTTCAACTTCTTAGCATAAGCCGTTCTAAAGTTAGGAAAAACACCCCCCACCACCGTACCATACTACCCCTAAAAAAAATTTTATTTTTCCACCATGCCACTACTATAGCTCTATCTAAATACCAAGTTTCAGCTTCCTATCATTATAGATTCTTAAGATATAAGCATCGAAACTTTTTCTTTCTCACCCTTCCCCACCCTCACCCTCTACACCCACACCCCTAAACTTTTTTTCCGTACTAGGGTTCTATTAGGCCTACTTCTGGTAAAAATTTGAAGCAACCATCTTACACTGTTATTGAGATATGAAACGTGTTATTTTTGAAAAATTCTTATCCCCTCCACTTACGTACTCCCCCGCCCCCTTCAAATATTTTACTTTGAGCAATCTTTATTTATCAAGCTTTGTATCCAAACCGAATTTTGTTTTTCTGGTGCCACTGGTTTGGGAGATATTGTAATGTTAAGTATTTCAACCCCCACCCCCGTACGTCACTACCCCCACCCAAAAATTTTGTATCAATCTATTCTCCTAGTATAACTACAGATATTTGTTAAGTTTAAATTGCTTGCTATTAACGGTTTAGGAGATATGGATTTTAGAATGTGTCGATCTCGACTTTTTTGCGTTTCGGATGCATTGCTTCCCCTTCCACTCCCACACCCCTTCACCCATATCTGTTTTTTTTTTGCAAATGGGTCCATTATCAAAGCTCTATAGAAATTCTAAGTTTCAGCCTCCTAACACAAGCGGTTCCTGAGATCTAGAAACCTAAATTTTTCGTCTAAAACGCTTACCCCGCCTTCCCCCTTACACCTCCTCCCCTGAAAATAATGTCAATTCAAGGGGTTCACCAAGTCTATTCTTAGAAAAATTTTTAATTTAATAGCTCCACTGGTTTGAGAGCTACGAGCCTTCAAAGATTTTGGGGCGGTCGACATACGGCGTACGGCGTACAGACGGAGTGAAAATTTGTATTGCTTTATTCGCGTCTACTAGTCATGAAACGTGGACAAAAAAATTTTGAGGGCAGCAATTTTTTTTTTTTTAAAAATCGATAACAATACTGTATTATTAATAATACAGTAAAATTGGTGTGGGTGAAGAATATGATTGGAATTGATATGCCAATCCTTGACATGGATACCTTAAATTGTCCAGCACTTCGAGTACTAGAAGAAAAATAACCACTGGGGGCCGTGTGTAATAATCATTTAGGACAATGTGCTTTGCGAAATGTGTTATCACTTAGAAGATTTTTAGATAACGAAGTTCGTAATTAATTTTTAAAAACTGAATCTGAATAATTTAGCTACCGGGATTTCTTATGATGATTAAAAAAATAAAGATGTCATATTTAAAATTTATTTAATTATTTTTAATTCTAAACTTTAATCAATCCTCAGTGCTCACTTTATTTTTGTTCAACACCAACTTCATGAAACTCATTGGTTAGTGTTAAATCCATTTCCATTAAAATCTCAACAACTCTCTTGGAATTGAAAATATTTAATTTACTCCGCAAATTCTTTTTAAATCTTTCATCTTCTTCTCCTTCTCTATTCGATTCCATATTTATTAACTTCTCGTTTAAAGCCCAGTCTTCTTCACCACCGAAAGAACATCCTAGTGGCCATTTGGAGTTTTATAGCTAGTGAAGCCATCAATGACTTTCCCTAGAATTGTAATTTCTCCGCCTGAAGTTATAGTTTTATTATAGAAAAATTATTTCAACTAAAACAGAAATATTAACCTATCACTTCAATCTTAACGTGTTGAAAGGGTTTGAAAACGAATTCAAACTGACAACTTCGAGGGACCTCTTCAACTCTCTTTGTCAATATAAGATTTCTTATTCCATTTTCGATGGTTATATAAACCCCTAAGGCCCGTTAAATTTTAACTGAAGCTCGTAATAACGGCCCTAAGTGTCTATTATATATCATTATATTAACAATTTTAAACGAACACCACCCCGATCCACAAATACAATATTTACGATTTCGTGATAGTGTGTCCACCAAAAATCTTTTCTCATCCATAGTTGATACCGTTGTGGCGGCGTGTAAGTTAACTCAGACTTTTAAATTTAAATCATTAACAAAAAATCTAAGTGTGGGGGGAAATCCTATAAAAACAAATAGGAAATAAATTATATGTTAAGTGGTTAGGATTTTCATCCCTACACAATTCATGGATTAGAAAAAAACTGATTTATCGTAATATATGGTATTACTTTTTATTCTTTAATAAACATACAAACGTTTCAAAATAAAAAATCCTTACATCTTTCATTTCTTAATTTTTAGTAAACATTTTATAAGTTTATGAAATTTCCATTGCATAAAGTTGATTCACATTTCTAGCATCAATTATTTCGACATCTGATTTATAATCTACGTCCTGCGTCCGAATCAATTCCACTTCCCCATTGCTAAGAATCCTTTCTGTCATGTATTCGCGATATTCATAGCACTTTATATTCAAGGTTTTCTTTTCGAAGTTGCTATCATAAGTACAACGGATTGTAAGTAGTAGATCGTTTTACTGTATTATTTATAATACAGTATTGTTATCGATTTTTAAAAAAAAAAATTTGATGCTCTCAACATTTTTTTTCCCACGTTTCATGACTAGTAGACGCGAAAAAAGCAATAAAAATTTTCACTCCGTCTGTACGCCGTACCCCGTACGCCGTACGTCGACCGCCCCAAAATCTTTGAAGGCTCGTAGCTCTCAAACCAGTGGAGCTATTAAATTAAAATTTTTTCTAAGAATAGATTTGGTGGACCCCTTGAATTGACATTATTTTCAGAGGAGGAGGTGTAAGGGGGAAGGCAGGGTAAGAGTTTTAGACGAAAAATTTAGGTTTCTAGATCTCAGGAACCGCTTGTGTTAGGAGGCTGAAACTTAGAATTTCTATAGAGCTTTGATAATGGACCCATTTGCAAAAAAAAAACAGATATGGGTGAAGGGGTGTGGGAGTGGAGGGGGATGGGTCCGAAACGCAAGAATGCCGAGATCGACAAATTCTAAAATCCATATCTCCTAAACCATTTATAGCAAGCAATTAAAACTTAACAAGTATCTGTAGTTATACTAGGAGAGTAGATTGAAACAAAATTTTTGGGTGGGGTAGTGGCGTACGGGGGTGGGGGTGGGGGTGAAAAACTTTAGATTACGATATCTCACAAACTAATTGGACCAGAAAAACAAAATCCGGTTTTATTATAAAGATTGATAAATAAAGATCGCTCAAAGTAAAATATTTGAAGGGGGTGGAGGAGCACGGAAGTGCGAGGGATTAGAGTTTTTCAAAAATAACACGATTCATATCTCAATAACAGTGTAAGATGGATGTTTCAAATTCTTACCGGAAGTAGGCCTTATATAACCCTAGTAGGCAAAAAAAGTTTGGGGGTGTGGGTGTAGAGGGTGAGGGTGGGGAAGGGTGAGAAAGAAAAAGTTCCGATGCTTATATCTTAAGAATCTATAATGATAGGAAATTGAAACTTGGTATTTAGATAAAGCTATAGTAGCGGCATGGTGGAAAAATCCTTTTTGTTTTAGGGGTAGTATGGTGTTTTTCCTAACTTCAGAACGGCTTATGCTAGGAAGTTGAAACTCGGTACGTATATGTAAATTAACTAGAAAAGTAATTCTGATAAAAAAAAATTCAAAAATTCATTGGCGTTCAAAAGGGGGGGGGGCAAAAAAATATATCGGTTAATATAAAATGCATATATTTTCACGATTTTCGTCATCTACTAGGTTTTTCGAAATATTGAATTCATTTTTATTCTACGGATTCTTCATGTGAATACCTAGAATACGTTTTCAAGATTTTTTGAAATACGACCCCTAAGAGGGTGTAAACTGGTTGTATACTTTTTCATGAATTCCACCATGTTTCTCAGGTCTGATCAGATATCGAATATCTTTTCACTTCCCCAGGTTTGTTTAATAATCACCTATTTTTAAGTTTTGTTTTTTTCAACCTCTAGACCGCATCGCGGAATATGACCCAATTATTTAATTCATATGTTACACCCTTTTCTAACCGCTTCCCGAACTTTTTGTTAGGTTTTCAGTCACATAGTAACATACACCGCATCCCCGAATTGAACGCGTTCTGAACTTCTGCCGGAAAAAATAATAAAGTTGCGCCCAGACTGTTTTCAGATTTTTTGAATTGTAGTTGGAAGTGTTTGTAAAAAAGTCGTTCACTTTCAATAATTCCTGCAATTTCACGCTCTTTTTTTATCAAATCCTTCCTGAAACCCTCAATTGCTTCTTGAATGGTGACAAATTTTCCCTCTAATGGTGCAGTTGTTGTATTTTCTAGTGTTGCAGGTGTTGTTGTTGAGCCACGAGTTGAACTGCTATTCAACCCATTGCATAATTTTAGCAACTGGAATGATAATCCCATTTGTACTGTATCATTACTAGGTAGCTGTAATGCAAACTCCAAATTTCCTTTATTTTCACTAGCTCCATTCAGTATTATAGGTATCACGCCCGAATGAACGGCACTAAATTGCACACACATAATAAAGGCGCAACTAGTTTCTCCACGCATATTGTATTTCTTGGCTAAAAAGATTATTTAAAAAATAGTAATATAGATTATAAAAAAAAAATGGTAGCATAGAATACCTTCTTACTTACTTCGATGTAGTTGAACTATAATGTACAAACAATTTTCCGAGCTCCCTTTTATACTAAAAAACTTATGATAAAAGATTGAAAGTTCACACAATTTTTAATTTTTTAACCACATAAAAAAAATTTTAAAACATTATAATTTTATAATAAAATATTGAAAGTTCACCACAAAAAAATCCAAAACAATTGAGACACTTTTTTCATCATATATGATTAATCCACATTGCTTAATTAATAATTCGTACTCTTATCAACTTTAACTACAGCACCACAAGAATCTAAAAAATACCTTAAACGTATGCCTCTATTATCAAGCTCGATATACTTAAAAACCACAATTTCATATCTATGTATGATCAATTTTACTACAGCACCACAAGAATCTAAAAATACCTTAAACGTATGCCTCTATTATCAATGTCGATATACTTTAAAAAACCATAACTTTATATCTATGTATGTGTGCATTAGTGCAAACGGAATCTACAATTGATGACGCCATGATAATGTATGTGTGTGTATGAGTGCGAAGGGAATCTCCAATCAATGACGTCACGAACAAAACTTCAAAACAATTGAGGTGTCGTCATGAACACAAAAATCAAAACAATTGAGGCACTTTTCTACTAAATGTATCTGATTAATTCACATTGCTTAATTAGTAACACATACTCTTATCAACCTTACTATCAAGCTCATTATATGTACTTAAAAACCACAATTTTATATCTATGTTTACATGTATGTGTGCATGTGTGCAACGCTATGCTTAATTTGCAATACCTACTCTTATCAACCTTACTATCAAGCTCTATATGTGTGTGCGTGTGTGAGTACAAAGCTTATCTACAATTGATGACGTCATCTGACTAACCACAAGTCACTTTCGGTCTGGAACCCCCATATCCCTACTACTCGTTCCCTATATACTCCTACACCACTCAACCGATTTTATTTTATAGGTTGAAGTCCAAAACATGTTTAATGCTGAGCTGCTATGTGTCTAACAACCTAAGAAAGTAACCTACACCGCATCGCAGCATTAAACACGTTTCGGACTGAAACCCATAAAATGAAAAAGATGCACCCAGACCGACTTTTTTTTTAGTTTTAATTATTCTAGTTGCATATATATATTGAATTTGAATTTATTGAAGTAAAATTCAATTTCCTCAAGTAATTTTCAATTTTTTGGTCAGTAGAATTCAATTTGCAACCAAAAATTTTTAATGTCAGCTAATTTCAATTTAGAAAGCCAATTAGCAATATAAAAAAAAAGTATTTAATTATTAAGCACTTTTCAAGATACAATTTCTTACTTCTAATATTATTTCTTACTTACTTACTCTAAATAAAACAAGGTAAGGCTAGATACTGTAGGTATTCGCCCGGTCACCCACAGAATAAATTCGTGACTGCTAGATACTAATCCCTCAGCACGGTACGTCATGATACCTTTGGATTTGGTAGGATGGTCCGCGAAGTTTTATTCATGAGCAAGTTCACTATTCAATCTTAACCCGAGAGCTGATTAAGATACTGTGGCTACCTATACCTACCTGACTACCTCTATCTGTTTTTACCTGGTTGTACAAGATCCATTAGATATACTGTATTTTTGAAGAGTAACACTGAATATAAAATATTTTCTTTTTACCTGAAATGGTTGCTCTTAAGCCTCGTATCCACTGCGATCAACATTTTCGGTCAATGCCTACTCCAACGACGACTGTCCACCTTGCCGTGGTGTTGGGGCTGAGTAGGGTTCGCCCGAAACTAAGAGAGAGTCAATCTCCCCCTCCCCCTCTCCATATCCTAACACCACTTCCCACCAACCCCCCCCCCCCCTTTTCGAAACATCCTTCCCCTCTCCTTTCATCTCCTAACATCCTTTCACTCCTCCTTCCCGGGCCGGATCAAGGTGTCACACGACCCGTGCCTATGATCGACCAGGCTGGGGGCCCTCAAAGCCCAGTCGCGAACGGAGTATCCGGATACTTGGCGACCTCGGGATTAAGCAGCCTTATCTGTACATGTGGATCTCTGTGCAGACGGACTTTATATTCTCCGTTACTCGTGGAAACACTATGAATCTAAAAAAACAAAAAACAAACAAAAAACTGGAGTCCGGATCTCTCAAAAAACCGGTCGGAGAGGTGGACGGAAGTCTCCTCTCCTCCACCCCAATGGGGTTACCCGCAAGGACTCCGGCAACCAAGCCTGGTTCAAGCGACTCATCTGCAAGGACTGCGGTCACAGAACCTGGTCTGAGCAACTCTCCCGCAAAGACTCCGGCAACCGAACCTGGTCCAAGCGACTCAACATCACCCGCAAGGACCCCGGCAACCAAACCTAGTCCAAGCGGCGCAACATCCACGAGGACTTTGGCCCCCAAACCCGGTCCAAGTGGATGCTCTTAAGGATGGACTTCGGTCACCGAACCCGGTCCAACTAACGTGGCCAAGACTTCGGGCACCAGACCTGGTCTTGGCTCAATCCAGAAGGGGCGTACTGACAGAAGAAAGAGAGCTGCCAACATCCAAAAAGGTACCGGTAAGATCGGACCTCTAGGGAGTGGCAGCGACCAACCCACACGCCACATAGCCCTGTCTAAACATCTCTATAAAGAGAAGAAAATGGCCTTGGGAATCCTGAAACGCCTCAGTAGCATACCTGAGGAACAGCGGACGGATAAACAACGGGCCTTCGTCGTCTGGGCTTTAAAGCTGACCACCGAAAGTGCGGCACCATCCGGCAAGGATGAAATGTCCAAGAGTCAAAGATCGCTGGATGAGTCCCCCGAGGCAGCAAAAAGGGCCAAGACGGTTAATACAAGCACCGCGGCACCTTTAAGGCCCTTCAACGAAATCCTGAAGGAAAACCTCGTGGTGGCCGTCATCGACAGAAGTGACGATGACGGAACGATCACTCCAGAAAAATGGAAGCGTCTGCAGTCCGTTTTGAAGGAACATCCTGGTCCTCTTCCCCTCTGCCGCGACGGCGGATGGCGTCAGGGCCATGTCCAGCGTTGTCTGCTCCGACCAGAGATCGGCGGATCTCTATAGGGAAGCAATTGCTGGTCTGGGCGAGGTTTGGCCTGGAGCTAAGTGTGAGGTTGTGGCAAAGGAAGACATCCCAAGCCGACCCCGAACAAGAGCCACGATACCAAGCTTGGCTTCTGATGCGGTGGCTATCCTGGAGATCTTAAAGGTCTGCAATCCAGATCTTCCAACACACAACTGGAAGATCGCTAAGATGGAGGAGCCAAAAGGGGACGAGAGGGTCGCGATAATCGTGATCAACAATGAGTCCCTGGCCCCCTAGCTAGCCTGAAGGGTGTGGTGAGGTTCGGCTTCGGCCAAATCACACTCAGGGTCTACGAGGCGGATGCTGAAAATCCCAGACCGAGTGCGTCAGACATCGAAGCGTCGGAAAGGGAAACAGATTCCGCCTCCCACGTCGTCCATAGTGACGACTCAAAACTCGACGAGTGTGTACTGGCGATGGATCTGGACCCGACATTAAACGACTCCAATTCGGCACTGGCTTATTGGGATCACCCGTCCTTAACGGACGACAGTGATCTCGGCTCGGAGGCTGAAATGGAAGAAGGATCGATGGGTCCTCCCGATGGCAGTGAGGAAGATCTGCTGGCATCTGACCCGGAAGACCCGGCAGATACGAACCTGACTGTGATCGAGGTCAACGCTGCGAATACTGCAAATTAACCTCCATCACTCGAAAATGGCATCAGCCTCCCTACGTCTAGCCAGGGATGGAGAAAATCTTGTCTTGATCCAGGAACCATGGATTGTGAATGACGTGGTTACTGGCCTCAATACCCCAAACTATACTCTGTTCTATGTAAGGAATTATGGCAAGCCAAGAGCATGCATTCTTGCAGTTTTAATATATTTCTGCTACACAGTTTCAGCGATCCTGATATCGTCGCAGTCAGCCTTGAACTGGATAATAAGATCCACTGGCTGATCTCGGCCTATCTGGCCCATGACCATCAGGGCCCGCTACCACCGAGTATCATGATCACGATCACGATCTTATCGCTGAAGCTAGTAAGCTCAATACCGGTGTCATCCTGGGGTGTGATGCAAATGCGCATCATACAGTCTGGGGTAGCACCGACACAAACGATAGAGGGGAATCGCTTTTCGACTAATTTTTAAGCACTAACCTTCTTCTATGTAACACAGGTCAAGAACCCACCTTTATAACCAGGAATAGACAAGAAGTTGTGGTTATTATGTGGTTATTAAAACAACGAAGTTAATCACAATTCACTTTAATCCACATCCTTTTTAGTTCATATATTTAATCCATATACTTTTAAGCTTATATACTTTTAACTTTACTTTAATACTTCATGTACTTCAAATTTATGTTTTAGTTACTATAGGCTATAGCGACGATCGCGTGACCAGCTTGTACTGCAGCTTAAGACTGACTGAGGTAGGAAAACGACAGGAGGTAGAAATATTATTTTTAGACACTACATTACCCCCCTCCGGGAAATTGAATAATTTTATAGTAATTTAGTATATATTCTTAGACTCCAGATTGTTAATTTTATATACCGGTTTTAGTCGATCAACTGATATTGTTTGATTTCTACCATTTATTTCTAGAAGGAATTGTTTTCTAAAACGCCTTACGATTTTAAATGGGCCTTCATATGATGCTTCGAGCCCTTTTTTAATTTTATCTACTCGCACAAATACATATTTACACTTATCTAATTCGTTCGGGATGTAGGTATGAGGATTTAGTAAGGTTCGTGGTTCTTTAAACTTGACATTCCGCATTTGATTACGTAATTTCTGAACTAAGTCTTGCGGGTTAGTATTCTCGTTTGCTGTCTTTGGCAGGAAAAGTTCACCTGGGACTTTTAGTGCTTGACCGTATACTAGTTCGGCTGGTGGCGCGCCCAGGTCTTCTTTAATTGAAGTGCGCATCCCCAGGAGTACCAGAGCAATATCTTCACTCCAGTTGCCACAGTTTCCTCGTGCTTTGAGTGATGCTTTTAACTGGCGATGGATTCTTTCTATCACGCCGTTACTTTGGGGGTGGTAACTAGTTGTCCTGATTCTGTGTGAGCCTAACAGAGAAGTCAACTCGGCAAATAATTTGCTTTCAAACTGTACCCCTTGGTCAGTGGTTATCTGTAAGGGGCATCCAAATCTGGATCTACTCGCTTACAAATGTTTTAGCAACATCTGTTGCTGTGCTGGTTTTCATCGGGTACGCCTCGGGCCACCTAGTGAATCTGTCGATCATAGTGAGTATATAGCTATGTCCGTTTGACGGGGGTAGGGGTCCCACTATATCCATATGGATATGGTCGAATCTACCCGTCGGAACGTCGAATTTTCCTACAGGAGATTTGGTATGACGAAAGACTTTACATTTCTGGCAGCTAATGCAGCTTTTTGCCCAAAAACCAACATCTATGTTAATCCCTGGCCAAAAATACCTAGATGAGCATAATTTTCTGCTGGCGCGCGTTCCGGGGTGCGATATGTTATGCAGTTTGTCGAAGATGCCCTTCCTCATTTCCTTTGGTATAAATGGGCGATTCTTGTCATTAGAACTTTCACACCATACTCGGAGTTCTGAATTTGGTACAGGTATAAGGGTAAGTTTCCATTTTGATTTACTATTCGCTGCAAGCAGCTCTTCTAGTTCTGCGTCGTTTTTCTGAAGTTGTACTAGTTGCTGAATATTAACTCCAGTAAGTTCTATGTTTGAGACTTCGCTGCTGCTTGGGCGTGACAAATAATCTGCAACCTGCATTACCTTTTCCGGATATGTGCTTGATGTCACTTGTGAATTGGCTTATATACTCTAGGTGTCGCGTTTGCCTTGGGCTGTGGTCTATTTTAGACGTTAACGCAGAAATTAAAGGCTTATGGTCAGTAAAAATAACTACATCGCGGCCTTCAATAAAATGCCTAAAGTGTTTTATCGAGAGATAAATGGCCAGTAATTCCCTGTCAAATGTAGAATACCGCGTTTCGGCTGGTTGTAATTTTTTGGAAAAAAATGCCAGTGGAGTCCAGCTGCGTTTACTACTGTCGAACTGTTGCAATACTGCTCCTTCTGCCACGTTCAAGCTGTCCGAAGTAATATTGAACCGCGTGTTATCAATAGGGTGCGCAAGGAGTATTGCTGAAACTAACGCATTTTTAGCCTTTTCGAATGCTGAATTGCATTGATCTGGCCAAGTAAACTGCTTGGAGTTCTTTTTACATTTAGACAGTGTTGCTAACTGTGAGTAAATTGGGGCCAGCATTTCTGCTAAACGTGGTATGAAACGATTATAAAAGTTAATCATACCTAGAAATTGCTGGGTCTTTTTAATCGAATTGGGTGGTTGCAGGGACGCGATTGTTTCGACTCGATCCTTCAGGGGAATGATACCATCTTCACTGATTGTATGTGCTAAGAACGTAAGTCTTTTGGCACCAAATTTACATTTAGAAATTTTAATTTTTATGTCATAGGTGCTAAGACGTTCGAATAATAATTTTAAATGTTTTTTATGTTCAGTTTCCGTGGCACTTGCTACCAAAATATCGTCAATGTATGGGTATACGAAATCTAGCCCTCTTAAGGTTTCGTTGATAAACCGTTGAAATGTTTGTGCCGCATTTCTTAACCCGAACGGCATCCGTCGAAACTCGAACAGACCGAAAGGGGTGGTGATGGCTGTTTTCTGAATATCTTGCGTTGCAACTGGAATGTGATGGAAAGCTCTAACCAAATCCACCTTGGAGAAGATTGTACATCCGCTGAGGTGCATGGCAAAATCCTGGATATGTGGGATTGGGTACCTATCGGGTATTGTACAAGAATTCAGACGGCGGTAATCTCCGCAGGGCCTCCAGTCACTACTATCTTTTTTCTTTTCCAGGTGTAAGGGTGAAGCAACTGGGGAAGAAGATGGCTGGCATATGCCAAGGTTGACCATATGCTCAAACTCATTTTTGGCTGCGTTAAATTTGGCTTTCTCGAGCCGGCGTGGTTTTGAGAATGGGAGATGTCCTTTTGTTTAGATATGGTGGACAACGTTATGTTTGATTGGTAAATAGTAGTTGGGTGCCGATGTTAAAATGGGAAACTCTTCGATGATACTATCGTACTCATTGTCCATGTGGTATAATTTTGGAGTTGGTGTATTGTCAGTTGTCGAAACTGCACTTATTACTAAGGAGGTCAGGCTGTCTACCAACCGTTTGTTTGGAATGTCTACTAGTAAGTTGAATTTTGCTAAAAAGTCTGCTCCTATTATGGGTCTACTAACGGTTGCCATGACAAAGGCGTGTGTGAAACTTCTTCGCAAACCGAGGTCGGTTTTTAAAAGTTGTAACCCATAGGTACGAATGAGTGAACCGTTGGCAGCAGAAAGGTAGTAATCGTGATCCTTTTTGTTTCTCGGGAATTTTGTAAGTGGTACGACGGATACGTCTGCTCCTGTATCGATTAAAAAGTTTTGTTTGGTGTTTTTGCATTTTATGAATAAACGGCGTGACTGAAAGGTACTGCTAGTCGCCGCATAGCTTGCAGTGGATATTAGTTGTTCGATTGATGTTCCGCGGCTTTGAAATTGCATGGTTTATTGCATTTTCTCGCTCGCTCACCAAAACGGTAATGAAAGTAGCACATAGGGTACTGTTCCACCTCTTTACTACTGCGGAAGCCAGAATTGTCTCTCCTATGGTAAGAGGGACTTCGTGAACGCGAAAAGCTTCCTCGATTTCGTGTCCTCGACCTACGTTCGTGATCTTGTGCCGAAACTACTGAAATTTGATTGAGTTTCTCTTCGATTTCACTTAATTTTTTTGCCACTTGATCAATTGGGGAGTTTTTTATTACAGAAATGCTAGGTGGTTGACCAATATCGTGCACCCTGTCCGTGATCACCAATAACTTGTTGATATCATTTTCATTGGTTACACTTACTATAGCTCTCGTTTGGGGTGGTAAACCATTTAGCCACATTAGTTTCAATAAATCTTTTGTTATTGCTTGAGAAGTTCCCGCAATAGTTTCTAATTGTCTATAATACTGGGACGGAGTATTATCACCGATCGCGACTCCATCTAATAGTTTCGCAAGGCGTTTACTTTCGCTTTTCGTATGACGCGTAATTATTGTGTTTTTAATCAAATTATACTTATTTTCAGATGGCGGGTTGTTTATAATATCAGTGATCGACATTAAAACCTCTTCTGGCAAAGCAGTCAAAACATGGTGGTATTTAAGATCATCGCTTTTAATTATATTGATCGCAAAAGTAGACTCTATTAGAGCCAACCATGTTGCTGGACTACTGTGACAGAAATTGGGCATTTTAACGCGCGCTATGGTGTAGGTGTCTTGTAGTGACTGTGGGTTTTTAGATTCCTCATTTTTAGACATCGCGATCTGCGGTGTTTTTATTATTTACTCGCGGCGGGGTTGTTCTACTATTCACAATTCACTATTAATTATCAGATTCAACTTTTAGCCGGATTATTTGAAAATTAATTACCTTAACAACCTTGTCTATGTGTATCAGTATCTGTATACACTCGAGCGTGTACACGTAGTTGGTCACGCGATTTGCACTAATTTACGTACTCAAAGACAATTTAAATTATTATATTGCTTGCAAAAAAATTTTTTTTTTTTTTAAAATACAAAAGAGAGAAAAAAAATACTTAATAACGCCGTTAACTGATGTTTTCGCTGCTCTGCTGTAATTTTTTTTTTTTTTTTGATTTATTATTCGTGTTGTTGCTATTTCTTGCCCGAAGTTGATGTTACTGTTGACAGTTAACCATGGCGATTACTTCTCGGGATTGCGTATCGCTTGTTACTATGCTGGTACCGTTGTCCGTAGCTCGAAATCCGTCAATCGCTGTTGCACGTGTTCTTAAAGCCTCAGTTACAATGGTTCCGATCCGATCCGATCCGGAAAACGGAGAGTGTTGAGTTTCTCCATCCGACACACATTTAAAGGGAAATTCGGAAAGCCTAGTCACAATCATTCCGGTAATTAGCCGAGACACAAAACGGATAGGTAAAGTTGACCAACTTTCAACTTTTATCCGTTCCGACGGCAAGAGGTGAGTTATTCAATTTCACCACCTCCTTCGCCATACTAAAAATCACAATTACACCTCGATAATGTCACTTTGATGGATGTCGGAACGGAATCATTGTGACTAGAAAATTTTCTCATCCGAAGTTGCCGGATCGGATCGGATCCATTGCAACTGAGGCTTTACGTGGGATGCTGGTTCCGTGGTTTTAATTTTTGTCCTGCGGACAATTTTATTTGTTGGTCGAAGTCAGGAACGTGTAATCTCCGTTGTACGTATTCTTAACGGAGACACAGGTTCCGTTGCTTTTCTTTGAATCACGTCGGGGTCACCATATGTGGTTATTAAAACAACGAAGTTAATCACAATTCATTTTAATCCACATCCTTTTTAATTCATATATTTAATCCATATACTTTTAAGCTTATATACTTTTAACTTTACTTTAATACTTCATGTACTTCAAATTTATGTTTTAGTTACTATAGGCTATAGCGACGATCGCGTGACCAGCTTGAGGTAGGAAAACGACAGGAGGTAGAAATATTATTTTTAGACACTACAAAGTTCTTGACATTACGCTGGTTTCCGATAGCATTTCAGACATGGTCAGCAACTGGAAGGTCTCTGAAGAAAACTCCTTCTCGGATCATCGCTACCTCCAATTTAATCTGAAAGATTGCAAACCTATCCCATCGGCCTTTAGGAATTACAGGAGGACCGACTGGGTCAAATACAGGGAAACTCTTAGTAGCTTACTCCCACACACACCACCACTCGAACCGAGTAGCTTAACTGATCTCGACGGTCTGGTCACCACCTTAACGCGCGCCCTAAACGAGGCACTGTCGAACTCCTGTCCTGAGAGCAGGCCAAGAGGGAAACATAAGCTGCCATGGTGGAACGCAGAACTCGGGGCTCTTAGGAAGAGCTGCAGGCAATGGTTCAACAAAGCCAAGAGCACCAAAGACGTTTGCGACTGGGACTCCTACAAAGGATCACTTCGCACTCCGAGACATCGGGGCTCCGTAAAATTCTCTCCAAAAATCCAACCACACCATGCTACCTGAGGAGATCGGACGGATCTTAGACTGCTTTAAGTAGGGAAACTATTAATCTTCTCCTGGACACCCACTTCCCTGGTAGCTCGCACGTTGAATCAGAGCGGGTAGGCATTACAAGAAACCATGCACCGTTCAACTCGGATGCTCTTATAACAGAGACCAAGGTCCTCAGGGCGATAGAGGGCTTCAAACCATTCAAGTCTGCGGTACCGGATGAAATAATTCCTGCTAAAATACAACAGACTTCGGATATAATTCTGCCATGGCTGAAGGTTATACTGAAAGGCTGTCTGGATCTAACCTACATCCCTGCAACATGGATGGAAGTTAGGGTGGTTTTCATACCTAAAAGAGGAAAAAGCTCTCATGTCTGTCCTAAGGATCTCCGACCTATCAGTCTTTCATCCTTTCTTCTAAAAACACTAGAAAGACTAATGGATGTAAACATCCGCGACAATCTTGACAACCGATTGCTTTCAACATCACAACACGCGTACTGGAAGGGGAGGTCGGCCGAAACGGCCTTACATTCGCTCGTGCGCTCCATTGAGAAATCTCTTAGTATTAAAGAATACACCATGGTTGCCTTTCTTGATATCGAGGGTGCTTTCAACAACGTGAGACCAGAGGCAATCAATAACGCACTTTCTATCCTGAAAGTGGAGTCCTCACTTGGCGCGCTGATCAATTTGATGTTAACATCCAGGATTGTGAACACAAAGCTGGGTGAGTCCTCCTCTCGAAGGTTTGTCAGCAGAGGTGCACCACAAGGTGGCGTGCTCTCCTTTCTTCTTTGGAATTTAGTGGTCAAATAACTACTATTGAGGCTGGAAGGGGTGGGCTGCAAAGTGATTGCTTATGCCGACGATGTTGCAATTGCTGTCTTGGGGAAGCACCTCAACACACTGAGTGAGATATTGCAGAATGGTTTCTCTATTTTTTCTAACTGGGCTTCTGGATGCGGACTGGGTGTGAACCCATGCAAACAGAATTAGTCCTCTTCACCAGGAAATACAAAATTTCTCGCATAGACCCTTCTTCTCTGAATGGTACTAGTCTAGTTTTCACCGATAGTGCAAAATACTTGGGTCTTATTTTGGATAGGAAGCTTCATTGGAAACCTAACATTCAGCAACAATTGCGCTTTACTCATGCAAAAAGGCCATTGGCAATAAATGGGGTATGCAATCCCGGATAGTTCATTGGCTCTACGTGTCCGTCATCAGACCGATACTCATGTAGGGTGTTGTTGTCTGGTGGACGAACTTAGACAAAGCGGTTAACCGCACCACACTGGGAAAGGTACAAAGAACAGCATGCATATGCATCAGCGGAGCTCTGAGAACAACTCCCTCTGCAGCACTGGACATGCTATTCAGTCTGCCACCCTTAGACATTTTCAATTTGTTGCCGTATTTTCCATTTCTCGCTAAAAATGGTGAGAACCAAATTTATGGAGCAATGCTGGAGAACGACTGAATTTTAAAGAATTCCGTTAGTACGAATAGCTGTTTACAAGACCAACCGAGAAATTCTTTCTATTATCCCGACCGCAGGTAGTCATACCTGCGAGTTCCCCGGCCTCTGTGCTTAACGTGCTCCCGGCCGTTATACATTGGTCGCACGAAAAACTGGTTTAAATGAAACTTGTAGGGAGTTTAGACCTCTACATGTTTGCCATGTAAATATGTCATCTATTCTCAATAAAAATGGTCCAAAAGTTTAAAACACTGGGACAGTCTCTTAATATTTTACACTTTACGCTTATTATTTGCAATAAATAATTTGGCAAAAAAGTTGTTCAGATAAAAAAGATAGACAATTTAATTCTCCATAAATTGGTTCTTACAATTTTTAGCGAGATATGCAAAATATGGCTACAAACCAACAAAACATAAAATTCCGAATTTCGGGCCTTTCTTAAATCTATCTTTAAACTGAAAATAGGAGTTTAAAATCTTTAATCTTTTAAAATCTTTTTATCATTTTTAATCATTTTTAACCATTTTTTATCATTATTAATCAATTTTTATCATTTATTACCATTTTGCATCATTATTTACCATTCTTTATCTATTTTTTTAATTTTTTACCATTTCTTATCATTTTTTACCATTTCTTATCATTTTACCACTTTTTATAATTTGGATCATTTTCTATCATTTTTATAACTTCTTATAATTATTTTTTAGCATTTTTTAGCATTTCTTTTCCTTACCACTTTTTCCTATTTTTTATAATTTTGCTTAATTTTTTATCATTTTTATAATTTTTACCATTCTTTTATTATTTTTTACCATTCTTTATCATTTTTTATCATATATCAATTTTATTTTTCTAGAGCAATTGATTCATGAGATATCGTAATCTAAAGTTTTTCACCCCCCACCCCCATACACAACTTCCCCTCCCAAGATATTTCTTGATTCTGTTCTCCAAGTATAACTACAAATATTTTTTAAGTTTGAATAGTGTGCCATTAACGGTTTAGGAGATATGGATTTTAGAATGAGTCTATCTCGCCTTTTTTGGGTTTCGGACGCATTATATTTCCTCCCACTCCCACACCCCTTGATCAATATTGATAATTTTTCTGCAAATGGGTCTACTATCAGAGCTCTATAGAAATTCCAAGTTTCAGCTTCCTATCATTAGGGGTTACTGAGATCTAGAAACCAAAATTTTCGGTCTAAAACACTTCCCCCCTCACACCCCCACCCCTAAAAATTTGGTCACTTCAAGGAGCCTACCCCGTCTATTCGTTAAAAAAATTTCAATTTAATATCTCAAATCGTTTGGCAGCTACGAGCCTCCAAACGATCTTGCGTACGGCGTACGGCGGACTGAAAATTTTTATTGCTTTTTTCGCGTCTACTAGTTATGAAACGTGAAAATAAAACATTTGAGGGTAGCAAATTTTTTTTTTTAAAAATCAATCACAATACTTAATTATTAAAATAATAAAGTAAAATGATAAAAAAATCTGCCAACAATCTGGGCGTAACTTTATTATTTTTCCGGCAGAAGTTAGGAACGCGTTCAATTCTGAAATGCGGTGGAAGCTACTATGTGACTGAAAACCTATCAAAAAGAACAAGATCATGGAAGTGAAAATCTGATTGGATCTGAGAGATATGGAAAAATTTATGAAAAAGTACACAATCTCTTTACACTTTCACTCTTAGGGGTCAATTATGGAGAATACGTACAATAATATTATATTCAATATTTGGGACGAGGCAGTAGATATGTCGAAAATCGTGAGAAAATATGCATTCTATTTTCACAGATAATTTTTTTTGCCCCCCTTCTGAACGCCAATACATATTTGAATTTTTTTTTAATCAAAATTGTTTTTCTAGTTGATTTACATGTACACACCGTGTTTCAACATTGTAGCTTAAGCCGTTCTATAAATAGGAAAAACACCCCCCACTTGTACTACACTACCCTTAGGGGTCGAATTTCAAAAAACCTTGAAAATACTTTCTTGATATTTATACGAAGAATCCGTAGAATAAAAATGAATTCAATATTTGGAAAAACCTAGTAGATATGACGAAAATCGTGAAAATATATGCATTTTATATATATTATATTAACAACTAATTTTTTTTGCCTTCCTTTCTGAACGCCAATGAATATTCAAGTTTTTTTTCATAACAATTACTTTTCTAGTTGATTTACATATACACACCGAGTTTCAACATTGTAGCTTAAGCCGTTCCATATACAGGAAAAACACCCCCACTTGTACCACACTACCCTTAGGGGTCGAATTTCAAAAAACCTTGAAAATTCTTTCTAGGTATTCATACGAAGAATCTGTAGAATAAAAATAAATTCAATATTTGGAAAGACCTAGTAGATATGACGAAAATCGTGAAAATATATGCATTTTATATTTATTATATATGCATATAATTTTTTTGCCCCCCTTTCCGAACGCCAATGAATATTCAAATTTTTGTTTATCACAATTACTTTTCTAGTTGATTTACATATACACACCGAGTTTAAAATTTCTAGCATGAACCGTTTAATAGTTAGGAAAAACACCCCCTACCCCCGTAGCATACCACCCCTAACAAAAATTATATTTTTCCAACATTCCGCTACTATAGCTCTATCTAAATACCGAGTTTAAGGCTTATATCATTACAGGTTCTCAAGATATAAGCATCGGAACTTTTTCTTTTACACTCCCCCACCCTCCCCCACCCTTCCCCTCTACACCCTCAACCTCACAACTTTTTTCCCTACTAGAGTTTAATTAGCGCTACTTCTGGTAAAAATTCTAAGCATCTATCTTACACTGTTCTTGAGATATGAAATGTGTTTGATTTGAAAAATTCTCATCCCCTCCACTTCTATGCTCCACCACCCACTTAAAAAATTTTACTTTGATCAATCTTTATTTGTCGACCTTTATACCCAAACCGAATTATATTTTTCTAGAGCAATTGATTCATGAGATATCGTAATCTAAAGTTTTTCACCCTCCACCCCCATACACAACTTCCCCCACCCAAAATTTTTCTTGATTCTGTTCTCCTAGTATAACTACAAATATTTTTTAAGTTTGAATAGTGTGCCATTAACGGCTTTTCTCGCCTTTTTTGGGTTTCGGACGCATTACATTTCCCCCCACTCCCACACACCTTGATCAATATTGATAATTTTTCTGCAAATGGGTCTACTATCAGAGCTCTATAGAAACTCCAAGTTTCAGCTTCCTATCATTAGGGGCTACTGTGATCTAGAAACCAAAATTTTCGGTCTAAAACACTTCCTCCTCCTTCCCCCTCACACCACCACCCCTTAAAATTTGGTCACTTCAAGGAGCTTACCCCGTCTATTCGTTAAAAAAATTTCAATTTAATATCTCAAATCGTTTGGCAGCTACGAGCCTCCAAACGATCTTGCGTACGGCGGACTGAAAATTTTTATTGCTTTTTTCGCGTCTACTAGTTATGAAACGTGAAAATAAAAATTTTGAGGGTAGCAAATTTTTTTTTTTTTAAAAATCAATCACAATACTTAATTAATAAAATAATAAAGTAAAATTATAAGTAAGTATAAAAAAATCTGCCAACAGTCTGGGCGCAACTGTATTATTTTTCCGGCAGAAGTTCAGAACGCGTTCAATTCGGGGATGCGGTGTATGTTACTATGTGACTGAAAACCTAACAAAAAAATCGGGAAGCGGTTAGAAAAAGGGTGTAACATATGAATTAAATAATTGGGTCATATTCCGCGATGCGGTCTAGAGGTTGAAAAAAAAAACTTAAAAATAGGTGATTATTAAACAAACCTGGGGAAGTGAAAAGATATTCGATATCTGTTCAGACCTGAGGAACATGGTGGAATTCATGAAAAAGTATACAACTAGTTTACACCCTCTTAGGGGTCGAATTTCAAAAAATTTTGAAAACACATTCTAGGTATTCACATGAAGAATCCGTAGAATAAAAATGAATTCAATATTTCGAAAGACCTAGTAGATATGACGAAAATCGTGAAAATATATGTATTTTATATTAACCGATATTTTTGTTTGCCCCCCCCCTTCTAAACGCCAGTGAATATTTGAATTTTTTTTTATCAGAATTATTTTTTTAGTTGATTTACATATACGTACCGAGTTTCAACTTCCTAGCATAAGCCGTTCTGAAGTTAGGGAAAACACCCCCCACCACCGTACCATACTACCCCTAAAAAAAAAATTATTTTTCCACCATGCCACTACTATAGCTTTATCTAAATACCAAGTTTCAGCTTCCTATTATTATAGATTCTTAAGATATAAGCATCGGAACTTTTTCTTTCTCACCCTTCCCCACCCTCAATCTCTACACCCACAACCCAAACTTTTTTTGCCTACTAGGGTTATATTAGGCCTACTTCTGGTAAGAATTTGAAACATCCATCTTACACTGTTATTGAGATATGAATCGTGTTATTTTTGAAAAATTCTTATCCCCTCCACTTACGTACTTCCCCGCCCCCTTCAAAAATTTTACTTGGAGCAATCTTTATTTATCAAGCTTAATACTCGAACCGAATTTTGTTTTTCTGGTCCAATTGGTTTGTAAGGTATCGTAATTTAAAGTTTTTCACCCCCCACTCCCGTACGCCACTACCCCCACCCAAAAATTTTGTTTCAATCTACTCTCCTAGTATAACTACAGATATTTGTTAAGTTTTAATTGCTTGCTATTAACGGTTTAGGAGATATGGATTTTAGAATTTGTCAATCTCGGCATTTTTGCGTTTCGGACCCATTATTTCCCCCTCCACTCCCACACCCCTTCACCCATATCTGTTTTTTTTTTGCAAATGGGTCCATTATCAAAGCTCTATAGACATAATAAGTTTCAGCCTCCTAACACAAGCGGTTCCTGAGATCTAGAAACCTAAATTTTTCGTCTAAAACGCTTACCCCGCCTTCCCCCTTACACCTCCTCCCCTGAAAATAATGTCAATTCAAGGGGTCCACCAAGTCTATTCTTAGAAAAAATTTTAATTTAATAGCTCCACTGGTTTGAGAGCTACGAGCCTCAAAGATTTTGGGGCGGTCGACGTCCGGCGTACAGACGGAGTGAAAATTTTTATTGCTTTTTTCGCGTCTACTAGTCATGAAACGTGGAAAAAAAAATTTTGAGGGCAGCAAATTTTTTTTGTTTAAAAATCGATAACAATACTGTATTATTAATAATACAGTAAAATTATAAAAAATGGTAAAAAATGATAAAAAATTATAAAAAATGGTGAAAAGTTATAAAAAATGTTGAAAAATTATAAAAAATGGTAAAAAATTATAAAAAATTATAGAAAATGGTAAAAAATGATAAAAAATTATAAAATATGATAAAAAATGGTAAAAAATGGTACAAAATGGAAAAAAATGGTAAAAAATGGTAAAAAATGGTAAAAAATTATAAAAAATGTTAAAATATTTTAAAAAATGGAAAAAAATGATAAAAAGTTATAAAAAATGGTAAAAAATGATAAAAAACTATAAAATATTATAAAAAAATCTGCCAACAGTCTGGGCGCAACTTTATTATTTTTCCGGCAGAAGTTTGGAACGTGTTTAATTCGGGGACGCGGTGTATGTTAAAACCTAACAAAAAGTTCGGGAAACGGTTAGAATAGAGTGTAATATATGAATTATATAATTGGGTCATATTCCGGGATGCGGTCTAGAGGTTGGAAAAGTAAATAACTTAAAAATCGGTGATTATTAAACAAGCTCGTGGAAGTGAAAAGATATTCGATATCTGATCAGACCTGAGAGATATGGTGAAATTTATGAAAAAGTATACAACCACTTTACACCCCCTTAGGGGTCGAATTTCAAAAAATCTTGAAAACGTTTTCTAGGTATTTATATGAAGAATCCGTAGAATAAAAATGAATTCAATATTTGGAAAGACCTAGTAGATATGACGAAAATCGTGAAAACATATGCATTTTATATTAACTGAAATTTTTTTCTGCCCCCCCCCCTTCTGAACCCCAATGAATATTGAAATTTTTTTTTATCAGAATTACTTTTCTAGTTTATTTACATATACGTACCGAGTTTCAACTTTCTAGCATAAGCCGTTCAAAAGTTAGGAAAAACACCTCCCACCCTCGCACCATGCTACCACTAAAAAAAAACTTATTTTTTCACTATGCTACTAACATAGTTCTATTTAAATACGAAGTTTAAGGTTTATATCATTACAAGTTCTTAAGATATAAGCATCGGAACTTTTTCCTTCTCATCCTTCCCCACCCTCACCCTCTACACTCCCACCTTTAAATTTATTTTTCCCTACTAGGGTTCTATTGGACCTAGTTCTAGTTAAAATTTGAACCATCTATCTGACACTGTTATTGAGATATGAAAAGTGATATTTTTGAAAAATTCTTATCCCCCCCACTTCTATGCTCTCCCGCCCCCTTCAAAGATTTTACCTTGAGCAATCTTTATTCATCAAGCTGTATACCCAAACCGAATTTTGTTTTTCTGGTGCAATTGGTTTGTGAGATATCGTAATCTTTACTATTTCAACCCCCACCCTCGCACGCCACCACCCCCACTAAAAAATCTTTGTTCAATCTACTCTCCTAGTATAACTACAGATATTCGTTAAGTTTAAATTGCTTGCTATTAACGGTTTAGGAGACATAGATTTTAGAATGTGTCGATCTCGGCATTTTTGCGTTTCGGACGCATTGCTTCCCCTCCACTCCCACACCCCTTCACCCATATCATCAGTTTTTTTTGCAAATGGGTCCACTATCAAAGCTTTATAGAAGTTCCAAGTTTCAGTCTCCTAACATAAGCGGTTGCTGAGATCTAGAAACCAAAATTTTTCGTCTAAAACGCTTCCCCCACCTTCCCCCTCACACCCCTACCCCTGAAAATAATGTCAATTCAAGGGGTCTACCCAGTCTATTCCCAGAAAAAATTTTAATTTAATAGCTCCACTGGTTTGAGAGCTACGAGCCTTCAAAGGATTTTGGCGGTCAACGTACGGCGTACGGCGTACGGCGTACTGTCCGCCGACGGAGTGAAAATTTTTATTGCTTTTTTCGTGTCTACTAGTCATGAAATGTACACAAAAAAATTTTGAGGGTAGCTAATTTTTTTTTTTTTGAAAATCAGTAACAATACTGTATTATTACTAATAAAGTAAAATGGTAAAAAATTATGAAAAATGGTAAAAAATGATAAAAAATGGTAAAAAATGTTAAAAAAGTGTAGAAAATGGTAAAATATGATAGAAAATGATAACAAATTATAAAAAATTATAAAAAATGGTAAAAAATTATAAAAATGAAAAAGTCAAGCCCTCTCAAGTTTTTCAAAAACGTGTTGACGTGTTTATAAAAAATTATAGAAAATGGTAAAAAATGATAAAAAATTATAAAATATGATAAAAAATGGTAAAAAATGGTACAAAATGGTAAAAAATGGTAAAAAATGGTAAGAAATTATAAAAAATGTTAAAATATTTTAAAAAATGGAAAAAAATGATAAAAAATTATAAAAAATGGTAAAAAATGATAAAAAATTATAAAATATTATAAAAAATGGTAAAAAATTATGAAAAATGGTAAAAAATGATAAAAAATGGTAAAAAATGTTAAAAAAGTGTAGAAAATGGTAAAATATGATAGAAAATGATAACAAATTATAAAAAATTATAAAAAATTGTAAAAAATTATAAAAAATGAAAAAGTCAAGCCCTCTCAAGTTTTTCAAAAACGCGTTGACCCCTTTTCACTAGCGGCTCCTATTGTACTACTTGCCCTTGTCTTTCTGTAGATATATCCTTGTGTTAGCGGTTTGAAATCTTGTACACTATAAAATATATAAAATTATTTTAGATGTGAGTCGTTCTAATAAAAATTGTTCACTCATCTAAATAACTATAATAATACATATAAAATTATTCGCAAGCTTAAGGCTAGTTGCAATATGATAATCTAATGTATACGAGTATATTATACGTATTAACGTAGTATTCTTATTTTACTAATTACTGGTAATTTTTTTTATTATTATTATTGATACTACTTGTTCCAATATTATAAGAAAAACTAAATTTGTTTCGAAACAATTAAGACCGTTTCCTCTTTTTATACATACTTATATATTGAGAAATAATATTTCCTTGTCCTGTACACGTAGGACGTAGGGATACGTACGTATATGTATCAAGAGAATTATTTTCTGTGTATCACTGAGTAAAGTGTTTATATCAGCTTTGATTTGTCCACTTTGATCATTTTACTTTATTATTTTAATAATTAAGTATTGTGATTGATTTTTTAAAAAAAAAATTTGCTACCCTCAAAATTTTTCCGCCGTACGCAAGATCGTTTGGAGGCTCGTAGCTGCCAAACGATTTGAGATATTAAATTGAAATTTTTTTAACGAATAGACGAAGTGTTTTAGACCGAAAATTTTGGTTTCCAGATCTCAGTAACCCCTAATGTTAGGAAGCTGAAACTTGGAATTTCTATAGAGCTCTGATAGTAGACCCATTTGCAGAAAAATTATCAATATTGATCAAGGGGTGTGGGAGTGGGGGGAAATGTAATGCGTCCGAAACCCAAAAAAGGCGAGATAGACACATTCTAAAATCCATATCTCCTAAACCGTTAATAGCACACTATTCAAACTTGAAAAATATATGTAGTTATACTAGGAGAACAGAATCAAGAAAAATTTGGGTGGGGGAAGTTGTGTATGGGATGAAAAACTTAAGATTACGATATCTCATGAACCAATTGCTCTAGAAAAATAAAATTTGGTTTGAGTATAAAGGTTGACAAATAAAGATTGATTAAAGTAAAATTTTTTAAGTGGGAGGTGGAGCATAGAAGTGGAGGGGATGAGAATTTTTCAAATCAAACACATTTCATATCCCAAGAACAGTTTAAGATAGATGCTTAGAATTTTAACCAGAAGTAGCGCTAATTAAACCCTAGTAGGGAAAAAAGTTTGGTGTTGAGCGTGTAGAGGGGGAGGGTGAAAAGGAAAAAGTTCCGATGCTTATATCTTGAGAACCTGTAATGATATAAGCCTTAAACTTGGTATTTAGATAGAGCTATAGTAGCGGAATGTTGGAAAAATATAATTTTTTTTAGGGGTTGTATGCTAGGGGGTAGGGGGTGTTTTTCCTAACTATTAAACGGTTCATGATAGAAAGTTGAAACTCGGTGTGTATATGTAAATCAACTAGAAAAGTAATTGTGATAAAAAAAAAATTGAATATTCATTGGCGTTCAGAAAGGGGGGCAATAAAAATTATTTGTAAATATAATATATATACAATGCATATATTTTCACGATTTTCGTCATATCTACTAGGTCTTTCCAAATATTGAATTCATTTTTATTCTACGGATTCTTCGTATGAATACCTAGAAAGTATTTTCAAGGTTTTTTGAAATTCGACCCCTAAGGGTAGTGTGGTACAAGTGGGGGTGTTTTTCCTATATATGGAACGGCTTAACCTACAATGTTGAAACTCGGTGTGTATATGTAAATCAACTAGAAAAGTAATTGTGATAAAAAAAAATTTGAATATTCATTGGCGTTCATATGGGGGGGGGGGCAAAAAAAAATATTTGTAGGTATAATAAATATAAAATGCATATATTTTCACGATTTTCGTCATATCTACTAGGTGTTTCCAAATATTGAATTCATTTTTGTTCTACGGATTCTTCGTATGAATACCTAGAACGTGTTTTCAAGGTTTTTTGAAATTCGACCCCTAAGGGTAGTGTGGTACAAGTGGGAGGTGTTTTTCCTATATGTAGAACGGCTTAAGCTACAATGTTGAAACTCGGTGTGTATATCTAAATTAACTGGAAAAATAATTTTGAATAAAAAAAACGAATACCTATTGGCGTTCAGAAGGGGGGCAAAAAAAATTATCTGTGAAAATAGAATGCATATTTTACCACGATTTTCGACATATCTACTACCTCGTCCCAAATAATGAATTTAATTTTATTCTATGTATTCTCCATAAGAATACCAAGAAAGTGTTTTCAAGATTTTCTGAAAATTGACCCCTAAGGGGGTGTAAAGTGATTGTGTACTTTTTCATAAACTATTCCATATCTCTCAGATCCAATCAGATTTTCACTTCCATGATCTTGTTCTTTTTGATAGGTTTTCAGTCACATACAGTCACGCGTTCAATTTTGAAATGCGGTGTAGGCTACGCATTTCAAAATTGAACGCGTTCCTAACTTCAGCCGGAAAAATAATAAACTTACGCCCAGATTGTTGGCAGATTTTTGTATATATGTTATTTTTATTCTAGATATAAAATTAAATATTTAGGTATAGGAAAAAGGAAGATATGTTCGTTCTTGCGATAGAAATACATATTTTCATTTTCGTTTAATATTTTATGTGTTTTATAGAAACTCATTAATTTCTTTTTTGCAACCTTTTCAATTATTTTTCCAACGTTATACCTACATAATATATTAAGGAAATAAGTTAATAATTGTTGAGTTTAGAGAATACACTCTTCGAAAGGTTAAAAACCATTAAGTGTGTAAGAGGCTTTGAAATAAAATCTTTTAGTATTTTTAGACATTCAATAGTTATGCCGTCAAATCCAGGACTAGAGCCAATATTTTTTTAAAACTACTTTCTTATTATTTCCCGCTATATTCGGCATTGAGAATTTTCTTTAAAGCACATAATGTATTCAAATTTTTTTTTAAAGATTAGTTTTCGGTTTTTCAATATTAATCTGCAGTTCCCTTGTACGGCAGTGCAAAAGATTCACCTGGATCTTTTGAACCGGCTCAAAGAACCGGTTCAATGAAAAGAGCGAGATCCGGTGAACCGGTTCATTGAAAAGATCCGAATTTCCCATCTCTAGTTACTATACACAAAGGTACATATAACATGCTCGAAGAACACTCACGTGCAAGCAATAGAGGGTACCGTGCGAATCAGCGCGCACCTACCAGGCATTCTCGTATATGTGCTATAACTTCGTAAATATTTCGAATTTCAGCCTGCAGTTTTAACAGTGTATTCTTAATATACAGTACGAATTATGTAAATATGTAAGTTACTAGAGCCAAGTCCTATTGTCTATCTTTAAACAAAAGACACATATCTTTTTTCTGGTTTAATTGATTTGTAAGACATTGCAATGCAAAGTTTTTTACCATCCTTACTACTGTACACTATCAAAAAATTATTTTCAATTTTTTCGCCAAGTTCCTAGTCTAGCATGTTTCAACTTTGTGACATTAACCGTACAGGAGATATGAATTTTAGAATGTCTCGACTCCCAAACTCTTTCACTAATATAAAAATTAAGCAAGCAACTGGATACATTATTATAGATCTATGTAATTCTGAAATTTCAGCTTCCTAGCATAAGTGGTTCCTGAAATATTGAAATCAACGTTTTTAGTCCAACATTCCACCCACATCCCCCCTTCAGCACTCCATTAGAAACTTATCACTTGATGGGGTCCACTCAATCTACCCAATAATGCAGACAATAATTCTTATTTTTCCTGAAAACATAAATATTAATATTCACGAAAAAGAAAAACGTCACATTCTGTAAATAATTAATAAAATTTTTGACGTTTCATTGGAAAAATAATGGAAAATGGAAAACCAGCCGAAAATTGATCGAACATATCGTTGCTTTCATATCGATTTCTGCATCGAAAAACATTGCGATGTGGAAGTTACAGAATCGAACCACATTGCGAGTATTGCTCGTGCAAGCGAAAACTGTCAGTAGCTAACGACAGCGAAAACTGTCGCTAGAGAGTTTAAGAACCCCGGCTTCTCTAGCTCTCTAGCAACAGTTTTCGCTGTCGTTACCTACTGACGGTTTTAATAATATACACACCCCATTCTAAGGCGACCAAAGCTCAAGAGGAACTGCAGAAAATGTTTAACGATGTCCAATTCTACACGAACTCTTGGAAGATGAAAATTAATTCACAGAAATGTGAGACTACTCTATTTCGCACCACTTTAGCCCATGCAAATAGAGATTTAAGGCGCAATTGGAAAAAATTCCATATTGTAGCTGGGGAGGGAAGCCACGATAAAATTCCGCACAAAACTTGTGTTAAATATCTGGAAGTAAACTTAAATCAACACTTGTACTTCAACCAACACTCTAATATCCATTCATCTCTCTAAAACGGTTTTTTTACGTGAAACATTTATACCCTCGTGCTAAAATCATTTGTTACCAAGCTTTGGTGAGACATATTCTCACTTATGGCTAACCCATCTGGTTCAATATTAGTCCTTCTTTTATGGAAAAATTTAGACTTTCCGAAAGAAAATATCTACGCGCGTGTACTGGCATCTATAGAAAGGCAGAAACAGATTTTCTGCATTACATATCGAACGAGGAAATATATGAAACGGCAGAAATCTCCCGGGTTGATACGACAATCATAAAATTAATTAGGAACCATATAGCGGAAACCACCTCAGATCAAGACCTTAACCCCTGGATCCACCAAATCTTCTTCCCAAACCCACAATATATTGAAAATACCATGTCAACTGGTTTTATTTCACCTGAAGTCTTCGTCTACCTTGACGAAAACGGCTACATCTTAGATTTCGACTACGTACCAATCATTTATCACGCATATAGGCGCGCGACCGATAAAAAAATAGAATACGACCCCAACCTCGAAACCAGTGACCCCCTGTCCTTATGGCGTTACTCCACCGCGAACTATGTTGACATTGACAGACATGAGCGTGAGGCTACGAGATACTGGTGGCTTAATCAACAAAACACTTAGTTAGTTTTTCAAGTATAAGTTAATTAAGTAATTAAGCTAACAAAAAAAAATAAACGAAACTAGAATAAGTACTAACCTTGTTAGCAGCTTCCCTAGTTATAAGGCATGCCGGACCGAGACAATCGCTACAGGAACTGATAGCCTTCAGCTCAGCTTCATGGCTAGGACCGGAATAGTTATAAGGAAAAATTATGAATGATAAATTGTTATATATGGTATAAGGAACATTGTAATAAATTAAATAAAGTGATTCGTATCCCACCTAAATATTCCCTTCTCGATGCATTCTTAAATGCAATTATTGTACACTGAACTGAGCTGTCCGCGGCCGGGAACGGTGGTTTCTGCTCTACTATTCTCGAATAGTGGAGCATGGTGCTGCTGGCCCCGGCGGCAAAAAGTTCGGCTCAAACCCTAGTTTTAAGTTAGTATGTAAGAATTGTATATAGTTTAAGTAGAGTAGAGTAAGATTGATGAAATATTGGGTTTATTTTGCCATTTTCCCAATAGTTTGTTTTATTTTAATGATAAGTATACATTAAGAATGTAACTAAATAAAGATACTCTGATCCCCCCCAAAAACATCACCCCGATGAAATTTATATCTTAGAGTGCCCATTGAGGCCATTAAGAACGGTAGCAGCTTAGATATAGACTAATTTTAGCTTTAGGATTAAGATAGAACACCTGTTAGCATTAAGAACTTACGGCAAATAAAGCACTTTTTAAAACTTCTAAGTGGGGCGTTTTAAGGTATTATTTAGTTGTTATTCAGTAATTGGAACATATTTTCTGGAAAAAAAATTTGGTGATAAATGAATACATAATTTTTTGGTGAACGTTTTCACATCACATTTTTAACTGAAAATTATACATACAGGGTGTAACTAGTACTGAGGTTCAAACGAAAATGGGAGATAGAGGAACTTGTCCTGAGTAGAAAACCGTTCTTCATATACTCCCGTTTTTGCACCGTTAAGGAGATAGCGCAATTTTAAGGACGAAGGATTTTCATCGTACCTGTGATCACTGTTTAGTCTCTATCTTCTGTTGTACTTAGCGTAATGTAATAATTCTGGGCTCGTTGGAAAGGACACAAATTCTCCTTTTTAATTGCTATCAACTGTGTCAATAAACTATATTTCAACTCTTTTATTTCGTCCTCACTATTATTAATCATACTCCTTCGGCGAATGACGGGTGTAAAACCAGATTTACTTGAAGGGAACGTGCTTGATAACTGTTATCCCCGCTCCTTTACAATTTAACCTATGAAGAAATTCTGTTATCAAACATATAGTGAAATTTTATGGGCTTTCCGAAAATGTAATAATATTTGGTGGTTAATCAGGTCCTTCTTGGAGAAAACAGGATTTTTTTGTATTTTTTTTTTTTATTATATTTGTGTCATTTAAATGAATTTTTCTCAAAAAGTATAACACTGATTGACACAGTTAATAGCAATTATGATTATCTGAGTTTCTAACACACTTCACAGCTTACGCTGGTGAAAGTTTTACCTATCTCGTTACTCCGATATAACACACGAGATTAGGTTCAGACGTGTCCTAAATGGGCTACTAAGCAACATTTAGGTCTCCTGATTCAGCTGTTCTTGAAGTTCTTATGTTGGTATTCGTCTGGCGACAACAAATTCTGGCATTCATCACTCAAATTCTGCTACAACTGAATGACGCACTTCATCAATGCTCTGTGCTACTCCTTCAATTGCTGCAGGAATTCGATTCTGATTCGTTGGACCATTTCCTTCTTCGGATTGTATGTTCATCGTCCGACGAACTATTGCGCAGGTTGCAAGAATTATAGCTTTCTGCATTTCGATATAAACGCCTTTTCGTACACCAAGCTTCTTTAATTGAGTGTGGAGTGATGACGGTATCAATCCGGTTGCAGAAATTACAATTGGGACGATGTCTATATGGTTCAGCTGCCATGTACATTTCAAGTCATCCGCCAAGTCTCTGTAATTTCGGATTTTCTCTCCCTAGTTCTCGATGGTGTTACGATCCATAGGTACAGCCACATCAATCAAATAGCATTTCTTCTGTTTCAACTCATGTACGATAATGTCGGGTTTATTATGTCGAACCGTGTGATCAGTGACTACCGAATAATTCCAAAGTATTTTAACATCCTCATTTTGCTCGATCGTTTCTGGTACGTATTTGTAGTACGGCAGCTGATCACGCCTTATTCCGTACTTAAGTGCCAGTTGTTGATGCAAAATCTTCGCTACGGAATTATGCCTGGCTAAGTAATCGGTTCCACATATCGCACTGCCTCCACTTATAATATGTAAGATGGTCTCTTGCTGCACATAACACAATCTTCACAGAGTCGTTGTTACAGTTACATCATTATAGATGAATCTTCTACGATTCCTGGTTCCGATTACAGCGTCTGAAATTACAACCAGAAACGCTTCGGTTAAATAGAAAAGTGACGATGTTGTTAACCACTTATTGGATCCCTTTACATGTACAACTCCATGTACAACTTTTTGCTTCCAATTCTCGATTTTCTGAGCATCGGGAATTATTGAGGCCATCACGTCAACATTCCGGTTCTTCAGGTCTAAAGGCGAAAGGGCGCTATCTACATTGATAACAGCCTTATGCAAAGAAGATGTTGATTCTTTGCTGTAAAAGTATTCACGCAAGCTGTCGACTTGACTGTAATAAAGTGTTCGCACGTCAAGAACACCTCTTCCACTTTTATTCCTCGGCAGTGTTACCCTCTCTATCTCGGATGCGGTATTTTGCATCCCATGCTTCGCTAATATTACTCTTATTTGCCTGTTGACTGCTTCCAGTTCTGTCACACTCCAATGCAAAATGCCAAAGGAGTACAAGAGTACTGGAATAGCTAAAGAGTTTATCGCTTCGATCTTCGCTCTCCCATCCAGCTGCGTTCTCAGGATTCCGGTAAGTCTTCTCTTGAATTCGTGACCTAACTTCTCTTTAACTATTGCAGTTGCCGAACCCGTGGCTTATATGATCCCAAGATATTTGTAAAGATTCACTTCATCCATCGCGCGTATCTCGATGTTCTCTGCCGCATATCCTGGATGTCTTGCATGTAATCCTTTTTTGATGCCTTTGGTACGACATTTTTCTTCTCCTAATTGCATGCCGATATCTTTGCTAAATAAGATGGTGATATCCAACATTGACCTCAGCTGTTGTTCATCTTTGGCATATATCTTGATGTCGTCAACAAACATTAGATGGCTCAACTTATGTTGTGATATAATGTCATGTTTTATAGCAAATCCGTTCTTGCTTATTCTATACAATTGGGATAGCGGATTCAAAGCCAAACAAAACCACAATGCCCTAAGTGAAAAACCTTGAAATATACCTCTGCTGATGCGGATTTCGTCGGATGTTCTGAAACCCTGTTCTGTCTGTATTCGTAGATGGGTCCGCCAATGCATCATCATATGTTGAAGTAGATTAATGATGCTTGGATGGACCTTATATAGTCTGGGAACTTAGAGGAGCCACTTATGCGATACAGAGTTAAACGCTGATTTGTAATCGATATAAGTGGTGTGGATATTTCTCTTCTGCTTAACCGCTTGCCGAATCGCTACAGTATCGATGACCAATTGCTCTTTATAACCTTTGGAGCCTTTCGTACATCCTTTTTGCTCTTCCGTCATGATGTTGTTAAGTTCTAGATGGTATCGGATCTTTTTGGCAATGACAGACGTTAACAGCTTGTATATTGTCCCAAGGCAAGTGATCGGTCTTTGCTTGGTGGGATCAGAGCAACCTCTTTCCTTAGTAATTAAACAAGTTGTTCCGATTGTAAAGAAATCCGAGATGGTGTTTGAATTTCTTATAGCTGTATCGAAAGTTGCTGCCAGGAACTTATGTATTGGTGTAAACTTCTTTAACCAATAGTTTTGAACATGCTCCGGGCCGGGAGATTTCCAGTTGGCAAGTTTCCGTACTGCTTCTGCAATATCTAGCTCGAAAATGCGTGGAAGATCCATTACCGGATTCGTAGCACATGTCTGGTTAATGGTGGGGAGCCAACATGGTTCTATATTATAATTCGCTGAGTTGCTCCACTCGTTCTTCCAATACTCTTCAGCTTATGTCAACTGGATGTAAGTCGGAGTATTGTTATCATTTGATCGGATGTTACGATACACAAGTTTTTTGGTACGATTGAAAGGCGCGTTCTGTGCTCTGTGCTCATAGCTCTTGGTGAATCTGCGGATCCTATTCACCACTACAGCAAGTTTCTGCCTCAACCATTCCAACACTTCAACCGCTGGCACTAGCCCGTTCAGGTTGTAATTGTTCCTAATCACGCTAAGATGTCGTAAAACTCTAGCTGATTGGTTTCCGAACACTACTTGTTGCACTCGAACAATTTCTCGCCGAAATTTTTCTCTGCGGTGGTGTAACCTTCGCATCCACCGAGGCTCCCTTCTCTCCCGCTGAACACCAATTGGTGTTCGGATTACTTGTTGATTGTGTAGTTGCATGGTCGCAACCGCAGCATGCATTAAAAATCAGTTCGTATTTAGAAAACTGCCACTTGTTTTCCTTATTTTTGGACGCTCCTGTCCATGAACACATAATCACGTAAAAAAAATCTTTTAAATATTACCACGGTGGCGCAATGGGCTAGCGCATTGCGACTTCTACGTGTACGAAAATTTCATCAGAGGACCTAGGTTCGAACCCCCAGTCGATCGATGTTTCCAAAAATAAACTTTAGGTACTTTAAAAATATATAACATTAAAAAAAAATTTGTAGTAGTAGCGCCGCGGCGAGCGGAAAAAAATTTATAAAGAAAGTGTGTAAGAAAAAAGGAACTAAAAAGTAGTAGAATAAGAAAGTTTTCTTTTTTTCTCTTTTTATTTCGTTATTTTCGAATCTCATTCGCAACTTTTTTGCTGTTTAAAAGAAGATTTAGTTGCTGTTTTCAGGTTGTTCGGTGGTTTGCTACAACGTCCTCACAGCTGCATTCTATCTTCCACTTTTAACTTCACAACGTTGTAACAACGTTGCCATGTGGTTGTTTCACTGTTTCATCGCAACCAAATTGCTGTTGAAAGTTCTGTAACAACGTTGCTCGAACCCGTAAATAGAGATCTGTGTTACTTGGGCATGCTGATATGCCTAATATCCAATGTGGCATACAAATTCACATTTTAGGCTTTTACATATACATAGATATTATAATATGAATTATAAAATAAGTTGAAAAAAAGAAGAAAAAAAATTATAAAAAAAAAAAATAGTTAAGAAAAGTTAAATAAAACTCAAAGCTTAAAATTAAATTTCAAAAGAATGGTATGACCAAGAAAAATAAAGAAAAAAAATACAAACTATGTAGCATTAAAGAAAGAGTTATAGTTATCCAAACGATTTTTAAAGCTGATAGTGGTAGATGCGCCAATTACTTCACTGGGTAGGTCGTTTCACGTGTCCACTACTCGATTAGGTAGAAAATTGCGAAGAGTCATTGTATTCGAAGTTTGAGTTGATTTTTACTTTATTATGATGGTGTGAGGAGGAAGGAGGGGGAAGTGTTTTAGACCGAAAATTTTGGTTTCCAGATCTCAGTAACCCCTAATGTTAGGAAGCTGAAACTTGGAATTTCTATAGAGCTCTGATAGTAGACCCATTTGCAGAAAAATTGTCAATATTGATCAAGGGGTGTGGGAGTGGGGGGATATGTAATGCGTCCGAAACCCAAAAAAGGCGAGATAGACACATTCTAAAATCCATATCTCCTAAACCGTTAATGGCACACTATTCAAACTTAAGACATATTTGTAGTTTTACTAGGAGAACAGAATCAAGAAAAATTTTGGGTGGGGGAAGTTGTGTATGGGGGTGGGGGGTGAAAAACTTAAGATTACGATATTTCATGAACCAATTGCTCTAGAAAAATAAAATTTGGTTTGGGTGTAAAGGTTGACAAAAAAAGATTGATCAAAGTAAAATTTTTTAAGTGGGAGGTGAAGCATAGAAGTGGAGGGGATGAGAATTTTTCAAATCAAACACATTTCATATCTCAAAAACAGTTTAAGATAGATGCTTAGAATTTTTACCAGAAGTAGCGCTAATTAAACCCTAGTAGTGAAAAAAGTTTTGGGGTTGTGGGTGAAGAGGGGGAGGGTGGGGGAGGGTGAAAAGGAAAAAGTTCCCATGCTTATATCTTGAGAACCTGTAATGATATAAGCCTTAAACTTGGTATTTAGATAGAGCTATAGTAGCGGAATGTTGGAAAAATAAAATTTTTTTAGGGGTAGTATGCTACGGGGGTAGGGGGTGTTTTTCCTAACTATTAAACGGTTTATGCTAGAAAGTTGAAACTCGGTGTGTACATGGAAATCAACTAGAAAAGTAATTGCGATAAAAAAAAATTTGAATATTCATTGGCGTTTAGAAAGGGGGGCAAAAAAAATTATTTGTAAATATAATAGATATAAAATTCATATATTTTCACGATTTTCGTCATATCTACTAGGTCTTTCCAAATATTAAATTCATTTTTATTCTACGGATTTTTCGTATGAATACCTAGAATGTGATTTCACGGTTTTTTGAAATTCGACCCCTAAGGGTAGTGTGGTACAAGTGAAGGTGTTTTTCCTATATATGGAACGGCTTAAGCTACAATGTTGAAACTCGGTGTGTATATGTAAATCAACTAGAAAGGTAATTGTGATAAAAAAAAATTTGAATATTCATTGGCATTCAGAAAGGGGGGGGGGGAGCAAAAAAAATTATTTGTAGATATAATAAATATAAAATGCAAATATTTTCACGATTTTCGTCATATCTACTAGGTCTTTCCAAATATTGAATTCATTTTTTTTCTACGGATTCTTCGTATGAATACCTAGAAAGTGTTTTCAAGGTTTTTTGAAATTCGACCCCTAAGGGTAGTGTGGTACAAGTGGGGGTAGTTTTCCTATATATGGAACGGCTTAAGCTACAATTTTGAAACTCGGTGTGTATATGTAAATCAACTAGAAAAGTAATAGTGATAAAAAAAAATTTGAATATTCATTGGCGTTCAGAAGGGCGGAGGGGGGCAAAAAAAAATATTTGGAAATATAATATATATAAAATGCATATATTTTCACGATTTTCGTCATATGTACTAGGTCTTTCCAAATATTGAATTCATTTTTATTCTACGGATTCTTCGTATGAATACCTAGAAAGTGTTTTCAAGGTTTTTTTAAATTCGACCCCTAAGGGTAGTGTGGTACAAGTGGTAAGTGTTTTTCCTATATATAGAACGGCTTAATACAATGTTGAAACTCGGTGTGTATATCTAAATCAACTAAAAAAATAATTTTGAATAAAAAAAACGAATATCTATTGGCGTTCAGAAGGGGGGCAAAAAAAATTATCTGTGAAAATAGAATGCATATTTTCCCACGATTTTCGACATATCTACTACCTCGTCCCAAATAATGAATTTAATTTTATTCTATGTATTCTCCATATGAATACCAAGACAGTGTTTTCAAGATTTTCTGAAAATTGACCCCTAAGGGGGTGTAAAGTGATTGTGTACTTTTTCATAAACTATTCCATATCTCTCAGATCCAATCAGATTTTCACTTCCATGATCTTGTTCTTTTTGATAGGTTTTCAGTCACATAGTAGCCTACACCGCATTTCAGAATTGAACGCGTTCCTTACTTCTGCTGGAAAAATAATAAAGTTACGCCCAGATTGTTGGCAGATTTTTTATTTTATCTTTTTGTCCTATTAGCTGACAATTTTAATTTTAACCTCGTAATATCTTCACAGTTGTATAGTGTCCGTTTAAAATTTGGAAAGTTTCGATAATATCACCGCGTTGACGTCTATGTTCCAGCGCCAGAAGACGAAGATACTGCAACCTTTCTTCATAGTTTAAGTTTTTTACTTCACGAGGGATTTTTGCCGCACGTCGTTGAACTTGCTCTAGCAGGTATATGTCCTTCTTAAAATATGGATTCCAACGCATGCTTTGTAGATTATTAGAAACAAGTTCACATTAATATTCTTAAAAGTTTTTCTAACCAAATATAGCACTGAGTTCACCTTTTTTGTTATGTTCACTATATGATCTTCCCATTTTAAGTCACTTCGAATAGTTACGCCAAGATCATTTGTGCACTAAAGCGAGTATAACTCCATTTAATAAGTACTGCATTTGGGGATTTGTTATACCAATATGAAGCACTGAGCACTTTGAAGAATTCAAACTTATACACCATTTATTTGACCATTCTATTATTTTGTTTAAGACCGATTGTAACTCAATACTGGCCGCCAGAGGATTCCCGAAAACTTTCGTTTCATCTGCGAAAGTAGCCAACAGCGATTGACAGCAATACTGCAGGTCAGCTGTGTATAGTATGTACAGCAAAGGACTTAAAACCGAGCTTTGTGGTACGCCACTTAATACTTCATGCGTTGTTGAAAATGTTCCTCCGACTCTCACTGAAAATTGCCTCTCGGTGACAAATGCCTTAATCCAGTTTAAGAGGGATCCTCGAAATCCTAAGTGATCTTTTTCGCCAGCAGTCTGTTGAAGGGAACACGATCAAACGCCTTTTCAAAGTCCAGATAAAAAACATCAGTAGGCTGCCTTTCATCAAAATTTCGGATCCAGTTGCCTAGTGAGCAGAGCAGGTTAGAAATTACTGATCGTCCGGGTGTGAAACCATGTTGGTTTTAGGAAGTTTGTTTTGTTTGTTCATGAACTGCCGCATTTTCGAAACTATAATTTTTTACATGGACTTGCATACCGCTGAAGTTAATGATATTGGTCTGTAATTTGATTTCAACATCTTATCGCCCTTTTTAAATATAGGAGTGATATTAGCAACCTTCCAATCATATGGTAAGATAGGAAGAAAGAAGAATTTCTGTCCTTTCCAACGAGCCCAGAATTACTACGTTACGCTAAGTACATCAGGAGTTAGAGATCAAACAATGATCACTGGTACGATGAAAATCCTTCGTCCTTAAAATTGCGCTATCTCCTTAACGGTGCAAAAACGGGAGTATGTGTAGAACGATTTTCTACTCAGGACAAGTTTCTCTATCTCCCATTTTCGTTTGAACCTCAGTACTAGTTACACCCTGTATAAGCAGCTTATTTTCCAGGCTGAGTTTAGATTTCCTATTAATAAAAGGGTAAAGGATACGAATGGACTTCAAGGTTTTGGGGGCTACTTGATCGGTGTGCTCGTGATATATAAGTTTTTTTATCCAGGTAGAGCTCAAGGTACTTAATCTCATTTGACCAATTGATGGGTTCGCCGAAAATAATTAAGTTGGGGTTCGGTGAGTACCTTCGAGCTCTTCTCTGGGTAAAAAATATTGCTTTGGTATTGCTTGTGTTGAGCTTTATTTTCCAATCGCGAAAGAATTAGTCTAAAGCCAGTGTTGTAAGCACAACTCACGACCTACCTCATTTCACTTATCAAGTGAATAGGGGATCGTATTCGTTCTCGCCGACGGTCATACTGGGCCCATACAGAACGTAACGCGATCGCACCTCGATTTATAACAACAACAACACGTTGCTTGGTTCAATAAACTTTGATCGCGCGTGCGACAATTTATTTAACCAAGTAAAAAGAAATGACGATGCCACACTTGTAGCATAATGACCTATGAGGTCAAGTGACCGCGCGTGTAAGGTCGGCATGGAAATCTCAACGAAAAGTGCAATGTCGTGAGAAAATTTAAATCGGTCAGCAGCCGGATGCGAGGTTCGATGGAATGAATCGAACCATCGATCCGGCAGTCGAAATCAGTCGGTTGAACGAGGAGTTAATTTCTGCGTGAGTAGCCAGCCCCGGTTGGACAAAAACCAGCTATTGTTGTCTTTTTTAAGCACTACGATCCTGTAAGAGTACAGGTCCCCCACTAGGGACGTCCGCACCCAACGCCGAGAAGCGTGACGTATAACATTTTAGTGGCAGCGGTGGGATATCCACGATAATGGTAGTTACAATAAACCAGTCGGGTATCCCCATTGGCGAATACAAAAGTCCTTTATAAAAGGCAAAATAAAAAATAAAAAAAAATCAATAAATAACCACGGAAGCAGAAAAGAAGGCTACCGCAGCTGTAGGTCCTTGGAGTTGTGCACTCAGGGCTGCCTTCACATCAACCGGACAGTTCAACTTAAGTCTCGCGAAGAGATACGCCCCACCGACTCCAAAAGGGAGGGTCTCCAGAGCAACCAAGGACAATCGACTATTTGAACCAACCTACGAGAAGACCGTTCTCCGGAACAGCGAGGTCGGCTCATCATCAGGAAATTACGTGAGCATCGAACTACGTGAAGACCGCTTCCCGGAACAGTGGAACCGGCAAACGAACTTCAATAGTTTTAACGACATGTAAGTCCAAGTTAATTTTTTTTATTTTTATTTTTCTCCTTTCTCATGTGAAACTCCGCGTAAAAATAAAGTGTTTTGGGTGTTGTAATGTGAACGGCGTGCTTTATATAAATATAATTGTTCGCGGGTGTTTCTCTATTGTGATTTAGCTGTCACTCTACCCGACTATACGTTCCGTAATTTTATTTCTGCGGTCCAGACAGTTAACTATTTTCTTTTGAACTCATTTTGGGGTGCGCAATCGTGCCACATTTTGCAAAAAAAAAGAAGAGAGGTTTCCTTTTTTTTTTTTTTGAAAAATTATTTTTTTTTATATTCGAAACGTCATAGTAGAGTTAATTCATTCTTCCATTCGGTTTTATGCCCACTAGAAACGGTACCGAGTATAGCTCGGTAACTACTCCACTCAGAGATATTTCGTCGGACGCAATCGCCCTTACTGATAGTGATAGCGAATCGGAGGATTCATCTGTATTAGATATGGCAGACTCCTTGACTATAGCGGACGCCAACGCGATTATCCCCGAATACGACGGGAGTTCTGACAACCTTCACAGATCTATAACATGTTGCTCAATGTTTCTAGTGGACAGTGTTACCGCAGTCAAAAGGACTGTGTTCTTGACCCTTATTAAGGCCAAGCTTACCGGAAGAGCCTATGAGCTTGTTAAACACAACTCTATAGATTCATGGGAAGCTTTGCGAGACCTACTGCAGAAAAATTTCCTGGACAGTCGATCCAGAATATCCCTTCAAAGAGAACTCAATGACGCTAAACAAAAACGTGAAGAGTGTGTTAGAGACTATTCTAACAGAATAAATAAAATTTTGTCTCTCTTAAATGATGTCACAAAACAATCCACTACTGAAAAGATTATTCAAAATTTCCTCGTCATCGAAAACGAAGCGCAAGCTAAACGTTCATTTGAGGACGGTTTGAAAAATGAACAACTCCGGCTTCTAGTGAAGGTTGCATCAAAAAATACCATGGAAGAAGCCATTACTTACGCCCTCACAGAAGATGAGCGTATGACTGGCTCGAAACATTATTCGACAGAAACTAAAACCAACGAATCTGGTCCCATCGCCCCTAAGCAAGAGAAAATTTTCTGCGCTTATTGCCGGAAACCTAATCACCACATTTCTGAGTGTCGTAGGCGAAAATACAACACCCAACAGGATAACTATGATCAGCAAATCCAAATTAATCGTAACAACCGAACGGACATTATAACAATGACAGGTAAGGCCATCACAACCGTGGGTACAGTCGAAACCTCATTGTATTTTACGAATGTAGCCATAGATCACGTTCTCCATATATTAGAGGATGATTTAGAATTAAAGTACGATGGTATATTAGGTCACGACTTTCTAAAGGCATATAAATGTCAAATCGATTATTCTAACGAATACCTAACAATCACCATAAACAAGTCAAACATGTCGTACACTTTAGAAGACACGATGGCGAGAATAAATCAATCAACAAGTGAAAAACTAACAAATAACCAAAAACCAAACTTAGAAGAAAGACCAATCATCGAGGCAGATTTTACAACAATCCCGGGTAGGTCCCAAAAGACAGTTTCAGTGAAGACTAACTTGGTAGGGGAAGCTTATTGTCTAAATTCGCAAATTATTCCTGGAGTGTACGTTGGAAACTCCTTGGTTAAACCAAACCCCGAAGGTTTCATAAAAGTAGCGGTCCTTAACAGTAACGAAAATGAAGTTAGACTGTCTGATGAGAGACTGGTTTTCAATTTTAACCGGCTCGACGATTACGAAATACTTGAACTCAATCCAAATGACGACCCCGTTGAAAATAGGCTTGGGAAGTTGACCAAACAGCTAAATTTGAATCATTGTAATGACGAAGAAAAAAACTCTATAAAGCACATATGCAGAGAATTTATCGACGTCTTTTATTTGAAAGATGACCGTCTCACCTACACCGATGCAGTCAGCCAAAATATACCGACGAAACCAGAAAACACGATAATTAATGTGCGACCATATCGACTTCCGCATGCACATAAATCCGAAATTAACCGTCAGATAGGCAAGATGATAGACGAAGAGATTATCAGTCATAGTAAAAGCCCTTGGAACTCACCTCTCTTACTAGTTCCCAAAAAACCAGACGCTGATGGCAATAAAAAATGGCGAGTTGTGGTTGATTTCAGGAGGGTTAACGAAATAACCGCCGGAGATGCTTATCCTCTACCGAACATAGCCGAAATCTTGGACCAACTAGGACGGGCTAAATACTTCAGCACTCTTGATTTAGCTAACGGGTTTCATCAAATTCCCATGGCGGAACAAGATAAGGAGAAGACTGCATTCAGCACTCCTTTTGGTCATTATCACTACAACCGAATGCCATTCGGACTGAAGAGAGCCCCAGCTACCTTTCAGCGTCTAATGGATACGGTCCTGGTGGGGCTACAGGGAGTGAAATGTTTTGTCTACATGGACGACATAGTGATACATGGCTACAACTTGTCGGATCATAATAAGAAGCCATGGCATGTACTGGAACGGCTCCGAAGCAATAACTTGAAATTATAACCAGAAAAATGTCATTTTCTGGATAAACAAATTCAATACTTAGGACACTTGGTCAGCGAGCACGGTGTAAGACCCTTCCAAAATAGAAGCTGTAGAGAAATATCCTGTACCACAAAGAGTTAAAGATATAAAATCTTTCCTAGGTTTCGTGGGATACTACAGAAGGTTCATTCCAAATTTCGCTAAAATTGCCAAACCTCTAACGGCACTCTTAAAGAAAGAAGTTGACTTCAAGTGGACACCTTTTTGTGATGAAGCCTACCAAACCCTTAAAGAAAAATTGATAACGGCACCACTGCTGCAATACCCTAATTTTGACGAACAATTTATTGTTACTACTGACGCATCAGACGTCGCCATCGGAGCCGTGTTATTACAGGGTGTAGTCGGATCCGATAAACCAATTTGCTATGCCAGTCGAACACTAAACTCTGCTGAAACAAGATATTCTACAGTAGAAAAGGAACTTTTGGCAATAATATACGCAACTGAACAGTTCCGGCCCTATATTTACGGCCAGAAATTCACAATAGTGACTGACCATAAACCGTTAACATGGCTAATGAATTTGAGGGAACCCACATCCAGACTCATGCGATGGCGAATTAAGCTGGAAGAGCACGAGTACCAAATTATTTACAAACCTGGAAGACTAAACTGTAACGCCGACGCACTCCGTCGCGTACAAATAGAACCAACGACAGTTCAGGTAATAACTCCAAATCAAAAAAAGAAATTGAACGAGAAAATAATCGACCAAACGGATTCTACCATTGGTGCATCTCAAGGAATAGTGGAGAACATTGTTGTTCAAGAAAGTCACGAAAGCTTACTGAACCTGAAGAAAGCGCATCGAAAATATTTTCTCATCCTAGGTCAACAGATACCGGAAGAGAAAGCGTTATTATCAAAACTCCCTTCTCTAAAGTCCCAAACGGGCACAACAAAACTATTTGTTGAAATAAATCAAATCCAATTCATGGTATTAAGAGTCCCAATAGAGGAAGGAACCAAACTTAACATTACGGCACTATCCGAGGCTATCACGGAAATGAAATCAGATGCAATGAGTACAAATGAAACCGAAGTTCATATCTCCGTACCCCCAACAACAGTGACTAATCTTTTCTGTATCAAGCAGTGTTGCATAGCCATTTTCAAAGACACAACTATAACCCCAATCCTATATCTCTATGACAAAATAATAGTAACAGATGATTCAGAAAGGGAACAGGTACTAGAGGAACATCATAATTCGCCTCTAGGAGGCCACCAAGCTGAAACCAGAACACTGGAAAAAATACAAAGAGTATACCATTGGGAAGGTATGTCCAAAGATGTCAAAGAATTTATAAGGAAATGTCCATCTTGCCAGAAAAACAAATGCGACAGGTCAAAAAAGACACCGATGAAGATAACAACAACCAGTTCCAGGCCATTCGAGAAGGTATTCTTGGACATAGTCGGACCACTACCTACCAGTTACGAAGGTAAAAGATATATACTCACGTTCCAGGATGACCTCACGAAATATTCTGAGGCCATGCCTATTCCCGACGCTGAAGCCTCTACTGTCGCGAAATATTTCGCCACACAGATAATATGCAAGCACGGTACGCCGGAATCACTACTGACAGATCAAGGAAGTAATTTTCTTAGCGAATTGTTCATTAAAATGTGCAAGCTTCTGAAGATCCATAAATTACAAACTACAGCGTATCACCCCCAATCAAACGGCGCACTTGAGAGAAGTCACAGAACATTAGGTGAATATCTACGGAACTACGTTAACCAAGATCCCTTATCCTGGGACACATGGATCCCATACGCAATGTTCACGTACAATAGTTCAGTACATTCAAGTACTAACTTCACCCCTCATGAATTACTCTACGGGTTTAAGTCTGAAATCCCGTCGTCCCTGCAGAAACCACCGGACATATGTTACAATTATGACAACTATGTAAACGAACTAAAAGCTAGACTCGAAAACTCATTCCAAATCGCAAAACAAAATTTAATCGATAGAAAAGAAAAATCAAAAGTTAGTTACGATAAACGTGTGAAAGAAAAGGTTTTCGTGTTAGACGAGGAAGTCCTCCTCAAAAACAATACACGAAAAAACAAGTTGTCCCTACTGTGGACAGGACCATATAGGATAGTAAAGATTAACTCACCAGAGAACACTACCATTCCGATCGGTCAAAAACAAAGAAGATGCCACAATGATAACCTAAAATTATTCATTGACTAATGACGATATGATACATAAAATAAACATACATAGATAAATTCTATATTCAAAGGGACGCCTTCTACGGAAAATGCGGATATGATTGGTTTGAAAGACCTCCCTATCACCCAATGAAAAAAAAAAGACTAGTAGGTACTAGAATCTACAAAAGTTAACCAATAAAAATAAATATTGAACCCATCGGGGGCACCCTTTCGAAACAGAGTGGATATGGAAGGTATCAAAGACCTCCCTATCAATCATGGATATTTAAATTAATAACACTTATAGCACTATCCTGCACTATCGCACCCACGTGACTAACAATAGTTATGAGCCAAAATTTCTATACATGCCGGACGATTTCTCAATTATCGTCAGCAATGTTGTGCTTCGTGAAAATCTGATAATCCAAATACCACTTTATGTTTGATTACAGAAAACCAACCATGCGAGTAAACACCATGCGCGTGCACATCTTAATAATTCCCCTGGCGATTGTTACAATTAGAGTCACTGTATAGGAACTAACACAAACATCCATTATCTTGAGTACGGACGATGACCGCTTTTGGTACCTTTTTAGTACTCTGCTACCCTGCGAACTCCGAAATTCGCAGGGTTCTAAAATGTAATAGTGTTAGTGTGTGTACATGAAACCCATATGGTTTTTATTGACGTTGATTGACGTATACGAAACGTCAACGTCAACGACGGAAGGTAAGTGTTTTTATTTACAGGAAACTTTAAATTCTTTAACTTTTAACTTTTAATTTGCAGTTTAACAGCAGCAGACTGACCTGCAGCAGACTGACCTGCAGCAGACTGACCTGCAGCCCATCAGGTAAGCATAATTAATTACTAAAGTGTTTTTACAGGGAAAAAATCAATAGTGTTGTGCAAAGTGAAGTCGGGCAAATTTCGGAATCGGTTAGTTAAAAAAATACTTGGAGCACTTGAGGCGGGCCGCACCGCAACGGTACGGTTGTTTTTTTCTTGATCAACTTGCGACGGTGAACGAGAAACGGAAAATGCCGAGCCTGGGCGCAATTCTACTCTAGTAGAAATCCAGTCGCAAAGCGATTCACCAACAAAATCCGCACCGATGTGGCCCGCCTTTAGTGGACGCACTTCCATACCATTGCATTATAATCAATGGCGCGACAACCCAAACCGAGATGACTTCAGACAATGCAGGCTCTAGCATTGTCTGATTGTCAATGCTAGGGCCTGCATTGTCTGAAGTCATCTCAGTTCAGCGCCCGCGTCCACCAATTTCTACATCAAAGAAGCTATTTGCAATCTGTCAACTGAGTCCTCGTAGCTTTTTCGCGGTTTTGCCACCGGTCGTTTGCCATGAGCTCTACCTTTCAGTGTGCATTTGGGAATACTTCCGTCGTCCATTCGCTCCACATGACCTGCCCATTGTAGCTTACGGAATTCACCGAACAGTCGTTTGAGACCCATTCGATTTTGTCGTGTCGTACTGAACGTTCAAATTGTGCTGTTTCTATGACGTACGTTTCACTTATGTTTCAATTATTTTATTTCAGAGCATCGTATCGAAGCATGACGATTGTACATACATGACGCTTCACGCATGACGATTCTATATACTTAGTTGTGGTCCTAATTTTTTAAGGTAAATATTATTGTTTTTTATAACGCATGGCTCAATTTAATTTTATGCACTTACTGCTAGTTTAAGATAATAAACCCACGTATTTTTTAAAGTTTAACCATTGCATATATGGTATTTATTCGTATATCCCTTTTTTTGATTATATTTTTTGATAGTAACATCCCAGCAGACCAAAAACACAGAAATCCGACAGAAAGTTCTTTATAGATATCCATGTGATTTCCGACAGATTTCTATATGACGAAGTTGACGCTGTTCCGTGGGATATTTACTACCGAAATCTTTGGGAAATGTCCGGAGAAATCAGAATTCCGATAGAAAGTTCTTTATATAATCGGAATTCAGGGTTAGAAATCCATTCGATTTCTGACAGATTTCCATTTGGCGAGTTTAACGCTGTTCCGTGAAATATTTCTTACCGAAATCTTTGAGAAATGTCCGGAGCATTTCCCAAAGCTTTTTTCTTCTTTCGAAAGCGTACTAAAATTAAACTTCAATAATTTTTATCAGGTTTGAAGCAAAGAAACATAGAGTCTGTAGATTTTTCTACAATCATAACCGATTGTCCGAAAATTCTACTTATCCTGCACTTTTTGCATCATACCGGACAATAGACGTGAAATACAATTTAAAAAACAGAACGACTTCTTAGACTATCTAATGCTTTTCTTTATTTCAAAACTCATTAATGAGTATAAAAACATATAGGTGAAAAAACAAATAAATGAAAACGTAATATTGAAAGTTAAAAAACATAAAACAATTATAAGAATGTTAACTAAAATTTCTCCTAATCCTTCTACTGAACTATCATCATTAAATATTTCTCCATCTTCCATAATATCATGATGTGAGTTTGGGTCAAGTTGAGAATTACATTCATCGAAGTTGATCGAATACTGTATTTTCTCTTGACGGACATTCCACTTCGCCAAGAATTGACGTCAGTAAATTTTCAGCATGTCTTTTAAAAGCTTCATTCATTTTTTGTCTGGAACTTTTTCTATTTAAAATTGATAAATGATACATATACATATACTATTAGAAAAAGGTTACAAAAGTATTGCACCTCGGACTCCAATGAAATTTTTGAAAATGACCAAAACTTTTCACTATACACCTTTTCATTGGATAGCACGAGTATTGCACCTCGGACTCCAATGAACATATTTATAATGGCCAAAACTTTTTACTGAACACATTTTCATTGAAATCAGTTGCAACACTTGACATCAGAATATTCCGCCTTATCGGTCTGCTGGGATATGTTTTAGATTAGTGTTAGATATTATTAGTAGATAGTAGTCTGGGTTGCACTTGCATTCGGTGCACCTGGTATCAGGTTCGAATTTGCTTGGCGACAATAGATTTTCGAGAATGAGATTGGGTGCCTGACTACCAGTTGACTCAGCTGTAAATGAGTACCTGAGTTAAAATCAGGGTAATAACCGAGCGTGTAGCTGACCACTTCACCTCCGTGTTCCGTTGGTCTCGTAATGAAGTAACTCTAGCATTACTTCAAGCCTTTGGCCTTATTTGGGCTGTTGCGCTATTGATTGTTATTATTATTATATGTTTTAGTTTAGTTAATTTATTATTGATTATGAAACTTAATTCTTTAATATTGTATATACATACGTCTGTATTATATGTTTATTTTATTTCATTCAATTAGCTTTTAGATTCAGAACATGTCAGTGCTTATGTTTTACATTAAAAACTTAAACGATAATTTTTTTATTTACAGTTTTCTTCGGATACAAGCTGGTCAAGTCGCTGATCAAAAAGGAACGTAAGCGCGAAGAGAAACGTAAGGCTAAACAGTCCAAAAAGAAGAAATAGACTGGTGCTTCGTTACATTCGCAAAATTGAACAAAGGACGACCAAAAACGTAGTGACTGGATTTATGACGAGCAGCTTCTAACGTAATTTTAATAATTCATTCCAGAATAATTTCCCGATATTCCAGAGGTTTTTGTTTAAGAATGTTTGCAATATAACAATTATATATTTTTCATATAATGTCGTTTGTGTTCTATCTAAAAAAAATAACAAATTTATAAAACAATAAATTATAGTTGATATTTTTAATTAAATTTTCTCGTTTTATTCGTTGGTAACAAACTGCTCTCTAGTCTATAATTTGTACAATTTTATTCGCTTAATAAACACTTTTATTTTCGTCTGGTCGAACAATGTAGTATGATCAGATTCGTTGCACTGCACAATTACCGCTGGATTTTTAATTTCACTAAGAATGTACGTAACCGGATCGTCGGGATTATCGTTCGTTTCGTATTCGCAGTCCCCAGCCTCGGTTTGGACTAGTTTATGTGCCGGTTCACCAATAACACCATCTTCCATTCGATAGCGGTACATCGAATCGACGGCGTGGTCGTTGCTCGTTGCTGGCCGATGGTGTAGCAACAGTGAGCCGTTTACGACCCTTAACGTTTTCTAGAACAGCAAAACGAAACATTAGTAGACTTATTAAAAAAACATAACGCAGTCACGATCGGCTGCAAGCCAACCGTATGATACTCTAGATGAACTCCGATTTATATTTAAGTTGGAAATATATCAAAAGAATGAGGAGTGCACAAGCAATTATTACATGACCTTTTACTTACAGGTAGAAACTTTCCATAAAGTAAGTTAGGACATTTTACAGAATTTTTGTATGGCAACTACATGAGTGGCTCATGGGATATTTTTCATATTAATAGTTTCAGCTGCGACTATTATAAAATTAATGTGTATAAAATTTCAAAGTCGTAAATTGAAGCGTTCTAAACTTATCGTACAATATTGGTGAATATGTTTATTAAGGACTTTTGTATGACAGCTACCCGAAGAAGTCAACGGATGGCGCTAATTAATGAACTTCGTCTTGGTCTTGGTACAAAACTAATTTCTGTAAAATTTTAAATTCCTGCTTTAACTCGTTCTGGAGTTATAGTGAAATCAGTAAAAAGCGTACATTTTTGAAGGACTTTTCTAGGCTGCTACACGAAGGACTCACTCGATTTGCATCATATTCAGAAAATTCAATTTAAACATTTTAAACCTTACGTATGCAAAATTTCAAGTTCTTAACTTGAAGCATTCGAGCAATAACTGGGAAAACGTGTTTCAAGAACTCTTGTATGGGAGGTACCCGAAGGAGTAGAAGGATATCGCCCATTAACGAACTTAGCCTTACTTTTTCCATCTTACAAGCTGTGACAAAATTTCAACTTCCTAGGTCAACGCGTTCTTGAGTTATCGTGCTAACGGACGGACGGACGGACGGACGGACGGACGGACGGACGAACGGACGGACGGACGGACGGACGGACGGACGGACGGACAGCAAACGGATTTGGGGGTTTTGGCCAAATATAAACACAAAATAATATAAAACTTTTTTTCGTCCGAGGCTCGGTTCTATGCGTTACAAACTTTTCGGGCTGGATTAAACTTATAATACTCTATATGTTCATCTAGAGCAGGGGTTCTCAACCGGTGGGTCGCGACCCCAAAGGGGATCGCAAGAATTGTCTACAGGGGTCGCGCAGGACGAGGGAAAAATTAAAAAATAGTAAAATAAAAAAAAATAATAAGAAACAATAAGCTTACAGGTCTTGTTATTTATTTGAAAAAAAGACACAAAATGTACAGACTTTTACTAACAACTTTCTTCAATTCAGTTAATAAGAAACTTGAGCTTGTTTGTAACTAACTAATTCTTAAATGTCTGGGTTTATTGTTGTAGCACACAAAATAATATCATTTTCCAGTGTCAAGTGATTTTTTTACTTTGTTTTTAAATCCACCATGATGGAAAATCCTTGCTCACAGTTGTACGATGTGGCAAATGGTATTAAAATGTTCAACGCTTCTTTGAACAGTTTTGGGTATTCCTTTTTATCACTCCAAAATTTGTCGGGACAAGCATTGTTGAAAGCAAATTTTATTGCCTGATCACTTGATAGCTCTATCAGTTTATCATGAAGACGAACACTTAGTACAACTTTTGTACGGCTTGCTAATAAAACGGATTGACTACCCACAAATATCCACTCATATCTTCGACTGGTATATAATTTGTCAATTGCTCAATTAAGGTTTCAAGATGAGATGAGATGAATGGAGAGAGAGATGAAGAATTAAAGAATCTGTCGCCAATACTCGAAACAAACTCTTTAATATCTTCAGTAAAAGGAAAATTTTCAAAGTTTTCCTTCTTAATTCGAGTGTTCCAAGCAGTAAGTTTTTTTTAAATGGTTTTACTCTATCTTGAGCATAAAGAAGAGTTTTGTCTATAGTCCTTGCATGGTTAACTTCAAACTGTTGAGGTAAAAGAAGATGTCTGCTAAATAGGCAAGCCTTATCAACCACTTTTCATCACTGAAAAAACTGGAGAGTTCAGGTTTTCAGCCAAAAATAGCAACATTTCTGAGTTTAATCGTCTTTAATACTTGAAGACGCTCTTTTTAAAAACTTGTCCTTGATGTCTAACTATAGATAGCAAAATCATTCACAACTTTAAAGTATCTTAAATAGTCTGCTTAACAAGACGTAACGAAGGGCACTGGTCTGACTGTCTCGAAGCCAGCCCTTGGGCGCTTGCAAGTCCCCCCAACTTTTTGGAGGTTTTGCGCGAAAATATACACACCCTTTGTAATTCAAGGAGGGGGGGGGGGGGTCGGCAAATTAGTCCACTTAAAAAGGGGGTCGCAGTGTCTAAAAGGTTGAGAACCCCTGATCTAGAGTATAATAAGATCAACTGATCCTTACTTCTGTTCGGATGCTTGATACGAAAATGAGAATTTCATATTCCTTGACTTGGATAGGCGCACTCACAGTCTGCGTACGGACAGACAAATCTAAAAGACACAATTTATCTCAAACTCGGCAAATCAAATTTCAACGGGCTACTCACTTTCGGATATTGTTGTAACGCTTCATATGCAAAGTCAACGCATACGTCCTGCGAAATCCTTTCAAACATATCGTGCATTTCTACGGTGTTTCGTTGTTATAGACACACATATGAATCGTCAAGGACTGTTTGTATGCGGCTTGATAATCGCACAATTCACATTTGAATTTTTTCACTTTTTCGTGTATCAGATTCGTTGCGCTGCACAATTACCGCTGGATTTTTAATTTCACTAACCACCTTTTGATTAAAAACCATAAATTTAAATACTTGACATGGATTTTTATTACCAGAACCTCATAAATATAAAAGAAGTCGGGGACAACAAAAAAATGTAGCTTAACTTTAAAACGTCTAGATTATAGCTCCGGGTCCTTGAGCTTCTAAATCGGTTACTTGACTTTGATAATCCAACGCATCCTGATAAGCTTTCTTAACGGCTTTTCGTTCAGTCGGCTTACGCGACTCGATTAATTTGGACTGATCGACTTGCTTGTCCAAACCGAGTAAATCCAATTTGGTCGATAGCAACCATTGGCACGTTCGTTTAACATCGAAAAACAATATCAAGAAAACCTCATCGGTGTCGTTTTTGCGTTTTGCGGCGGCGCTGGCAACGGTACACCGTTATGTACGAATCCTTGCGGGGTTTTCGGATTTATTACCAATGCTGGATACCCCGGATATCACCGAAATTTTGACCAAACCTGTTGAAGTGATTCCAATGGCGGTTTATCTTCTTTCGGTTGTGGCGTTGATGACTCGTCGTCGTCTTCGCCGTGCTGTTGAGTATTGACTTTGTCACACAACGATTCTGAGAGCTGTTAGCGCTTTTCGTGTAAAAAGAACGGCAGTTCTGCGGTTCGCGCCGGACGGTGATGCACTATTACATGCACTTTTCAAGCGACAGCATGGCGGCGTCTGAACAACTGCTTCGGTGTCGGATTGTGAACTATCAGACAGAACTTTTTGCTGCAATGAAATTAAATAATTAGCCATGCTACATTTCAATTCACTTCTACTACTTACTGCGACAGTCTTCCCTCGCGTAATGGATGAAGTTCGACTGCTGGTGTTGCTCAGGCTCCCAGGCTTCCTCGTACCTTTACTGTGAATCATCTGCTTTGGAAGATAGTTTTTAAATGATAGTTTTAAATAGTTTCCTATGTAATTACCGTGACAATCAATTGCTTCAAGGGATGCTCGTAGGTCTCAACTCCATAGAGAAGATTTTTTTTCCGTTTCCCGGATACTCGGACAAGGTTACGTACCATTTGCTCGACCGATGACGATGCGAAACAGGAAGAGTTTTGCGTCGGCAGGCAGTTCCATGTCCATGAGGTGCCGTTTCAAGCGTTTGGTTTGATTGGTACGCGACGTCAACGTGCGACCGTGTTTCTCCACAAGATCTTCTATTCGATGAAAATGTTTTTTTACCGTCGACCGAATTAACGCCCGCAACAACGACCTGTCGAGCATCGCGCAGGAATTGTAAGTTGGCCGTGTTGTTTCGAAAGTCGGACTAGTTGATCTTAAGGTCAAGTTTATGCACCGTTTCGTCTGCTTCCTCGAGATATTCGGGATATTTGCTCGGATTACGAACGAATCGGGGCACATTCTTGGCGGATATGGCACTCCACTAAATATAAACACTCACTAAACATAACTATGTTATGCACAAAATATGTAATGCACAATTTCATTACTTTTGCGGTATTTTGTCGGGAAATTACTTTAAAACAAACCGAACAGCCGCCCAAAATTGCAACTTACGAGTTTTAACTTGACGTCTTAAAATGTCATTGACTGAAGTACTAAAACATAATGGTATGCGTTATTAAATTTCGATTTTTAATCACAGTTTTATATAACATTTAGATTTTTGTTCGAAAAATTAATAATTTTCTAGTAATTAGAGCGTTTATCTACTTTAGTGGAGATCCTTAAAATGAAAAATCGTGACAACTGCAAAAAAATTTTAAATGTACTGGTTTCAAATGAAACACGCATATTCCGTACTCAAGATAGTGGATGTTTGTGTTAGTTCTTATACAGTGACTCTAGTTACAATCACCCTTTCGATAAACGCAGACAATCACCTTTCGAATGTCAAAATTACCACTATCAACGACAACGCGGGAATATACTTCGATGAATCAGGCGAAATAAAACTATACAATAATTTCTGGAGACTTGTTACATATACCGATCTCAATCTTTTCCACGCAGAGTTTTCTTATCTAAAACGTTTAGCCCATCAGTTAAGTGAATCATGTGGAAAATATCACACAGATCATTCAACTGCGGCAGATCTATGCTCAGGTGAAATAATAGAGTTGCTAAGAGCAGTAAAACACACAGAACTGCAGAATGAATTATTGAAAAGTAGTAATTCCGTCCGCCAAAAGCGAGCACTAATCGGTATAGTAGGAACTATACAAAAATTTACATTTGGTACTCTTAGCGAAGAAGATGGGAAGTACTATGAGGAAAATATTCATAGGCTCAATAATAGCCAAACACACATGTTGAAACTCATCAAATCACAAACCACTATAGTGGAAAACACCGTCAACCTTTTCAAGAAATCACAAACAGAAATACGCGATACCTTTATCAAACTAGCCAATAAAATCAGCACAGTCGAAAACGTATTAAATGAATCCCAGAAGGACCTTGAAAACTTAAAATTTTCAGAGGAATTAAATTCAGTGGCCCTTCAAATAACAACTGAATTAGTAAGATACCAAAATACCCAGTCCAAATTAATAGGAATATTGCTAGATGTCACTCATGGACGCCCAAACCCTTATCTTCTGAGCCCCCTACAACTTGAAAACGCACTATCAGAAATTCGTAGGCACTTAAAATTCGGCCTGGAACTTCCCGTCAACTTGGAAGAATCTAACCTAATCCAAATATATAGATGCAGTAGTATGTCAGCCATAAAGACCGAATCTAGAATAATAATAGAAACAAAAATACCCCTACCATATAGCACTCCGTATTAAATTTTTAAAATCATTCCCTTGCCGATAAAACACAGTAATGAATTCGTATATATACAACCCAACTCAGAATGTATAGCTATCGACATTAATCGCGAACAGTACCTCCCAATGAGTAAGAGTGACTTCCATTCCTGTCAGCACACTAAAAATAATGACTACTTATGCGAACTAGTACTACCAATATATAACACGCATTCTGGAAACAGCTTATGCGAAATACAATTATTAAAACACTCCAAAACAATCCCCAATAGTTGCATAATCAATAAAATCCCACCTACACAGCTTTGGCTGCAATTGTCACAGGCAAATACATGACTCTACTCATTTGATAAGTCAACACCTGTCGACATTATTTGTAATAACCGATTGCAAACTGAAAATCTAAACTCTAATGGCATGTACTGGAAATAAAAGAGAATTGTTACGTAAGAAGCGAAGGTCTGAAGTTGTACGCAAGTTCAACTAGTGAGCTAAAAGTAAAGCAGGATTACGTACCAATGGTCAACCTATCCTCCCAAATGGCCTCGTTGAATAGCAAAAGCCGATTGAAACCATCAACCCAAACCCTGATCCTGAAAAACTCAGACCACACGGAGTTAGAAAAATTAAATACCGAAATAAAAAACCAACACCGTTTAGAAGATGAATTCAATCGTAATGGCCTTAACCACCATGACTATCATCACTATGCATTAAGCTACGTGCTTCTCTTTATCATACTGATTACAATTACGATCAAATATCGCGTCCAACCCAGAAAAATGTGCAAGAATAAAAACAGAGAAGCAGCCTCTGGAAATGCGAATGTCGCCAAAAAAAGGAGCCCCCAATCCGTCTAGCTAACGTTAGCGATTAGGTTACCACAAGAAAAAATCGCTCACTAACGAACAATTATCCAGAGCCGAAATCACTAAAATACACACAACAATACTAAAAAATCTGCCAACAATCTGGGCGTAACTTTATTATTTTTCCGGCAGAAGTTAGGAACGCGTTCAATTCTGAAATGCGGTGTAGGTTACTATGTGACTGAAAACCTATCAAAAAGTACAAGCCCGTGGAAGTGAAAATCTGATCGGATCTGAGAGATATGGAATAATTTATGAAAAAGTACACAATCAGTTTACACCCCCTTAGGGGTAAATTTTCAAAAAATCTTGAAAACGCTTTCTAGGTATTTATATGGAGAATCCGTAGAATAAAAGTGAATTCAATATTTTGGAAGACCTAGTAGATATGATGAAAATCGTGAAAATATATGCATTCTTTTTTCACTGAACATTTTTTTTGCCCCCACTTCGAAACGCCAATGGATATTCGAAATTTTTTTTCATACAAATTACATTTCTAGTTGATTTACATATACACACCGAGTTTCAACTTTCTAGCATAAGCCATTCCATAGTTAGGAAAAACGCACCCCCCCACCCCCCCACCCCCGTACCATACTTCCCCTATAAAAAATTATATTTTGCCAGCATGCCACTACTATAGCTCTATCTAAATAAAAAGTTTCAGCTTTTTATCATTATAGGTTCTCAAGATATAAGCATCGGAATCTTTTTCTTTTCACCCTTCCCCACCCACATCCCCTACACCCACATCCCCAATTTTTTTTCCCAACTAGGGATCTGTTGGGCCTACGGCTGGTAAAAAATTTGAGCATCTGTCTTATACTGTTCTTGAGATATGAAACGTGATTTTTTTGAAAATTTCTTATCCCCCCCACTTCCATGTTTCACCTCCCTCTTCAAAAATTTTACTTTCAGCAATTTTTATTTGTTGACCTTTCTACTTAAACCGAATTTCATTTTTCTAGAGCAATTGGTTCGTGAGATATCGTAATCTAAAGTTTTTCACCCCCCACCCCCGTACGGCACTACCCCTACTCAAAATTTTTTTTCAATCCTTTCTCCTAGTATAGGTACAGATATTTGTTAAGTTTGAATTTCGTGCCATCAACGGTTTAGGAGATATGGACTTTAGAATGTGTCGATCTCGGAATTTTTGCGTTTCGGATAAATTATTTTCCTCCCACTCCCACACCCCTTCACCCATATCAACAATTTTTTTTGCAAATGGGTCCACTATCGAAGTTCTATGAAAATTCCAAGTTTCAGCTTCCTAGCGAAAGCGGTTGCTGAGATATAGAAACCAAAATTTTTCGTCTAAAACCCTCTCCTATCCTCCCCCTCACACCCGAACCGCCCTAAAAGATACCAGTCGTAGAGGTTCACCCAACCTACCCACCATAAAAGTTTCACGATAATACCTCAACGGGTTTGGGAGCTACGTGCCTTCAAACTATTTTTGCGTACGGCGTACGGCGTACAGACGGACATTATTTTTTTTATTGCTTTTTCGGGGTCTACTAGTCCTAAAACGTGAAAATACATAATTTCAGGGTAGCAAATTTTTTTGAAATTTCAGGTCGATCACAATACTTTATTATGAAATAATAAAGTAAAATATGAAATTACTACTAGCAATAAGTGAATATACTTATATCGATAAATAAAAAGGAGGAAACTAAAATAAATCAATTTCGAACATGTCTTGGACAAAGTAAATTCTTATATACATAACATAAACTACACGTAATACTATCTTTAAAAAAAAGGCAAAATTAATAACAAACTGTTATATTTTTAAATATATTTATAAAATATTGAATTAAATTTATTAGATAAAGACTCTAAGATATAACTATACCCATATTCATTTTATATACACATCTAGCAAACTTAAAATACAAAAATATATAATTATATATGTATAAATATAGGGCAACATAAGCTGTAATTAAACTATTTAACACTTATATATATATATTACCCCACACTAACCATACAATACAATTAATAATAAGTAAAACAAATTTGTAAAAATATATATAAAAAATCTGCCAACAATCTGGGCGTAACTTTATTATTTTTCCGGCAGAAGTAAGGAACGCGTTCAATTCTGAAATGCGGTGTAGGCTACTATGTGACTGAAAACCTATCAAAAAGAACAAGATCATGGAAGTGAAAATCTGATTGGATCTGAGAGATATGGAATAGTTTATGAAAAAGTACACAATCACTTTACACCCCCTTAGGGGTCAATTTTCAGAAAATCTTGAAAACACTGTCTTGGTATTCATATGGAGAATACATAAAATAAAATTAAATTTATTATATGGGACGAGGTAGTAGATATGTCGAAAATCGTGGGAAAATATGCATTCTATTTTCACAGATAATTTTTTTTGCCCCCCTTCTGAACGCCAATAGATATTCGTTTTTTTTATTCAAAATTATTTTTTTAGTTGATTTAGATATACACACCGAGTTTCAACATTGTATTAAGCCGTTCTATATATAGGAAAAACACCTACCACTTGTACCACACTACCCTTAGGGGTCGAATTTCAAAAAACCTTGAAAACTCTTTCTAGGTATTCATACGAAGAATCCGTAGAAAAAAAATGAATTCAATATTTAGAAAAACCTAGTAGATATGACGAAAATCGTGAAAATATATGCATTTTACATATATTATATTTCCAAATATTTTTTTTTTGCCACCCCCCCCCGCCCTTCTGAACGCCAACCAATATTCAAATTTTTTTTTATCACTATTACTTTTCTAGTTGATTTATATATACACACCGAGTTTCAACATTGTAGCATAAGCCGTTCCATATGTAGGAAAAATACCCCCAGTTGTACCACACTACCCTTAGGGGTCGAATTTCAAAAAACCTTGAAAACACTTTCTAGGTATTCATACGAAGAATCCGTTGAATAAAAATGAATTCAATATTTGGAAAGACCTAGTAGATATGACGAAAATCGTAAAAATATTTGCATTTTATATTTATTATATTTACAAATATTTTTTTTTGCCCCCCCCCCCCCCTTCTAAACGCCAATGAATATTCAAATTTTTTTTTATCACAATTACCTTTCTAGTTGATTTACATATACACACCGAGTTTCAACATTGTAGCTTAAGCCGTTCCATATATAGGAAAAACACCTTCACTTGTACCACACTACCCTTAGGGGTCGAATTTCAAAAAACCGTGAAATCACATTCTAGGTATTCATACGAAGAATCCGTAGAATAAAAATGAATTCAATATTTGGAAAGACCTAGTAGATATGACGAAAATCGTGAAAATATATGAATTTTATATCTATTATATTTACAAATAATTTTTTTTGCCCCCCTTTCTAAACGCCAATGAATATTCAAATTTTTTTTATCACAATTACTTTTCTAGTTGATTTACATATACACACCGAGTTTCAACATTGTACCTTAAGCCGTTCCATATATAGGAAAAACACCCCCACTTGTACCACACTACCCTTAGGGGTCGAATTTCAAAAAACCTTGAAATCACATTCTAGGTATTCATACGAAGAATCCGTAGAATAAAAATGAATTCAATATTTGGAAAGACCTAGTAGATATGACGAAAATCGTGAAAATATATGCATTTTATATTTATTATATTTACAAATAATTTTTTTTGCCCCGCTTTCTGAACGCCAATGAATACTCAAATTTTTTTTTATCAGAATTACTTTTCTAGTTGATTTACATATACACAACGAGTTTCAACTTTCTAGCATGAACCGTTTAATAGTTAGGAAAAACACTCCCTACCCCCGTAGCATACTACCCCTAAAAAAATTTTTATTTTGCCAACATTCCGCTACTATAGCTCTATCTAAATATCAAGTTTAAGGCTTATATCATTACAGGTTCTCAAGATATAAGCATCGGAACTTTTTCCTTTTCACCCTCCCCCACCCTCCCCCTCTTCACCATCAACCCCAAAACTTTTTTCCCTACTAGGGTTTAATTAGCGCTACTTTTGGTAAAAATTCTAAGCATCTATCTTAAACTGTTCTTGAGATATGAAATGTGTTTGATTTGAAAAATTCTCATCCCCTCCACTTCTATGCTCCACCTCCCACTTAAGAAATTTTAATTTGATCAATCTTTTTTTGTCAACCTTTACACCCAAAACAAATTTTATTTTTCTAGAGCAATTGGTTCATGAGATATCGTAATCTTAAGTTTTTCACCCCCCACCCCCATACACAACTTCCCCCACCCAAAATTTTTCTTGATTCTGTTCTCCTAGTATAACTACAAATATGTTTTAAGTTTGAATGGTGTGCCATTAACGGTTTAGGAGATATGGATTTTAGAATGTGTCTATCTCGCCTTTTTTGGGTTTCGGACGCATTACATTTCCCCCCACTCCCACACCCCTTGATCAATATTGACAATTTTTCTGCAAATGGGTCTACTATCAGAGCTTTATAGAAATTCCAAGTTTCAGTTTCCTAACCTAAGGGGTTACTGAGATCTGGAAACCAAAATTTTCGGTCTAAAACACTTCCCCCTCCTTCCCCCTCACACCCCCACCCCTAAAAATTTGGTCACTTCAAGGCACCTACCCCGTCTATTCGTTAAAAAAATTTCAATTTAATATCTCAAAGCGTTTGGCAGCTACGAGCCTCCAAACGATCTTGCGTACGGCGGACAGACGGACTGAAAATTTTTATTGCTTTTTTCGCGTATACTAGTTATGAAACGTGAAAATAAAAATTTTGAGGGTAGCAAATTTTTTTTTTTAAAAAATCAATCACAATACTTAATTATTAAAATAATAAAGTAAAAAACAAAAAATTGGGTTGAATAATAAAACAAAACGGGGGTTCACACTCACGCAGAAAACAAAAAATTTTTTCAAAGAAAGCTACGGAATTATGTATGCATTGCATATTGCAGACCGCATTCGCATTCTCACGACATTGTACTACTTCACAAAATTAATCTAACGTCGTTGCAAAATTCCCAACATTAGCAAATTTTTTTTTCAAGGGGGAAGGAATGTTGTAAACACAACTCACGACCTACCTCATTTCACTTATCAAGTGAATAGGGGATCGTATTCGTTCTCGCCGACGGTCATACTGTGTCCATACAGAACGTAACGCGATCGCACCTCGATTTATAACAACAACAACACGTTGCTTGGTTTTAAAAGGTGCTTTACTTGCCGTAAGTTCTTAATGCTAACAGGTTTTCTATCTTAATCCTAAAGCTAAGATTAGTCTATATTTAAGCTGCTACCGTTCTTAATGGCCTCAATGGGCACTCTAAGATATACATTTTATCGGGGGGATATTTTTTTGGGGGGGGGGGGGGATCAGAGTCTCTTTATTTAAATACATTCTTAATGTATACTTATCATTAAATAAAATAAACTATTGGGAAAATGGCAAAAAAAAAAAACCCAATATTACATCAATTTCACTCTACTCTACTTACACTATATACAATTCTTACATACTAACTTAAAACTAGGGTTTGAGCCGAACTCTCCGCCGCCGGGACCAGCAGCATCATGTCCACTATTCGAGAATAGTAAAGCAGAAACCACCGTTCCCGGCCGCGGACAGCACAGTCCAGTATACAATAATTGCATTTAAGAATGCATCGAGAAGGGAATATTTAGGTGGGATACGCATCACTTTATTTAATTTATTACAATGTTCCTTAAATATAACAGTTTATCATACATTATTGTTTCTTATAACTATTCCGGGCCGAGCCATTCGTCACCTGGACCGATAGCTGAAGGCCATCAGTTCCTGTATCAATTGTCTCGGTCCGGCATGCCTTATAACTAGGGAAGCTGCTAACAAGGTTAGTACTTATTCTAGTTTCGTTTATATTTTTTTTTGGTTAGCTTAATTACTTAATTAACTTATACTTGAAAAACTAACTAAATGTCTTGTTGATTAAGCCACCAGTATCTCGTAGCCTCACGCTCATGTCTGTCAATGTCAACATAGTTCGCGGTGGAGTAACGCCATAAGGGCAGGGGGTCGCTGGTTTCGAGATTGGGGTCGTATCCTATTTTTTTATCGGTCGCGCGCCTATATGCGTGATAAATGATTGGTACGTAGTCGGAATCTAAGATGTAGCCGTTTTCGTCAAGGTAGACGAAGACTTCAGGTGAAATAAAACCAGTTGATGTGGTTTTTTCAATAAATTGTGGTTTTGGGAAGAAGGGTTGGTGGATCCATGGGTTAAGGTCTTGATCTGAGGTGGTTCCAGCTATATGGTTCCTAATTAATTTTATGATTGTCGTATCAACCCGGGAGATTTCTGCCGTTTCATATATTTCCTCGTTCGATATGTAATGCAGAAAATCTGTTTCTGCCTTTCTATAGATGCCAGTACACGCGCGTAGACATTTTCTTTCGAACAGTCTAAATTTTTCCATAAAAGATGGACTAATATTGAACCAGATGGGGCAGCCATATGTAAGAATAGGTCTCACCAAAGCTTGGTAACAAATGATCTTAGCGCGAGGGTATAAATGTTTCGCGCAAAAAAGTCGTTTAAGAGCCATGAATGCGTTACGCGCCTTTACAATCTGGATATTAGAGTGTTGGTTGAAGTATAAGTGTTGATCTAAGTTTACTCCTAGATATTTAACACAAGTTTTGTGCGGAATTTTATCGTGGCTTCCCTCCCCAGCTACAATATGGAATTTCTTCCAATTGCGCTTCAAATCTCTATTGGCATGTGCTAAAGTGGTGCGGAATAGGATAGTCTCACATTTCTGTGAATTAATTTTTATCTTCCAGGAGTTCGTGTAGAACTGAACATCATTAAACATTTTCTGAAGTTCCTCTTGGGCTTTAGTCGCTTTAGAATGGGGTGTGTATATAATAAGGTCGTCTGCGTAGGCTACAATAGATCTCTTGGGTGATTTATTAAAATCAAATGCTTCCAAAAGATCGCTAATGTAGATCGCGAATAAAGTGGGTGCAGTTACTGTTCCCTGTTGGAGCCCTTCCCTAACATTAAAGGTCTGTGTGGTAACAATTTTCCCGTTTGTTAGCACAAAGTTTTTGTTGTATATCATATGTACAAGGATTTTTAACAAGTGTTTGGGGAATTTTTTTCGGATTAATTTAAAGATCAGACCGTCAAGCCAGACTGTATCGAAGGCCTTCTCCATGTCTATTAGACAGGCACCTACGCATTCTTTATTATTCAAATGCAAGCAGATGTGGGATGTAACTTTCGTTATAGCGTGTATGATAGAATGTCTATTTCGAAAGCCAAATTGACAATTCGGTATCAGATCATTCTGTCGAATATGGGAATTCAGGGAGTCATTGAGGATGGATTCAAAGACTTTGCTTATGTTGGGTAGAAGACTAATGGGTCTGTAACTTTTTGGATCTGAAGGATCTTTCCATTTCTTAAGGATCGAGAATGCTTTCGCGCGTTTCCATTTTTCGGGGTAGTGAGAGTTGTTTAATAGGTTATTAAAGAGGGTGCAATATTCCTGAATAATTACATCCGGCAGATTCTTTAATACTAAATTTGGAATTCCATCCAAGCCGGATGATTTTTTATTATTGAGACGTTTGAATGAAAATTGGATTGTTTCAAATGAAACGAAGTAGTCTGATAGTTGGTTGTCTGGAATTTGATTGGACATCAGATTTTCGCTAAAAATGAGTAAAGGCTAGTTGCCTTCGCTCTCATTTTTGAATTCTGTGGCCTTTTGCGTAACTAACTGATTTAGTCTTTCCCTTCCCATGTTGGAGTTTTGTGTATGAATTCCCTCTAAGTGGGTCCCTATTAGATCTAGCTTTTGGGGTTCGTCGGTTATCACGAAGTAGCCGTTTGTATCACGGCTTGCACTTGTGATATCGATATTCGCGTCTTCCAGGAGTTTTTGGGAGTTGGCCAGTACCTTAATCGTGGGTACACTTGCACTATTCTTTTTCCTGAATATAGAATTTATTTGGGCAAACATCCCGGGGGAGTCGCTGGGTCTAACAGATTGAATTTTTTCCCTCCATTGCCTATTACTTTCGTTCGCGAAGTTTTGTCGAATTAGAGTTTTAACATTTTTTAAGATTGATTTTAGTCTACTCAAGTTGGGGTTATTGTAATCTAAAAATCTACGATAAATGTTGTTAATTCGCGTGAGCAAATGACTTTTAAGTCTTTGGAGTTTTCGGATAATAGGGTTTTCGTAATTGTCTAAGGTATTTCGGATTTTTCTTTTTGGGACAGTTCGTTCTATTGTGGCAATTGTGAGATTTTCTAATATTTGGAGATAGTGTTCTATCTCCGAGTTTGTTAGGTTCCTATCTGTGGGGGTCATGAATTCTTCTTTTTCTGAAATTGTTTCTGAGTGAGCTTTCGCTATTCTCTTTCGAAACAATTTCCAGTTAGTTTTTTTATAATTATGGATATTATTTTCCGCTTGAGAATTAATGACGAAATGATCGTCTTTCTCATGACCAAATGTCATGAGTATGGCTTGGTGGTCGCTATCGTAATTTATGGTTTCTAATTTATTTTGGCATCCTGCGAACGTGAAGTTCAATCGGGCATCTGCTATGCAAATATCAAGGTATGAATATGCTCTTGGTAGGGTGGGCGAGTCGGGGCCGTAGAGTACAGATTTGAGTTCTATTTGTTCTATTTTCCGACTGTTTCTTTGCCCATTGGGGCTATCACTCACTTTCAGTATTTTTCCTAATTGTCACTGTCAATTCTACCTGCACTGTCACTGTCAATTCTACCTGCACTGTCACTGTCAATTCTACCTGCACTGTCACTGTCAATTCTACCTGCACTGTCACTAACACAATCACAGCGCGCCAGGTTTAAATAGGTTTTACCCTATTAAAGAATTCTTACGTATACCTGCCGGTGCAGGGTATCCGTACTTCTTAGGTTTTCAGTATATTTAGCGGAGCTCGGTTAATAACACGTCTGAACGCTTCAGTTGTCGAAGATCGACTCTTCAACAACACGTTGCTTGGTTCAATAAACTTTGATCGCGCGTGTGACAATTTATTGAACCAAGTAAAAAGAAATGCCGATGCCACACTTGTAGCATAATGACCTATGAGGTCAAGTGACCGCGCGTGTAAGGTCGGCATGGAAATCTCAACGAAAAGTGCAATGTCGTGAGAAAATTTAAATCGGTCAGCAGCCGGATGCGAGGTTCGATGGAATGAATCGAACCATCGATCCGGCAGTCGATATCAGTCGGTTGAACGAGGAGTTAATTTCTGCGTGAGTAGCCAGCCCCGGTTGGAAAAAACCAGCCAAGTACAGGACCCCCACAAGGGACGTCCGCACCCAACGCCGAGGGGCGTGACGTATAACACCAGAAGTTGAACTTGCAAGTCTTTATTTATAGTGGATGGATCAGAGGATGCTGCATAGGTTGCAGTCTCATCGGCAAATGCTGCAATTTTGCAGTCTGAGGATTGGGGTATGTCAGATGTATAGACATTGCAGAGACATGGGCTTAGACAAGATCCCTATAGGACACCTGCTGGTAATGACTTTCTGGAAGATAGGCAGTCTTTGATTTTGACATGAAAGGTACGACTAGAGAGGAAGGATTGAATGAGTTTTGTAAGATAAACGGGACAGTTTAGTTTCCTGAGCTTGAAAATTATGGCACTATGCCAAACAGAGTAGAAAGCTTTCTCAAAATCAAGAACCACCATACCCACTGATTTTTTGTTGCGAGAGCTATTTCTAATATTTAGTGACTCGGTAAAGTTGATGTATGTATGTAGAATGTTTCTGGCGGAATCCAATCTGAAAAGTATGTAAGACTTTTTTCTCTTCCCCGAACTCTTGAAGCCGTCTCAATATAACTTTTTCCAGTATTTTCCCAAGGGTGGGTAATAGACTTATAGGCCTATAGCTGGGCGGATCAGAGTTATTTTTTCCAGGTTTCAGCAATGGAATGATGGTTGCTACTTTCCATTTAGTGGGGAAATAATAATTATACAAACAGCTATTGATAATGGCATTTAGTAGTACTAGGGCTTTTATAGGTAAATTTTTAAGTAAGCAGTTTGGGATGCTTTCCATGCTCGAAGACTTACTATTTTTAAGTGTTTTTAGGACGGACCTTATTTCAGAAGGCGTACACAAGTTTTTCGCTTCAGTTTCTGCGCAGAAAGCATTAATGGAATCATTCACAATTGTTTCCATGTTACAGGAAAAGTTTGTGGTTAAATTATGAGATGAATAAGAGTTATCTGCAAGAACATCAGATTTCTCTTTATCTGAATAAAGATGTTTGTTATTGTATGTTAAGTGTGGAATGTATTGTCCCTTTCTCCTTAAGATTTGGTTCATTCTCCACAACTTCGATGAATTCTTCAAAGCTTTGAAGAAGATTGTTCCAGGAATGATTTTTCGAGAGCCACATTTCATGATTAATGAGTTGTTGCAGTCTATTCGCTTCTGATTTAACGTAGGCTCTTTTAGTTCGTTAGTAGTAAGTACGACACTTTTGGGTCTTTTTCTTGGTATGAAAGTGTAGGGGGTCTGAAAGGCTTTCGTGGGGATGCTGAGGGGGGAAAGCTAAGGGGGTAATGTTAAGGGGGAAAGCTAAGGGGGGAAAGCTAAGAAGCTAAGGGGGGATGCTATGGTGGTGAAAAGCGATGGGGGGAAGCTATGGGGGAGAAGCTATGGGGGGGAAGTTATGAACTTTAGGGTGAAAGTGTGGGGGTAAAACGCTAAAAGTGTAGGGCTAGAACGCTGAAAGTGTAGGAAATTCGCTGAAAGTATCGTCTTGAAAGCATGGTCTTAAAAGTGTCGGGGGTGTACGTCAAGTGGGAGGTTTTTTAGTGTTAGAAGAGATTTCGCCTAGTAGTAAGTACGACACTTTTGGGTCTTTTCTTGGCATGTGCGATAGGGACAGGCTATTTGAAAGTGTAGGGGGTCTGAAAAGCTGAAATTGTCGGGGCAACAATGCATATAAAAACCGGAATAAGTGTCGGGGTTGTGAACGGTGGGCTGGCTGTGGCGGCCATGGTTATTTTTTTGGGGGGACGGCTGTGGCGGCGATGGACGGCCATGATGGCTTTTCTGGGGTGCTGATTGGCTTGGATAGGTATTCTAGGTTTGGCTATTCTAGCGAATTAAAAACAAGTTTTTCTTTTATTTAGATCTTTATTGCAAAAGCATTTTTATACATTTTTTCATTTTTTATAAAACCGTAGTTTAAGGAACCCGCCTCGCGATTCATCAACCCCATCGAAGACCAGATATTGATCGGTTGACTGGTTCAAGTCATCCACCTGGCGCTGTGTTTTCACCTTTTCCGAAAATCGAGGGGGTAGAAAGCAGAATATGCCATCATCCAGATGGACTGCCAGTCTTAGGCCAAATTTGGTTTTCAAATTTCAAATTTGACATGATGTTCCTTGGCTATCTCCAAGGAGCTGGTGGAGACCATGGTATCTCCATCCCCCCCAACGGCCGAAGTAAGCAGCTCAAACGTATTCTATAAAAAAGGCAAATAGTCAAAATTACTTGTAATTTAATCTTTAAAGCTAGAACAGCAGTATACTTACCATGATGTTCCAGTAGACTAAAAAGTGATTCTGATTTTTCACAGGCGAGCTGCCTTCTTATATACGAGCAGAAGATAGGAAAAAATCAAAGGTCTTTGACATTATCCAGAAATCAAAAGATTTAAAATCTCGAAATGTCTTATATCAAAGGTCTAGTTGTATACACAGAGTATCAGAAGTCGTAGATTATCAAAAATAATAGGTTTTACTCTCGGCAAAAAAGTTGAAAACACGCATTTCCTTACATGTGATAAATGTCAAAATGAAGATACCGATCGGTGAATAATCAAGAAAAAAACTCTTCATAGTCTACAACAAAGTTGATAATCATTAGCATGCGACTTGCAAAAAATAGCCTAGATAGACTATTGAATGAATGACTCCATAAGCCTTTAACAATGACATTGTAGTACCATGCAGACATGTTTGAACATGCAGATACAAGAGATACGATCTGATGGCTGTCTGGCTCAAGTGCCGCGTTTCTTGCGGTTATTTTTTATGTGTATTTTGCAGCGGCTATGAGGATAACATTCGTGAGCAAGCAAATACAGACGTTACATGATCTTAGCTGTGGCTATTATTTTATGTATATTTCATAGCACTTATGGGATAAACATGTGCGGTATGCAGATACGATCTTATACGATATGATCTTACCTGCGACTTACGGAGAAAAACGTGTGCGGCTTGCAGATACAGACGATATGGTTAAACATTTTTTCTTTATAATGGGATAGATGATAATCCGGATGAAAAATTGCTAGTATGAATACTAAAGATGTTAGTTTTTTCCAGTGATATTGACTTGATCGTTATTTTTTTATTTTTTTTTTTTTGCTTGACTTATAAGTAATATGTAAGGAGTAATGGCCTAGAGGCGAGACTCACATGAAATAACCTTGTAATATGGTATAAAAGCAGTTTTCGAATGTGCTAAAGAATAATGTCAAGCAGACTGTCTTCGCAAAAGCAGCCTAGAGGAGAACATATTCGTAAAAGCAGCCTAGAGGAGAACATATATGGGTAAGTATTTTATTCCTCCAAATATTTTTCTTGCTAACTAAGTTTACTTTAGATTACAAACGGGCAAAAGAAGCATACGCAGCTTTAAAAACGGTGTGTAGTCAAATAGAGATAATCTCCCAAATCATCGCGGAACTTTACGAAGATTCCGGAGAAGTATCGAATTCCATGGAAGAGGACCGTATACCTGCGACACCGTCCGCGATATCTGCGCTTGGAAAGAGGGAGGGAGCCATAAGGTGACCAGCATCGTTGGTGACGGATGGTATAGCAGCGGCTCGTTCACGAGATTGGAGTCTGGAAGGCGGGTGGGGGCCAAGAGGGAGCCTACATCGTCACCTAGAAGACGGAGTAATCAAAAGGAGGTCGTCCGAGCGACGGCACCATACAGGACTTCAGTACCTAGAGCGGAGGTAACTACGGAGGAATCAAGGAGCCCTGCATCGTCAGGCCTTGGCAGGAGGGAGGATGTAACTGCAGTTCCTGAGCAACCAGGAGTCAAGAAGGCGTGCGAATTTGTTGTCGGCACCCCTCTGACTAGGCCACTTGGAGCAGAAAGAAGGAGAGGAAGGAGAAGGATAAACCCCATAACCCCGATTTGGCACACCATCCCATTCAAGCTTTGCGAATCCTTAAGGGAGCAGAATAGACGCCAAGGTTAAATAAAAGATTCTTGAAAAACATTTTTTTTTCTGGGGAGCCCTGTTATTTTTTGGGGGTCGTTTTTGAACTCGGCTGAGTCCTTTATTAGGCTAATTTTCATGTTAATATAAAATTGTGAAGTGAATATAATCGCTAATAATTGATCAGGCACTTATGCCAATATAGATTAAGTATTGTTATTGTTATTCACCTTTTTTTAAAAAATTTAAAATGGATATTCTTAAGATTTTTGATCATTTAAGTAGCTGTTTAAGTCTAGGTTATAACTTATTTGTGTTAAACTTAAATGTTTTAGTTGCAGAGATGAAAGAGAGAAATATCTTTTTCGCGTTGTCGGAAAAGTACCGGTTCATGGAGCTATTAGCTAAATTTTCAGCCTTACATGGTGTTCCCTTTTCAGAAGGTGCGTTGAAAGATGCTGTTTCTTTTCTAAGCAGTAGGGAGGATGTTAATTACCATCGTCCTAGTATAAATGAGAAAGAGACAATTGTTTGTAGGACTCCGGATAGTATTCCTCCGGCGATAAATCCAGAGAAGTTGCAGGAAACGAGACATGATGAAAGTTTAGGGAAATTGAAATTTTTTCGAGAGAGGCTGCATTGGCAAATCCGGAATTGCGACAAGAAGCTAACCATGGTGGAAGCCTAGTTCAAATGGGAGGAGGGGGTGCTCCCGAAATTGAAATTTTATCAAAGCAGGAGACGCATTTTAAAAAGTATAATCTGAAAGGTATTCAGATGATATTTCGCTTAAAAGATTTCAAAGAGAATACCGAGGACCCTGTAAGAGAGCTTGAGAGGATGTTTGACATGATGATAAAAGAGTTAGTTTCCAACTCAGTGCAGGGGAGTAAAATCTGTTTGTCCATTGAACTTCCGGAATCACCTGACGTTAAGCCCATTTGGGCTGGCCTGAGGCCTGTAAGCGAATTGACAGGTGCTTCTATTATCGGGTTAATCTCAAATGTGAATCAATCCAATTCAACTTTTCTCTCAGACAGTGTTATGCAGATAAAGGTAGATATCATAAATTTTCCCTTTGTTGGAGGAAAGGTGAATCCTAGATGTTTATCTGAAGCTACGATTTTAGCAAGAAAGTATAGTGTAGTGGATGTTGGGAAAGCTGGTGATTTTCATTGCCTTCCTCGGAGTTTATGTTACGCAATTGAAATGGTATCGGGAGGGTTTAAGGGTAAAAGTCAAATCACAATTGATAAAAAACTAGATAGGCTATCTAAGAAGTTATGTAGAGATGCAAAGGTTGTGGTGAGCATGAAAGGATGCGTTTTACCTGATCTATACAAATTCCAAAACTTTCTGAAGAGTTATCAAATAGTTGTCTTTGACAATCTGAAGAACTCAGACCCATTTTGTTTTAGACCTCCGTACGAAGATGAAGCAGTTAAAAAATTATACTTCTACTACTCCAAAGAATTAGAGCACTTTTATGTGATAAAGTCTCTTACAGCATTTTTTAGCAAACCCTATGCATGCCGTTTTTGTGACAGGGTATTGTGGGTAGAGCAGCATAAATGTGAGAAGAAGTGTCCCTATTGTCTTTCTTTCCCGCCATGTCAGTTTGTGGAAAAGGTTAGGGATTGCCTAAAATGTAACCGTGCGTTCAGAGGTGATAGCTGTTTTGAGAACCATATCAAAAATAAATATGTAAAAAGGAACGTTTGCGAGAGTTTCAGAATATGCGAACATTGTGGTAAGTTCATAGTTCAGGATAAAAGACGAAACGGGGATCATACCTGTAACGAATTTGTCTGTCAGATCTGCTGTAAAATTGTACCATCGGATCATTTATGTTATGTTAAGCCTCCGAAGAAGAAGGCCGAAGATAAATTTATGTTAATTTTTTTCGACTGCGAAAGTACTCAGGATACTTCATTTGGAGAGAACTCAAATACCTTTCTTCACGTTGTCGACCTGATTGTAGCTCAGCAGGTCTGTCATAACTGCTATGAAAATTGTAACATAAAGGAAGAATGTACCGTCTGTGGGGTGAGGGAACACATTTTTCAATACAGCGAGAATGATAATGTAGTGGGCAACTTTTTAGATTACTGTTTTAAAGAGCGATCATTTGTATCCAGTGTTTACTGTATAGCCCACAATTCACAGGGTTACGATGGCCACTTTATTATTTCGGAGTTAATGGATAGGAAGATGAAAATCGAGCCTATAATGAATGGAACTAAAATAATGAAGTTAACATGTGGACGAGTATCCTTTATAGACTCCTTAAATTATTTGGCTTTTCCACTTGCACAATTCCCTAAGGTTTTTGAAATTAAAGATCATGCGAAAGGCTATTATCCATTTTTCTTTAACACCATAGAGAATATCGACTATGTAGGCAAGTACCCTCCACCTGCATTATATGGTTACAGTACTATGAAGAGAGCAGAAAAAGATAAGTTCTTTGCATGGTATGATGCTAATTCATCAGGAATTTTTGATAACCGCAAGGAGATGTTGGTATACTGCGTAAGTGATGTCAATATCTTACGCTTGGGATGTATACGATTCATGAAAGAATTTCTTAATATTACTAAGGTAAACCCCTTTATAGAGGCCTTAACTATAGCCTCAGCCTGTATGCTCGTCTTCCGCAAAAACTATCTGAAGGAGAGCACAATAGGCATAATGCCTAAAAATGGCTACTATAAATCCCAAAATCAATCACTAATCGCTTCCAAATGGCTGGCCTGGGAGTCTACAAAAATACAAGGCGAGATATTATCCGCTAATAATAAAGGTGAAGTAAAGTTGGAGAAGGGTGGAATGCAGGTAGATGGGTTCGCTCCAAAGACAAACACAGTTTATGAGTTTTTTGGATGCTATTACCATGGCTGCAAGAACTGTTTTAGAGTACGAAATATGCGCACAGATAATAATAGCGAATCATTAGCTCAGAGATATGAAGCCACACTTAGACGAATTGAGATGATCCGGCGCAGTGGGTATAAGTTGAAATACATGTGTGAGTGAGAGTTTAAAAAGTTCTTAAAGATAAATCCTAGAGAGAAAACGGAGCTAGAGAGGCTTACTTAAAATATCGCAGAACCATTAGTTAGGTTTTTAGATTATACCATGAATGTAAGGAGAACGAGGTAATACGATATCTAGACTTTACAAGTCTGTATCCATACATCAATAAATATTCACCATACCCAGTCGGGCATCCAGAAATATACAGAAACGGAAATGTACCCGTAAACTCAGAAATACTTTCGATGCATGGTTTCATGACCTGTACTATTTTACCTCCAGATGACTTATTCCTCCCGGTATTACCTTTTAAAAAAAATCTAAAACTGTTTTTTGCGCAATGTAGAACTTGTGCATCTGAAAATAGAGTATCACGATGCCAACATAATGAGAGTGAGCGCGAGATTACAGGTACATGGGTGATACCTGAGGTAGCTTTGGCTGTGAAGAAAGGCTATAAAATTAAAGCTGTGTTTGAAGTTTGGAAATATAATCATACTGTGTACGATCCCAATACAAAAACAGGAGGCCTGTTTACAGAATATGTTAACACCTTCTTAAAGATTAAACAGGAGGCCAGTGGGTGGGGTGGTGATTGCACGACTGATGCGCAGAGAGAAAATTTTATAAAGTCTTATCGTATAAGAGAGGACATCGTGCTAGATAAAAAGGAAATCCTGCAGAATCCAGGTAGACGTAACACTGCAAAAATATGTCTAAATTCTTTTTGGGGAAAGTTCGCTCAACGGGAGAATCGCTCTAGCACAAAAGTGGTGAATAGTTTTAAAGAATTCTGTGACTTTATACATACACCGGGTATAGAAATATGTTCGTTATTACCAGTATCTCAGGACACTTTGTGGATTACCTGGAAAAATATTGAGGAGAATTTAAATATGCTACCACATGTCAGCACCCCTATAGCCGCCTACACAACAGCGTTTGCCAGACTTAAACTTTACGATGCGCTAGAAAAGGTTGGTACGACCATACTTTACTGTGATACCGACAGTTTAATATTTGTAGACGAAAAGGCGTCTCCTATCCCGTTCACGATTTCCAATTTTCTAGGTGATTGAACTAACGAGCTTGAGGGCTTTGGACCCGACGCATTTATTTCAGAATATGTAAGTACGGGACCTAAAACTTACAGTCTAAGGCCGCGGTCCGAATTACGCTTACGGTGCTTACATTACCAACAGTGCTTACAGTCGGTCCGAATTGTATGCGCGCTTACAACGCATATAATTCGGACCGATCGTATGCACACAAATGTCAGCTGGTTATTTGAAATGTCAGTTGTAGCAATTATTTGAAAATTAATTTTGAAAAAGTGTTTTTAGTAGTAACAGTAATGGAAATGTGACAGTGATAGCGATCTGGAGTTGATTTCTGGCTCTTCATCTTCATGTTTTTAATTTTTTAACCGTCAATGTGACAGATTGCAAAGACGTACACACAGTGCATATGCTCGAAACCGTGAGTAGTGTAAGCGCCAGAAAATTTCCCCTCCATGTAAATTGTATGCGTTGTGAGCGTAATTCGGACCGAGTGTAAGCGCGCTAAAAGCGCAGAAAGCGTAATTCGGACCGCGGCCTAAAAGTCAAAGCAGGGGACAAAGTTGAGTATGTTACAAAGTGTAAAGGGATAACACTTAATTTTGAAAATTCCCAGAAGGTTAATTTTGAATGTCTGAAATCTATGGTGACAGGTTCTAATGATGTAGTGCCGTTTGTGTAACGAATAATCGCAAGATTAAGCGTAAACGTCCTGGGATTGTTATTAGTGCTGTGGAAAAGAAACATTTACAATTCACTTTCGACAAAAGGGTAGTTGTAGAAGATCATTTCTCTTATCCGTACGGTTTTAAAAAAGTTAGGCTAGGTGTATAAAACATTTAAGTTTTTCCATTAAGAAAGCATGCTAGTATAAGATTAATCTCTATTAATTTACCTAGCCATAAGTAAGAAAGATGTTTTAGAGAATATATATAAATGAGTATGAAAAAAATTTCTTTTCACTTTACGATATAGGGCCTTATTGGAAACATGAACAGATTTATTTTCGATATGCAGTTTGTCACAGGGAATTCCGGACAGTATTTTGCAAAGGAGCTTGCGATACTACCTTTTGGTACATTACTTCCAGCATGCTATCACATACAACCCCCTCATCCCTATCAGGAGCTGAGCAGAAAGACGACACAGCAACAAAAGTATGAGCGGAAGAATATCAACGGTCTGCACTGGAATGATGGCAACACATGTTATAACAGTCTACCTGATATCTTGAAGGACTTTGGCAACTCTACCATGTATGTAAAGGGTCTTGAGAAAGAGAACTTCATCAGAAGATACTTACCAGAGGCCAAGATAATACAGCTTGAAATGCCGAAATTAGCGGATCTTCATAGTTTTCAAATTGCCTGCAAAATTCATGGTCAAACCCGGACCCTACGTTGTGCTGTACAGAACTGTGTAAACATTTATCTATTTATGCTAATGAATAAAGTTTATATATAAAAATAAAAAAAAACAAAAAGCTTTATTTTTAAACAAATTTTATTAACCAAATATTAAGCAGAATACTGGCACTGCAAAGCCATGGAATTTCATAAAAAAGTCTAGAATAGTTTAAATGTACGTACGAAGCGCGTGATGGTATAAAGAAGTCGTCATTGGATAATGTAAACACATTTTTCGCTCTGCATCTAGTCGTCTATTGGTTGAAATACTCCCTCACACTTTCATGAGCGTTGTTGTTATGAAACATGATGATATTAAAGAAATCCAGCATTTCAAGCAAACGTACCAGCTCGGGATATTTCAACTTAATGCTGCCTTCTCCTACAGGTATTCTGTACTCCTCCAGTAATACAAGCTGATTACCCGGTTGCAGGTCAACCGTATTCTTCAACTGGTTGAGATGTTCGTATACTGATAGCCACCCTAAGTAGTTTGTTAACACAGGAAACTTCCTATGGTAGCCGAAGATTATTTTTGCCTCAAACGTGAATGGATCGAATCCGAGCACAATTTTCCGGTTATGGCAGCCATCCAGATAGTAGGTGTAGTTTAGTAGAGCGAACTTCTGACCTTTTCCTCCTGCTAGTCTTCTTATTAACGCTTTCATCGGAGAGCGCAGATTTTTTTCTTTTGAGAGGTGTCTTTTTGGGACTCGTACCGCACTTCACTTTTGCAATAGTTGTAGACATATTCTACTGTAGGTTTTACAATAAAAACTGAAGCACGACTATTTCAGGCTGCCACTTTTATACTCTCAACTTCTGATTTGCAATACTGGTTGTGACAGAACCCTCCATTCTGCGCAGTACCCGACGAAAATAAATGGTGGTATAAATTAACGATTTTAGCGTCATTACGCGAAAATTCTTTTGACGAGAACTGTTTAAGAAAAAACTTTAGACTCTTTCCCCTGCAGCGGGAATATATGTATACACAACAGTATTTGCCACAGACTGACGAAAACATACCCTGTATTCTCTTCTTATTATTTATAAATATTCTTGAGTTGTCATGTAAAAATTTTTTAAAATATTTATTTGTCGGATATCTTCCAAAAGAATCAAAGTATTCTACAGGGCCTCTCCTAGGCAGATAGAAAGCAACCCAATGAGTGCCACTTTTATAAGAAGGATCGGTGTTCGCTATAACGAAAGCGGGTTTTTTTATTTTACTGGGGAGATGATCACATGGGAAGACGCCTTTGAATAAGTTTCTAGTGACACTATTCGTTTTCAGAATGTGAGCAAGCTCAATCGTGTTCATTCTTGAACTTTTGAAATTACTTCTTCAACATTTATGATCTGTGTATGAGAAGTAGCATAACTTTGTAAGAATTCTTTTGATGATTCACCATTAGTAAAAACTGTTGAAAATTTTGCCAGTGTTCTGATAAGTTCTTCATCTAGGCGTTTGAGTTCCAAGTTTCCACATATCATCTGATCATCAGATGATGCTAAAGATGTCGGATATTTATATATAATTTCTTTTGAGTAGAGCCTATTCTGTGCACTGAAGCCTGTAAGTGATATTTTCTTAGAGAAGGTTAAATGGCCTTCTGACAGATATTCAACATTTACCAGACAATTCGTCATGTTTGCTTACTCGCATTTAGATAGATACTGTGTCAATATTATGCCATATCGCTAAGGGTATATATACTTTTTTCAGAAACTTGTGTACATATTTCGATCCTTATCTATCTCTATATTACTATCATATTCTGTGTATACAATGCAGCTGACACTGTTTTTTAGAGACTCCTTGAATCGTCCTTCAATTCGCACCACTCCTTGGTTTAACAGGTTACCACAGCCCGAGTTGTATGAGTTATTTGCTGTTAAATCAAAGGCTAACATGAAACACCCGTTGTCGAAGAATTTTTTCGATATTTGATGACCTTTGTCGAAGTAGTTGATCCCGGTACCTTTGAAGAGGGTGAGATATCCTCTAGTACTTAACGGCTTAGTTTTTGAATAATCAAATTCTAAAGGTTGATTAGGAACTTGCACTCCATTTACTGACAAGTTGAGGTTCGTTATATTGTTATGTTTGAAGTTATATGGATTCTTCGTACGATTTCCATTGTATGAGTCGTTATCAACCATAGCAAAAACTAGTAAATTCGGTATTTGTCTGAGCACAACGTTATCCAGAGAGAGTGTAAATGTGTTAGCAGGAAGTGTGTATGTCTTCACCTCTACTCGTTTGTACGGATACATGGCATTTGCACGCTGAAGTACGTTCTCGTGCGCCAAAAGTATTCCTGGATTGACGGTTACATGATTCATAAGCATTGTTGCCTCTAGTATTTTAATACGTGGATTAAGATCATCCGTCTTAGAATAAAGATAGAATTCAGGCTTCTCCAATGAAAGTATTAAGCGCAAGTCAACACCATTTATTAGTAGTTTATCCTGATTAAGTAAATCGCTATGGATCGTCCCCATCAACTCTACTACAGCCCCTTTTTCAAGCATTGCGACTCTCTTAAGATAGCCTTTATTTTCTTTACTTGTGCCGGCCATTATTCCTTCAATCACCTCCATCTCATCTTCATCCAAAAACCAACACACTGATTCTAGGTGCGTGGATGAGGCGTCCTTTCCATAATTTAGTAAATTTTCAATATAGGCTCTATAATGGTAGTTATTGTCAGTTTGGGCTATATTCTTGCCATTTGGCTGCACTGTACATTGTTTAAATAAAGAGTGCATCAAATTGTTGACTACGCCGAAAGGGTCAGCTGTAGTATCTTTTTCAGTGAAGCTCTCCTCCTTGCCATCTTTAAATTTAACGAGTTGTACTTTTAGGCGCAAGTAGATGCTGGATAAATCGCGATATGTATCACCGTGACCGAGAGAAACAAACTCTAGTACGGAAGAGTTTTCCAGTGATGCTATAGGCTTGTAAGCCACTTCTTCTGTTTTTAAAATATTACTCTGAACCGGCAGTGAGGCGAAAAGATCCAATTCGGAATTCATACATTCTTTAAGCGAGGCCATCATAATTATCTATCAAAAATGTCCAACACACGTTTTTTCAAATTACGGCGTTTTTTCACAGTTTTCTTTTTTCTGATCGGAACCGTTGATTTCCTCACCTTTGTACGTCGTTTGCCCTTAACCGTGCTTCTTGTCTGCATGCTTGAGTACGGATTAGCTCTTTTTATAGGCATTCGATTCCCTCTGCCCCCCATAGCATTGAACATTTTATTTATACCTTTTTGAGCTAGCTCGTGTACTGCGGTTTTTCCCTGCTCCTTCAAAATCTGCTTGATAGGCTTACTCCCGACTTCTTGAAAGATTGACTTTCGCGTTTATCAAGCAAAAAAGTACCTACGAAAAAGTCACTAATTTCATCGGATGTATTCAGATCTACTTTCACCGATGTCGCACCTGTAGTTCCGTCTGCTTCTTTATATGGCATGTTTAGAGGCGTTCCTTCTAGCGAAATCATAACTTCAGGTGATATATCTGTACCTCATCAATCATTATTGAGTTTCGAAGTGCCATCAACACTTCGTTAAAAATCTCCCTTTTTGCCATACTTTTGGGTATGCCTAAAGAGAGCATCCTTTTTGTAGGACATCACTATCGTATTTTATGCCACTCAATAATAAAGCAATGAAGTCTGAAACGCTAACCGGAGATGTAATCGGTAGTTTCAGTTTAAGGTTCACTCCGTGATCTTTTAGATGAAATGTATGAGATGTTGGGGGTGGTCCATCAGGATCTTTATAACGAATCTCAGGCAGTATGAAATCATCAACCATTTGTAGTAAGGCATCGTGTTTTCTACGCGATCTCGGAATCTGCCCAATTATGTAATCAATAAAGGGGAGGAATGATTTAAATTGTATGCCCATCTCCAAATAAACTTTTTCCGCAACTTTTTCTCCTTGGTAAATATGTAAACAAAAATCTCCGACCGCCTTTTTTCCACTTCTATCAGGGATAAGTTCGCTATTCTTATCTTTTTTAATATGGTTGTAAATTTCCTGTTTCAAAAATGTCATGAAAAATTTGCTATAATTTGGTTGTGAAGCCGTTAAAAATGATGCCAGGAACGTTGAAAAATTAATATCGTTGCCCTCATAGCATAGCTTTTGTAAATCGATATCAGTCCAAATTAATTCCATTTTAGTCCATATTCTAGCCCTTATTTCTTTCGAATGGGGTTCTGATTTCTTTGGCGTTGTGTCTGAGCGACGAAAACGCTTATCTCTCTTATCCCCTTCTTCATCTTTTTCTCGGATGGTGCGTTTAGGTCGACTAACCGATTCGCTTTTCTCTATTTTCCGTCTTGGTAATGCGATCTCAGTAATTCCAACACGCCAATCGCTGCCAAACTTGCATGTACTTGGTAGAATATTCTCAAACGAGGATAGTGTATTTTCCGGATAAGTATCTAGAGAACTGTTACTAAGCAGGCACACGTAGAACTCCTTGTCTGTTATTGTCACAGGCATTTTAAAGTCTATCCCAATTCGGCATAGTCCTGTTGGTACTACTCTCTGACTTATTCCTAAGCCTTTCGCTCTGCCTGGTAACTCGGCTTATGGGTAAGTTTTCCACCGCACGTCCTAATATAGGTTGTGCAGCCATATTTAATATTTCTTCATCCTGCGGCCTCTCTTCTTCATTCGCAGTATCTTGAACTAGCACTTCCGCACCAGTATTACCACTCTCTCTATCATAGTTTTTGAAAACCTCATCCAGCTCGTCAACACTCATGTTGAACGGAACTGTATATTGAGTTATTCCGTCATCACCAGTTATCACCTTATATTCTCTTTCCGGTGAATGATCTACCACATTCAATCTTTTCCGGAATTTTGACTGCGGTTTAAGAGTTTTGGCAATACCGCTTGCCGATAATCGTCTCTTGAACTTAGATGGCATTTCTTCTTTTGGCGGGGTTAAATCTATCATTGATTCAAATATCTCCTCCCCCCGCATAGGTGAAGTCTGGAATAATTTTTCATCGCTAAATTTAATTTTCGTCTGGGTAGTATTGTCGCGCATATTTCTAAAATGGTGTTGATTTGACTGATCAAAGAGTGGTTTTGCTTTTGACTTTATATCCAGAAAGGTGTTATTCCTACGTCGTGTATTAAAATATTTTATAAGCTCGTTCCGGTATTGATACCATTTGTTTTTATCGTCAGTATTCTTGCTTCTCAATATCTTGTTAATAGCTTTATCAAACAAACTTTGACTCTTTGTATCTTCAATCGTACCTTTTAGATTTTCATACACTTCTGGGGGGAGTAGAAGCATTTTATTTAGGTTGCCGGCTCTATGCATATTTTTCAATTAGTGATCCTATAACACCTGACAAAACACTTCCTAATAGTACAGGCAGAAATCCTCCGTTCTGAACTAATACTTTACGCTGTCGTGGCACAGATCGTTTAGCCTCTACCAACTTACGCATGCTCTTTTTATATTTACTAAGCCGAGAATAAATTTTCCGGTGAGGCGAATGATTCCCGTTTAATGTATTCAATGTGACCTCACAAAGAGTTTTAATCACCTCTGGATCGGCTGTCTTTAATATAGCTCTTCTCAGACAAGGACTGGCGTTTTTAAGCACGTACAACATATGCTTGTTGTCCTTCAATCTTTTCATTCGACACACCATTCTCTTCTCTTAGACTATCAGCCGAACAGTAACACGTTACAAAATTTTTATTAAATATATCTGTCCTGAATCTCAATATATCATTTATATCTTGAGTCAGGTCTACCATTAAATAGCTATGTGGCCGTTGCGTAATTCCTTTATATATTCTCATAAGCTCGGAACTGCCTTCAGGATATATTTGTTTAGCAAGGTGGTGAAATTGACTTTTGTCGCGGGGATTTTTGAAACATACCATGTATTTGCAATTTAGTGATATATCACGACAAAATTTTCCTTGATGAAACACGTTCTGTGTTACTAAGATAACAGAAAGATTACGATGATGGGACCCCTTTGTAAACAGTTCGCATACTTGTCTTGAAAATGCACTTAGCATCATATCATCCAGCACTATTAATGTAGGCTCATTAGAATCGTTTGGGAATTCTTCAGGAATTGAAGATAAGTACTCTATATTCTTTAATGACGGTATAGCATGCTGCTCGGCGTTACACCATATGATTTTTTTTACCTGTGGTTGAATCATTCCCCCCCTCGTAAGAAGATTTTCTATAAAGGTTGTTTTACCACACCCGGATGGGCCTGCAATCATCATTGTAAACGGGTGTCTAAAATGTATCATGGCTCCAAGTTAATATCGATGCTCTATATAATACCGGAAGTAATATTTATAACTTTAGTAAAATGAGCAGACGACAAGTTGTTAATGAGATACACAGACCTGCTCGTAGACGATTCACTCGTCGGCAGGTCACTATCAGAGGCATAGATGACTTATGGCAAGCGGATCTGGTTGATATGAGTGCATTCTCATCTAAAAATCAAGGTTTTAAGTTTCTTTTAACTGTGATCGACACTTTTTCTAAATATGCATGGGCTTTCCCTATTAAAAATAAAAGTGCAGATGCTGTAGCAAAGGCTATGGAAAAAATTTTCAAACAACGACGTGTACCTAGAAATTTGCAGACCGACGATGGTACGGAGTTTTTTAATAAAGTATTTCGTCAGATGATGAAACATTATGAAATAAATCATTACTCTACATTCAGCTCATTGAAGGCCTCCATCGTTGAGAGGTTTAATCGGACATTGAAAAACATCATGTGGAAAGAATTCAGTATGAAAGGAAATTATCGCTGGATCGACATATTGCCTAAACTACTTGTTAAGTACAACAAGACAAAACATCGTACTATTAAAATGCGGCCTATAGATGTTAATACGTCAAACGAGCTGCTTTTATTGTCTTCATTCTATAGGAAAGTTAAAGTTTTTTCACAACCAAAATATAGAACCGGTGATCATGTCCGAACAAGCAAGTACAAACATGTCTTTGAAAAAGGTTACACTCCAAACTGGTCGACAGAGATATTCAAGATAAAACAAGTGCGAAAAACGCAGCCTCGTACATATTTAATTGAGGATTATCAAGGTAATGTTATCCAGGGAGGTTTTTATGAGACAGAGCTAACAAAGGTTAAGCACCCCGATGTGTATCTCGTAGAGAAGGTCTTAAAACGAAAAAAAGATCGCGTGTTTGTAAAATGGCTTGGTTTCCCATCATCTCATAATTCATGGATTGGTATAAAAGATGTTCTGTAACATCCAGATTTTTAGTCACCATGATGAACTTAAGACATGAATACGATCGCCTGAAAACATTCAAGAACTTGGATCTAGAGGAAAGGAAAGTTCTTAAGCTTGTGAAAAGCGGCTTCTTTTACACCAACTTGAAGGATTACGTCAAGTGCTTCTTCTGTTCTCTGATAATGAGCGCATCTTCTTCACCGACTGATGTGGAAGCTGAACATTTACGCCTATCTCCAGACTGTGTTTTTGTTAGCGGTAAGGACGTTTGTGGACCATATGACAAGCCGATTAAAAAATCATACAAACCCTGTGTACCATCACTTCCTACGGTAATGCGAGTGTTTGGCCTGTTAATTCTGATTTTTCTACTGGCGATTGAAATCATCAATATCTACGATGTCATCTACGAACGATAAACAAGTACGCTTCTGTGATAAGGTCTCTGTCAGATACATGTTTGCCTGGGACTACGCATATAGATCTAGTAGAAGAAGTACTTGGCAAACCTATGTATTAGACCGAATCAGGTTCCAGCGCAGGATTCTAAAAATGGAGGAATTACTAAAACCTATTTTACTTAAGAAAATCAATTATGTAATCAAAAGAAAGTTATCTGCATAAACTTTATTACGTATACAATAAAAAATAAAGCCCGACAACTTGTTTTATTTCACACCTTAGATATCACATTAATCTCGACTCATGACGCATAAAAGAAATCCGCTATAATCACTCTTGACTTGAACTAGGCGCGTTATCAAATTTACATAATCTGATCTGAATTAATTCTCACATTAGTCGAAATTTTCCCATGGTACCGAACATCATACAATATCCGAAGACTCATGCAAAAGAGAAACCTGTAATAATTCCACTTGACTTGAACTTGACTCGAGATCAAATTTACATAGACACAACCGATTAAAACACCTGACCTTCTCACACGAAGACCCGCACGTAAGAGAAACCTGCAATAATTCCACTTGACTTGAACATGACTCGAGATCAAATTTTCATAAGCTCAACCAAGTAAAAAGCCTGACCTTCCCGATATTCATACATAAAAACCGAAACATCTACTGCACATTATATCAGTCTCTAAAGCCTCAAAAAGACCAAAGACTATAAAAAAACTTGTTTTAATTCTCACAGTGCCCAAAATTTTCACATGAAGACCCACGCATAAGAGAAACCTGTTATAATTTCACTTGACTTGAACTTGACTCGAGATCAAGTTTACATAAAAACTCAACCGAGTAACCCGAGTAAAAAGCTGACCTAGAATACCTGTCCAAGCCCATCAGCACCCTAGAAAAGCCATCATGGCCCCCAGAGTAGTCAAAACCTGACCCCGAATACCTATCCAAGCCAATCAGCACCCCAGAAAAGCCATCATGGCCGTCTATCGCCGCCACAGCCGTCCCCCAAAAAAATAACCATGGCCGCCACAGCCAGCCCACCGTTCACAACCCCGACACTTATTCCGGTTTTTATATGCATTTTTGCCCCGACACTTTCAGCTTTTCAGACCCCCTACACTTTCAAATAGCCTGTCCCTATCGCACATGCCAAGAAAAGACCCAAAAGTGTCGTACTTACTACTAGGCGAAATCTCTTCTAACACTAAAAAACCTCCCACTTGACGTACACCCCCGACATTTTTAAGACCATGCTTTCAAGACGATACTTTCAGCGAATTTCCTACACTTTCAGCGTTCTAGCCCTACACTTTTAGCGTTTTACCCCCACACTTTCACCCTAAAGTTCATAACTTTCCCCCCCATAGCTTCTCCCCCATAGCTTCCCCCCATCGCTTTTCACCACCATAGCATCCCCCCTTAGCTTCTTAGCTTTCCCCCCTTAGCTTTCCCCCTTAACATTACCCCCTTAGCTTTCCCCCCTCACCATCCCCACAAAAGCCTTTCAGACCCCCTACACTTTCATACCAAGAAATAGACCCAAAAGTGTCGTACTTACTACTTTCGTTGCCAGATTCGGTTCCGTTCTGAGATCATTGATTTAACGAAATCCTATAGTTTACGAGAAAACACAATGGATTTTATTTTTGGAGATGATTTTCTGGCAGCCAACAAGATTTTACTTGATAGGGACTCAATCATTATATCAATGACCTCAGGGCTAGTATTTCAGATATTAAATTTGTCGAGTTGAAAGGAATTGGCTAGGGAAGTTTTATATTTAGTCCAATTGGTCTTGGACAGGTTTATACCAATGGGCTCAACACTGCTTCTAGGAACTTTGTCTAACAGGAAGAATTCAACAGGTAAGTGAGGAGAAGAAAGCTCGTTAGCTGTGATAGGCCGTGAGGTGTTGATAGGTTCCTTTGTTATCACCAAATCAAGAGTAGAAGCATGCCCACGAGCCGGATAAAACGTGGTTTCAGTAGGCGGGTGTAGAACTAGGTTGTGATGAAGGGTTATATTGAATAGAATTTTACCGGCCGTGTTTGCTCGGACACAGTTCCAATACCGGTGTCGCGCATTGAAATCACCGTAGAGTAAGTGCTTCTGGGAAAGGTTTGAAAGAAGTTTGATGTCGTTACTAAAGGCGTTTAGCTTAGAATTGTTTGACTTTGAACCTGGGAAATAAGCAGCTGTAATAATATTATTAACATCATTTAGTTGTACCGAGATATGCTCGATTACCTTTGTTTGTATACGAGGTAACAGAGTATGATTAATGTTTTTGTTAATAAATTTGGCCACACCACCACCGGTTTGGTAATCTCTATCATACCTATATATTCTATAATTAGCATCAATAAGTTTGTCTAAAGGCTTCAGCCAAGTGTCAGTAACTATCAGTAGGTCGATGAAATTCTCGCGTAGATATGCAAAGGTCTCCGACGACTAGTTTCGAATGCTTTGCGCGTTCCAAAGTAGACATTTGTTCTATCTGCCATAAAGGAATTTTGCGGCGATTTCGACTACAGCTTGTATTTGTTCCTGTTTGGATGTGCAACTGCTCAGACGAGTAATTAGGGTAGTAGTGAGTGGAATAAGATCTTCAGGTGCTCTTCAGGTGATCTTCAAAAGCTCGGGCGATCCATGTGGTGGTGAAGTGCTTGGAATCGTGTCAACTTGTTGAGAGCGCATAAGCGTGAGAAGGTCATTTCTAAAATTCCGTCCGGTTCTTACGAGACTTTCGTATTGGAGTGCCATCCGCGGAAATTGGCATTTCAAGTGGGCTGGGACTAGTGGCAATTTGACGCGAATTTGTGAAACGTACGAACCATTGCGTTGTGGTCTTTAGTCGCTTTTTGCAATTTTGGTTTGGTATTAGAGAGGGTATCACTAATATATCTCATAATGGAGATAAACCGCCTAAACCGCGATGAACTGGTATATGAGATAGCAAGTTGTGCGTTGGTAGTGTGGAGTCAATGAGAGCAGCTCTTCGAGTCTTATAATATCGGATTACCCTTTCACCGTGGCAGATGACTTGCGTGAGGTAACAGATAAATTAGTCGAGATAGAAGATCTTACAACGGCTTTGGTAGGGGGAGTAGGATCAGCTGACTATCGGAAGATTAGGACCAAGATTCAATGGTCGTTCAATAGGCTAGAGCGTTGCGAGGCCAAGGACGACGAACGAAAACCTGTCCTGGAGTTAACGGCCAAAGTGCTAGCAGCACTAAAGAAACTTGACGGGTTGGGTGAGAACAAGGCAGATGGGGAGGCACTTGCCCTATCAAACGCAGGGCTATGCAGGGACGGAATCGAGTGCTCGACACCAATTGTAGGAAAGAAGGCAGAAACCTTCGTATATCGCAATTCAGTTCCCGTTGCTAAATAGGGTATTCACTTTTCGGGCGACGCAAAAGGTCAGTCAGTGACTGCTTTCCTCGAACGAGTGGAAGAGCTGCGAGTGGCACGAGGTGTCTCGAATTTCGACTTATTTAAGTCGGTCCTGGATCTTTTCTCGGGAATTGCATTGATCTGGCTTCGTTCCATTAGACAAGACGTGGAAGATTGGGATGAATTGGTACAATAAATGCAGAACCAATTTCTTCCACCCGACTATGACGACCGCTTACTCAAGGAGATCAAGCGCCGAACACAAGGTGAGCCTATTGGGCTGTATATTGCGGCAATGAGGGGTTTGTTCAATCGATTATTGGAACCTTGCATGGAAGGTAAGAAATCGAAAATCCTGAAGAGGAATATCCACCCGGGGCAGCAAATGTGCTTGGCTCTGGAGTTGACCTAGATCTCTAGCATAGCAGATTTACTGCGTTTGGGGCGCACTTTAGAAGTGGTGCGGACGTCCGTCCAGGCCTTTGCTCCGCCACCATCGAGGCGAACAACTAACTTATTGAAGCCAGATCTGGCCTATCTAGAAATAAGTGAAAGCCAGCCACCTACGATAGCAGCGACTGATCCGGTCAAACGTGCGCAAGTTTGCTGAAATTGAAATCAGCCAGGCCACTTAATGACATCATGTTCTCGCCCCAAAAACTGCTACTCTTGTGGGAATGAGGGGGTGATTCGGAGGAATTGCCCCAATTGTTCGAAGCTAACGGGAAACGCCAACGGGGATTGCTAACGCGCGGCCGAGCAAACCCCAAACAAGAAGTCGCGGGTAGTGAGTCATTCGTAGATTTGTTGCAATGGGTCAATTCGACTTTATATTGCGCAGTTAAGAAAATCGGTGCTCTCTGCCAAGGTATGGCCTATTGTCAACCTATGAATCATCTATTTCCGGACTCGATTCAGCTAAAGGAAATAAAATTCGACGCAATGTCGGATCAAGACTTTATTTTTAACTGTGAATTACTTCAGGGTGCTTTCCGTAAGGCTGGGGCTGATAAGGTAATACCGATTAGGCGGCTGGTTACAGGAAAATTTTCGATTTTTTTTTTCGATAAACAGAACATAGGACCCACATTATATAAAGAACCAGCAGTGTTTCCGGTAGGGTCAATAGCAGAGGTTTTGAAGGGAAAGTATAAAAAATAGTATTCGGAGAAAGCGTACTAGAGTCAATAAGTTCGCCACCAAGGAACCTACTGGTGTGACCGTTGAAAGCACACCGCAGGTGACGGAACCCAAAAAACACGGAAAACAGCGCTACCCGAACGGGAGAGCGAAGTCTAAGAGTTAACCCTCTCATTAGGGTTGACTATTTACTAGAGCGTAGAGGAGACGATGAACGGCCATATATGTGGGTGACAATTCTAGGTGCCCAACTCATAGGCTTATTGGATTCGAGGGCTACACGGACAATCTTGGGGTCCAAGGGATGGGAACTGGTCCGACAGTTGGGTTTTTCTACATCAAGGTCAAGTTCCACGCAAGTCGCGTTAGCTGACGGCAAGAGGGTCGGCGTGAATGGAACCGTGGAGGTGCCAATCGAACTCCAAGGTCGGGTGAAGGTCTTGGAAGTGTTGGTAGTTCCAACCGTAACGGTCGACCTTATCCTGGGGATCGATTTCTTTAAAGACCTGGAGGTAGTTCCAAATCTCGGAACCGGCGAATGGCACTTTGGCTCTTCCGGCCAAAGTGAAGTGTCTAGTGTAGCCACGATTCACGCCAGATCCAGTCTGAACCCTCAACAACAAACGCGGCTCGATAGAATAGTGAGTGATGCCTTTGCGCTTATGGAGAAGGGTTTGGGGTGCACGACCCTGGTTGAACACGTCATCCGGGCGCAGGGGGAACCCATTAAGCAGCGGTATTACCCGGTAACACCAGTAGTACAACGCGACATTGATGCAGAATTGAACGATATGCTTGAGGAAAGGGGTAGTGGAAAAATCAGCAAGCCCCTGGTCATCCCCAATACTGCTTATTCCAAAAAAGGATGAAGGCTTTCGGTTTTGTATAGACTTCCGCCGTGTGAATAAAGTAACAGAAAGAGATGCCTATACGCTGCCTTATGTGTCAGCTACGTTGGATAAGCTGCGAGACACCCGATATTTGTCGTCTTTAGACATAAAGTCCGCGTATTGGCAAGTTCCGCTGGAAGAGGCATCCAAGAAGTTCACCGCCTTCACGATACCTAATCGTGGTCTCTTTCAATTTAAGCGAATGCCATTTGGGCTGCATAATGCCCCCGTGACCTGGCAAAGACTGATCGACCGAGTCCTAGGACCGGAACTAGAACCGCACGACGATGGACGATATCATTATAGTCACCCAGACGTTCGAAAAGCACTTGGAGAGGTTAGGGGAAGTTTTTTGACGATTACAGTCTGCCGGTTTGGTGCTCAGCAAGAGAAGTGCCAATTTTGTCGAGAGGAACTACGGTACTTAGGTTACGTAGTGGATCGGTTAGGGCTTCATGTAGACCCCGAAAAAGTTGAAGCCATCTTGAAAATAGCAGCCCCAACTAATGTCTCCGAAATGAGGGGAAAAAGTGGTGGCGTACCTGAGTCGGTCTTTAACCTGGACGAAGCGGAACTATTCCACAACAGAGAGGGAGTGTTTGGCCGTCATATGGGCCGTGAAAAGCTGCGGCCATACGTGGAAGGAGGAAAGTTCCAGGTCGTCACTGATCACTACTCCTTAGTTTGGCTAGCCAACATAAGAGAGCCGTCCGGGCGCTTAGCTCGTTGCGCCGTCAGACTACAGCAGTATGATTTTGACGTGGATACTTCTCCTGTTAAATGGTACGAGTCCATGTTGGTGAGGGTCCACAATTTTCCAACTAAGTTTCCATCCTCGCGAGTGGAAAGCGGCTCACTGTATAAACATCGCGATGTAAAATATCCGGAGTTGGCTAGCGAGGAGGACTTCTGGGGAAGGGTCATCCCCAAAGCGGGAAGAAAGGCCGTACTGACGCAACTCCACGATCTGTCTACAGCAGGACATTTGGGGGTGTCGAAAACCGTGGATCGGGTTCAAAGAAAATTTTACTGGCCGAAAATGCGTGTTGATGTAACCCGTTTTATCCAAAACTGTCGTGTGTGTCAAGCTACAACAACTTCACGCCGGGTTAATCGTAGCGCAGCCTCAAGTTAAAAATCCCTCGGAGGTAGTAGGCACCGACCTCATTGGCCCGCTTTCTCGGTCCAATCAAGGGTTCTGCTACATCCTCTCGGCTCTGGATGTTTTTAGCAAATTCCCCATGTTTTTCCCTTTACGTACAGCAACTGGCAAAAGGTTAGAGAGTTGCTAGAACGGGAAGTATTTTTGGTTTTCGGAGTGCCCCGGACACTTATTGTAGACAACGGGCCGCAATTTCGTAGCAAGGCGCTTCAAACCATGGCCAAGGAATACGGGGTAACGATATCATACACCGCGTACTACCACCCACAGGCGAACCCAACGGAACGGCTCAACCGTATCATGAAAACGGTGCTGCGAGCCTACATTTCTGATAATCATCGTCAGTGGGACGTGAATCTGGCAACGTAGCCTGTGCATTACGAACCGCAAAACACGATAGGACAAACTCCTGGAAGAAAGGGTGAGATTGTTACATGCTGCAATTTCGGGGAGAAAAAGATTTGTCCACCATTTGCTCGCACCTTCATCAAGCATGTTCATATCCATTGAAGTAGGCAACTGCCGAAACCGTCCACTGAATCGATCGACGTTCAATAATTCGCCTCGGAGAAGTCAGCTGTTGGGCCAACCAGCGAACATTGAACCGGATAAAACAGTCCACAACTTAAATTTTATATTGGTTAATAAAAAAAAAAGGAATCATTTAATTTTACTTTATTAGTAATAATACAGTATTGTTATTGATTTTAAAAAAAAAAATTTGCTGCCCTCAAAATTTTTTTGTGTACATTTCATGACTAGAAGACACGAAAAAAGCAATAAAAATTTTCACTCCGTCTGTCCGCCGTACGCCATACGCCGTACGTCGACCGCCAAAATCCTTTGAAGGCTCGTAGCTCTCAAACCAGTAGAGCTATTAAATTTAAATTTTTTCTAGGAATAGACTGGGTAGACCCCTTGAATTGACATTATTTTCAGGGTGGGGGTGTGAGGGGAAGGTGGGGGAAGCGTTTTAGACGAAAAATTTTGTTTTCTAGATCTCAGCAACCGCTTATGTTAGGAGACTGAAACTTGGAATCTCTATAAAGCATTGATAGTGGACCCATTTGCAAAAAAGTTGATGATATGGATGAAGGGGTGTGGGAGTGGAGGGGAAAGCAATGCGTCCGAAAGGAAAAAAAATGGAGATCTACACATTCTAAAATCTATATCTCCTAAACCGTTAATAGCAAGCAATTAAAACTTAACAAATATCTGTAGTTATACTAGGAGAGTAGATTGAAACAAAATTTTTGGGTGGGGTAGTGGCATACGGGGGTGAAATACTTAACATTACGATATCTCCCAAACCAGAGGCACCAGAAAAACAAAATTCGGTTTCGATATATAGTTTAATAAATAAAGATTGCTCAAAGTAAAATCTTTGAAGGAGGCGGGGGAGTACGTAAGTGGAGGGGATAAGAATTTATCAAAAATAACACGTTTCATATCTCAATAACAGTGCAAGATGGATGCTTCAAATTTTTACCAGAAGTAGGCCTAATAAAACCCTAGTGGGGGTGTAGGTGTAGAGGGTGAGGGTGGGGAAGGGTGAGAAAGAAAAAGTTCCGATGCTTATATCTTAAGAGTCTATAATGATAGGAAGCTGAAACTTGGTATTAAGATAGAGCTATAGTAGTGGCATGGTGGAAAAATAAATTTTTTTTAGGGGTAGTTTGGTACGGTGGTGGGGGGTGTTTTTCCTAACTTTAGAATGGCTTATGCTAGAAAGTTGAAACTCGGTACGTATTTGTAAATTAACCAGAAAAGTAATTCTGATAAAAAAAATTCATTGGCGTTCAGAAGGGGGGGGGGGGGCAAAAAAATTTATCGGTATATATAAAATGCATATATTTTCACGATTTTCGTCATATCTACTAGGTCCTTTTAAATATTGAGTTCAATTTTATTCTACGGATTCTTCATATGAATACCTAGAATGTGTTTTCAAGATTTTTTGAAATTCGACCCCTAAGAGGGTGTAAACTGGTTGTATACTTTTTCATGAATTCCACCATGTTTCTCAGGTCTGATCAGATATCGAATATCTTTTCACTTCCCCAGGCTTGTTTAATAATCACCTATTTTTAAGTTTTTTTTTTTTCAACCTCTAGACCGCATTCCGGAATATGACCCAATTATTTAATTCATATGTTACACCCTTTTCTAACCGCTTTTTGTTAGGTTTTCAGTCACATAGTAACAAATGCCGCATCCCCGAATAAACCACGTTCCGAACTTCTGCCGGAAAAATAATAAAGTTGCGCCCAGACTGTTGGCAGATTTTTATATTAACGTTGTTTAATCTTCATTTTTCGTTTCTTTAATTTTTTTTTTGGGTAAACAGATATCCCGCTCCTAGTTTGCGGCTGGATGCACCGGGGAGGAATTTGGTATTTTCTACTCCTTGCGGCGAACGCGACCTAAAATACCTGGTGCCCAACATTAAGCTCTTGGAGCCTAATTATCCGGAATTTTCCTTCTTAAAGAACCACGTCCTTTCTTCACAGCTGGCCGGCAACGCCAAGAAAAGGCGCGTAACAAACAAAAGAGCTCATTTTGGAAGTTCACGAAAGAAGGCAACGCGAAAATAATATTATTATTTATGGTATTGCGGTATTGCTCACCGACTACAGCTGATCGGATCCAGAATGACACAATCGAGTGTCAAAAAATTGTAAACATATGTACCCCAGCTACAGGAATTGCACATGTAGATTTTAAAGTAATACGGCTAGGAAAAATTGAAAATAGTACAAATAAACCCCGTCCCATTAAACTGATTTTGTCTTCATCACACCATGCTCGTGAGCTTTTAAGGAATTACATTCACTTTGGACTTATAAGTTTTGCACTGAAAAAGCTAAATCCATGCCTCAATTAGGATTTATAAATCCGTTTATCCCCTCCTTAAAGCTGCTTTTCAATCCATTAAAAATTTCCCAAATTTTTGTACAACCCTGCACACATTTCAGATTTTATTACGGGATATCTCGTTATTAGCCATTCCATATACTTCCATGCTGTCAATACCTCAGCTCTGAAATGTGCAGGGTCGTACAAAAATTGGGAAATTTTAATGGGATTGAAAAGCAGCCTTAAGCTGATTTATAAATCCAAAGTGAATGTAATACAACTAATATCAATTAAGGCTGATCTCACTCCAATGCAACGCAAGACTAAATAAATTGCGAACCGAATTATCAGATCGAATGCAATCGGGCGAGAAAAACCTTACTATCCGCTATGTTAGAGGGCTGCCGAAAATCGTTACAAAAAACTGAACAATAGTGCCGCATTGATAAATTTACCAATATTATATACCAACGTTGCATCAATTACCGCCAAATTTGATTTATTACTACTTGAAATACAAAAAACAAAACCAACTACATATAATAGCGATTACCGAGACCTGGCTGAGTGACAAAATTACTGATTCAATCACAAATATTCCTGGATATACTTTATGGAAATATCGCGAGGGTCAGCATGGTGGTGGAGTGGCTATCTACTTTGAAAACAAAATACTAGATTACCCAATTTCATTCACGAAAATTAGCGATTACTGTTTACTACTAAAGGTGGACTCTCTCTGGTATGATGTTCGTATAGGCTCATTTGAATTTATTTGTGGTTGTGTTTAAAGACCTAATACGTTGCTGAAAGAAGAAAATTTACTACTTCTCGAAGCTATTAAGACAATTTCTAACAGCATGAAGCCAATAATTTTAATCGGTGATTTTAACTATCCTGACATTACATGGCCTTATGGGCGCCCACAGGAGGGGGGGCAAGAAGGGCACTTTCAAGAAGGGCACTTGCCCCCCCCCCTAAACTCACAGGGAGGGAAAGAAGGGGCACTTGCCCCCCCCCTGGATTTGACCATCGCTAAAAGTTGAGAAAAATCATACTTTATATACCAAACTATGTTGCATCTACTTTTACCATTCATTCACTGTACAATTATTGTACACATCATTCATGCCTCGACTTTAGTTCTCAGTAATGACACTAAAATGAATATCAAATCAAGCTATAGACTTTCCGGAATTGACCAAGGCCGCGTACTGAAGAAGAATCAGATCAGGCACCACAACACAGCAGACTGCAGTTTATTTCCAAATCGAACGACCAAGCATGTGTTTTACAAGATTTTTCGTTACTTTTACTGTATTATTTATAATACAGTATTGTTATCGATTTTTAAAAAAAAAAAAAATTGCTGCCCTCAAAATTTTTTTTCCACGTTTCATGACTAGTAGACCCGAAAAAAGGAATAAAAATTTTCACTCCGTCTGTACGCCGTACCCCGTACGCCGTACGTCGACCGCCCCAAAATCTTTGAAGGCTCGTAGCTCTCAAACCAGAGGAGCTATTAAATTTAAATTTTTTCTAAGAATAGACTTGGTGGACCCCTTGAATTGACATTATTTTCAGGGGAGGAAGTGTAAGGGGGAAGGCGGGGTAAGCGTTTTAGACGAAAAATTTAGGTTTCTAGATCTCAGGAACCGCTTGTGTTCGGAGGCTGAAACTTAGAATTTCTATAGAGCTTTGATAATGGACCCATTTGCAAAAAAAAACAGATATGGGTGAAGAGGTGTGGGAGTGGAGGGGGAAATAATGCGTCCGAAACGCAAAAATGCCGAGATCGACAAATTCTAAAATCCATATCTCCTAAACCATTAATAGCAAGCAATAAAAACTTAACAAATATCTGTAGTTATACTAGGAGAGTAGATTGAAACAAAATTTTTGGGTGGGGGTAGTGGCGTACGGGGGTGGGGGGTGAAAAACTTAAGATTACGATATCTCAAAAACTAATTGAACCAGAAAAACAAAATTCGGTTTTAATATAAAGATTGATAAATAAAGATTGCTCAAAGTAAAATATTTGAAGGAAGTGGAAGAGCACGGAAGTGGGAGGGATTAGAATTTTTCAAAAATAACACGATTCATATCTCAATAACAGTGTAAGATGGATGCTTCAAATTTTTACCAGGAGTAGGCCTAATAGAACCCTAGTAGGGAAAGTTTGGGGGTCTGGGTGTAGAGGGTGAGGGTGGGGAAGGGTGAGAAAGAAAAAGTTCCGATGCCTTTATATTAAGAATCTATAATGATAGGAAGCTGAAACTTGGTATTTAGATAAAGCTATAGTAGCGGCATGGTAGAAAAATAACTTTTTTTTTAGGGGTAGTATGGTACGGTGGTGGGGGGTGTTTTCCCTTACTTCAGAACGGCTTATGCTAGGAAGTTGAAACTCAGTACGTATATGTAAATTAACTAGAAAAGTAATTCTGATAAAAAAAAATTCAAATTTTCATTGGCGTTCAGAAGGGGGGGCAAAAAAAAATATCGGTTAATATAAAATGCATATATTTTCACGATTTTCGTCATATCTACTAGGTCTTTCAAAATATTGAATTCATTTTTATTCTACGGATTCTTCATGTGAATACCTAGAATGAATATCTGTGAATACCAGTGTTTTAAAGATTTTTTGAAATTCGACCCCTAAGAGGGTGTAAACTGGTTGTATACTTTTTCATGAATTCCACCATGTTTCTCAGGTCCGATCAGATATTGAATATCTTTTTACTTCCCCAGGTTTGTTAAATAATCACCTATTATTAATTTTTGTTTTTTTTTTCAACCTCTAGACCGCATCCCGGAATATGACCCAATTATTTAATTCATATGTTACACCCTTTTCTAACCGCTTCCCGAACTTTTTGTTAGGTTTTCAGTCACATAGTAACATACACCGCATCAACGAATTGAACGCGTTCTGAACTTCTGCCGGAAAAATAATACAGTTGCGCCCAGACTGTTGGCAGATTTTTTTGTAACGTTTTTGTACTTTAAGAACTAATGAAAAAAAGAATTGAAATTCAATCTTTTGTTTCTATCTAATTTTTTTGTTAGTTTTTTCGAAAATGGTATTCGAGTCCTCTTTGAAAATTCATATCTCTGGTAATTTCTATCCTGGAATAATAAAATAGGGCTTATTTTAAAGGGTGAGGTTGTCGCAAAACTATCCTTGACATTTTTTTTTTCAATGATAACGATTTTGTCATTTATCCTTAAATAACTATCTCACAGTACGTTTTTTATTAATTTTACTTTATTATTTATAATACAGTATTGTTATCGATTTTTTTAAAAAAAAATTTGCTGCCCTCAAAATTTTTTTTCCATGTTTCATGACTAGTAGACACGAAAAAGCAATAAAAACTTTCAAACCTGTCTGTCCACCGTACGCCGTATGTCGACCGCCCCTCGCAAAATCGTTTGAAGGGTCGTAGCTCTCAAACCAGTGGAGCTATTAAATTAAAATTTTTCTATGAATAGACTGGGTAGACCACTAGAATTGACATTATTTTCAGGGAAGGGGGTGTGAGGGGGAAGGTGGGGGAAGCGTTTTAGACGAACAATTTTGGTTTCTAGATCTCAGCAACCGCTTATGTTAGGAGACTGAAATTTAGAATTTCTATAGAGCTTTGATAGTGGATCCATTTGCAAAAAAATTTATGATATGGGTGAAGGGGTGTGGGAGGGGAGGGGAAAATAATGCGTCCGAAACGCAAAAATGCCGATATCGACACATTCTAAAATCCATATCTCTTAAACCGTTAACGCCAAGCAATTAAAACTTAACAAATATCTGTAGTTATACTAGGAGAGGGGGTGGTGGGTGAAAAACTTTAGATTTCGATATCTCACAAGCTACGTGAGTATAAAGCTTGATAAATAAAGATTGCTCAAAGTAAAATCGGAGCAAGGATGTGGAGGGTATACGAATTTTTCAAAAATAACACGTTCCATATCTCAATAACAGTGTAAGGTGTATGCTTCAAACTTTTACCAGAAGTAGGCCTAATAGAACCCTAGTCGGGAAAAATTTGGGGGTGTGGGTGTAGAGGGTGAGGGTGTGGAAGGGTGAGAAGGAAAAAATTCCGATGTTTATATCTTAAGAATCTATAATGATAGGAAGCTGAAACTTGGTATTTAGATAGAGCTATAGTAGAGGCATGGTGGAAAAATACATTTTTTTTTAGGGGTAGTATGGTACCGGGATGAGGGGTGTTTTTCCTAACCTTAGAACGGCTTATGCTTGGAAGTTGAAACTCGGTACGTATATGTCAATCAACTAGAAAAGTAATTCTGATAAAAAAAAATTCGAATATTCATTGGCGTTCAGAAGGGGTTGTAAAAACAAATATCGGTATATATAAAATGCATATAATTTCACGATTTTCGTCATATCTACTAGGTCTTTTCAGATATTGAATTCATTACTTTATTATTTTAATAATTAAGTATTGTGAGTCATTTTTAAAAAAAAAAATTGCTACCCTCAAAATTTTTATTTTCACGTTTTATAACTAGTAGACGCGAAAAAAGCAATAAAAGTTTTCAGTCCGTTTGTCCGCCGTACGCCGTCCGCCGTACGCAAGATCGTTTGGAGGCTCGTAGCTGCCAAACGATTTGAGATATTAAATTGAAATTTTAACGAATAGACGGGGTAGGCTCCTTGAAGTGACCAAATTTTTACGGATGGGGGTGTGACGGGGAAGGAGAGGGAAGTGTTTTAGACCGAAAATTTTGGTTTCTAGATCTCAGTAACCCCTAATGATAGGAAGCTAAAACTTGGAATTTCTATAGAGCTCTGATAGTAGACCTATTTGCAGAAAAATTGTCAATATTTAACAAGGAGTGTGGGAGTGGGGGGAAGTGTAATGCTTCCGAAACCCAAAAAAGGCGAGATAGACACATTCTAAAATCCATATCTCCTAAACCGTTAATGGCACACTATTCAAACTTGAAAAATATTTGTAGTTATACTAGGGGAACAGAATGAAGAAAAATTTTGGGTGGGGGAAGTTGTGTATGGGTGTGGGGGGTGAAAAACTTAAGATTACGATATCTCATGAACCAATTGCTCTAGAAAAATAAAATTTGGTTTGGGTATAAAGGTTGACAAATAAAGATTGATCAAAGTAAAATTTTTTAAGTGGGAGGTGGAGCATAGAAGTGGAGGGGATGAGAATTTTTCAAATCAAACACATTTCATATCTCAAGAACAGTTTAAGATAGATGCTTAGAATTTTTACTAGAAGTAGCGCTAATTAAACTCTAGTAGGGAAAAAAGTTTTAGGGTTGAGGGTATAGAGGGGGAGGGTGGGGGAGGGTGGGGGAGGGTGGGGATGGTGGGGGAGGGTGGGGGAGGGTGGGGGAGGGTGAAAAGGAAAAAGTTCCGATGCTTATATCTTTAGAACCTGTAATGATATAAGCCTTAAACTCGGTATTTAGATAGAGCTATAGTAGCGGAATGTTGGAAAAATATAATTTTCTTTAGGGGTTGTATGCCACGGGGGTAGGGGGTTTTTTCCTAACTATTAAACGGTTCATGCTAGAAATTTTAAACTCGCTATGTATATATAAATCAAATAGAAAAGTAGTTGTATAGAACGGCTTAAGCTACAATGTTGAAACTCGGTGTGTATATGTAATTCAACTAGAAAAACCATTTTGATTAAAAAGTAACTCAAATATGTATTGGCGTTCAGAAGGGGGGCAAAAAAAATTATCTGTGAAAATAAAATGCATTTTTTTTCACGATTTTGGTCATATATACTAGCTCGTCCCAAATATTGAATTTAATTTTATTCTACGGATTCTTCGTATGAATACCTAGAAAGTGTTTTCAAGGTTTTTTGAAATTCGACCCGTAATTGTAGTGTGGTACAAGTGGGGGGTGTTTTTCCTATATCTAGAACGGCTTAAGCTACAATGTTGAAACTCGGTGTGTATACTAAATCAACTAGAAAAATATTTTTGATTAAAAAAAAAAAATATCTTTTGGCGTTCAGAAGGGGGGCAAAAAAAATATCTTTGAGAATAGAATGCATATTTTCCCACGATTTTCGACATATCTACTACCTCGTCCCAAATATTGAATTTAATTTTATTCTATGTATTCTCCATAATTGGCCCCTAAGGGGGTGTAAAGTGATTATGTATGTAGCAATATTGTAATATTGTATATCTGGCAATGCTCTTATGTACTAAATGACGATGTAAAACCTTGCAATTAAAATAAAGATCACTGGTATACTGGACACGGACAGGACAGGTCGCAACTCTTTTCATCACACAGCCACCTAGAAGATAATACATGGCGACGAAGACAAACAAAAAAACGACAACGAGGAACACAATTTTTTCTGCAGTACAGGCAAGTTAAAAGTGCACTCGTTAAAAAGAACTCAGTTGAAAATAATATATATGAAGTTGCACGCGATAAAATTGTGCAAAACGGCGAATTCAAAGGTGCACGCGGTAAAAATGAAAACAGTGGAATACGGTAAACCATCACGCTGTAGAAATAAGAATGGTGGAAAAATTAAAGCTAAAGTGCACGTGATAAAAATGAAAACCGTGGAAAACAAAAATAATTTGGGAAAAATCGGAATTGTTAAGGTTTATGGGGAAAGCGAAAAATTTGAACGGTACATTGTCTCTGAAAAAACCTCCTGGAAGACCACCGAAATATACCGTCATTAAAACGGTAGTTCCAATGGATTACTTAAGGAAAGTAGAACCATTAAATTTGAGTGGTGATGTTTCTGGAAGTTGGAGAATCTTTAAACAAGATTTTGGATACTTTTTCATAGCTGCGGAGCTAGAGAAAAAGTCTGAAGCAGTACAAACTGCTATATTTTTAAATGCTGTGGGAACTGAAGCAACGGAATTATTCAACACTTTTGACCTCGCGGAAGAGAAAAAAAATAAATATTCGGACGTCATAGATGCCTTTGAACAATTTTGTAAGCCTAAAAAAAATCAGGTGTACAATTCTTTTGTGTTTCACAATAGAAAACAAAAAGAAAGAGAACCGTTTGATTCATTCTTGATGAATCTGAAAAAATTTATAAAGCCGTGCGACTTTGGAGACCAAGAGCTGAGAATGCTAAGAGATCAAATCGTTATTGGGATAGCAGTTAAAAATCTTCAAAAGAAAATGCTGGAAACACAGGACTTATCATCGGATGCAGCGAAAAACATTTGCAGATCATCCGAAACATCAAAACGTCGAAGCGAAGAATTACAGCGCGTACCAGCAGGGAGCAGCAGATCAACAGTGGTGCAATCGGTAAAGACGAAGCAAACGACGAGCGGTAAAATCAATGATAAGTATAAACCTTCAACTTCAAATAAAAGAAAAAATTGTAATGAAAATGTAAATAACGAAAAAAATAATTTCAGACAAATGTGTTCATATTGCCATCGCAATCATCAAAAGGGAAAGTGTCAGGCCTTCGGCAAGAAATGCGTGAAATGTAGTCGGCTAAATCATTTTGCAGCTGCGTGTAAAACACAAAATGTGCAAAAAATTGCAAACAACGAAGAAGAGGATTTGTTTATTGGAGCTCTGCACTCCAATTACATGGAAAATTCGTGGCATAAGAAGATACTCGTGAACGGTATGAACATTTTATTTAAATTAGACACGGGATCAATGGTAAACACTATCCCATTTGATATTTTTAAAAAAATTGAGGGTGTGTCTTTTAGTAAAACTGTTGGAAATAGGTTGATTGCTTATGGTGGTAGTAAAATAAAAACACTAGGAAATACAACATTAAAATGCAAAATTCAGGAATTGGAATACATGATAGATTTTATTATTGTTGATGAAAGGGATGTACCAATTTTAGGGTTAAAGTCGTGTGAGGAGCTCAAGTTAGTTGCAAGAATTGATCAGACGAGTGAAATTAAAAGTATTGATCAATTTGTAAAAAAATATGAAAACATTTTTATGGGATTGAGTAAATTTGATACGCAGTATAAAATGGAATTAAAAACTAATTCGAAACCGGTAGTTCGACCTGCACGAAAGGTCCCATTTTCATTGATGTCATCTTTGAAAGAGAAGAGAAGAGAAGTTAACGGAACGAAATATAATTACTAAAGTGATGGAGCCCTCGGAATGGGTGTCTAATCTGGTACTAGTGGAAAAAAATAGAACTCTTCGACTTTGTATAGACCCTAAATATTTAAATGAAGCTTTGATAGATGACATTCATCCCATACCCACTTTTGAAGAAATTTCAGCTAGTCTTTCAGGTAAGCAATTTTGATCTGAAAGAGGGATATTGGCAAGTTGAGTTAGATGATGAATCTAGTAAACTTTGCACATTCTCAACACCGTTTGGGTGTTACAAATTTAAACGCCTTCCATTTGGAATTAAAACTGCACCGGAAGTGTTTCAAAAATTAAATGAAAGTAATTTTGCAAACATTCCTGGTACAGTTGTCTATATTGATGATGTGTTAATCGGGGGGAAGACGCTAGAAGAACACGATGAGATTGTTAGATTGGTTATGGAACGTGTCAAAAACAAAAATGTAAAGTTTAATCGGGACAAAATTCAGTTTACAATCAGTGAAGTAAAGTACTTAGGACATATTATTTCATCAGGAGGGATAAAAATTGATCCAAACCGCATGGAAGCTATTGAAGAGCTTAAAACTCCTATAAATAAAAAGGATTTGCAATGTATGTTAGGGATGATCAACTACATGAGGGAGTGTATACCAGAGTTATCTGAGTTATCCCAGCCTTTGAGGCTCTTATTAAAGAAAAACAATGTATTTGAGTGGCTACCCCCTAACGACAAATGCTTAGCCGTTTTGCATCACGAAGCTTAACTCCTGCAGAGGTCAATTACGCTCAAATTGAAAAAGAATTATTAGGGATTGTTTTTGCTTGTGTGAAATATCATAAGTTCATTTATGGGAAAAAAGTTATTATTGTGACGGATCACAAACCGTTATTAGGGATTATGGAAAAATAAATTGGTCTAATACCGTCACCTAGACTACAGAGAATGAAGTTGAAATTATTGAAATATCAGCTGGATGTGAGGTATAAACCAGGTAAAGAAATGTTTATTGCTGACTTATTGTCTAGGAATTTTATGACAGGCAATTATGAGCCAGAAATTGGAGACCTAAATGAGGTGATACATGGTATAAATATGAGTGATGGAAAGAAATCAGAATTTCAGATAGAAACTAGTAGTGATCCTATACTAAATGAACTTAAAAGTATTTTGATAAAAGGTTGGCCTACTTCTCGGAATAAAATAAACGCGAATGTTAGATATTATTGGCGCTTCAAGAATGAACTATATCTCGAAGATGGGTTAATTTTCCTAAATGATAGAGTTGTAGTACCAAACACACTTAGGACCGGTATGTTGCAATTACTTCATCAATCGCACATGGGTATAGAGAGAGCCCAAAAAAAGGCTCGAAATAGTATATTTTGGCCAGGATTAAACGACGAAATTGAAAATATGATAGCTAAATGTACAGTGTGTCAGAGATATAGAAATAGTAACGTGAAGGAGCCGTTATTGTCACACAAGATTCCAGATAGTCCTTATTACAAAATAGGAATGGATATAATGGAACTTGGTGGCAGATCATATTTAGTAGTAGCAGACTATTTTTCACAATATTTTGAGATAAACCTACTAAAAAAGAAAAATGCACATGAGATAATAGAAACATTAAAATTAAAATTTGCTATTCATGGGATACCAAGGGTTATAGTGGCAGATAATATGCCATTTGGTTCACACGCATTTCGCGAATTTGGACATGACTTAGACATTGAAATCGTAACATCAAGCCCACATTACGCGCAATCAAATGGGTTTGCTGAAAGATATGTGAATATTGCAAAAACTGCGTTAAATAAGTCTATTGATATCAAAACAGAGTTGTGGAAAATTCTTTTAGAGTATCGTAATACACCAATCAAAGGATCTACAGTGTCACCTGCAGAACTTATTTTCGGTAGAAGAACAAGATCCGTTTTACCAATAAGAAATGGTTTATTCAAACAAACGAAGTTTGATAACATAAAGCCAGTCTTAATGAAGAATAAACTCCAAAATAAAAGTTATTATGATAAACATAGCAAATCAGCAACTGATTTTAGTGAAGGTGATTTAATATGGTATAAGGAAGGAAAGACATGGATAGAATCACAGATTGTACGAAAAGACACAACCCCAAGATCATACTGGATAAAGCTTATGAACAATGTTATTGTCCGACGAAATTCAAAGTTCATACGAGAGCGACTTGTCTGAGTTTTAAAAAAATATTCGAATACGATCTAACACTTCCATTTTGATGAGATGCTGATGGTTATATATATATAATAGAAAAATAAAATTGAATACACAATTTATTAAACTAAAATGTTTTAATAGTCAATTAAATTTTAAAGTTAAATGTTAAGAAAAACAGATTTGAATTACACAATTAAATTATTTAAAATGTACTACTAGTCAATTACAGATTTGAATTACACAACTAAATTAATTAAAAGTATTACTAGTCAATTATATTAAAGGTATAATGTGTAAGGACGGAAATCTTACGGTAAATTTCCGCTTACAACAACGACAGTGCTGTAGAACCAAAATAACGAAAGAGAGCTATAATATAAAAACATCATGTATTTTTATATAACCGATATAATTCGCAGCCAGTGCATGTTCTGGCCAGTATATAGTCCAAAACGATCGAACACAAATTGAGCAGTCGGCGGCGTCAGTGAGTAGCCGCGGGTCGAGGTAAAACTCCTCCCAAAGCGAAAGCTGACGCCAATTTTGAACGAACTGACCTATTTTTTGAGTCTGTGGCTTATAGAAGTCCGTCAAATCTTTAGGCTCAAAGTACTTCAGAGGAGCTACGACGCTACGGTTACTCCTGGCCATGCTGAAGAAGTCTAAGGTCTGTGGCTTATAGAAGTCCGCTTAGATCAGCCAACCAGTTCCTGTGAACATAACCACGGAACCGTGCTCCACCAGGACCAAGGCGCCGGGAGAGACGCAAGACGAGGAAGCGGCGTGACCGAGGATCCCAGGCGGAACGCAAACGGCCACCCGAGGACGATGACATAGGAACCCGAGCACCTTAGAGGACACCAGCGGTGACACCGAGCAACGCACGAGAAATAGGACGCGCGAAACAATGCAACGCAGAGCCATGCAACGCACAGGGCTACGCCACGCAACGCAGCGCCACGTGACGCACAGAGCTACGCCACGCACGAGCAACGCAACGCAGCGCCACGCGACGCACCGAGCTACGCCACGCACGAAGCAACGCAACCCACAGAGATACGCAACAACGCCCAGCACGAAGCTTCGCAACGCACCGAGCACCGCAACGCAGAGAGCAACGCAACGTACCCAGCAACGTAACGCGACGGCCAACGCAACCGAACAACCCAGCGTACAGGGCAACACAGTAGACGCGAACAGTACAATAGTGATAATACTAAATGAATGATATTATAACCTCTAATTTAAGTGAAACAAATGAATTAAAGTAGAACTAAGTTAAACGATAGAATAATAACGCAATCTAACCTAAGTGAATCGGACTAGGACTAAGCCAAGCAACCGAATATCATAACCTCTAACTAATATGAAATCGGAAATGTAATAATAAATATAAATATTAAGAAAACCTGAATAAATAAGTTGAAGTCCAACTAAATAAATTTTTGTAACGAACCCTTGGCGCCCGATGAGCCTACCCCGGAAATCGAGTCGTTACAAATGCTAAGAAAAAATAAATTGAATTGTATAACTTAACTAAACGAAGAGATGTAGCAATATTGTAATATTGTATATCTGGCAATGCTCTTATGTACTAAATGACGATGTAAAACCTTGCAATTAAAATAAAGATCACTGGTATACTGGACACGGACAGAACAGGTCGCAACTCTTTTCATCATACAGCCACCTAGAATATAATACAGTGTACTTTTTCTTAAATTATTCCATAACTCTCAGATCCAATCAGATTTTCACTTCCACGATCTTGTTCTTTTACATTATTATTTTAATAATTAAGTATTGTGATTGATTTTTTAAAAAAAAAAATTTGCTACCCTCAAAATTTTTATTTTCACGTTTCATAACTAGTAGACGCGAAAAAAGCAATAAAAATGTTCAGTCCGTCTGTCCGCCGTACGCCGTACGCCGTACGCAAGATCGTTTGGTGGCTCGTAGCTGCTAACGCTTTGAGATATTAAATTGAAATTTTTTTAACGAATAGACGGGGTAGACGCCTGGAAGTGACCAAATTTTTAGGGGTGGGGGTGTGAGGGGGAAGTGTTTTAGACCGAAAATTTTGGTTTCCAGATCTCAGTAACCCCTAATGTTAGGAAACTGAAACTTGGAATTTCTATAGAGCTCTGATAGTAGACCCATTTGCAGAAAAATTGTCAATATTGATCAAGGGGTGTAAGAGTGGGGGGAAATGTAATGCGTCCGAAACCCAAAAAAGGCGAGATAGACACATTCTAAAATCCATATCTCCTAAACCGTTAATGGTACACTATTCAAACTTGAAAAATATTTGTAGTTATACTAGGAAAACAGAATGAAGAAAAATTTTGGGTGGGGGAAGTTGTGTATGGGGTGAAGAACTTAAGATTACGATATCTCATGAACCAATTGCTCTAGAAAAATAAAATTTGGTTTGGGTATAAAGGTTGACAAATAAAGATTGATCAAAGTAGAAATTTTTAAGTGGGAGGTGGAGCATAGAAGTGGAGGGGATCAGAATTTTTCAAATCAAACACATTTCATATCTCAAGAACAGTTTAAGATAGATGCTTAGAATTTTTACCAGAAGTAACGCTAATTAAACCCTAGTTGGAAAAAAAGTTTTGGTGTTGAGGGTGTAGAGGGGGAAGGTGAAAAGGAAAAAGTTCCGATGCTTATATCTTAAGAACCTGTAAAGATATAAGACTTAAACTTGGTATTTAGATAGAGCTATAGTAGCGGAATGTTGAAAAAATATAATTTTTTTTTGGGGTAGTATGCTACGGGGGTAGGGGGTGTTTTTCCTAACTATTAAACGGTTCTTGCTAGAAAGTTTAAACTCGGTGTGTATATGTAAATCAACTAGAAAAGTAATTGTGATAAAAAAAATTTGAATATTCATTGGCGCTTAGAAAGGGGGGCAAAAAAAATTATTTGTAAATATAATAAATGTAAAATGCATATATTTTCACAATTTTCGTCATATCTACTAGGTCTTTCCAAATATTGAATTCATTTTTATTGTACGGATTCTTCGTATGAATACCTAGAAAGTGTTTTCAAGGTTTTTTGAAATTCGACCCCTAAGGGTAGTGTGGTACAAGTGGGAGGTGTTTTTCCTATATATAGAACGGCTTAAGCTACAATGTTGAAACTCGGTGTGTATATCTAAATCAACTAGAAAAATAATGTTGAATAAAAAACGAATATCTATTGGCGTTCAGAAGGGGGGCAAAAAAAATTATCTGTGAAAATAGAATGCATATTTTCCCACGATTTTCGACATATCTACTACCTCGTCCCAAATAATGAATTTAATTTTATTCTATGTATTCTCCATATGAATACCAAGAAAGTGTTTTCAAGATTTTCTGAAAATTGACCCCTAAGGGGGTGTAAAGTGATTGTGTACTTTTTCATAAACTATTCCATATCTCTCAGATCCAATCAGATTTTTACTTCCATGATCTTGTTCTTTTTGATAGGTTTTCAGTCACATAGTAGCCTACACCGCATTTCAGAATTGAACGCGTTCCTAACTTCTGCCGGAAAAATAATAAAGTTACGCCCAGATTGTTGGCAGATTTTTGATAGGTTTTCAGTCACATAGTAGCCTCCACCGCATTTCAGAATTGATCGCGTTCTTAACTTCTACCGGAAAAATAATAAAGTTACGCCCAGATTGTTGGCAGATTTTTTATTCTACGGATTCTTCATATGAATACCTAAACTGTTTTTCAAGATTTTTTGAAATTCGACCCCTAAGAGGGTGTAAAGTTGTTGTATACTTTTCATGAATTCCACCATATCTCTCAGGTCTGATCAGATATCGAATATCTCTTCACTTCCCCAGGCTTGTTTAATAATAAAAATATTATAATATTAATATTTTTCAACCTCAAGACCCCATCCCGGAATATATAATAGACCCAATTATATAATTCATATGTTACACCCTATTCTAACTGCTTCCCGATCTTTTTGATAGGTTTTCAGTCACATAGTAACATATACCACATCCCCGAATTGAACGCGTTCCGAACTTCTGCCGGAAAAATAATAAAGTTGCGCCCAGACTGTTGGCAGGTTTTTTTTATTTTTTTTTGCTTAGTGCTGATGTAGCTTAATTCACACAGAACTTTATAAAACGAAATAGCCAAATTAAAAAAAAATCTGACAGTAAGGTCTGGATCTGAACTGTTTTCAAGTATATCTTACTATATTATTTTAACAATAAAGTAATGTTATCGATTTAAAAATCTGCCAATAGTCTGGGTGAAACTTTATTATTTTTCGGGTCAAAGTTCGGGAGCGATCAAAATCGGAGTATGTCATCAGTTGTTTCGAGATTATGACTTTTCTTGAAAAATTAATTTTATTCTAAAAATAAAAGTAGTTACAATAGAAACAACCAATTTCATATCTCATCAGAACTTAAGGAAAAATTGAGAAGCCCTAGGATGTTGAATATCAAAAAATTGTGAAAAGAGCTTGTAGTCGATTATATAAAAAGTCTGTGGAAGTTAAAAGTGATCAAATATCTCATCAATCCTAAGAAGTCGAAGTCAAAGCTTTAAAAAGCATACATGAATTAAATAGGAATTCGATATATCATCAGATTTAAGCAATCTGTAAGAATCTGTGAAAATATATGCAACCTACTTGGGTGTAAGGGGGGTGGAATATCCAAAAATCCTCAAAATAGTTAATAGATAAATATAAAGACAGCACGAGAAAGTAAAAACCAATCCAATTTCTTACCACTTCTAAAAGAAATTACGGAATTCGTGAAAACGTGTTCAACCCTTTTATACCATCTTAGGGTTAAAAAAGGCAAAAACTTAAAAACTACGATAGTTTTAAGCGATTATTACGCAACCCCATGAAAGTGGTGATATATTCGGGCTGTGAGGGGTATATGGCAGAATTCATAAAAAAGTAATTTCAGAAAATCATGAAAACACTTTCTACATATTTATGTGGGATTTAAGAGTTCAGGTTGAATTTATCCCCGCAGGTCTAGAGTTCAGTTAACTAAAAGACAGTACCGCTTAGTATTCACAAACTTTATTCGCTTAAAAATGTACAACCTTTAAACTTCATGGACACGGTTCGAATGCTCGTAGACTATACCGTATCTTCCGCTCCACTGCTCGGGCCAGTGTTACCACATTCGGCCATCCTGCGTACCATTCGCCTCGAATGGGATCCAGATCTTCATATTGTCGGCTGATGTTCTTGTGAAATTCGGTCCTTCGCATTCTCCTGCTTTCTCTACCTCGTATCGCTCGTTTGGATGCACACGAGCGACTTTATATGGTCCTAAGAAGAACGGTTTTATTTTTGATCCTGATCCAAACTGGGTTTTCCTTATTAAGACCAAATCTCCGACGGAATACTGATGCGCTGGTTTGCGTTTCTTGTTGTATTGTGCGCTGTTTTCGATTTGAATTTTCGCTATTTGCGCTTTAGCTTGACTACGAGTTGTAGTTCGATCTTTATTGAACTGCTCAAGCATTTCCTCATTTAACAATTCCAGGATTCCATGATTAGTGTTTGTTTTCATTTTCATTCCAAACATAACTTCGAATGGTGAAAATCCAATGGATCGTTGAAATGTGCTGTTCAACACTGTTTGCACCGCTGGTAGATGTTTATACCATTTTTCAGGCTTCTCTTGACACAGCTTCGTTAAAATTGATATGATGCTGCTGTTCAATCTCTCCACTTGTCCATTTCCTCTCGGAACGCCGGTTGTTACGAGGTTGATAGTAATTTTGTTCTGCTCACAATAATCGTTAAAATTATTTGAAGTAAATGCTGGTCCTCGATCGCAGATTATTCTCCTTGGACTACCAAATATCTGTTGCTGTATGTCAAGTTTTGAGATAACTTCGCTGCAGTTCGTAGTTTTGGTTGCGTAGAGCCAACAGAACTTGCTAAATGCATCGATTACTGCAAAAATGTACTTGTACTGTTTATCCGTCGTTGTCATCGGGCCGAGATGATCGATGTGGTATGTATCAAGTGGGCTATCATCTTTGGGAATAGGATGCAAGAATCCCTCTTTTTTGCCCTTCTTTCTTTCTGAAATTAAGCAAACAAGACAATTCTCTATGCATTTTTGTATTTTCTGAGGTAACTGATCAATTGCATATTCTTGTTCAATCAATTTACGTAACTTCTCTTTTCCGAAATGACCGTTGTCTTCATGATATTGTCGTATTCTACTCTACGCTAAACTATCTGGTATAACAGGTAAATGTATTCCTTTATTCTCTCGATATACAATTCCATTTGAAAGGTTATATTCATCTGTCACTTTGAGCTCAATATCATTTTTCAGTTGCTGGATTACCTCGCTAGAATCTTGAGCCTGTTTCAGTCGCGCTGTTATATTTAAAATTATTGTCTCTCGACCTCTACTTAGGGCATCAACATGCGCCATACTGTTTCCTTTCCGGTGTTCCACAGAATAATCAAACTCTTCGAGCATTATAGCCCATCGTGCTATTCGCGGTGATATATCTTTTTTCTGCATTGTCTGCGTAAATGCCTTGCAGTCTTTTACTATTTTAAATGGTTTGTTCAATAGATAAACTCGAAATTTCTGTACTGCATTTATTATGGCTAGAACTTCTAATTCGAAACTTATATAATTTCTTTCATGGATTGTCGTTCGTTTACTATAATAATGTGTTGGGTGCCATTGGTTATCGTTATCGTATAACTGTAGCAACATTGCCCCGTATCCTTGTCGGCTTGCGTCTGTATGCAATTCTGTTTTGCGAGTCGGGCTAAAAAGCATCAATACTGGTGGCGACGTTAAAGTATCCTTCAATTTGTTATAGGCTGCTTTCTGTTCTGGTCCGAATTTGAATGTCTCTTCTTTGCGCAACAAGTTTGTCAATGGACTTGATATCGTGGCATAGTCCTTTATAAATTTTCGGAAAAATCCGGTCAATCCGAGAAAGCTTTGTAATTGTTTTGTTGTTTCTGGCTCTGGAAACTTAGACACAGCTTGTAATTTACCGGACGATGGCTTAACTGTGCCGTTCTCTATAATAAATCCCAAATATTCAACTGATTTTTGTAGGAATTGACATTTTTTCCATTTAATGTTTAGTCCACTGTTTGCTGCTGTTTCGAACACAGTTTTAAGATTTACTAGGCCTTCTTCGCGTGTTTTCGTCGGTATAATAATGTCATCTACGTAGACTAAAACAATATTTCTGTGTATAAGATCTCGAAATACATAGTTTATAAAACGCTGGAATGAACTCGGGGAGTTGCAAAAGCCAAAAGGTGTTTTATTAAATTCGAAAATACCTTTATGACAACAGAACGCTGTGTACTTCCTGCTACTCAGTTCGACAGGCACGTGGAAAAATCCATTTTCAAGATCGAGCGTTGTAAAATATGTAGCTGACTGTAACTGATCGATTTGCTCTTCCATGTTCGGAAACGGAAACCGATCCTTTATAACTTTCCTATTCAGTCGTCGATAGTCTATACAAAGACGGTATGTATTGTCTTTCTTTTTAACCAGCAATATTAGGCTTGCGTATTCGGACGTACTCGGAGAGATGATACTATCGTTAAGCCACTCTTCAATTTGCTTCTCAACGACTTTCTTCTCGTCCTCTGCTAGACGTCTAGGATTGTGATATATCCTCTCTTCATCTTTAACAATGATGTTTGTTTGCAGATCTGTTTTAGCGTTCTTATTCGGTTTGTAGTTGTCTATTAACTTCTGTACTTTCTCTGGTAAAACATCTCTATCTATGTCCAATTGTATTGTGAATATATTGTTTTCCTCATGATCATTTTCCACGAATACACGTCCGCGTTCGATCGTGACTCTTGCTTTGTTCAAAAGGTTTTTCCCCAAAATTACTCTATTCATTGAATCCTGTGTGCGAACAACGTGCATTGTAACCTGAAATTCGACATCGTCCAGATTGACTTCGAATACAGCTGATCCCAATGTTTCCGTCGTTGACCGCCCGATTCCTGTGAGAGTTAATTTTTCTGGGCACAATATTACGTTTGATAACTCTGTAAAGATATCTTCGCGAATAATGCTAATATCGCTTCCTGTATCAATTAGAGCTTCTGCTGGAGTTGAATTTATTCTGATAGTTTTGTACATTGGTTTGTATTCAGATTGCTGTTCTAAATTGCATACATTGACTTGTGTATCGCTTTTCTGTGGACAAACCATTGACTTATGACCTTTCTGTTTACACAAATAACACACTAAATTCTTTTGACGGCAAATATTTTCCAAATGTCCGTGTCTTTTGCAGTAACTGCACGTAATTTCATTTTTTTCAGAATTTCTTTGCGGATTGTACCTAGGCTTTGTTTCTTTATTTACTGTATTTCCGACTAACGGATTTGTATGACCAGAATTCAATTTATATTGTTCATACACTCGTAGTTTTAATCTGAATTCATTAAAATCATGAGCACCATATAGTAAAATTTTATTTTCCGCTTTATCTTCAATACCATTAATAATATATTGCATCAATGACATTACGTCGACATTACCCTGTTGACTTATTTCTTGCATTTTCGCCACGTATCCCAGTAAACTTTCACTTGTTGACTTCTTTGTTGTTGTTAAAAGGTTATGTATTTCAGCACTAGTTTTCGTGTTATCGAATGCAGTTAACAGTACTTGTTTAAGTGATTCCCAATTCTGATGTACAGTTGTCTGTGCAACTAAATTTGCAGTTCCAATAAGAGAAAGCTTTCCGTAAATTAGCTTCTGCATATTGCTCAAATTAAGCAGAAGCGCCATGTCTTCGAAATCCTGTATCCATTTTCTTACCGAAGTATGATCATCGCCGGAGAATTTCTTAATGCTTGACTGTATTTCATTATAATTAAAGTGTGGTACCTGAACAACCGTATTGTACTGCTGGGGTCTGCTGATCTGCGATGAATATTCGCCTGTTCGACTGTTCGTTATCGTTGTCGCTGATGATATCGGTGTTGTTTTTGGAATAGCACCTTTGTCCGTTTGTCGCTCTTCGTTGTTGGCACCCGGCAAATCAAAGTTGCCTGTATTCGATGCACTATATGCCATGAGTTGTTGCACTAACTGTTCGCGATTGTCCGTAACCGTTAAGCCTGCCCGTTCCGTTAGCTCACGTAGACGATTCGTATTCGATTTTTTTAACTTCGCTTCTAGTTCCGAATTTTGCGAACCAATAGAATTTTCACCGTAAGATTCTTTGTCCGAGTTTTGCATTGCAATTCAATTTATTACGTTCACACGACACGACACTGTTTTAGCTAATGGCGCACACAGAATCACGATGAATATTTTGCACTGATCGATGATTGAACCAAATGATATCGATGTCCGGATTTGCAATGCGATCACACAATTCAACGTATATTCCGACTAAATAATTCACGTTTTTCGTGCTGTTATCACAAATTGCGTTTCAATTCAAAAGAATGCACGGATGTAACGAGCGAGAGAAAAAAAAAAAAAAAAAAAAATTCGACTGTTCCGCTGCTGTAGTGTCGCTGTACATTCGCACTTTCGATTGTCTGAACACAGTAATTTTCACTGCAAAAAAAATAATTTTTGTCCGAATTTATTTTTTCACCTTTGGTTGAGCCCCCAATTGTGGGATTTAAGAGTTCAGGTTGAATTTATCCCCGCAGGTCTAGAGTTCAGTTAACTAAAAGACAGTACCGCTTAGTATTCACAAACTTTATTCGCTTAAAAATGTACAACCTTTAAACTTCATGGACACGGTTCGAATGCTCGTAGACTATACCGTATCTTCCGCTCCACTGCTCGGGCCAGTGTTACCACATTTACGAATATGTATATATGAAAAAGCCGTAGAATATAAATGAATTCAACATTTGAGAAGACCTAATAGATATGACGAAAATCCTGAAAATATGTGCATATCATTTTCCCTGATAATATTTTTCGACCTCCTTCCAAACACTAATGGATATTTAAGTATTTTTTTATCTACTTTTCTGGTTGATTTAATACACATACCTACATACCGAGTTTCAACTTTGTAGCAGAAAGCGTTCTATATAGTTAGGAAAAACACCTTCAGAGGAAATGAACAACTTTTGATTACAATATCTCACGAACCAATTGCAATTTAAAAATAAAATTCGGTTTTTATATAAAGTTTGACAAATAAAGTAAATTTTTTTAAGGAGGTGACGAAGCATGGAAGTGGAAGGGATAAATTTTTCTTGCAAATACAGAAACTACGAGTATAGTGCGAGAAATATCAGTAATCTATGAAAACTTATTCACATTGTCGAAATATTGCCGCCATTTATTAATCGCTACACTAATTTCGGCAATAGTCGTTGGACAATTAATTGTTTTAAAAATTGCTCATGTACAAGCACCTCTACGACTGGGATTTGAGCGATTTAAGCGTTCCGAAGTTATCGGCTAGTATTCTTGAACGCATGTTTTAAGGCCTTTGTATGGACCCGAAAGAGTAGAACGATTGTGTCCGTTAACGAACTTACGTTCAAATTTCAACCATAAGTTCAGATTCTAAATGGAGTGGGTGGTTATTTTATAAACTTTTTGCCTTGCCCCCCCCCCCCCCCCTGGAAGAAGTTCGATGGGCGCCCTTGCATGTCCTATTACTAATTTCAATCCTGGTATTAGTTCAGCAAAAGAGTTTGAACAAATGTTTCTAGAAAGCAACTTAACGCAATTTGTTCAAGAGCCAACACGATTCCGTCAGGGCAATAAACCATCACTACTTGATCTAGTTTTTTCTAATGATGCTTATCTAGTGTCTGAATTGGATTACCGTCCACCAATAGGAAAAACCGACCACATCGTAATAATATGCACATTACAATTTCAATCAATGCAGAAACGAATCAGTAGTTTCAAACCACGTCTTAATTATTTTAAAGCAAATTTTGAAGCTATATCAAACGCACTCTCCACTAACTTGCCAGCTACTAATTATAATAAACCAATCGAGGAGCAATGGAGGCTTTTTAAGCAAATAGTCTTGGATGAAACAAAGCAGTACATATACCCCGAATACAAAAGAACGGAAAATAATAATAGGGCCTGGATGAGTAGGACATTAATTACTGAAATATCCACGAAAGCAAAATTATGGAGGAAATATGGATCAATAGAGGATTATAAAAGTTACATGTACCAAAATAATGTTGTTAATATTTGTAGAAGGCGAGCCAGAATAAAGTTCGAAACAAATATAGTCAAAAATGGCTATATTCGAAAGAATGTTTCCACCAAAATTTCCATTCCTCCCACAATTCGTGACGTCCAATCAGGAGAACTAATTACGGAGCCAAATAGAATTGCAGATAAGTTTGCGCAATACTTCGAAACGACCTTTACGTTGGAACCAGATGGGAACATACCCGAAATAACAATGACTCAGAGAACCGAGGCATCATTAGAGATTATAGAATTTGCTGAAAACATTGTATACCAAACACTTCTTGGTCTGAGAGAGGGATCAGCGACTGAGCCAGACGAGATACCAGCGATTTTACTGAAGCAATATGCAGCTGCACTTACTTCAACGATCTCAAAACTAATGGAAACGTCTTTCACATCAAGTATCTTACCATATGTTTGGAAGATTGCTAATATCATTCCTATATTTAAACATACTGTAGTCACGATCGGCTGCAAACCAATCGTATAATACTCTAGATGATACTCAACTCCGATTTATATTGTAGTTGGGGCAAAGTAGAATTACGTATGTACGTGTTGTATGTCCTTTATCAATGTTTAAAATCATTTCTTGAACTGAGTGAGCCATTGGGAATAAAATGTCATTTTTGAAGGACATGTGAGGTGCAGGAAGGACTCACTCGATTTTTTATATATTTATCTCTTACCTTGGAACCATCCACAAATTAGTGTGTACAAAATATCAAATTCGTAGTTTGACGCGTTCAAAAGTTATGGGAAAATATTGTTGAATACGTATCTTAAGGATTTTTTGTATGGAAGCTACCAGAAAGAGTTAAAGGTTTCGCTGACCCGTTTTCACTCAAAACTAATTTATACAAAATTCTTAATTTACAGCCAAACGATTACTTGAAATATAGTGAGTTCCATAAATTAAGTGAAGACATTTTGAAAGGATATTTGTAGGGCTGTTACGCGAATGACTAATAGGATTTTTTTCAAAGATATACATTAAACTTCAACTATTGGAAAACAAACGTATACAAAATTCTAAACAAACAGCTATAAAGGTTGTGAAGCCATCAACAAATTTTCTAGAACACGTCTTTTCATGGTTTTTTTTTGTATGGAAGCTACTCGAAGGAGTCAAGAAATTTCACTGACAAACGCAGTCTAACTTCCTTTTTGCTTAAATCCTATTTGTAAAAAATTTAAACTTCGTGGCTTAACGATTTCTTGAGTTAAAGTGAGTTTCGTGAATTAAATGAAGATATTTTAACAAGATATTTGCATGGCAGCCACTCGAAGGACTAATTTTCTTCATAATCATACATTTAGCTCCAACTATTGTAAAATTAGCACATACAAAATTTTAAAACCATTGCTTAAGCCTGTCTGAAGTTATCGGCCAATATTCTTGAACACATGTTTTAAGGACATTTTATATGGCAGGTACCAGAAGGAGCAAAAGGATTTATGTGCCTAGTAAACTCAAAATTTGTGTTTACTCAGAACTAATTTGTACACAATTTCGAATTCGTATCTAAAAGATAACTAGAGTTGTGAGTAGTGAGTTTCGTATATTATGTGAAGACATTTTGGTAGGATATTTGTATGGCGGCTACACGAAAATCTAAAAGGACTTTTTTCATAATCATAGACCTAGCTCCAACTATTGAAAAACCAACGTATACAAGATTTCAAAGTCGTAGCTTTAGGCATTCCGAAGCTATTGGTCAATATTCTTGAACACATGTTTTGAGGACATTTTATTTGAAAGGTACCAGAAGGAGTAAAATTATTTCGCTGATTAGTAAACTCGAACCTTGTATTCACTCAAAACCAATTTGTACAAAATTCTGAATTCATAGCTAAACGATTACTTGAGTTATAGTGAGTTTCGTGAATTGAATGAAGATATTTTATTTTAATAGGTTTTTTGTATGGCAGCAGCTCACTAAAAACAAAATTTTTCAATGTATGGCTGGTAAACTGTCACGCTCCAACAGAGGAAAAGGATGACGCAGTGAAGGACATTTTTTACAACACCCTAGAACAAACATTTGACTCTTTACCATCTAACGACATAAAGATACTTCTAGGAGACTTCAATGCTAAAGTTGGACAAGAGGAGACACATAGAGGAACCACAGGAAGGCACAGTCTCCATAACACCACCAATGACAATGGACAACGTCTAATCGACTTCGCTACCAGCAAAAACTTAGTTGTAAGCTCAACATGCTTCCCCCATCGCAACATTCATAAAAGAACGTGGCCATCTCCGGATGGTCGCACTTTCAATCAAATTGACCACGTTCTGATCGAGAGAAGGGCTGCGACCAGCATTCTAGACGTAAGATCTTTTCGCGGAGCAAACTGCGACTCCGACCACTATCTCGTAAAAGTGAAATATCGATGTCGAGTGGCATTATGCGGGTACTCCAAAAAGGGCAGGACACCCAAATTTGACATCGATAAACTAAAGGACGAGACTGTCGCGTCAGCCTATAAGTCAGCGCTACAAAATCACTTTGAAGCATCACGAACTAACGAAGTGACAACCATCGATCAAGAGTGGACACAGTTGAGAGATGGAATCAGAACGACAGCAGAAAAGATCATTGGATTAAAACCCCAGTAGAAACATAATGACTGGTTCGATGATGAGTGTAGTGACGCAATAACGAAAAAGAATGAAGCTTACAAGGCGTACATTGAAAGACCGACGAGAGCCAAAAAGGAAGGATACGACGAGCTTAGGCGATTATCAAACAAAATCTGCAGACGAAAGAAACGAAAACACAATAATGGCATAATTATAAACCTAAATACTGACATGAAGTCACATAATCTACGATCCGCATATACTGCCGTCAAACAAATAAGACAAGGCTATAAGCCACGAACAAACCTCTGTAAAGACAAGGAAGGAAATATCCTTAGTGACGCAGAACAAATTAAACAAAGATGGGTTGAATACTTTAAAAAGCTGCTGAACCCTAACAGAGTGACGACCACCGACCCAATTATAACATCAAGTGCACCATCGGATGAGCAGACATCAACTACGGTACCCACTATCGGAGAAGTGGAAGCAGCCCTGCGCGACCAAAAAATACATAAATCACCCAGAGTCGATGCAATACCAGCAGAGCTCCTAAAGGGAGGTGGTCCGTACCTCGCCAATCTCCTACACAAAATCGTGACAAAAATTTGGATTGAAGAAAAAATACCCGACGACTGGCGCCAGAGCATTATATGTCCAATCTACAAGAAAGGAGATAAACTGTGATGTGAAAATTACAGAGGCATATCATTGTTGTGTACGTCCTACAAAATACTGACGAAAGTAATTCATTATCGATTAAAGCCTTATACAGAAAGTATTATCGGCGAATACCAAGGTGGTTTCAGAACCGGACGATCTACTATTGACCAGATATTCTCAGTCAAACAAGTGCTAGAAAAATGCTGGGAGTATAACATTGACGTGCACCAGATCTTCGTGGACTTCAAACAGGCATACGATAGTATAGACCGTAATGTACTATATAAAATAATGCTCGACTTTGGAATCCTATCAAAACTCGTCCGATTAACAAAAATGACCATGACTGACACTGAATCCCAAGTAAGGATACAAAACGAGCTAACCCAAAGCTTCCGAACAGAATCCGGCCTGAAGCAGGGAGATGGACTCGCTCCCATGCTCTTCAACCTTGCCCTGGAATATGTCATCAGAAAGGTACCCGTTGATACCAGAAGTACCCTACTAATCAAGTCCACTCAACTAGTAGTGTACGCGGATGACGCAAACATCATGGCCAGATCTGTTCCAGACGCAAAGGAAATCTTCCACTGTCTAGACTCAGCAGCAAAGGAGGTCGGGCTAAGGGTCAATGAGAGTAAGACCAAGTTCATGACCCAAACAAGAAGAAACGCGCCAACTAGACAAAATATGACCTTGGGAGACTACAACCTGGAGAATGTGGATCATTTCTCATACTTGGGATCACACCTTGTAAGAGACGGCAATGAACGGGACGAAGTAAATCAACGGATCACACTAGCAAATAAGGCATATTTCACGGTTCTCCCGATCTTAAAATCGAAAAAAGTGCACAGGCTGAGCAAACTTCGCATATACAAGACCATAATAAGACCTGTGCTACTATATGCAAGCGAAACGTGGACTCTCACCTAAGCGTCTGAAAAATCAATAGACGCTTTTGAACGACGAATTCTTCGAAGAATTTTGGGACCAGTAAGAGAAGGCACTGAATGGCGTATTCGGTACAACAACGAGTTGTATAACATCTATGACGACCCAGCCGCATCGACTCTTATAAAATTCCGTAAGCTGCAATGGGCAGGTCATGTGGCTGCAATGGGCAGGTCATGTGGAGCGAATGGAGGACGAAAGAATTCCTAAGCGCACATTGAAAGGTAGAGCCCATGGCAAGCGACCGGTGGGAAAACCGCGAAAAAGATACGAGGATTCAGTTGACGCAGATTGCAAATCGCTTCTTAGATGCACAAACTGGAGGACGCGGGCGCTGAACCGAGATGACTTCAGACAATGTATCCTGCCGGCCCTGGCCCGATTTGGGCTGTCGCGCCATTGATGATGATGATGGCAGCCACTCGAAGGACTAATAGGATTTTCTTCATAATCATACATTTAGCTCCAAATATTGAAAAGTTAACACATACAAAATGTCCAAGTCGTACCTTAAACCCTTATGAAGTTATCGGCCAATATTCTTGAACACGTGTTTTAAGGACATTTCGTATGGCAGCTACCCGAAGGAGTGGGATGATTTTGCCCGTTAACGAACTTAGCTTTACAAATTCAACCAAACACTCAGATTCAAAGTTTCAAGATCCAAGGTCAAGGCGTTCTTGAGTTATCGTGTTCACGGACAGACAGATGGACAGACGGACGGACGTCAACCGGATTTGAAGTTTTTGGCCACAAATAAACAAAAAATACTACATAACTTTTTTTCGTCCGAGGCTTGGTTCTATGCGTTACATAATTTTCGGCTGGATCAAACTTATAAAACTATATATGATTTCATCTAGAGTATAAAAATTGCGATAAGATGTTGACATCAAATTACAGACCAATATCATTAACTTCAGCGGTATGCAAGTCCATGGAAAAAATTATAGTTTCGAAAATGCGGCAATTTATGAACGAACAAAAAAAACTTCCTAAAAACCAACATGGTTTCACACCCGGACGATCAGTAATTTCTAACCTGCTTTGCTCACTAGACAACTGGGTTCGAAATTTTGATGAAAGGCAGCCTACTGATGTTTTTATCTGGACTTTGAAAAGGCGTTTGATCGTGTTCCCTTCAACAGACTGCTGGCGAAATTAGATCACTTAGGATTTCGAGGATCCCTCTTAAACTGGATTAAGGCATTTGTCACCGAGAGGCAATTTTCAGTGAGAATCGGTGGAACATTTTCAACAACGCATGAAGTATTAAGTGGCGTACCACAAGGCTCGGTGTTAGGTCCTTTGCTGTACATACTATACACAGCTGAGCTGCTGTATTGCTGTCAATCGCAGTTGGCTACTTTCTCAGATAATACGGAAGTTTCGGGAATCCGCTGGCGGCCAGTGTTGAGTTACAATCGGACTTTTAAACAAAATAATAGAATGGTCAAATAAATGGTGTATAAGTTCGAATTCTTCAAAGTGCTCAGTGCTCCATATTGGTATAACAAATCCCCATAAACAGTACTTGTTAAATGGAGTTATACTTGCTTCAGTGCACAAATGATCTTGGCGTAACTATTCGAGGTGACTTAAATTGGGAAGACCATATAGTGAACATAACAAAAAAGGCGAACTCAGTGCTATATTTGGTTAGAAAAACTTTTAAGAATATTAATGCGGACTTGTTTCTAATAATCTACAAAGCATGCGTTATACCAATTCTGGAAATTGCGTTCCAAATATGGAATCCATATTTTAAGAAAGACATATACCTGCTAGAGCAAGTTCAACGACGTGCGACAAAAATCCCTCGTGAAGTAAAAAACTTAAACTATGAAGAAAGGTTGCAGTATCTTCGTCTTCTGGCGCTGGAACATAGACGTCAACGCGGCGATATTATCGAAACTTTCCAAATTTTAAACGGACACTACAACTGCGAAGATATTACGAGGTTGTATAATAAAAACACAAATTGTCAGCAGAGAAGGACTTAAAGATAAAATCAAAAAATCAACTCAAAATTCGAGTACAATGCCTCTTCGCAATTTTCTACCCAATCGAGTAGTGGACACGTGAAACGACCTACCCAGTGAAGTAATTAGGGCATCTACCTCTACCAGCTTAAAAAATCGTTTGGATAACTTTAACTCTTTCTTTAATGCTACATTGTTTTTACTTTTTTTTTCTTAATTTTATTGGTCATACCATTCTTTTGTAATTGAATTTTAAATTTGAATTCTATTTAACTATTTTCTTTATATAATATAATAATTTTTTTCTTTTTTTTCAATTTATTTTATAATTCATATCATTATATCTAGAGTCACTGTATAAGAACTAACACAAACATCCACTATCATGAGTACGGACAATCACCACTTTTGGTACATATTTAGTACTAAAAACCTGCGAATTTAAAAAATCGCAGGTTTCTTAAATGGCATAGTTTTAGTGTGTATACGTGTAGCAGATGGATTTTGATGGACGTTTCACGGAATCGAAATATGTCTCATGAAATGTCAACTAAATATTGCGTTTATCCACTATAGTGGAGATCCTTAAAATGAAAAATCGAGACAACTGCAAAAAAATTTTAAATGTACTGGTTTCAAATGAAACACACATTGTCCGTACTCAAGATAATAGATGTTTGTGTTAGTTCATATGAAGTGACTCTAATTATATCTATATATATAAGTCTAAAATGTGAATTGGTATGCCACATTGGATATTAGGCACATCAGCATGCTGCCTGCCTGATCAATTCTTAATAATAATAATAATAATAATAAATCACACCAAAACTAGTTGGTATCATCATACACTCTTCTTGTGATATGAGACGTGATTTTAAAAAAAAAATTTATCCTATTCACTTCTATATTCCAACGCCCTCTTAAAAAATTTTACTTTGAGCAAACTTTATTTGTCAACCTTAAGGCACCAGGAGTCTGGTACGACCAATTTTGATGATTTATGACTGTTTTCTTACGAATATTTTACGTTTAACAAAAAAAACAAAATAAAACTACACCACTTTATTAGCTGGTATGTAAACTAGTACTTGTATAAAAAAAAAATTCAAAACTGCATTTGGAAAAAATGCTATTAGAGCAACAACCCTTGACCAGTTTTTAAAATGCGTAAATTCGAATTTTTTGAACTGATATTTCCTATTTCTTGAATAAATAACATGTCATTTTCTTTAACATAATGCTAGAAAAAACCTTAAAGAAGGACTTGTATAAAAAAAAATTTTATGATATTTTCATTTCTGTTAATATTATATGAAGTGCTAACGATTTTCATGGCAAGAATTACATAAGAAGACCGCATTTCATTGAAAAGTATCATAGATAGTATAATTAATTGGTATTTCTAGAAGATAAATCAATGAAAATATTATTGATTTTTAATAGTTATGCCTTTGAAATAATTTGAAAACATATAACACTATCTTTTTCTGTAAAATCAAAATTAGTTCGCTGATAGACAACGAAAGATGCTGGCATATTGTCCACGCCAAATTACACAAACGAAAAACGATTTCAAACGATTAAAATCCTCTCAAGAAAGAAAAATCACACAGGGACAAAAAATGGTCGTATCGAAGGGGGGGGATTCCTATTTAGAAGGGTCAAAAAATCGATTTTTTTTTATTGCTTTAATCGATTCCTTATGTATCTAAGAATATGTGTGCAAAGTTATAAATGCTGATTCGCAATATTTTCAAAGATACAGCACTAAACGCAGTGAGGTGTCGAGCAGATATACGAGCGCTCGGGCAGCTGGCGTTAACTTTAAAGCGAGTTTTCTCGAGATTTCGGTTTTCGATTTTTCCAAATTGGTGGGCAGGATTGCAAGAAAACGAGACGACCAAACAACACGATCCAAAGCGTGTTAGCTTCAGTTTTGTATCCTCTAGTAGATGAACCAAAAAAGTTAATGAAAAAAAATTGTAAACAACTTTTTTAGCGAGTTGAAATGATTTTTTTAGCGAGTTACAGTGATTATTGTGTTAAAACCTGCGAAAAATTTCCAATTTCACAATTTTTTGGTTTTTTCTTGGTTCATCTATTAGAAAATTATATACTAATTGAAATGCTGTTTGGTTTTTTGGTTTCAAACGAAAATTACGAGCTCCATCGTGTCCACCGACTGGAAACTGAAATTGCACAAATGTGCATACAAAACTACTGTTTGTCAACATTTGTAGCTCAAAAAATTTTTTTTCGCTAGTTTAAATATGTAATAAAACAGTGTAAAAAGGTCGCTAGACCTGCTTTTTTTTCGGTCCTAAAAAAATTCCCCCAAAAACGCATTTTTTTAGGCTTCCTAAATAGGAATCCCCCCTTAATACAGAAACCGAATTTTGGTTTTTGTAGTGCAGTTGGTTGGATATCGTAATCTAAAGTTTTTCATTTTCAGGGCACCAAATTTTTATTTTTTTTAAGTCGATCACAGTATAGGCCAAGCAAATTAGACTCTTGCCTGGAAATAATTGGTGGAGTTCTTAAAACTTTTTTAATCATTTATTTAGACATTTAATATGAGTAGTTTGAGTTTTGCCCCAATTTCCCAGTGGAGCGTATGTCGTGACGTTCGAAAAACCTTATTTCCAGGCACCCCATTTTTGGAGCTAATTTGCTTGGCCTAGTACTGTAGTATTAAGGCGGCTCCTCACACAAAAAAAACTCATGTGTTGATCGTATCGCCGCTCTGCTGTAAACTAGTGAAAACTAACATCATAAAATTTTTAGCATAGACACAGCTTGTCAGATCCTACGAAACAGTAATCAAAACCCTTTTCTAATATGCAGGTAGCAGAGTTGGTGAGCGCTCCTCTTCCTCCTGGCAGATGTGTGCCGATGGGAAAGCGTCTATCTGGCTGGTTATGGCCGCTGATACTGATTTGGGAGTATTATTTTGATCATTATGAAAATTTTCGTAATAAAAGATTCTACATAATTGCAACGAGATTGTTGCCAAGAAATATCGGCACAAGGAATTACTGGTAGATACCTAAGTCAATGCAGCTCAACAAAATTTTACGTATTTTATTATTACGAGTAAAGGACGATTATTACGATTATTTTACATTTGCCAACATCCACTTTCCACATTTTCTTTTTCTCTGTTTATCGTCTTTAGCACCCATTTTAATTGATTTTCTTAAATTATGAATAGTGAAGTTTCACGAAATGTTTGATTTTGCTATTTACACCTAATTCGTATATTCCCAAAAATACTATTACCATCCATCCTTCAATAAAACAAATATAAAATATTTTTTTTTTATAGTAGCATGATTTTCATCAATATGTAGGTACCTGATGCCTGTACTACTGCTTGTAGCTGAATTTATTAGGATCTGTTTTATGCCCTTACCTGCGCCTATCGGGACGCAAATTGACATATTACGGGACGCAACGCTAATGTAGATTTTCGCCGCTAATCTTCTATTGTTCCACAAGGAAATTACAAGCCATTAAATATTATAATACAAAACCGCTATTTTCGCTTCTACAATTGCAGAAGAATGGCGTGAAATTAGAAATGGCTTTATCGCGCTAGAGTTAGGCTGGCCGCCCACTGAAAGAGCAAAAACAGTTTTAGTCAAAACATTTTTGACTTAAGATGAATATATCGCTGTTTTATAGCCCTTACTACTGCTTGTAACTGAATTTATTAGCATCTGTTTTATGCCCTTACCTGCTAAGTGTGGAATTTTCATCGAAACATATTAGCGCGCTACGCATATGAGCGAGGTCCTAGCATTGAAGAATGTACCTGCGAGCCCTAAAATGTAAGATTAGTTTTGCCTTATCTTCTTTACTTTTGATCGAGTTAAGAAATAACAATTTACTCTTTAATTTTAAATTACCATATTCGTACCTATAATGAAAAGGTTTATATTCAAAATTAAATGTGTTTATGATGTATTTGGGTTCAACACACACAACAACGTCATAAAACTACTTGTAATTACAATCTGATCACAGCTCAGTCCTGTACGCGCCTACCTCTAATATCATTTCGGACCGATCGCACACATACACTTTTACTCAATTTTCCATAAAAATTTAATTCAAAACTACCGTCCAATTTGACAGTCGTGCTTACAGTGTATGTATGATAGAGAAAAAGATATTCAAATCGTTCTTAAGGTTTATTTATTACACAGGTTCAAATATAATGTGCGTCCGTTCACGTGTAACGCCTAACAAGAAGTGCCCGTTTCCTCGTCGTTCCTCCTCCCTCCTGCCTGCACCATACGCGCGTCCCGCGATGCATCCGTATTAGACCGTTGCGTCGACCCTTGTTGCCAAATTTCCGCTATCATGTATGGTATATCCTATAAACTCTAGGCAGTGTAAGCGCCAGAAAATGTAATTTTCATAACGTCATTGTATCCATGCAAATTGTAGGCGTGTGAAGGCGATTCGGGCCGATTGTGAGTGCGCAAAAAATGCAGAAAGCATAATTCGAATCACGGCCTATATTTATTTAAAACATCAAAAGGACAAAATGAAAAGCTTCCTTGAAACTTTCACAGCGTTTCTTCAAAACTTTCAAGCTCAGTTGGGCGCTACCTATTGACGCATAGTCAAACTATTTTAGCATTCTGTATGGAGAAAACTGTTTTTTAAAATATACCCCAATTTAATTTATTTGTTTGGGGGACGCTATTTTTTTCTACAATATGTTAGAAAACAGTCTAATCAAAGTTATATTCTCAACAAATACTTGTAAAAATAAGAGCAAAGTAGAAAAAAAAGACATTGAAAAACAGTGTTTTTTACATATTGTTAACACTCATTTTTTTAATTAAAATAGCAAAATATTAAAAATCCACTGCCGAGGATTGGTTAAAGACATCCCTCTTTTGAGATTAACGTACTTTTCAGTTCATTTTTATCCTATAGAAACGCTGTATGAATGTATGAAAAGTGAACCAAATTAGCAAAATTTTAAAACATCTACCTTTTAAATACTTACAACTTTTTCAAATTTAAAAAAATCGAAAAACCGATACCGAGGATCGGCTCCAAAAGCATCATTCTTTCTAATTTACTCAAAACTAAAGTATACTGAAATATAGCGTCAGTTCTATGAGTGTATGAAAATCGCCATTTTTCAGCTTTTTTCACAATTATGAGAGGAGGCGCCTTAAAAGAAGAAAGTAAAAGGACAAACCTAATAGGTTTGTTCTTATTGTCGAATGTAGTGTAAGCTGAGTACACTTTTTTACAATAGCTCGGGAGCAGATGTAAGTTCTTTTTCTTTACCATCATTCAAAATGTATGGCTGTATGTAGATAAAATAACTTTTTGAATTTATGACACTAGTTTTTAGAATGAATAATAATCAATGGGTGCAACAGCCCATGAATACATGCAAGAATATGGCAATAAATTTGCATTGATAAAAGTGAAGAAATAAAGCAAATAAAAAAGTTCGGAGTTTTAGCTGTCACCTTGCTACATTACTAAAAGAACAGCAATAGGGAAAAATTTGTAACCTAGTGCAGAATTTGTATGCAAAAAGAAGAGACCTATTGCCAGAAAACGACACGGTCGTATATACAGGTCTGGAAACTCAATGCAATTTTTTGGACACAAAAGACACAAAAGTGAAAGACATTTATGTTGTTGTCGTATTGACCACCAGGTTCGTGAAGCTCTCGTGGTGTTTTCTGTCATTGTTCATTGTTCAGTACGGACCTCGATGAAAACTTTCATTCGCAAATTTACTATATATCTCTCCCATCTCCACAATGAAGAAATTGTTGTGTAGAATAATGTGGAGAAGTAAACAGCTGATCTTCTGTTTGACTTTAACAATTGTCAAAGTGACGGTTTTTTGAAAATGTAGTAACATAGACGTTAATATATGGGCCTTTTTTCAACATAAAAATTAAATTGAAATCACAAGACACATTTTAAAATAAAAGCATAACTCAAAATATCCACTTCCGACTTCAAAAATATCCACTTCCGACAAAACACACTCTTTAGTCGGTTTGAAAAAAGAAACTGACAAATAAATTCGAACGAATGACATAAGACATAAGAAACCCAGTTGGTCGCGTCTGCGAGAATCTCGCAGATATCTCGAAGACTATGGCGGCCTGTCTACGAGATTCTTCGAGACGTCTTATGGGAAAAATACACGGTATCGAGACAAATGCTCCCCGAATCTCGAAGACATGTCTGCGAATGTCTCGATAGAAAAAGGGCTTTGGAAATAGCGCCATCTGTTTGATGATAGCGTTTTGTGATAAAAGCTCGTACTCGTATGAATATTTCGCGGAGATTGCCATCGGCTGAAAATAAGAAAGGGGGTTATGAAATGAAACGTGCAGTTACCTTACTGCAATATAATAAATATAAAAAACTAATAACGTAGTGACACATTTCCAATCACTTCACATCGCACTTGTGTCGTTTTATTGTAACCGCACTTGAACTGTAACTTTTCGCATATCTAATTTTTGTGGTGTAAGTCGCGGATGACATTTGCTGCGCTCGGAGTGATGCGGCTATTTCTTGCCTTACAAATAGATCATGGTGGGAGCACATGTTTCTATTGCTATTTCTTTCTATCTAGTGTAAAGAAAGATAAGCAATATGATTCCTAGGCTCAAACCATCGAGATTATGTCTCTTAAGAGACAAGCGACCAACTGAGAAGATCGGCATAAGAAGATCAGCGCATCTGGTGGTGAATACGTGAACTGTCAGAACGAATGAAAATTTTCATTCAAACTCCGTACCGCAAACAAAAACCCAACGCAAAAATTTGCGATGAAAATTTTCATCCGTTTTTTTACATGCATTTGGTATGGGAATGAAATTTTAAGGAAAAATCGCATCGTACCTCTACCATGCGCGAGAACAGTTCGAAATTATTTTCCTTAATCGACTCCAAGTGCGGATTTGATGAAAAGTTCTTCGAAATATTTAAAAAAAAATTAGAATCGAAGAATTTTTGAAAGCTACCGATATAGGCGACCAGGCAACACACGGATTGGTTTTTTTATTTCAACCTCTCGCCGATACTTTCACACAACCCATAGCAGTTTTTGCTTCTAAGAATGTTGTCAAAGGTGACGACTTGGTGAAACTGGCAGTGAAGGCTATAGCTTTTTTAGAGAAATCCGGAGCTTATATACAAGGCATAATAGAAGACGGTGCACACACCAATACAAAAATAGGATCAGTGCTCGGAATCGAAAGAGGTATCCATAATACTAATTTTTCTTTTCCCTGTATGGATAATGCATCCAATATTTTATAGTGGTCCATACATTATTATATAAGATTAAGAATAAGACAATTTGTATATCAGGAAAATTAAAAGTTAAAAAAAAAATTTATTGGAAAAAAAAAAATCTGCCAACAGTCTGGGCGCAACTGTATTATTTTTCCGGCAGAAGTTCAGAACGCGTTCAATTCGGGGATGCGGTGTATGTAACTATATGTGACTGAAAACCTAACAAAAAGTTCGGGAAGCGGTTAGAAAAGGGTGTAACATATGAATTAAATAATTGGGTCATATTCCGGGATGCGGTCTAGTGGTTGAAAAAAACAAAACTTAAAAATAGGTGATTATTAAACAAACCTGGGGAAGTGAAAAGATATTCGATATCTGATCAGAGCTGAGAAACATGGTGGAATTCATGAAAAAGTATACAACCAGTTTACACTTTCTAAGGGGTTGAATTTCGAAAAATCTTGAAAACGCATTCTAGGTATTCACATGAAGAATTCGTAGAATAAAAATGAATTCAATATTTCGAAAGACCTAGTAGATATGACGAAAATCGTGAAAATATATGCATTTTATATTAACCGATATGTTTTTTTGCCCCCCCTTCTGAACGCCAATGAATATTTGAATTTTTTTTTATCAGAACTACTTTTCTAGTTAATTTACATATACCTACCGAGTTTCAACTTCCTAGCGTAAGCCGTTCTGGAGTTAGGGAAAACACCCCCCACCACCGTACCATACTACCCCTAAAAAAAATGTATTTTTCCACCATGCCACTACTATAGCTCTATCTAAATACCAAGTTTCAGCTTCCTATCATTAAAGATTCTTAAGATATAAACATCGGAACTTTTTCTTTCTCACCCTTCCCCACCCTCACCCTCTACACCCACACCCCCAAACCCTACTAGGGTTCTTCTGGTAAAAATTTGAAACATCCATCTTACACTGTTATTGAGATATGAATCGTGTTATTTTTGAAAAATTCTAATCCCTCCCACTTCCGTGCTCCTCGACCCCCTTCAAATATTTTACTTTGAGCAGTCTTTATTTATCAATCTTTATAATAAAACCGAATTTTGTTTTTCTGGTCCAATTAGTTTGCGAAATATCGTAATCTAAAGTTTTTCACCCCCCACCCCCGTACGCCACTACCCCCATCCAAAAATTTTGTTTCAATCTACTCTCCTAGTATAACTACAGATATTTGTTAAGTTTTAATTGCTTGCTATTAATGGTTTAGGAGATATGGATTTTAGAATTTGTCGATATCGGGATTTTTGCGTTTCGGACGCATTATTTCCCCCTCCACTCCCACACCCCTTCACCCATATCTGTTTTTTTTTTGCAAATGGGTCCATTATCAAAGCTCTATAGAAATTCTAAGTTTCAGCCTCCTAACACAAGCGGTTCCTGAGATCTAGAAACCTAAATTTTTCGTTTAAAACGCTTACCCCGCCTTCCCCCTTACACCTCCTCCCCTGAAAATAATGTCAATTCAAGGGGTCCACCAAATCTATTCTTAGAAAAAATTTTAATTTAATAGCTCCACTGGTTTGAGAGCTACGAGCCTTCAAAGATTTTGGGGCGGTCGACGTACGGCGTACGGGGTACGGCGTACAGACGGAGTGAAAATTTTTATTGCTTTTTTCGCGTCTACTAGTCATGAAACGTGGAAAAAAAAATTTTGAGGGCAGCAATTTTTTTTTTTTTAAAAATCGGTAACAATACTGTATTATAAATAATACAGTAATTAGCCAAACTGGCAAATGAATAAAAATTTTAATAATTACAATACATGGGACAATACTGTCTTTAATTTAAGCCCGAGGTACTTTCCGTTGCAGCTCTTACAAATCATCATACAGTGAAATGATATGTGCCCCTACGGAGGAAGGAAACGTGAAACATTGCAGACAAGGAGAAATTAGAGGAACTTACAACTTTGTCGCAGAGAAGACATTTCGTTATAGTTGTTATGTTGTCGGCGAAAAGCAACAACAAAAAAACGTAACAACTGCGGTATCATCAGCTGCAGCGGCAGGAAACCGGCTTAGCTGTTAAAGATCCCGCTAGTTGGGAGATGCTGGCTCGAGAAGCGAGAACGACAGGTGGTTCGGGCGTGCGAGAGGGCAGAAGAAAATTGAATCGCGGTGTGAATTATCCAACGGATGTCGAATCGATTTTTTTTTTTTAAATTTAAGTGTTAAACTAGCTTAAAAAGAGAATTTTGGTGTATCTGCTTCGGAAATGAGGAGAGTTCTGGTTAATGTCGAACTATGAAACGTGTTGTGCGACGGTATGATAGAGGAATTGGTGTTTTAAGTTGCCTTTCGACAGAGCTCAGCGCGTTCATTGTACACACAGAGCCGAGGTTTAAGTTTGAGATAAATTCGATTCGATTGCAAATCATTGCCGTGTATCACATAATAGTCTTCGCGGAAAGTGTCCCAATGAAAATGCGTCTACCATACGGTTCATAGTAATTTCAAAGATATTTTTCATGGGAATTGGACAAAAAGGAAAAAAGACAAGCAGAGTGCGTCGGCAGTTAGAACAGTTAGTTTTTTCACGCTTCAAACGAAAAAAAAAAAAGTTTGATGAATTGATCCGCGTGTCATTCAGGGTTCACAATTATTTTTCATGGGAATTACATGCTCGGAGTGTAGTCGAATGTTCGGTAGTTTTTAAGCAGAGCAACAGCCAGGCAAAGAATCATAAGTGCTGCCTCGGTTGTACCCTGTTGCGAGCAAATTTTGAAATCGCATTCGCGAAACCGCAAGCTCAGAAACTCTTTCGATCCGGGTGGATTCAGGCATTTTATTAGTGTGGAATTGGAGAGAGAGACCTGAAGTGGCATATACCGCATAACAAGTCCCGAGTAAAAAATACAGTGAAGAAGAAGTCAAAAACATCAAAAAAGGTGCTACAAATTTATGGGTTTTGACTGATTACAGTACACGCTGGTCCGATGTTGTGTCTCTCGTACACTGTCTGAGTGTTTTTTAATCGAGAAACTGGAACCCCGAAAAAAATTTAAAGAAAGCAAATAAAACGAATGAAAAGAAAAATTTAAAAGCAAAAAAAATAAATAAGGAAATGAAAACACACAAAAAAAATCTGCCAACAATCTGGGCGTAACTTTATTATTTTTCCGGCAGAAGATAGGAACGCGTTCAATTCTGAAATGCGGTGTTGGCTACTATGTGACTGAAAGCCTATCAAAAAGAACAAGATCATGGAAGTGAAAATCTGATTGGATCTGAGAGATATGAAATAGTTTATGAAAAGGTACACAATCACTTTACACCCCCTTAGGAGTCAATTTTCAGAAAATCTTGAAAACACTTTCTTGGTATTCATATAGAGAACACATAAGATAAAATTAAATTCATTATTTGGGACGAGGTAGTAGATATGTCGAAAATCGTTGAAAAATATGCATTCTATTTTCACAGATAATTTTTTTGCCCCCCTTCTGAACGCCAATAGATATTCGTTTTTTTTTATTCAAAATTACTTTTCTAGTTGATTTACATATACACACCGAGTTTCAACATTGTAGCTTAAGCCGTTCCATATATAGGAAAAACACCCCCACTTGTACCACACTACCCTTAGGGGTCGAATTTCAAAAAACCTTGAAAACACATTCTAGGTATTCATACAAAGAATCCGTAGAATAAAAACTAATTCAATATTTGGAAAGAAAGAAAAAAAATCGTGAAAATATATGCATTTTATATATATTATATTTACAAATAATTTTTTTTGCCCCCCTTTCTAAACGCCAATGAATATTCAAATTTTTTTTTATCACAATTACTTTTCTAGTTGATTTACATATACACACCGAGTTTCAACTTTCTAGCATGAACCGTATAATAGTTAGGAAAAACACCCCCTACCCCCGTAGCATACCACCCCTGAAAAAAATTTTATTTTTCCAACATTCCGCTACTATAGCTCTATCTAAATACCAAATTTAAGGCTTATATCATTACAGGTTCTTAAGATATAAGCATCAGAACTTTTTCCTTTTCACCCTCCCCCACCCTCCCCCTCTACACCCTCTACACCCTCAACCCCAAAACTTTTTTCCCTACTAGAGTTTAATTAGCGCTACTTCTGGTAATAATTCTAAGCATCTATCTTAAACTGTTCTTGAGATATGAAATGTGTTTGATTTGAAAAATTCTCATCCCCTCCACTTCTATGCTCCACCTCCCACTTAAAAAATTTTACTTTGATCACTCTTTATTTGTCAACCTTTATACCCAAACCAAATTTTATTTTTCTAGAGCAATTGGTTCATGAGATATCGTAATCTTAAGTTTTTCACCCCCCACACACATACACAACTTCCCCCACCCAAAATTTTTCTTCATCCTGTTCTCCTAGCGTAACTACAAATATTTTTCAAGTTTGAATAGTGTGCCATTAACGGTTTAGGAGATATGGATTTTAGAATGTGTCTATCTCGCCTTTTTTGGGTTTCGGACGCATTACATTTCTCCCCACACCCACACCCCTTTATCAATATTGACAATTTTTCTGCAAATGGGTCTACTATCAGAGCTCTATAGAAATTCCAAGTTTCAGCTTCCTAACATTAGGGGTTACTGAGATCTGGAAACCAAAATTTTCGGTCTAAAACACTTCCCCCTCCTTCCCCCTCACACCCCCACCCCTAAAAATTTGGTCACTTCAAGGCGCCTACCCCGTCTATTCGTTAAAAAAATTTCAATTTAATATCTCAAAGCGTTTTGCAGCTACGAGCCTCCAAACGATCTTGCGTACGGCGTACGCCGTACGGCAGACAGACGGACTGAAAAGCAGAAAAAATAGACGAATTTTAGAAATTAATACATTGTATTGCATATCAAAAACTAAAAAATCTTTCCAAAAATAATGTGTAAAATTTTTGATGAAATCGGTTCAGCCGTTCTTCGAAGATTTTGGCAACGGTCTTTGAAAAGTATGTTTCGAGATAATCGCGTTTGAATGACATGCTATATAGAGAAATCACGAAGTGTCCATCCCGGTTAATTGCCCATAACTTCGACAATTATTGAAATTTTAATATGAAATTTACAGACAACTTTAAGATAAACAAAAAAAAATTTGTCTACTCACATAATCCCCCTTAAAGCAGGGAGATGGTCTAGCACCCATGCTTTTCAACTTGGTACTAGAGAATGTCATCCGAAAAACCCTGGTCGACACTAATGGGTCACTACTATTCAAGTCCACCCAATAGCTAGAATACCTCCTGTGCAACTGCCTAGCTCTCGCTAGAAGACGGCTGAAAGCTCTGGGTCTTCGCAAAACTTATTCTACTCGGTTGAGGAAGATAGCAAAGCTATCTTAAAACTTAGCTACTGAAGGACGAGGTCTTTAAATCGAGACGGTTTGAGGTGAAGAATTTAGGAGACCAGGACTTAGGATCTTAAGGGGTTCGGGGTCAAAAAAAAATGAATATTATTATTAAGAACTACACTAACCTTAATTGAGAATCACAAATTTTCTTAAATTTTTTTTATCCCGATCCCCTAGTTGAGATTGAGATATTCGAGGGAAAAACAAAGTCGTTATCCTTAAAAAAAATTGCAAGTATAAATTTTATTCGTACTATTTTAATATTGCGACAACCTTAAACTTGAAAATAAGTGCTACTTCATTATTCTACGACAAAGACTAAGTACCACCCAAAACGTTCCATATATAGGAAAAACACCCCCACTTGTACCACACTACCCTTAGGGGTCGAATTTCAAAAAACCTTGAAAACACATTCTAGGTATTCATACAAAGAATCCGTAGAATAAAAATTAATTCAATATTTGGAAAGACCTAGTAGATATGAAGAAAATCGTGAAAATATATGCATTTTATATATATTATATTTACAAATAATTTTTTTTGCCCCCCTTTCTAAACGCCAATGAATATTCAAATTTTTTTTTATCACAATTACTTTTCTAGTTGATTTACATATACACACCGAGTTTCAACTTTCTAGCATGAACCGTATAATAGTTAGGAAAAACACCCCCTACCCCCGTAGCATACCACCCCTGAAAAAAATTTTATTTTTCCAACATTCCGCTACTATAGCTCTATCTAAATACCAAGTTTAAGGCTTATATCATTACAGGTTCTCAAGATATAAGCATATGAACTTTTTCCTTTTCACCCTCCCCCACCCTCCCCCTCTACACCCACAACCCCAAAACTTTTTTCCCTACTAGAGTTTAATTAGCGCTACTTCTGGTAATAATTCTAAGCATCTATCTTAAACTGTTCTTGAGATATGAAATGTGTTTGATTTGAAAAATTCTCATCCCCTCCACTTCTATGCTCCACCTCCCACTTAAAAAATTTTACTTTGATCAATCTTTATTTGTCAACCTTTATACCCAAACCAAATTTTATTTTTCTAGAGCAATTGGTTCATGAGATATCGTAATCTTAAGTTTTTCACCCCCCACACCCATACACAACTTCCCCCACCCAAAATTTTTCTTCATCCTGTTCTCCTAGTGTAACTACAAATATTTTTCAAGTTTGAATAGTGTGCCATTAACGGTTTAGGAGATATGGATTTTAGAATGTGTCTATCTCGCCTTTTTCGGGTTTCGGACGCATTACATTTCTCCCCACACCCACACCCCTTTATCAATATTGACAATTTTTCTGCAAATGGGTCTACTATCAGAGCTCTATAGAAATTCCAAGTTTCAGCTTCCTAACATTAGGGGTTACTGAGATCTGGAAACCAAAATTTTCGGTCTAAAACACTTCCCCCTCCTTCCCCCTCACACCCCCACCCCTAAAAATTTGGTCACTTCAAGGCGCCTACCCCGTCTATTCGTTAAAAAAATTTCAATTTAATATCTCAAAGCGTTTGGCAGCTACGAGCCTCCAAACGATCTTGCGTACGGCGTACGGCGTACGGCGGACAGACGGACTGAAAATTTTTATTGCTTTTTTCACGTCTACTAGTTATGAAACGTGAAAATAAAAATTTTGAGGGTAGCAAATTTTTTTTTTTAAAAAATCAATCACAATACTTAATTATTAAAATAATAAAGTAAATCACCGAACCATCCCTGGGTTGAAATCATACCGTGGCAGCCATAGGTGTCATAACCATCCAGATACACACTTTCTCATCGGCACACACAACTGCCAGGAGTAAGAGGATTGCTTGCCAACTCTGCTACCTGCACATTAGGAAAGGATTTTTGAAAGATTGTTACGTAGGATAAGAATTCTTAGCAGAGACACAGGCTGTCTATGCTAAAAAAATTATGATGTTAGGTTTAACTAGTTTACAGCAGAGCGGCGATACGATCAACACATGAGCTTTTTTTGTGAGAGGAGCCACCTTAAGGGGGTTCATCTGAGTAGAAAGCAGAAAAAATAGACGAATTTTAGAAATTAATACATTGTATTGCATATCAAAAACTAAAAAATCTTTCCAAAAATAATGTGTAAAATTTTTGATGAAATCGGTTCAGCCGTTCTTCGAAGATTTTGGCAACGGTCTTTGAAAAGTATGTTTCGAGATAATCGCGTTTGAATGACATGCTATATAGAGAAATCACGAAGTGCCCATCCCGGTTAATTGCCCATAACTTCGACAATTATTGAAATTTTAATATGAAATTTACAGACAACATTCTCAAGACTATAAACTTTAAGATAAACAAAAAAAAATTTGTCTACTCACATAATCCCCCTTAAAGCAGGGAGATGGTCTAGCACCCATGCTTTTCAACTTGGTACTAGAGAATGTCATCCGAAAAACCCTGGTCGACACTAATGGGTCACTACTATTCAAGTCCACCCAATAGCTAGAATACCTCCTGTGCAACTGCCTAGCTCTCGCTAGAAGACGGCTGAAAGCTCTGGGTCTTCGCAAAACTTATTCTACTCGGTTGAGGAAGATAGCAAAGCTATCTTAAAACTTAGCTACTGAAGGACGAGGTCTTTAAATCGAGACGGTTTGAGGTGAAGAATTTAGGAGACCAGGACTTAGGATCTTAAGGGGTTCGGGGTAAAAAAAAAATGAATATTATTATTAAGAACTACACTAACCTTAATTGAGAATCACAAATTTTCTTAAATTTTTTTTATCCCGATCCCCTAGTTGAGATTGAGATATTCGAGGGAAAAACAAAGTCGTTATCCTTAAAAAAAATTGCAAGTATAAATTTTATTCGTACTATTTTAATATTGCGACAACCTTAAACTTGAAAATAAGTGCTACTTCATTATTCTACGATAAAGACTAAGTACCACCCAAGTAACACAGATTTCTGTTTACGGGTTGTTGCAACGTTGTTACAGAACTTTCAACAGCAATTTGGTTGCGATGGAACAGTAAAACAACCACCTGGCAACGTTTTTACAACGTTGTGAAGTTAAAAGTGGGAGATAGAATGCAGCTGTGAGGACGTTGTAGTAAACCAACGAACAACCTTAAAACAGCAAATAAGTTGTCCTGACTAAATCTTCTTTTAAACAGCAAAAAAGTTGCGAATGAGTTTCGAAAATAACGAAAAAGAAAAAAAAGGAAACTTCTTTCTTCTTCTACTTTTTCAGTTCTTTTTTTCTTACACACCTTTTTTTATAAATTTTTTTTCGCTCACCGCGGCGTGGCGCTACTACTACAAATTTTTATACTTTAGATGAACATATAGAGTATTATAAGTTTAATCCAGCCCGAAAAGTTTGTAACGCATAGAACCGAGCCTCGGACGAAAAAAAGTTATATATTATTTTATGTTTATTTTTGGCCAAAACCCCCAAATCCGTTTGCTGTCCGTCCGTCCGTCCGTTAGCACGATAACTCAAGAACGCGTTCACCTAAGAAGTTGAAATTTTGTCACAACTTGTAAAATGGAAAAAGTAAGGCTAAGTTTGTTAATGGGCGATATCCTTCCACTATTTTGGGTACCTCCCATACGGGAGTCCTTAAAACACGTTTTCACAATTATTGCTCGAATGCTTCAAGTTATGAGCTTGAAATTTTGCATACTTAAGGTTTAAAATGTTTGAATCGAAAGTTCCGAATATGATGCAAGTCTAATGAGTCCTTCGTGTAGCAGCCTAGAAAAGTCCTTCAAAAATGTATGCATGTTACTGAATCCACTATAACTCCAGAACGAATTAAAGCAGGAATTTGAAATTTTACAGGAATTAGTTTTATACCAAAACCAAAACGGTGGTCATTAATTAGCGCCATCTGTTGACTCCTTCGGGTAGCTGTCATACAAAAGTCCTTAATAAACATGTTCACCAATATTGAACGATAACTTTAGAACACTTTAAGTTGCGACTTTGAAATTTTATACACATTAATTTTATAATAGTCGCAGCTGAAACTATTAATATGGAAAATATCCCATAAGTCTTTCATGTAGTTGCCATAAAAAAATTCTGTAAAATGTCCTAACTTACTTTATGGAACTCACTATAAGTAAAAAAATCGAGTAGCCACTATACAATAATTTCTACCTGTAAGTAAAAGGTCATGTAATAATTGCTTGTGCTCTCCTCATTCTTTTGATATATTTCCAACGAAAATATAAATCGGAGTTCAGTATTTCATCTAGAGTATCATACGATTCGCTTGCAGCCGATCGTGACTTCGTTATTTTTTTTATGTTATATATTTTTAAAGTACCTTAAGTTTTTTTCTGGAAACATCGATCGAGACTGCGGGTTTGAACTTAGATCCTCTGAAGAGACTTTCGTACACGTTCAAGTCGCAATGCGCTAGCCCGTTGCGCCACCGTGGTAATATGTAACAGGTTTTTTTAACGTGATCATGTGTTCATGGACAGGAGCGTACAAAAATAAGGAAAAGAAGTGGCAGTTTTCTAAATACAAACTGATTTTACTTTATTATTTTAATAATTAAGTATTGTGATTCATTTTTAAAAAAAAAAATTTACTACCCTCAAAATTTTTATTTTCACGTTTCATAACTAGTAGACGCGAAAAAAGCAATAAAAATTTTCAGTCCGTCTGTCCGCCGTACGCCGTACGCCGTACGCAAGATCGTTTGGAGGCTCGTAGCTGCCAAACGACTTGAGATATTAAATTGAAATTTTTTTAACGAATAGACGGGGTAGGCTCCTTGAAGTCACCAAATTTTTAGGGGTGGGGGTGTGAGGGGGAAGTGTTTTAGACCGAAAATTTTGGTTTCTAGATCTCAGTAACCCCTAATGATAGGAAGCTGAAACTTGGAATTTCTATAGAGCTCTGATAGTAGACCCATTTGCAGAAAAATTGTCAATATTGATCAAGGGGTGTGCGAGTGGTGGGAAATGTAATGCGTCCGAAACCCAAAAAAGGCGAGACAGGCACATTCTAAAATCCATATCTCCTAAACCGTTAATGGCACACTATTCAAACTAAAAAAATTATTGTAGTTATACTAGGAGAACAGAATGAAGAAGAATTTTGGGTGGGGGAAGTTGTGTATGGGGGTGGGGGGTGAAAAACTTTAGATTACGATATCTCATGAACCAATTGCTCTAGAAAAATAAAATTCGGTTTGGGTATAAAGGTCGATAAATAAAGATTGATCAAAGTAAAAATTTTTAAGTGGGAGATGTAGCATAGAAGTGGGGGGATGAGAATTTTTCAAATCAAACACATTTCATATCTCGAGAACAGTGTAAGATAGATGCTTAGAATTTTTACCAAAAGGAGCGCTAATTAAACTCTAGTAGGGAAAAAAGTTTTGGGGTTGTGGGTGTAGAGGGGAGGGTGGGAAAGGGTGAAAGGAAAAAGTTCCGATGCTTATATCTTGAGAACCTGTAATGATATAAGCCTTAAACTTGGTATTAAGATAAAGCTATAGTAGCGGAATGTTGGAAAAATATAATTTTTTTTTGGGTAGTATGCTACGGAGGTGGGGGGTGTTTCTCCTAACTATTAAACGGTTCATGCTAGAAAGTTGAAACTCGGTGTGTATATATAAATAGACTAGAAAAGTTATTGTGATAAAAAAAGTTTGAATATTCATTGGCGTTCAGAAAGGGGGGCAAAAAAAATTATTTGTAAATATAATAAATATAGAATGCATACATTTTCACGATTTTCGTCATATCTACTAGGTCTTTCCAAATATTGAATTCATTTTTAATCTACGGATTCTTTGTATGAATACCTAGAAAGTGTTTTCAAGGTTTTTTGAAATTCGACCACTTAAGGTAGTGTGGTACAAGTGGGGGGTGTTTTTCCTATACATAGAACGGCTTAAGCTACAATGTTGAAACTCGGTTATATATGTAAATCAACTAGAAAAACAATTTTGATTAAGAAAAAATTCAAATATGTATTGGCGTTCAGAAGGGGGGCAAAAAAAATTATCTGTGAAAATAGAATGCATATTTTTTCACGATTTTGGTCATATATACTAGCTCGTCCCAAATATTGATTTTAATTTTATTCTTCGGATTCTTCGTATGAATACCTAGAAAGTTTTTTCAAGGTTTTTTGAAATTCGACCCCTAAGGGTAGTGTGGTACAAGTGGGGGTGTTTTTCCTATATATAGAACGACTGAAGCTACAATGTTGAAACTCGGTGTGTATATCTAAATCAACTAGAAAAATGATTTTGAATAAAAAAAACGAATATCTATTGGCGTTCAGAAGGGGGCAAAAAAAATATATGTGCAAATAGAATGCATATTTTCCTAAGATTTTCGACATATCTACTACCTCGTCCCAAATATTGAATTTAATTTTATTCTATGTATTCTCCATAATTGACCACTAAGAGGGTGTAAAGTGATTGTGTACTTTTTCATAAATTATTCCATATCTCTCAGATCCAATCAGATTTTCACTTCCACGATCTTGTTCTTTTTGATAGGTTTTCAGTCACATAGTAGCCTTCACCGCATTTCAGAATTGAACGCGTTCCTAACTTCTACCGGAAAAATAATAAAGTTACGCCCAGATTGGTGGTAGATTTTTTAATGTATAATTGTGAAATTTAAGGCTGATGTACCGAAAATTAGCATAGAGCAAAAATTTTTCAGGCCATGGTTCCCATTTGAGTACGTAGTCGACATGTGTCTTGTTGTCGACAACAAAGTTCGAGGGTCTCTCGGTAGTCTCTTATACTTTTTCTGTTTTTTGCTGATTTTCCGCACTTTTGGATGGCGTAATTTTCCTGAGTAGGTGGTAGAGTCACTGAACAGGGGTGATGAGACACTTGATGAATATGTAATTAATATCGCAGCTTTATTTCTGTTTAAAAGAAAACATTTTATTAAACCGAGAAGTATCGCTACAGAACTAATTGCTATTAAATATTCCGCACTGTTCAGTATTTATATTAATATTTCGAATATTTCGAATCCAATTGCAACTGAAAATTTTTTAAAAAAAATTTATGCGTTGAGTGGTAATTGAACCCACGACATCGCCAAAATAAAGTTATTGTTGAGCTAAGAGCTGTCGCTACAGAGAAAAGGTTGTAAATACAGCCGATTGGTTGTAACAACTATTTTGCTGTTAAAATGCGAATTCCTTCCATTTTGATCAAAAGAACCGCAACTAAAAGTCTGTAAAAATGGAAAATTAAGTCATACAGGTATTTGGCTATTTTGCCTTCTGTGACAACCTTGGAGCAACTCTTAGTTCTAACCTTTTGGTTATCGTGACATTTTTATCCATTGTGATGGTTGGCACAACGTTATTACAGTCGAATTTCAAAAAATCTTGAAAACACATTCTAGGTATTCATATGAAGAATCCGTAGAATAAAATGAATTCAATATTTCGAAAGACCTAGTAGATATGACGAAAATTGTGAAAATATATGCATTTTATATATACTGAAATTTTTTTCTGCCCCCCCCCCTTCCGAACCCCAATGAATATTGAAATTTTTTTTATCGGAATTACTTTTCTAGTTGATTTACATATATGTACCGAGTTTCAACTTTCTAGCATAAGCCGTTTAAAAGTAAGGAAAAACACCCCCCACCCTCGCACCATGCTGCTCCTAAAAAAAATTTTATTTTTCCACTATGCCACTAACATAGTTCTATCTAAATACGAAGTGTAAGGTTTATATCATTACAAGTTCTTAAGATATAATCAACGGAACTTTTCCTTCTCACCCTTCCCCACCCTCACCCGCTACACCCATACCTTTAAATTTATGTTTCCCTACTAGGGTTCTATTGGGCCTAGTTCTAGTTCAAATTTGAACCATCTATCTTGCACTGGTATTGAGATATGAAAAGTGATATTTTTGAAAAATTCTTATCCCCACTTCTATGCTCCCCCGTCCCCTTCAAAGATTTTACTTTTAACAATCTTTATTTATCAAGCTTTATACCCAAACCGAATTTTGGTTTTTCTGTTTGTGAGATATCGTAATCTTTACTATTTCAACCCCCACCTCCGCAAGCCACCATCTTGACCCAAAAATTTTGTTTCAATCTACTCTCCTAGTATAACTACAGATATTTGTTAAGTTTTAATTGCATGCCGTTAGCGGTTTAAGAGATATGGATTTTAGAATGTGTCAATATCGACATTTTTGCGTTTCGGACGCCTTATTTTCCCCTCCACTCCCACACCCCTTCACCCATATCAGCAATTTTTTTGCAAATGGGTCCACTATCAAAGCTCTATAGAAATTCCAAGTTTCAGCCTCCTACCATAAGCGGTTGCTGAGATCTAGAAACCAATTTTTTTTTTCTAAAACGCTTCCCCCCACCTTCCCCCTCGCACCCTCACCCCTGAAAAAATTCCCACTTCAAGAGCTCTTTCATGTCTATTCAGAAAAAAAAATCAATTTAATAGCTCATAGGGTTTGGCAACTATAATTTCTCAAACGAGTTTGCGTACAGCGTACGGAGCACAGACGGACTGAAAATTTTTGTTGATTTTTTGGCGTTTATTAGTTATAAAACGTATAAAAGAAAATTTTCAGGGTAGCAAATTTTTTTTTTTAAAAGTCGACAGCAATACTTTATTATTAAAATAATAAAGTAAAAAATCTGCCAACAATCTGGGTGCAACTTTATTATTTTTCCGGCAGAAGTTCAGAACGCATTCAATTCGGGACGTGGTGTATGTTACTATGTGACTGAAAACCTAACGAAAAGTTCGGGAAGCGGTTAGAATATGGTGTAACATATGAATTAAATAAATGGGTCATATTCCGGAATTCGATCTAGAGGTTGAAAAAAAACAAAACTTAAAAATAGGTGATTATTAAACAAGCCTGGGGAAGTGAAAAGATATTCGATATCTGATCAGACCTGAGAAACATGGTGGAATTCATGAAAAAGTATACAACCAGTTTACACCCTCTTAGGGGTTGAATTTAAAAAAATCTTGAAAACGCATTTTAGGTATTCATATGAAGAATCAGTAGAATAAAAATGAATTCAATATTTCGAAAGACCTAGTAGATATGACGAAAATCGTGAAAATATATGCATTTTATATTAACTGAGATTTTTTTTTGCCTCCCCTTCTGAACGCCAATGAATATTCAAGTTTTTTATCAGAACTACTTTTCCAGTTAATTTACACATACGCACCGAGTTTCAACTTCTTAGCATAAGCCGTTCGAAAGTTAGGAAAAACACCCCCCACCACAGTACCATACTACCCTAAAAAAAATTTATTTTTCCACCATGCCACTACTATAGCTCAATCTAAATACAAAGTTTCAGCTTCCTATCACTATATATTCTTAAGATATAAGCATCGGAACTTTTTCTTTCTCACCCTTCCCCACCCTCACCCTCTACACCCACACCCCCAAACTTTTTTTCCCTACTAGGGTTCTATTAGGCCTACTTCTGGTAAAAATTTGAAGCATCCATCTTACACTGTTATTGAGATGTGAAACGTGTTATTTTTGAAAAATTCTTATCCCCTCCCTTTACGTACTCCCCTGCCCCCTTCAAAGATTTTACTTTGAGCAATCTTTATTTATCAAGTTTTATATCAAAACTGAATTTTGTTTTTCTGGTGCCACTGGTTTGGGAGATATCGTAATGTTAAGTATTTCAACCCCCACCCCCGTACGGCTCTACCCCCACCCAAAAATTTTGTTTCAATCTACTCTCCTAGTATAACTACAGATATTTGTTAAGTTTTAATGGCTTCCTATTAACGGTTTAGGAGATGTAGATCTTAGAATGTGTCGATCTCGACTTTCTTGCGTTTCGGACGCATTGCTTCCCCCTCCACTCCCACACCCTTTCACCCATATCATCAATTTTTTTGCAAATGGGTCCACTATCAAAGCTTTATAGAGATTCCAAGTTTCAGTCTCCTAACATAAGCGGTTGCTGATTTCTAGAAACCAAAACTTTTCGTCTAAAGCGCTTCCCCCACCTTCCCCCTCACACCCGACCCCTGAAAATAATGTCAATTCAAGGGGTCTACCCAGTCTATTCCTAGAATTTTTTTTAATATAATAGCTCCACTGGTTTGAGAGCTACGAGCCTTCAAAGGATCTTGGGGCGGTCGACGTACGGCGTACGGCGGACAGACGGAGTGAAAATTGTTATTGCTTTTTTCGTGTTTACTAGTCATGAAACGTGGACAAAAAAATTTTGAGGGCACCAAATTTTTTTTTTTTAAATTCAATAACAATACTGTATTATTACTAATCAAGTAAAATGAGATAGGAAAAAAATTTATATCATAAAATTTTTTTCGTCACTAATTCTTCGAGTACCTACATAAATTTACAAAAGAATTGGCGATGATAAGTCACAAATTTTGTCATTTTTGGCGATTCTTGATGGAATAACCCAAACGTTTGAATTCATAAGCTTTGATAGTTAAAACCATAGAGATATACATATGTATGTAATGGAGATGACAAGCATCGACTGTTTTGAAGCTGAACGATTTATCGCAAAGGACCGGCAATAAACAATATACTATCTTGAAAACAAAAACAGCCAAACCTTTGAATATGTACTAGGCTACTATTTGCATTTCACTGCTACCTGGCAGGAAACGCTTCATACAAAAACGTACAATTTTGATTCAATTCATTTGTTTCGAATTGAAGCAATATTATATATTTATTAGATTCAACATTTTTTATCGATCACCGGTCCATAATTGATGGTGATCAGTAGATAATATCTGTTATTCTTAAGTCATTTTCACAAAATTAATACACATCATATATACACTGTAGTATATTGGAGACTAACAATATAATCAAGCAGTATTAAAATGGCTTCTCAAACATTCGTTCTACTCTACTACATTCTTGCTTTTTCGTGCTGATGATTAAAAAAAAAATATAACTTACTAGGTGAGCTAATCACTACACCAGTGAATAAGGGTAAAACAACCCGATGTATACCTTGTGGAAGAGATTCTAAAAAGGAGAGGGAATCAGGCTTACGTAAAATGGCTCGGTTTTCCATCAGCTCATAATTCCTGGATTAGTATAAAAGACGTGCTATAACATTCGAATTTTAGTCAATATGCTGAACTTAAGACACGAATACGACCGTCTAAGGCCCGGACTACATGGTCCGTTTTTTGTCCGATTCTGGACAGCTTCGACTACACGACTCTGTACCGGCCATGTCGATTGCGTACAGCAAAGCCAACTTGGAAAAATTCCGGACACCCACTTGTAGTCGAGCTCATACAACTCTATATGTTCTTGATATTTAATTCCGGATATGCCGAAAAATTCCTGATCAACCGTCCGGAGAAACCTGTGCATGCTTAGGTTTTTTTCCGGACGTCCGGTTTTCCGGAGTCGTGTAGTCGACGATTCAAAATCTCATACATTTCTATGGGACATGGTTTTCATTCTTTCCGAAAGGCGGAGCCTATTTTCTCCGGATCGGAAAAAAACGGACCATGTAGTCCGGGCCTAAGGACATTCAAAAATTTGGATCTGGAGGACAGGAAGGTTCTTGAGCTGGTCAAAAGCGGATTCTTTTACACAAACTTTAAGGATTTCGTCAAGTGCTTCTTCTGTGCCCTGACTATGAGTGCATTGTCTACACCATATGATGTGGAAGCCCAACATTAAAGTTTATCTCCAGACTGTGTGTTTGCCAGCGGCAGAGACGTTTGCGGGCCATATGAAAAGCCACTTAGAAAATCATACAGATCTTACCTACCATCATTATCTACAGTGCTGAAGTTTGTTATTCTGATATTTCTGATATATTTTCTGGTAATTGAATTCTCAACATCTACGATGTCATCTGCAGATTATAAGCATGTTCAAATACATGATTGCCTGGGGGTATGCATATAGATCCAGTAGAAAGGGTAATTAGCACATCAACGCATTAGATCGATTAAGGTTTCAACGTCGGTGTCTTCAAATGGAGGAAATACTAAAACCTATTTTACTTAAATATAATCAATTTAGTAACCAAAATAATGTTAAGCTCTTGTAGAATAATTGGATCAAATTGTGCACATTGTAAAAGTTTTATATCGCTTTGAATAAAATATACAAAATGAAAACTTGTACTTTCATTTGCATTATTACCACCCAACACCTTACCCATAGTCGCAACAATAATCACAAACATCGACAGCAAGCTGGGAACTTGTTTTTAATATTCCCACGGTAATTCATCCATATAAAAATCATCGTAAAACACATTCACGAGATCCCTGCCTAAAACCTACACATCATTATAATCCGACATACGAAATCTTATCGAGATAAAATATTCCTGGTTTTCTTTTACAGCATAATGTACTGTTCTTGTTTTGTAGAGCCATACTGCAGAAAATATCCATCGCCGGTTAACTACAACAAGAACAAGTATGAAACATATGACATCATCACAAAGAAAAACCAGTTTATTTCGAAAACACATGTAAGCATGAGCAACAAAACAACAACAACAAAATCCATTCAAAGCACTTGATCACATGGTAATAACAAACTTCTCGCCAAAACGAGGTACGAAGATCTTCGCAAAGAAAAATGTCTAAAGCCCCCCATATACAGGCGAGCATGTTGGCGCAAACATGGGTTTGCGCAAGCCAATTCGCTCGTGTATGGCATTGTTGGCCGTTTGCACAAACATGCTCGCTCAAAAATCAAAATATTTTGATTTTTCAGCGCCAACATGTTGGCTCGCCAACATGCTCGCCGGTGTATGCGCTAAGACTAATGTTGGCGCAAAGCTATGTTTGTACCAACATGCTCGCCTGTATATGGGGGGCTTAAGCGGCCGTGGTACAACAAAATCCATTCGAAGCACTTGATCACATGGTAATAACAAACTTCCCGCCAGAACAAGTATGAAAGACAACAGTCTGGGCGCAACTTTATTATTTTTCAGGCAGAAGTTCAGAACGTGTTTAATTCGGGGATGCGGTGTATGTTACTATGTGACTGAAAACCTAACAAAAAGTTCGGGAAACGGTTAGAATGGAGTGTTATATATGAATTATATAATTGGGTCATATTCCGGGATGCGGTCTAGAGGTTGAAAAAGAAAAAAACTTGAAAATAGGTGATTATTAAACGAGCCCATGGAAGTGAAAAGATATTCGATATCTGATCAGACCTGAGAGATATGGTGGAATTCATGAAAAAGTATACAACCACTTTACACCCTCTTCGGGGTTGAATTTTAATAAATCTAAAAAATATCCATTCAAAGCACTTAATCACATGGTAAAAACAAACTTCCTGCCAGAACAAGTACGAAAGAAAAAGGTCTCGTGGTAATAACAAAGTATCCGCCATGATACATGATGACAATAAACTCAAATCTAGTTTAACCAGATGCAAGATTGCAGCTCTGTAGCGAGATGCATATTCTCTTCATCTAATCCAACGCATTCGCACCTTCATGGCTCTACAAAAAAAGAAACATGCCGATTTCGTGTTTATTTCCACACAAGTATAGCTATCCCACTTACACTCCCATCCCTCTAAAAAACAAGCAGATGGCCTCATTCCGAAAGAACCAATCAGAAACAAACAGATTTCCTGTTTTATCTAACCTACTTAAAAAAGACCATACCAGCTGGTCCAAACAGCCGTAGTACAACAACACTATTTCCACTTTATTTTGACTACACTACAGTATTGCTGTTCTGTACTGGCATAATGCTAAAATGATAGGTAGGCATGGTCTTTACTACTGTGCCGGTATCAGTTTTTAATTTTTTTTTTAACATTAATGGTATAAACACAATTGAGATGAAGTTCGCCAGCGGCGGCGAAGTTCGCTGTCAAAATTTTAAAACTGTACCGCACCACACGTACTGAAGCACAATTACGGTGGCGAGCGGTTGTGCGAACATTTCGTTGCCTCTGGATAACATCTAATTTTTAATTTTGCCGTCGCCGCCACAAGTGTCAGTGTGTTTTCTGTCAGATTTGTTGACAGTGAAACGCAACGATTTCTTCCGACACGGCTTTTTTAAAAGTGATTTGTAGTTTTATTTTTTATTCTTTGGTAAAAAGCATAAAATGTATCATAAATAATTATTTATGAAACTAATTTGCATTGCAGATTCCGAAATGTCTTTTGAGGAAAAATTGGTCGAGGCTGTCCGGGCAAAGCCCATTTTTTTTGACTTAGGGCACGCAGAATATAAGCGCGTAGATAAAAAGTCTAAAGTATGGGAATGTGTTGGAAAGGAAATGAATGTGACAGGTTTACTTGAGTTCAAAATATTTCATTTCTCCATTAACGAAAGCGAACTCCTTCGACGAAATTTGCTCGCCGCTTGCGAAGTTCGTCTGAATTGTGTTTATACCATAGCGAAAGCGAACTTCTTCGACGAAATTCGCTCGCCGCTTGCGATGTTCGTCTGAATTGTTTTTATACCATAAAGTTGTCACAACGTCGAGAATACACGTGCTTGGGCTTGCGCAACTAATCGCTAGTATTCTGTTGATAATAAGGAAAAGCTATACCAGTTTTATGCTTCAAAAATGTGCCTACTGCCGTGGTAGGGAGTTTCTAGACCTTCAAAAAGTCAAAGTAACCGCGGGGAAGGCTGGAGATCGGAAAAGGGGGATCCAATTCCGCCTAAATCCGAATTGGAGGCTGAAATGCAAACTGGAGCGACGAGCTTGCTGTTTTATGGGCTGGCTGGAGGCTACGTTGTTCGCATGCTAGACCATAAAACCCATGGCTTGTACAATAAAAATTACACGCTGACTTACCTGGGTGATCAAATTGGAATAAGTTTCCCAATCGATCATGAGAGACCGAGAAAACTCCTTCCAACTCGATAGGCGCTGATGTTGTGCGCCGTTTAGCCCTCCCTCCCTACCATAGCCATATCTCTCCTCAAGAAAATATTACGGATGTCACCTCTAGAGAGAGGAATGAGGGACGAAAGGCTTTCAATTGAGTAGATCCATTCTATAAGCTCTCTTTTTTATCATTTTATGCAAAAAAATCCAAGCGAAAAAAAAGAACGAAATAAATCATACACAAAAAAAAAAATAGAAAATAAAAAAAAACTACCTCTTGTATCTGCTTATTCCATTTTTATTTTTTTTATATTTATTAAAATTTGTATTTCAGTCCGTGTCAGTTTTTGTCTCGTTTATGTCGTTATCATGCTTTTATATTTTACTTTATATTTTCAAATTTAAATTTTTATTAATTAATTTATTTATTTATTCATTTGTTTTAGGTTTCGTTACGTATATAATTTATTTAACTTCAGTTGCTGTACTTATTTTGTTTTGCTTGTATTCATTGCATTATCATTTGCTCGCTTCTATTATTTATTTATTTTTACTGCCATGTACAAAAACTTTCCTGTCGGGGTGTAGTTTTCGATTTTACGAGACAAAAGCTAGCGATTACAGTGGTACAAGTTTTTTTCCCTTTCGATATCGCGTTTTACTTTATTATTTTAATAATTAAGTGTTGTGATCGATTTTTAAAAAAAAAAAAATTTGTTTCATAACTAATAGACTCGAAAAAAGCAACAAAAATTTGCAGTCCGTCTGTCCGCCGTACGCCGCACAGTGGGGCGTTTGCCCGATCTAGCTGGCCAAAATTCAGTTTTTTAAACATTCAAATGTTAACCAGCATTTTATGTCCTAATTGTCTTAACCAATTAGGGAGTTTGAAGAAGGATTTTTTTTTTACCTGAATTTACTATAAAAGCCGTGGGCTTAGCTCAAAGTTGCCATTTGTAAAAGATAATTTCTAACGGAAAAACCTATGTTAAAAACTAACTGTGATCACATATATTTTTCGTGAGTTTAAAGTAAAATTAAGAAATTTTGAAAAATGGATATTGAAGTAGCAGGTACGTATTTTATTTTCACCATTTATAGTTTTTCAAGGATATATAGTTTTTGAACTAGATAGTTTTAAATTTTAGTATAATTTGAGATCTACATATATTTTTGGAAAAGCTACATTTTCAAAATTGACAAAGTTATACAGGGTGTGTGGCACTCCGTGGGCCACCTTGTAAGGGGTTATTCCTTGATATATAAGGAGAAAAAAATCGTTTTACAGGGTGGGTCTATTTTCAATATTAGTGGAAATACAGGGTGGTTAAGAAAAGAGTTTTTGACCGGTACTCTCATGCACTTAAAACGTTATATCTTCAAAACGAATAATCATAAGGCAAAGCGGCTAAGCTCGTTTTTTAAGAAATCGAATTACCTTTCATTTGTTGTAAAAGTATAAATTGTAACTGCACCCAATCTTGAAATATTTAGTCGAAAACACAGATTTTGCTTCGTCAATCCTAAAAATTCAGTGATCAATGTAGTTTTTCTCAGAAAAACCCATTATAAAAATGTAAATTTAATTTTTTTTTCTTTTTAACCCTATTATTACCTACAAAAGCTGCATACATATGTATGAGCTTCGAATAACATTTTAGAAATAATAGGTAAAAATATACACATTAAATGTTTAAAAAATCAGTGTCATAAAATGAACAACGTTTAAAAAAATCTGCCAACAGTCTGGGCGCAACTGTATTATTTTTCCGGCAGAAGTTCAGAACGCGTTCAATTCGGGGATGCGGTGTATGTTACTATGTGACTGAAAACCTAACAAAAAAATCGGGAAGCGGTTAGAAAAGGGTGTAACATATGAATTAAATAATTGGGTCATATTCCGGGATGCGGTCTAGAGGTTGAAAAAAACAAAACTTAAAAATAGGTGATTATTAAACAAACCTGGGGAAGTGAAAAGATATTCGATATCAGATCAGACCTGAGGAACATGGTGGAATTCATGACAAAGCATACAACCAGTATACACCCTCTTAGGGGTCGAATTTCAAAAAATTTTGAAAACGCATTCTAGGTATTCACATGAAGAATCCGTAGAAAAAAAAGAATTCAATATTTCGAAAGATCTAGTAGATATGACGAAAATCGTGAAACTATATGTATTTTATATTAACCGATATTTTTTTTTGCCCCCTCTTCTGAACGCCAGTGAATGTTTGAATTTTTTTTTATCAGAACTACTTTTCTAGTTAATTTACATATACGTACCGAGTTTCAACTTCTTAGCATAAGCCGTTCTAAAGTTAGGAAAAACACCCCCCACCGTACCATACTACCCCTAAAAAAAAAAATATTTTTCCACCATGCCACGACTATAGCTTTATCTAAATACCAAGTTTCAGCTTCCTATCATTATAGATTCTTAAGATATAAGCATCGGAACTTTTTCTTTCTCACCCTTCCCCACCCTCACCCTCTACACCCAGGCCCCAAACTTTTTTTCCCTACTAGGGTTCTATTAGGCCTACTTCTGGTAAAAATTTGAAACATCCATCTTACACTGTTATTGAGATATGAATCGTGTTATTTTTGAAAAATTCTAATCCCTCCCACTTCCGTGCTCCTCCACCCCCTTCAAATATTTTACTTTGAGCAATCTTTATTTATCAATCTTTATAATAAAACCGAATTTTGTTTTTCTGGTCCAATTAGTTTGTGAGAGATGGTAATCTAAAGTTTTTCACCCCCCCACCCCCATACGCCACTACCCCCACCCAAAAATTTTGTTTCAATCTACACTCCTAGTGTAACTACAGATATTTGTTAAGTTTTAATTGCTTGCTATTAATGGTTTAGGAGATATGGATTTTAGAATTTGTCGATCTCGGCATTTTTGCGTTTCGGACGCATTATTTCCCCCTCCACTCCCACACCCCTTCACCCATATCTGTTTTTTTTTTGCAAATGGGTCTATTATCAAAGCTCTATAGAAATTCTAAGTTTCAGCCTCCTAACACAAGCGGTTCCTGAGATCTAGAAACCTAAATTTTTCGTCTAAAACGCTTACCCCGCCTTCCCCCTTACACCTCCTTCCCTGAAAATAATGTCAATTCAAGGAGTCCACCAAGTCTATTCTTAGAAAAAATTTTAATTTAATAGCTCCACTGGTTTGAGAGCTACGAGCCTTCAAAGATTTTGGGGCGGTCGACGTACGGCGTACGGGGTACGGCGTACGGCGTACGGGGTACGGCGTACGGCGTACGGGGTACGGCGTACAGACGGAGTGAAAATTTTTATTGCTTTTTTCGCGTCTACTAGTCATGAAACGTGGAAAAAAAAATTTTGAGGGCAGCAAATTTTTTTTTTTTAAAAATCGATAACAATACTGTATTATTAATAATACAGTAAAACTGTTTAAATTGACGGTAGTACTGAAGTATTTTTATGTCCAGTTATTATTATTTGAAGCAATCAATGAAATGTAAGTGAGTTTCAACATAATTGATGCTAGATGTGGTTGGTAATACAGGGTGCGGTACTTTGCCTTTTTTAATGGGGTACCTTAAAAAATCGAAAGCTGCAAAAGCAAGACTACCTTCACATTTTTATCAGTTTTACTTACGTTTTCAAAAGAAGAAGGTATTAATAGAATTTAAAAAATAATTTCAGAATACTTGAGTACTCCAATAAAGAATATGATGGTATGGCGCTTGCGCGGCTCGTGCATTTTCGTGACACTCTCCATAAATGAACACAATGTCCCCAAATTCTTCATTGGAGTACTCAGGCATTTTTAAATTATTTTTTAAATTTTACTGATACCTTCTTACGCCGTACGCCGTCCGCCGTACGCAAAATCGTTTGGAGGCTTGTAGCTTCCAAACGCTTTGAGATATTAAATTGAAATTTTGTTTACAAAGAGACGGGGTATGCTTCTTGAAGGGACAAGATTTTTAGGGGTTGGGGTATGAGGGGAAGGAAGGGGAAGCGTTTTAGATGGAAAATTTTGGTTTCTAGATCTCAGTAACTGCTTGTGATAGGAAAGCTGAAACTTGGAATTTCTATAGAGCTCTAATAGTAGACCCATTTGCATACAAATTGTCAATATTGATAAAGGGGCGTGGGAGTGTTGGAAATATTATGCGTCCGAAACCCAAAAAAGCCGAGATAGACACATTCTAAAATCCATATCTCTTAAACCACACTATTCAAACTTAAAAAATATTTGTAGTTATACTAGGAGAACAGATTGATTTTTGGATGGGGGTGAAAAACTTTAGGTTACGATATCTCATGAACCAATTGCTCTAGAAAATAAAATCTGCCAACAATCTGGGCGCAACTTTATTATTTTTCCGGCAGAAGTTCGGAACGCGTTCAATTCGGAGATGCTGTGTATGTTATCATGTGACTGAAAACCTAACAAAAGGTTCGGGAAGCGGTTAGAATAGAGTGTAACATATGAACTATATATTTGGGTCATATTCCCGGATGCGGTCTAGAGGTTGAAAAAGCCAAAACTAAATAATAGGCGATTATTAAACAAACCCGTGTAAGTGAAAAGATATTCGATCACTAATCAGACCTGAGAGATATGGTGGAATTCATGAAAAGTATACAATCACTCTCAGGGGTCGAATTTCAAAAAAAACTTGAAAACACTTTCTAGGTATTCATATGAAGAATCCGTAGAATAAAAATGAATTCAATATTTGGAAAGACCCAGTAGATATGACGAAAATCGTGAAAATATATTCATTTTATATATACAAATTGCTTTTTTTGCCCCCCCCCCCCCCTTCTGATCGCCAATGAATATTCGATTTTTCTTTATCAGAACTACTTTTCTAGTTGATTTACATATACGTACCGAGTTTACACTTCCTAGCACAAGCCGGTTTAAAGTTAAGAAAAACACCTCCCACCCTTGTACCATACTACCCCTAAAAAAAATTTATTTTTTCAACATGCCACTACTATAGGTCTATCTAATTTCCAACTTTCAGCTCTCTTTCATTATAGCTTCTTTAGATATAAACATCGGAACTTTTTCCTTCTCAGCCTTCCCCACCCTCACCCTCTACACCCACACCCCCAAATTTTTTTCCCTACTACTCTATTAGGTCTACTTCTTGTAAAATTTTAAAGCATCTACCTTACACTGTTATTAAGATATGAAACGTTTTAATTTTGAAAAATTCTAGTCCCCTCCACTTCCGTGCTCCTCCACCCCCACTTGGAGTAATCTTTATTTATCAAGCTTAATACTCAAACCAAATTTTGTTTTTCTGGTCCAATTGGTTTGTAAGGTATCGTAATTTAAAGTTTTTCACCCCCCACTCCAGTACGCCACTACCCCCACCCAAATCATTATTTCAATCTACTCTCCTAGTATAACTACAGATATTTGTTAAGTCTTAATTGCTTGCCATTAACGGCTTAGGAGATATGAATTTTAGAATGTGTCGATCTCGCATTTTTGCGTTTCGGACGCATTATTTCCCCCTTCAGTCCCACACCCCTTCACCAATATCAGTAATTTTTTTGCATATGGGTCCACTATCAAAGCTCTATAGAAATTCCAAGTTTCAGCCTTCTTATATAAGCGGTTGCTCAGATCTAGAAATCAAAATTTTTCGTCTAAAACGCTCCCCCCACCTTTCCCCTCACACCTCCTTAATTAAAAATAATGTTAATTCAAGGAATCTACCCAGTCTATTCTTAAAAAAAAATTTAATTTAATAGCTCCACTGGTTTGAGAGCTACGAGCCTTCAAAGGATTTTAGGGCGGTCGACGTACGGCGTACGGCAGACAGACGGAGTGAAAATTTTTATTGCTTTTTTCGTGTCTACTAGTCATGAAACGTGGACAAACAAATTTTTAAGGGTAGCAAATTTTTTTTTTTTGAAAATCAATAACAATACTGTATTATAAATAATAAAGTAATATTCGGTTTGGGTATACAGGTCGGCAAATAAAGATTGACCAAAGTAAAATTTATTAAGAGGGCGGTGGATCATAGAAGTGGAGATAGGAATTTTTAAAAAAAAACAGCGCTAATTGAACCCTAGTAGGGAGTCTTATGGTTGAGTAGAAGGTGAGGGTGGGGATCATGAAAAGGAAAAAGTTGTGATGCTTATATCTTAAGAACCTGTAATGATATGAACCTTAAACTTGGTATTTAGATAGAGCTATAGTAGCGGCATGTTGGAAAAATATAATTTTTTTTGGGGTAGTAAGGTACGGGGGTTAGGGGTGTTTTTCCTAACTACTAAACGGTTCATGCTTGAAAGTTGAAACTCGGTGTGTAAATATAAGTCAACTAAAAAAGTGAAGTTTGATTAAAAAAAAATTCACATATGTATTGGCGTTCAGAAGGCTGCCAAAAAAAATTATCTGTGAAAATAGAATGCATATTTTTCCACGATTTTCGTCATATCTACTAGCTCGTCCCAAATATTAAATCTATTTTTATATTTCGGATTCTTCGTATGAATACCTAGAAAGTGTTTTCAAGGTTTTTTGAAATTCGACCCCTAAGGGTAGTGTTTTACGTGTGTGGGGGATGTTTTTCCTTTATATAGAACGGCTTAAGCTACAATGTTGAAACTAGGTGTGTATATGTAAATCTACTAGAAAAGCAATTTTGATTAAAAAAAGTTGAAATATGTATTGGCGTTCAGAAGGGGGGCGAAAAAAATTATCTGTGAAAATGGAATGCATATTTTTCCACAATTTTCGACATATCTACTAGCTCGTCCCAAATATTGAATTTAATTTTATTCTACGGATTCATTAAAATAGACTCAGCGAATTATCCGTTATCTCAATCAAAAAATAAATCGCAAATTCAATTGATTATGATGATATAGTAAATGAATTTTCAACTTCTAAAGCACGAAGGAAGATAATTGTTTAATACACATACATATCTAATCTATATATGGTTATTTCTTACCTTTGAAATAAGTTTCGATACATAGCAGCATTTAAAAATCAGTATGTTTTATTTTACAATTCTTTACAAATTTAAGGGGCGCCACTGAAAATCTGCACTAGGGCGCCAAACCCCAACGGAAAGGCACTTTATTATATATATATATATATATATATATATTTATTTATTTATATATATATATATATTTTTACGTTCTGAATTGACACATAGTTGAATCTTAAGCTATTGGTTATATATTTTTAAGAGTTATGAATTTTGTTAATAGTTTTGATATATTTTTATAAAGAAGAATGCATTACTATTTTGTGCATTTTTATTTCTTATGCAACGAACAGTATTTATCTAGTTTATTCTAGTATAATATTGTCTTATTATCTATTTGAATTTCTACGTTAAGGCCATCAATATCTTTTTCTATGTACGGTGGCTCTGACTTCTTACAACCTCTGTGAACTTAGCACCCCACTTTCACCAAATTGAATAAACAAATTGTTTTCGGTTGGAGCTTTGTTTGTACTTGATTATACCGAAAAAAATTTTGTTTGTACCTCCAAGGGAACGGAGAAAAAAGTTCTTCGTGTGAACTTAGCACCCGACTTGCACCAAATTAACTGAAATTTTTTATTCATATTGTACCCCGTCTGTAAATGATTGTACCGCATATAAATTTAAAAAAAAAAAAAAAAGTAAGGCAAACTATTGTAAATTGGTTCTATTTGATTGTATCTTCAATCGATTTTAAAATACTTTAAAATTTACATCAAAGACTAGCTATCTAAACCAACCAATCCTTCACACAAAGAGTAAAATAATTAGAACGACAACACTTTATAAATCAATGACCGGAGTATGATCGATTTTCAAAATTCAAAAAACCAAAGATGCTAACATATGCTATAGATACCGTAATTGATTGTAACTCCAAGAAATTGTAGGAAATATTACTTTTTCCATCAAAAAATAACAATCTAATTCAGCCTATAATTCACTAGTTCAAGGTACAATCAATTACGGTATCTATAGCATATGTTTGCATCTTTGGTTTTTCGAATTTTGAAATCGCATGTACTCCGCTTATCGATTAATAATGTGTTGTCGGAGGATCGGCTTTCGAATTATTTTTCTCTGAGTGTGAATTATTGGCTAATTTAGATTGCTATTTTTTGATGGAAAAACTAATATATCCTAAAATTTCTTGTAGGTTCAATCAATTACGGTATCTATAGCATATATTTGCATCTTTGGTTTTTCGAATTTTGAAATCGCATGTACTCCGCTTATCGATTAACAATGTGTTGTCGGAGGATCGGCTTTCGAACTATTTTTCTCTGAGAGTGAATTATTGGCTGAATTAGATTGTTATATTTTGATGGAAAAATTGATATTTCTTAAAATTTCTTGGAGGTACAATCAATTAAGGTATCTATAGCATATGTTAGCATCTTTGGTTTTTCGAATTTTGAAAATCGATCATACTCCGGTCATCGATTTATAAAGTGTTGTCGTTCTAATTATTTTACTCTTTGTGTGAAAGATTGGATGGTTTAAATAGCTAGTCTTTGACGTAAATTTTAAAGTATTTTAAAATCGATTGAAGGTACAATGAAATAGAACCAATTTATAATAGTTTGCCGTACTTTTTTTTTTGTCTTTCAAATTTTTTTTTCAATATTTTTTTTTTTTTTTATTATTGAAAAAAAAAAAAAATCATTTTCTATACAATCATTTACAGACGGGGTACTAGCTGAATAAAAAATTTCAGTTAATTTGGTACAAGTCGGGTGCTAAGTTCACACGAACCAATTTTTTCTTCGTTCCCTTGGAGGTACAAACAAAAATTTTTTCGGTACAATGAAGTACAAGCAAAACTCCACCCGAAAACAATTTTTTTATTCAATTTGGTTAAAGTGGGGTGCTCAGCTCACAGAGGTGCCATCCTGCCCAATATCATCGCCGTTGCCTCGGTTTCTGCTGCCTTTCACAATCATTTAAAACATTTTGTGAACTGTATTTTCATTTTATTTATTTCTAGAATTTCTTTTCGGAAAATTTTGTTAAACGGTTCTTAGGTAGGGTTAAGTACCCAGTCCTGAGCCCCCTCACCAGTAATGAGCCCCCTTTGCAAATTTTCATCAATAGCTAAGGATATGCTTGGCTTAGCTAAATTTGGTTTTTTTCGTTAAATACCATTTTTCTTTATTGTCAGTTCGACATCACTTTCCATTTGGAAGAAATATTTCGTGCCGAACGGACTGACCTCCTTAGTGATTTGAAAAATCAACTATTCTTGTGCAAATGTATAAGGATTTCATTTTGATTCAAACAGCGGATAGCTACCGTATTTCGATCTTAAGTTTTACTATACTTTTATACTGATAGATTTATATATTTCCTACATATTTGAAATGAAAAGTTCTATAATTAAAGGATTTCTTGCAAAATTAAAGGGGGCTCATTACTGGATCAACATTTTTTCATAATTTCTAGTAATGAGCCATAGGGGGCTCACTACTGAATTAATGGAAAAATATTGCGTTCCAGTAATGAGCCCTGTGATATTTTATAGTTTAGATGAAGTCTGTATGGAGTGTACCGTATTCCTTACACAACCTTAAAGGGGTTATTCCTTGATATATTTTGAGACAAATATTATCATACAGGGAGGGTCAATTTTCATTATCCGTGGAGATACAGGAGAGTCAAGAAAAGTGTTTTGGAACTGTACTCTCACTCATATAAAATCTTATATCTAGAAAACTAGTAATCAAATTTAAAATTGTTATAGCTTCTTTTTTAGGGAATCGAATTACCTTTCATTACTTACATTGCTAAAACTGGAAGGTACACATTAATTTTAGAAAATAGTTTCTAAATGCCTGAGTATTCCAATGATGAATATGGATACATTCATCTGTGGAGAGTGTCAGGGAAAATAACTTCTGGTGCGATCGCTATATCATCAGAGATATCCGAATCCACGAACTCCTCACGGGAGATTATTTCAAGATGTTTACAGAAGGATTAGGGAAACTGGTTGCTTGTCCTGAGCAGAGTAAATGCAAACCCTATGCCAATAATCACTGTTCAAGCCGATAAAGGAATACTGTATGGAGTTCAAAATGGTCCATCCATCAGTATCCGACGCTTGGCATTGCAGTTGAACATTTCTAAGTGGAAAGTTTGGAGTTGTTTAAAAGTAGAACACTTGCATTCCTACCATCACACACCAGTGCAGAAGCTGCTACCCATTGATTTGCCAAAAAAATTGAGTTTTGTAATTGGCTCCTTGAACGACAAATATGTAGTTGACGAGAATTCTATGAACAACGTTTTTGGGACTGATGATTCCCAATTTACCAGAGACGGTATCAGAAACTTCCACAACCTACATACGTGGGCTGAGAGCAATATACACACAATAGAATAGTGGCATAATTTCAGCACAGATTTAGTGTCAATTTATGGGCAGGTGTGATTCGTAACTATTTTATTATATATGTGACTTCTGCCTTCTTTAAATAGTTTCAATTACTTACATTTTTCAACAAAAACGATCTACAGGACTTTTAGGATGATATTCTACTGATACTATTGGCTCCTTATTTACCAACACGATGTGTCTCCAGCTCATTACGGCCGACCGAAATCTTGTATAAGCAACGGCAGTAGTAGCATTGAAATATCAAAGTACCAGGATCAATGCGTCAGTAACAAAACTAATGCAGGAGTTCAGGAGTACGAGAACACTTGCAAAACGAAAAAATTTGGCGTGCATTCAAAATAAAGATGGTAATTTTGAACATTTATTGTAAGCAATAAATTTTGAAATAAAGCACACAAACTATTATTAAATTCTTTCTGTTTAAACCACAAGTATGTATGTACATCAACATCAAAAATGCAATATTTTCGGAACCATAATTTTTTCTTAATTATTGAACTTATGCAATGCAAATGTGTGCAACTTTTGTAAGCTTTTTTATAATGAGGATTTCTGAGACAGACTATTGATCACGAAATTTTTAGAATAGAAGTAGCAAATTTTTTTTAAATATCTCAAGATCGGGTGTAGTTACAATTTGAAATTTTACATCAAATGAAAGGTAATTCAATTACCTAAAAAACAAGCTATAACATTTTGAATTCTGATTATTAGTTTTCAAGATAAAACGTTTTAAGTGAGTGAGTGTACAGGTCAGAGGCGGTTATCAAAATTGATCATCCCTGAACAACAATTTTTGTGTGAAAATTTATCAAGGAATAACAACTAACAATGCTATTCACGGAGTACAGAAAACCATGTATATATCATCGTTAATATTTACATTCTACAAATATTCGTACCTTCCTTGGGGGGGCTCAGTATTGGGTCGGCCATGGCTCAGTATTGGAAAGAAGGGGCTTCTTACTGGGCACGCTGGTCTTTTACTGTATTATTTATAATACAGTATTGTTATCGATTTTTAAAAAAAAAAAATTTGCTGCCCTCAAAATTTTTTTTTCCACGTTTCATGCCTAGTAGACGCGAAAAAAGCAATAAAAATTTTCACTCCGTCTGTACGCCGTACGCCGTACGTCGACCGCCCCACGCCCCAAGCAAAATCCTTTGAAGGCTCGTAGCTCTCAAACCAGTGGACCTATTAAATTAAAATTTTTTCTAAGAATAGACTTGGTGGACCCCTTCAGTTGACATTATTTTCAGGGGAGGAGGTGTAAGGAGGAAGGCGGGGTAAGCGTTTTAGACGAAAAATTTAGGTTTCTAGATCTCAGGAACCACTTGTGTTAGGAGGCTGAAAATAGAATTTCTATAGAGCTTTGATAATGGACCCATTTGCAAAAAAAAACAGATATGGGTGAAGGGGTGTGGGACTGAAGGGGGAAATAATGCGTCCGAAACGCAAAAATCCCGAGATCGACAAATTCTGAAATCCATATCTCCTAAACCATTAATAGCAAGCAATTAAAACTTAACAGATATCTGTAGTTATACTAGGAGAGTAGATTGAAACAAAATTTTTGGGTGGGGGTAGTGGCGTACGGGGGTGGGGGTGAAAAACTTTAGATTACGATATCTCACAAACCAATGGTACCAGAAAAACAAAATTTGGTTTGAGTATAGAGCTTGATATATAAAGATTGCTCAAAGTAAAATATTCGAAGGGGGTCAAGGAGCACGGAAGTGGGAGGGATTAGAAATTTTCAAAAATAACACGTTTCAAATCTCAATAACAGTGTAAGATGGATGTTTCAAACTTTTTTCAAAAGTAGGCCTAATAGAACCCTAGTAGCGAAAAAAAAATTGGGGGTGTGGGTGTTGAGGGTGAGGGTGGGGAAGGGTGAGAAAGAAAAAGTTCCGATGCTTATATCTTAAGAATCTATAATAATAGGAAGCTGAAACTTTGTATTTAGATAGAGCTATAGTAGTGGCATGGTGGAAAAATAAATTTTTTTTTAGGGGTAGTATGGTACGGTGGTGTGTGGTGTTTTTCCTAACTTTAGAACGGCTTATGCTAGGAAGTTGAAACTCGGTACGTATATGTAAATTAACTAGAAAAGTAATTCTGATAAAAAAAAAATTCAAATATTCATTGGCGTTCAGAAGGGGGGGCGAAAAAAAATATCGGTTAATATAAAATGCATATATTTTCACGATTTTCGTCATATCTACTAGATCTTTCGAAATATTGAATTCATTTTTATTCTACGGATTCTTCATGTGAATACCTAGAATGTGTTTTCAAGATTTTTTGAAATTCGACCCCTAAGAGGGTGTAAACTGGTTGTATACTTTTTCATGAATTCCACCATGTTTCTCAGATATCAGATATCGAATATCTTTTTACTTCCCCAGGTTTGTTTAATAATCACCTATTTTTAAGTTTTGTTTTTTCAACCTCTAGACCGCATCCCGGAATATGACCCAATTATTTAATTCATATGTTACACCCTTTTCTAACCGCTTCCCGAACTTTTTGTTAGGTTTTCAGTCACATAGTAGCATACACCGCATCCCCGAATTGAACGCGTTCTGAACTTCTGCCGGAAAAATAATACAGTTGCGCCTAGACTGTTGGCAGATTTTTTTCACTATTATTCAATTTTTTAAATAATTATGTTTGTAAACGTCAAACTAGTTATTTAGTTTAATAACTACTTACAGTGGGTAAAAAAAGTCTGCGTACAAGGTCGGAAGGAGTGGAAAACCCAAGGAAAATTGTACTAAAACGAACAAATCCAACTTAAATTTATTTTTATTTTCATCAGCTGTTTATACTCTCTCAAGATACAAATACTTTAAAAAAATATAATATGTTCTTCATATTTATAAAAAATAAAAAGTAATTATAATCCGAAATTTCTCTCAAAAAAGTCTGCGTACAGATTGACAAAATGTTGGAAGAATCAATGAATTCTATTATTTAATATCAAGTTGGAAATCTTTTACATTTGATAACATCCTTTAGCCTATTATTCATACTTTTTACTAAGTTTTTAGTTTCGTTAACAGTTATTTTATCCCATTCTTCTTGTAAAATAGCTTTTAAGCTGCTCAAAGAAGTTATGGAATGTTTTCTCAAGCGCCTATCGAATAAGTCCCATAAATGTTTTATGGGGTTTAAATCTGGCGATTGTGGAGGGGGTGTAGTTGTTTGGGTACATTATACAGTAACCACTCCCTTGCAATATGTGCACAATGCTTGGGATCGTTGTCTTGTTAAAAATGTATCTGCGGTTGAGCCCCAACTTATTCGCAGAGCTCGATAAATTGTCTTTTAAAATGTTGAGATCCATGATACCATCTATACAATGCAGGTTTCCTACGCCTGATGACGCCATGCAGCTCCAAACCATCACATGTCCACCTCCATGTTTGATAGTAGGACACAAATTTTTTATGTTCATCTCTTGATTGGGTTTTCTACAGACCATGGTGCGACCATCCAAGCCAAATAGATTGAACTTGCTTTATTTCACCAATTAACAGGAAAAAAGGCTTTCCTTTGCTAGAGAGCATTTGGGAAAACAGGCTGAGTTTTGGAATAATATGCTTTTCAGTGATGAAAGCACCATGGTCTGGAGAAAACCCAATCAAGAGATGAACATAAAAAATTTGTGTCCAACTATCAAACATGGAGGTGGACATGTGATGGTTTGGAGCTGCATGGCGTCATCAGGCGTAGGAAACCTGCATTGTATAGATGGTATCATGGATAAATGGAAGTATCTCAACATTTTAAAAAACAATTTATTGAGCTCTGCGAATAAGTTGGGGCTCAACCGCAGATACATTTTTAACAAGACAACGATCCCAAGCATTGTGCACATATTGCAAGGGAGTGGTTACTGTATAATGTACCCAAACAACTACACCCCCTCCACAATCGCCAGATTTAAACCCCATAGAACATTTATGGGAATTATTAGGTATGGCACTTGAGAAAACATTACATAACTTCTTGAGTAGGTTAAGAGCTATTTTGCAAGAAGAATGGGATAAAATAACTGTTAACGAAACTACAAACTTAGTAAAAAGTACAAATAATAGGCTAAAGGATGTTATCAAATGTAAAGGATTTCCAACTTGATATTAAATAATAGAATTCATTGATTTTTCCAACATTTTGTCAATCTGTACGCAGACTTTTTTGAGAAAAATTTCGGATTGTAATTACTTTTTATTTTTTATAAATATGAAGAACATATTATATTTTTTTAAAGTATTTGTATCTTGAGAGAGTATCAATAGCTGATGAAAATAAAAATAAACTTAAGTTGGATTTATTCGTTTTAGTATCATTTTCCTTGGGTTTTCCACTCCTTCCGACCTTGTACGCAAACTTTTTTGACCCACTGTACATAGTCCTTAGAACAATAAAAACAGGTCACCAAAATATTTTGATATGTCAAAATGCGGAAGACTCAAACTAAAAAATTTTCTTAAGGGGGCTCAGGACTGGGTACCTTACCCTATATGGAGTTGTAAAAATAAACATAACGCTGTCACGATCGGCTGCAAGCCAATCGTATGATACTCTAGATGAAATACTGAACTCCGATTTATATTTTAGTTGGAAATATATCAAAAGAATGAGGAGAGCACAAGCAATTATTACATGACCTTTTACTTACAGGTAGAAACTTTTGTATAGTGGTAGATTTTTTGATTTATAGTGAGTTCCATAAAGTAAGTTAGGACATTTTACAGAATTTTTGTATGGCAACTACATGAAGGACTTATGGGATATTTTTCATATTAATAGTTTCAGCTGAGACTATTATAAAATTAATGTTTGTAAAATTTCAAAGTCGTAAATGAAAGCTTTCTAAACTTATCGTGCAATATTGGTGAATATGTTTATTAAGGACTTTTGTATGACAGCTACCCGAAGGAGTCAACCGATGGCGCTAATAATTGAACTCCGTCTTGGTTTTGGTATAAAACTAATTCCTGTAAAATTTCAAATTCCTGCTCTAACTCGTTCTGGAGTTATAGTGAATTCAGTAAAAAGCATACGTTTTTGAAGGACTTTTCTAGGCTGCTACACGAAGGACTCATTCGATTTGCATCATACTCTCAACTTTCGATTCAAACATTGTAAACTTTAAGTATGCAAAATTTCAAGTTCCTAACTTGAAGCATTCGAGCAATAACTGGGAAAACGTGTTTCAAGGACTCTTGTATGGGAGGTACCCGAAGGAGTGGAAGGATATCGCCCATTAACGAACTTAGCCTTACTTTTTCCATTTTACAAGTTGTGACAAAATTTCAACTTCCTAGGTCAACGCGTTCTTGAGTTATCGTGCTAACGGACGGACGGACGGACGGACGGACGGACGGACGGACGGACGGACGGACGGACGGACGGACGGACGGACAGCAAACGGATTTGGGGGTTTTGGAAAAAAATAAACACAAAATAATATAAAACTTTTTTTCGTCCGAGGCTCGGTTCTATGCGTTACAAACTTTTCGGGCTGGATTAAACTTATAATACTCTATATGTTCATCTAGAGTATGAAAAGGCACGACTGGTGTCATCGTCGGTTGATACTAGATTACAATTTATTTTCTATGCTTACCTAAGTTCACAAACATTTTACAGTTTTCGTTTGGGTTTTAAAATTTTGAATTCAAAGGTTAATTGTACCGGTTTCAAATATCGGTTAACATCGCGATTCGGTCCTATTGTTTCTATTTTTAGAAAAAAAATTTTACAGCATATGACAATAAGGTTTCATTTTTGTGCAAACGAAATTTGCTATTTTAAACAATTTTTTTCTTTTGTTCGTGGTAAATTAAAATGCGATATTTGAACATTTGCTACAGGTGCTTAGTTAGATTTAGCTGTCGCCGCCGCTGCTGCCGTTGCTCCTGCTGCGTTCCTCGAGGACTGCGATTTCAGGCACGGCTCCCTTGCAACGCAGATTTCCCATGTATTTATTCCAGTTTCGTTTTATAGTTTTACTCGTTCGTTCTTGAAATTGTTCAACGTTTCCCGTCAAGTTTGTTGCAATGGCTTAGGATGAAAAGCGGCAATTTCTGCGAGGTATTTTCGACACCTCGTCATCTTTAACCGATAGTATAATCGTGAGAACACATTAGTTTTCGCTTTTTTTATTTGTCTAATTCTGCAAATTCGAAATAAACTTATAACAGAAACTATTTGTTGTCAATAAACTTTTTTTATGAAACGAAGTATGTATTTTACTGAAACTATCTTACAAAAAAACAATACTTATACAACATTTTTTTATTTAAATGCATCAATATCAATTTATTTATTTGATATAGCAAGACACAATTCTACCATCTGCCAATTTCAATTATAAAGTAGAAGATTTAATATTATAAATATTTTTAACGGTTTTGATTTGCGAAACGCATTCACGGCTGACACAAAAATTTCACTTTCCAAGTTCAAAAGCAGCACACTCCATCTTCTTCTAATTCCCACGATCAGATCGCATTTATCTCTGTCCCGCTCAATAAGGGAAACTAATTTCCCTAATTATGTCCCTCAGCTTTCGAAGTTCCATAAACGAGCTAAACTCGAGTAAAAAATTTACAATTTTAGAACGATATCTTGCTTATATACATTTAAAAAAAAGTTCAAGAGCTGCAAAACTCGACTAAGCACGTAAAATTTTTTCGAAACTTCAAATCAGAAAACTTGTCCCACATGAGATAGAGAAATAGGTAGTCCATATCTTTTGACAGGTCCCTGTGTGAGACACAGTTATGAAAACTGCATTACATATCCACTCCAATCCCCACAGAAGTCACTACAATTATCTGTGATCGAAAAATTGTTTTCTAGTGTCAATGTTTTTGACATCCCTGTTGAAACAATTTCCCAAATTGCTTTATTTACCTGCTTGAAACCGTCCTTAGTATTTTTAGCAAGTATAATATCCGTAGTACAAATATGACGGAAAGGTCGTATCAGATTTCCCTTTATTTAATGACAGTCGACTTTAACTAAAAAAAAAGTTCGAATCATGACTATTTCATTGCAAAGCTTAACTGTGAAATTATATAAAAAGTCTTATACATTTTCCTAACAGCGATTTCCATAATTAAGGATTATACTATATATAATGCTATTCTATGTTTTCATCCAGAGCGTAAAATGTGAAAGTTAAATTTTTGATTACAACAACAAACTGACAACTAGCAAATTCCGCAAGAACATTTTATTGCCGTTAGCCATCAGGCAATTTCAATACCATGGAGGCCACCGATTTTGTATGAAGCTGTTGTAATAGAGAAAAACTAAAAGACCTCTGTTCTGTTTAAAGTTTATGACACGAGTGAAAAAACGAGTCGTATTTATTTTACAAATGACTAAAATCAAACATGTTGCTGAGATGGAATACAGAACAGTATTTTATAACAACACCCCAACTCATTGGGTCAAGTGATCAATTTAAACTATCACTTTGAACCAATGCCCATAATGTCCAGTTCACGCTGGATGATGATGCGAGACACAGCTTTTGACTCGGGTCGCTAGGCGTTGGTGCAGCCTTGCAACTTGACATCCCGAATCGCTCAAGCATTTTCTTAATATAACCAATTTGGTGAATGGCTATGCCTTCATCGTCATATTCAATCTTCAGCCCAATGCATTGCTCCGCTCGTCGAAGATTCTTCATTTTGAATGTTGCACACAGTTGAGATTTGATCTTCTCCAAGGTATGTTGATCCCTACAAAAAATCAAGACATCATCAACATAAATAGCCACAATTACCTTCTCCTTGGATGAGACGTAAACGCACGGATCGAGTTTTGACTTGGTCAACCCGAATCCTATCTGGGCCCGATCTAGCTTACGATTCCACTGTCTTCCGGCTTGTTTAAGACCATACATGGCCCGCTCCAACTTACATACAAGCCCAGTGCCATCATCGTATTGCTCCGGTTGTTCCGTGTAGATCCAGGTTACCTTGTAGGAATGCGGTTACAGCATCCATTTGATGAATTCCCATTCGATGTCTGGCAGCAAATGCAATTAAAATTCGGATTGATTGATATCGCACCACCGGCGAGAAAGTCTCCACGTAGTCGATCCCGAACTTCTGGGAGCAACCCTTCGCTACAAGTCTGGCCTTATAACGAGCCACACGCCCATCAGCTCCGACTTTGACTTTAAACACCCACTTCGTCTTGAGTGCCTTGCGACCAGGTGGCAGCTTGACCATGCTCCAAGTTCCATTTTCAGCATGAGCCTCCATCTCCTCGTTCATCGCAGCAATCCAATGTTGTTTGTTACCGGATTCCATTGCCTCGTCCACGGTTTCGGGTTCAACCGTTTCAACGATATATGCTGATGCCAGCAATGTCTCAACAGTCTTCTTGGCAATCCGTTCCGATTTCTGACGTTGAATAATCGGTGAAGAATCAAGTGTGGTTGGAACAAAATCCTCGTCGTTAGGATCGTCGACACACGACAACTCTGCGTCCTCAAAATCCTCACTTCCTTCTGAAATCATTGTATCATTCGAATCATCTGATATATTCCCCAACTGAATAGAATTCTCCAATTGAACCATTGTTGCATCATTCGAATCATCTGATGTATTCCCAACTGAATCGAATTCTCCAATTGAACCGAACTGTTCAAATCGCTTGTCAACCCTGTTGTTCTTCCACCGTTTCCTGTGCAAGGTTCAGTTTTAACTTCCTCCACTAGAACGATATCATTCGAGGTATTAGTTGATGGAATAGACTGAATTACCTTCACTCCAGGCGGATCCATGAATTTGACATCACGACTAATGCAGACATCGTTCGTTTCCTTGTTGAAACATCGCCAGCCCTTTTGATTCGCTGCGATTCCAACGAACAACATCGATTCCGACTTCGCGTCCCATTTGCGACGTTTTTCTTTCGGTATGTGCACCATCACTTCGGTTCCGAATATACGCATATCGGAAATGTTGACTTTCCGTCCAGTCCAGACCTCTTCTGGCACTCGTTTGCCCAATGTCCGATTTATTGTTCTATTCGTCACGTACGCAGCCCAATTGATCGCTTCGGCCCACATTGGAACTTCCAAATTAGCATCGTACAACATGCATTTTGCCCGTTCAACCAATGTCCGATTCATCCTTTCTGCAACGCCGTTCTGCTGTGGCGTGTACGTGCAGCTGGTTTGATGAATCACTCCACTTTCCCGGCAAATACGGTCAAACTGACCGAAATACTCCTTACCGTTGTCCGAACGTATCACCTTCAGTTTCAATTCGGTCTGCGTCTCGACCATCGCCTTCCATTCTGCAAACAACTGCTGAATATCACTTTTCCTCTTAGCAAAGTTGTTGTAAATAGAATAACAAACTGTAATTGAAATAATTGTAACCCTGAATGCAACCCTGCAATAACATTCTCACACAATGAATTGTCACTCTACCATTATATTTTTAGTCTTAATAAAGAACTCATTACAACAGGTTATGGGCTGCCTGACACGAGCGCGAAAAATATCGAAGTTACAACACGTTTTTTTCTTCGAAGTTCGCTTTACAGTAATTTAGAAATGCAAAATTCGGGAAATTTTTCGATAGAACGTTTACGTGGCCGCGAAAACTTTGATGTGTGGAAATTGCAGGCGAGGTCCTGTCTCATCATCAAAGGCATCTGGAGTGTCGTCGAAAAAGGCGCCACAACTGATAAAGATGCTGTAAACGACCAGCGTGCGTTAGCTGAGATTACCTTAATGGTGGAACCATGCAACTACAGTCATATAGCTGCTGCAACTACTGCGAAGGGAGCATGGGATGCTATTATCAAGGCCTATGAGGACACCGGATTAACTCGGAAAGTAGAATTGCTGAAGCAATTAGTGAACACCAAACTTAAAGATTATTCGACGGTACAGGACTACATCAACCATTTGGTGATGACCGCCATTAAAGTCAATACGTCTGGCTTAAAAGTGGGCGATGAGCTGATAGCTTCTTTAATGCTTGCGGGGCTTCCTGATGACTATAAGCCTTTAGTCATGGCAGTGGAAAACTCCAAGGAGAATCTAACAGTGGATATGGTGAAGAATTTATTGCTTCAAGATGCAAAATTCGACAACAACGAAAACGTGCATGAAACGGCTTTATACAGTAATAAATACAAGAAAAAACCGATTAAATGTCATTCGTGTAGTGGTATCGGACACATTGCGAAAAATTGTCCGAAAAAAGGGAACAAAAAAGTTCAAGACACCAACACACAGTCAAACTCCAAAAAATCAGAGAGCGTAGCTCTATTTGCGAAAAAAGAAGAAGAAGGTGTTGAAGCCAAAGAAGTATGTGCAAAAGCTGCGAAAAGTAACACAGGGCAAATCGCTGACAACTGGTATGTTGATTCAGCAGCAACATGCCATATGACAAACGATAGAAGTAATTTACACTCGATACGTCGAGTCAATGACAAGACTATAATTGCAGCGAATAAAAGTGAAATGGCCGTTGAATGTGTCGGAAAAAGTGACTTAGTTTTATTTGGCGAGAGTGAAAATCGCAGTGCAACAGTTCACAACGTTGAATTCATACCCGATTTATGTGCGAACCTTATCTCCGTACGCCAAATGACAAAAACCGGGAAAAAAGTCGTGTTTAAAGGTGATTCATGCAACATTTATGACGTGAACAATAAATTAGTGGCAACCGCATTTGCCGAAAATGACTTGTACAAGCTACAGTGCGAAATAAAAAAACAAAAGGCTTTTATCGCAAAAGGTGATTTTGAACTTTGGCACCGTAGAATGGGCCATGTTTGCAATAAAAGCCTCAACGAAATAAAAAGGTTCGCGGTTGATATTGAAATCGGCAAGCAAAAAGACTCCAATTGTATAACGTGCATAAAAGCGAAACAAACACGAAACGTAAACAAAGAAATTGGAACGCGCGCGACCAATTTACTAGAAATAGTGCATTCTGATGTTCTTGGACCATTAAAAACAAAATCTTTCTCTGGTGCCAGATTTTTATTATCGTTTGTCGATGATTATTCAAGAATGGTGTTTGTGTACCCAATTAAGAAAAAATCCGAAGTGTTCGGCAAATTTAAAGACTTCAAAAATACGGCTGAAAACCAGTGCTCATCCAGCATAAAGATATTGCGTACCGATAATTGCGGAGAATATGTCAACAAAAACTTCGAAAAATTTCTACGTGAAAATGGTGTTGTCCACCAAAAAACGTCTCCGTATACCCCTGAACAGAATGGTGTGGCGGAGAGGATGAACCGCACACTGGTAGAGCGTGTTCGATGTATGCTGATAGACAGTAAATTGAATGAGCGTTTCTGGGCTGAAGCAGCTATGACGGCGACGTACCTCACCAACCGTGTCCCATGCAGAGGAAGCGACATTTGTCCTGAAGAGATTTATACTGGAAGAAGACCGAATTTAAAAATTCTACGCGTTTTCGGTTGCACTGCGATGGTACATATACCTAAGGAGAAAAGACACAAGCTAGCTGAAAAGTCCACCGAATGTATTATGATTGGTTATAGTACCGAAAGCAAAGCCTATCGATTGTTCAATCCCCAAAACAATGGAATCTTCATAAGTAGGGACGTTGTGTTCCTTGAAAGCAGATCTAAGAATGTAGAGACCGTCAATAATAATCTCTATTTCCCAGACTTATTTGCTGCTAACGACGATGTCAATTCAGGGGAGGATGTAGGAGCATGCTCAGGAGAATTGACATCTGAAGAAACTATTTTAGAGGACACCGATGACAACGAAGGTTTTCAAGATACCGTAGAGTTGCTTTCATCAAGTTCTGACGCTGAGGGCGATGCAGAAGATTCTGTTATGGAACGTTTACCCGATACCGACTCTAACGATGAAATCCGCCGATCTGAGCGACTAGCTACCAAGCAGATAACGTCATATAATTTCTGCGCTATGAAATTTATCGCCAATGATCCTGAAACGTTTGAAGAAGCAACGATATCTGCGAATAAATTCGAATGGGATGCCGCCATGAAGAGTGAAATCGATAGCCTGAACGTAAACAAAACGTGGACATTATCTGATTTACCAACCGGCAAAAGAGCAATCAAGTCAAAATGGGTGTACAAAACGAAGTACGACGCGGATGGACGTTTGATACGCAGAAAGGCCAGGCTGGTTGCTAAAGGCTACTCGCAGCTGGAAGGCATCGATTATTCCGAAACATTTGCACCCGTAGTAAGATACGAGTCCATAAGGTTCTTACTGGCGTTGGCAGTCAAATACGACATGGAAATCCATCAAATGGATGCCGTATGCGCTTACTTGAATGGTACATTGAAGGAAGAGGTTTATATGGTGCAACCCAAGGGTTTCAACGATGGTTCCGGAAGAATGTGCAAGTTACATAAGTCCATATATGGTCTTAAACAATCTGGCCATGTTTGGAATAAAACGCTAAACGATGAGCTGCTAAAATCTAACCTAACAAGAAGCGAGGTGGACCAATGCATCTATTACAAGTGTTCCGTCACTACAATGCTGTTCATTGCGATTTACGTGGATGATGTCCTGATATTCTCAAATGATATCAGCGAAATAAATGAAGTAAAGCAGAGGCTGGCAACAAGATTCAAAATGAAAGACGTGGGCGCAGCATCGACTATACTAGGCATCCGAATTTCCCGAAATGAAGGCAAAATAAAAATTGATCAATCACAGTACGTATCTGCCGTACTCGAACGATTTGGAATGACTGACTGCAATCCGGTTGCAACACCCATTGACTGTAACCAGAAGCTTTCAGTAAATATGTCACCGAAAGATGAGGCTGAGAGGCTACGCATGTCTAGCGTGCCGTATATGCAAGCAATTGGTTGTCTACTTTTTGCTGCTCAAATAACCAGACCGGACATATGTTACGCCATCAACGTACTGAGTCGGTTCTGTACAAACCCAGGGAAGGCGCATTGGGAAGCAGTTAAGCGTGTCATGCGATATTTAAAGGGGACTCTCGATAAGGGCCTGACCTACACGAAGGATGCTACCGCCGCCATCACTGGATACTGCGATGCTGACTGGGCCGGCGATGTAGATGACCGACGCTCTACAACCGGCTATTTATTTATTTTTCAATCTGGCGCTATATCGTGGTCTACAAAAAAACAAAAGACAATCGCTTTGTCGTCAACAGAAGCTGAGTTTATGTCCGTAGTTGCCGCGATTCAAGAGTCGATATGGTTAAAGCGTATGGAGAAGGAGCTGATTCCACCAGAGGCGACTACAACAACCCTGTTTTGCGATAATAAAGGTGCGATACAAATCTCGACGAACAACTCATACTCCTCTCGTACGAAACACGTCGACATCAAGGCAAAGTTTATCCGTCAGAAGATCGACGACAAGGAAATAGAACTGAAGTATCTACCAACAAACAAGATGGTTGCTGATATGTTTACCAAGGGCGTTACTGCTGAGAAATTACTTGAGTTTACGGATAATTTTGGTCTTCATTAAAATGAAGTACATTGTTCAATTTAAAATCAGTATATATCCTATATTTCTTACAAATGTGCAGGACGCATGAGAAATGCTTTTCCATATTTCTTTAACAATTATGTCATTCAGGGAAGGTGTTGTAAATAGAATAACAAACTGTAATTGAAATAATTGTAACCCTGAATGCAACCCTGCAATAACATTCTCACACAATGAATTGTCACTCTACCATTATATTTTTAGTCTTAATAAAGAACTCATTACAAACAAAAACTTTTCTCGAGAAATCATCAACAAATTTCACGAAATACAATGCGCCACCGACTGACATATTCTCCATCGGACCGCAAACATCTGTGTGCACTAGCTCCAACACACGCTTCGATTTGATCACTGTGTCCGAGCGGTGAAACGGTTCACGACTCTGCTTCCCCTTCAAGCATGACACACATTTTGACAAATCACTTTGCTCTCCATCGATGTTGAATCCATCCACAATGTTCTTCAGCTTAATCAAGTCTCCGTATGCCACATGGCCTAGTCGACGATGTCATGTCATCAAATTCGCGCCGGTGTGTGTGGTTGTCTTCAACGCGACAGGATCGCTTTGCAACTTATAGGTACCGTTGCTTGGTTTCAAACATACAACCATACTGCCGTCACTTCGATCACTCACAACACAACCGTTTTCATGAAACTCAACCCTTTTTCCGGATTTCACCATTCTATGCACTGACAGTAAATTTGTTGATAAGCCGGATACAAGCAGAACGTTCTTTGCACTTATTGTTTGGTCTTCAACACGCAGATCAACTGATCCAGTACCGAGTACTTTCAAATGCGTGTTATCAGCCGTCGAAATATCAGTGTATGCTGCATTTTCCACAAAATTTTTCAACAAATTTCGATTTCCAGTCATGTGTTGACTTGCACCACTGTCGACATACCATATGCCATCCGAATGATTCACATCACAGGCCGCCATTGCATGAAGTGCCACTGGCTCCAATTTTCCGGTTAAAACACAGTATTTTGCCGCTTTACTATTTGATGTCACTGCCAGAAACGCCTTTGGTTTGAGATTTGACTCCGCGCACTTTGCATCTGAACCTTCCATGGATGCAGTCGTGATTTTCCGCAAATAATCATCCATCCAAGACGACGTCTCCAATCGTGTCGTTACCAATTCACCGATTGTACGAGCCAGTCTGATCCAGCTCACATCATCGTATAATTCTTGACACTTATCCCAAACTTCGCGTGCCGTTTTCAATTCACCAATATCGTCGTAAAGTGTACGATCGATGTTGATCAGAATCTTAGCTCTCGCCTTCTTGAGCTTCAGCGCATCCGTTGTCCCAACTGGAGTCGTGATGGCACCATCCAAATCGTGCCATTCCAACAGAACTTTTATTTCCCGAGCCCAAGTCGAATAATTCGACGCTCCGGTCAATTTCTGTATTTTGTCTTCGCCCTTTTCGGCCATTCTGCATTCACACTTAATGCACTTCTGGTCGGTGATTTTTCTTTTCACAAAATCCGCCGGCGTAATTTCCAAAAAACCAAAAATACCTTCTTTTTTTTTCGTAAAGCCAAGACTATTTCCAATATTTCAGTATTTTCAATAATTATGTTCTATATTTCAATACAATTCTGGAATTCTAGGATCTGGGCCCATAACCTGTTGTAATAGAGAAAAACTAAAAGACCTCTGTTCTGTTTAAAGTTTATGACACGAGTGAAAAAACAAGTCGTATTTATTTTACAAATGACTAAAATCAAACATGTTGCTGAGATGGAATACAGAACAGTATTTTATAACAACAGAAGCCAAAAACACGGTGAATAGTGAGACAAAACAGGGTCGTTATATCAAATTTTTGTTGTCTTAGCGTGTGAGTTAGTGAGACAAAACAGGTGCGTTTGTCAATTTGTTGTTTTGCGTGCAAGTGAATGCGACGACGTCCGCCTTCAACTCAACCGCTGCTTGTCATCTCTAGTATATACATACATACATATGTATATCTCTATGAACATAGACAACAATCTTCCATTAAATCCCAAGTTCATTATAAAGAGCATGGAGAATCATTTTTCAAGATGTCATTACCTCCCAATCCCCCAAATTACCTTATGGGACTATTGAGTAATTGAATTAATGTTGTCCAGATTTGCCGAAACTACAAACTACCTTATGGCTGAAACCCCTATATATTGTCAACCATCTGATTAATTCCGGTGATTTGTGAAGTGAAAGTCACTTATATCCAGCCATAAAAATGTCACGAGCAGAAAAAGCAATCAAGACTTGATAGGGTGTGGAACTATATCTAAGCTGCCATTCGAAAAACAGCTCCATCGGGTATTGTCATGGAAATTCAGAAAGAACCAATAATTGTCCCTCGATGCTACATTTTATCCGATGAAAAGCTTCAACTTCTGAACACATGTATGACTAAACAAAAGTGCTGGGTTAACATAAAAGCTGTATTTATATCGTACACTTAGTACCTAGTATGTATCACAAATAAATTTCTTGCGATTTTAATTTTCATTGCGAGAGAAGAGCGGAGCGAAGTGAGATCTATGAACTATGACTGATTTTCTTGCCTCGTCTATATTCTGCAACATACTTGTATATGTACATACAAGCATATGTAGATAGATTGCAAAACGCTTCTTCGTTGCCCATTAATTTGTTTTGGTCACATTCTCGCATTGCGCGCGAGTAAATACATATGGTGATGCGATTATGCATAAACACAAATATATGTATATATCGCACCCCGGCAAGAAAAGTGAGATAACTCAAAAATGGAGTAAATGAGAAATAACACATTAAAAAAAAATCTGCCAACAGTCTGGGCGCAACTTTATTAATAAGTGTTTCGGAAGAAGTTCAGAACGCGTTCAATTCGGGGATGCGGTGTATGTAACTATGTGAATGAAAACCTAACAAAAAGTTCGGGAAGCGGTTAGAAAAGGGTGTAACATATGAATTAAATAATTGGGTCATATTCCGGGATGCGGTCTAGAGGTTGAAAAAAAAAAAACTTAAAAATAGGTGATTATTAAACAAGCCTGGGGAAGTGAAAAGATATTCGATATCTGATCAGACCTGAGAAACATGGTGGAATTCATGAAAAAGTATACAACCACCCTCTTAGGGGTCGAATTTCAAAAAATCTTTAAAACCCTTTCTAGGTATTCATATGAAGAATCCGTATAATAAAAATGAATTCAATATTTCGAAAGACCTAGTAGATATGACGAAAATCGTGAAAATATATGCATTTTACATAAACTGATATTTTATTTTGCCTAGCTTCGTTCTGAACGCCAATGAATATTCGAGTTTTTTTTATCGAAATTACTTTTCTAGTTAATTTACATATACGTACCGAGTTTCAACTTCTTAGCATAAGCCGTTCTAAAGTTAGGAAAAACACCCCCCACCACCGTACCATACTACCCCTAAAAAAAAAATTATTTTTCCGCCATGCCACTACTATAGCTCTATCTAAATACCAAATTTCAGCTTCCTATCATTATAGATTCTTAAGATATAAGCATCGGAACTTTTTCTTCCTCACCCTTCCCCACCCTCACCCTCTACACCCACACCCCCAAACTTTTTATTCCTACTAGGGTTCTATTAGGCCTACTTCTGGTAAAAATTTGAAGCATCTATCTTACACTGTTATTGAGATATGAAAAGTGATATTTTTGAAAAATTCTTATCCCTCTCACTTCTATGCTCCCCTGCTCCCTTCAAAGATTTTACTTTAAGCAAACTTTATTTATCAAGCTTTATACCCAAACCGAATTTTGTTTTTTTGGTGCCATTGGTTTGTGAGATATCGTAATGTTAAGTATTTCAACCCCCACCCCCGTACGATACTACCCCCACCCAAAAATTTTGTTTCAATCTACTCTCCTAGTATAATTACAGATATTTGAAAAGTTTGAATTGCTTGCCACTAACGGTTTAGGGGATATAGATTTTAGAATGTGTCGATCTCGACTTTTTTGCGTTTCGTACGCATTATTTCCCCCTCCACTCCCACACCCCTTCACCCATATCAGTATTTTTTTTGCAAATGGGTCCACTATCAAAGCTCTATAGAAATTCCAAGTTTCAGCCTCCTAACGTAGGCGGTTGCTGAGATCTAGAAACCAAAATTTTTCGTCTAAAACGCTTCCCCCACCTTCCCCCTCACACCTCTTCCCCTGAAAATAATGTCAATTCATGGGGTCTACCCAGTCTATTCTCAGAAAAAATTTTAATTTTATAGCTCCACAGCTACGAGCCTTCAAAGGATTTTGGGCGGACAGACGGAGTGAAAATTTTTATTGCTTTTTTCGTGTCTACTAGTCATGAAACGTGGGAAAAAAACTTTTGAGGGCAGGAAATTTTTTTTTTTAAATTCGATAACAATACTGTATTATAAATAATAAAGTAAAATGAGCTCTAGAAAAGTAATTTCAAAGGATATACGCCTCTTAGTTGTTAGATTGCAACAGGAAGGAAAATCTTTGGGCGAAATCGCCGGAATAGTTAAAGTGAGTCGTCCCACCGTCCAAAGCTTTGTAAAAAAAATTTCAATTAACTGGCAGTATCGGTAATAAGCCAAGATCTGGGCGACCTAGAGTGCTAATGAGCGTAATACTCGATCAGTTTGAGAAATGAGATTCGGTAAAGTCTTACATCCTCAATCCGTGCGAAGAACATTAGGATCTGCTGGCTATCATGGACGAACCGCAAGGATGAAACCGTTTATATCTACAGTAAATCGGCAAGAGCAACTTGATTTCCCTAAGATGCATCTAAAAAAGGACTTCGAATTTTGAAAAACTGTACTTTTTACGGATGAAAGTCGCTTCAATATGTTTGGTTGCGATGGACCAGGAAAAGTTTGGAGGAAGTCCAATACTGAAATGAAGAAGATGCATCTTAGCAAAATCAAGTCGCTTTTGCCATCCTTGCGGTTCGTCCATGATAGCCAGCAGATCGTAATGTTCTTCGCACGGATTCAGGATGGAAGACTTTACCGAAGTCATTCGGAATATATTTCGCCAGTTCAGATGCAGTTATCTTAGGATTTTTTCTCACTTTTTCTAAAACTGATCGAGTATTACGCTCTCTTAGCACTCTAGGTCGCCCAGATCTTGGCTTATTATCCATACTGCCAGTTAATTTAAATTTTTTTTACAATGCTTTGGACGGTGTGACGACTCACTTTAACTATTCCGGCGATTTCGCCTAAAGATTTTCCTTCCTGTCGCAATCTAAAAACTAAGAGGCGTATATCCTTCGAAATTTCTTTTCTAGAGCTCATTTTTCCATTATTTCAATGCAATCGATTATCGAAACTAACTCTAAACAAATATAGTGAAATACAAAAAGACAATACAATCAACAGTTTTCAAATTTCGAAGAAATGACAGTTAAGAAAATGCAGTTCGTTGAATTAATTTTGCTGTATGTAGACTTTTGTGGTGTGCTCATCGCTCCTTTTCGTTTTTCAAAAGAAATAACGAATTCTTTTGGTATTTTTTGTTACTTTATTGTTCGTTTCATATTATTGCATATTCTAGCTGTTTTGATTTGAATCTAGTGTTTGTTGTCTTCTTTATATAACATAATTAAGCGGTGTATGTAGACTTTTGTGACCGAGTGTACATATGTGGAGCCAAACATAGTTACCAGGTTGATAGAAAGTTTTTTTTTTGCAATTTCCATACTTTTCTGAAACATGTGTACCCCAAAATTCTTCAGTGGATGCAGTTTTATACATTTGCAACGAAATGTCTTCTTGCAAGTCAATCATCTCCATTTGAAGTAAAGGCTTTGGAAGACTGAACAACTTCGCAGCCACGTTAGACCATTCTGCCGCTGCATCAACGTCATAAGGCTATTTTAGGAATTGAAACAGCTTCTCTATCTCTGCAAAGTCTTGGAATCTTGCAGCAAATTCCTTCCCAAGATCAGATATATGTAAACCCTAAAAATACTGCAATGTCTTCTTCAGAGTTCTCCTTTTTTTATTGAAGAATCGTTGGGAAATGAATAAATTCTTGACTTGTAGTATCTTTTTCAAAGATATCCAGCTTGCGATGGAAAGCAGACACACTTCGAATCAGATCACATATTAATTTTCCATTTTCTTGTAATTCGGTGTTGAGCACATATAAATATTTCAGAACGTCTTTCAGGAAAGCCACAGCTAGCATATTGCGCTTGTTTGTTATGAACTCCAAGTGATTCCTTGCTTCCTGGGTATCCAAGTTTAGCAAGAAGAAGGTTACTTGTCCTTTTATTTGCCAGAAGCGTTCAATAACTAGTAAGTCAGAATACGCCGAATCGCATTCAGAAAGAAACTCCTTGAACTGACGGTGGTGAAGAGCAGAACGAGACCTCTCGAAATTGATCAACTCGACCAAACTATCCATTACTTCTTTCAGAGTAGCACTGAGTTTTCCACAAAGGACTGTCTGGTGAATTATGCACTGACAAGACATTAGACCTGCATTCTTATATCTGATTCTCTTCACTAATCCTTTTTCTTTGCCAATCATCGCTGGGGCCCCGTCGTGGGGACATCATTTTATCATAACTAATATATGATTTTATCATGAATTCATCAAAAGTCTTAAATAAATTTTCTCCGCGAATCTTATCATTAAACGGCAATATTGCTAGCAATTCTTCCCTGAACGCTTTAATTTCAATGACAAAGTCCTCACAATATCGCAATGCAACTACATACATATATGTACATACCTAGTAACCATTCCAACGCACGTTCTTCTGCTACATAGCACAAGATAGCGACAGCACCAGGCGCGTAGCGTGAATCTTCGTAAGGCTAGCGCAACGATACGATTGCTAAATTTCGTGAAATTTTTTTAATACTTCCTGTAAATAAGCAATCGAAATTTTCGTTCTGAATGAAAATTATTTGTGGTTATAGAGTTCAGAGAATTTGATAATCGTGTTATTGCGTTTGCCCTGCGAAGTTTCACGCTACACGCCTGGTATTTACTACCAAAACTAGTTTACTAGTTATACCTCTAAAAATATTAATTAAATTGAATGGGTAGGTAAGTTATTTTACAATATTTGGCGGTCCAAGTTTCGACCTTCCGCGGTCCAGATGAGGACCGCAGTCCACCTGTTACCGACCGCTGCTATAGAATAATACTATGGATCTGCAAATTTGTGCTTCTAGAATATTTGGCGCTACCAGGTAAAAATAGGTGAGGTCTCTCAGTTATATCACTTTTCTTGCTTCTCCACTGTTACTATTTTTTGGTTGATTAATTTGCGAGTTAGAGATGGGCAAGTTAAGGGACACTATACATGACACAACCTCAAATCAAGTATGTTTTGAGTTATGTCACTTTACTTGCCTGGGTGCGATATGGATACATTAATTTATGGTACACAATTTATTGCCAAGAAAGGAAACAAAGCGGATCCCGCTAATAACCGCCCAATAGCCATTACATCCGTGCTCGCTAAAGTAATGGAAACTGCTGTCAATCTCAAAATAATCAAATATCTGATGGACAAAAATCTGATCCACGATCGCCAACATGGGTTCCGTTCCGGTCGTTCTACAGGTGACCTTTTAGTTTATAACGGAACGCTGGAACTCTCATTCACAAATTTGGTGAAGGTCAAGTGCTTGCCCTTGTCATTGCTGAAGTGTTTGACAGAGTTTGGCACCAATGTTTCATAGTAAAACTTAAAGCCTTCGGCTGTAGTTCAACCTTTCTTAAATGGATCGAGAGTTTTCTCTGCAAACGTTCAATACTAGTTGTTTCAGACGGCATACTAATCTAATTGATTCCGGTGTACCTCAGGGCTCAGTTCTATCTCCCACTCTACTTCTTATCTTTATTAATGACCTTCTGTCGTCAACTCTCAATTCAATCCATAGTTTTGCACATGTTGGACAATATCTTTAATTTTGACTCGGCTGCAGAGGAACGTCCGACTTCGGTGGCCTTACAATGCACTGAGTTATTCGGCTCATTGAACTCAGACCTCAATCTCATCTTGGACTGGGGCAAAAAAAAATTAGATTAGAGTTCAATGCCTCCAAAACACGGTCCTGTCATCTATCCGTTAAACGAGATGTTCCGACGTCGTTCTCAAGTATTGGTGACGTACAAATTTCTTCTTCTGATGACTTCGAAATACTAGGTGTAAAAATCAACAACAACCTAAACTGGAGACAGCACGAATTTCATGTTGCAATTGATGCTTCTAAACGCCTTACAGTTCTACGGAAGTGTAATGCCGCATTTCCACATGCGCCTTCATGTGCATTGGGCATTTGCGTTGAGCGCGAATGTCTATTCGCATATGGAAATGGTACGCACATGCTATAAGCACATCCCTTTGAAGTGCTTCAAAAACCGCCATCGATGCAAATGTTCAATGTGAATGTTTTTGGCCGTGTTGGGGGCTACCAAGTGTTCGGTTCAGTCCCTTGAGCATCGCCGTAATGTCGGAGTACTCAGAGCTTACTACCGTTATTTTCATGGTAAATGTAGTAAGGAACTAAAAGAACTAACTCCCCACTCTTTCTAGTGGGGCAAGATGACATGAATGTATATATTTGTACATACATGTTATATATAATATATGAGAAAACACAATTCAGGGGGGGGGTGGCCAATGCCCTACCTGCCCTGCCCTGCCATGCTTTACGCGCCCAGGAGTATATCGTTTAACCCCATTCGTAGAGAACAGTGAAATTGCCTGAAATTTTGTATTTTCACGTTTTAAGACTAGTAGACCCCGAAAAAGCAATAAAAAAAAATATCCGTCTGTACACCGTACGCCATATGCCGTACGCAAAAATAGTTTGAAGGCGCGTAGCTCCCAAACCCGTTGAGGTATTATCATGAAATTTTTAAAGTGGGTAGGTTGGGTGAACCTCTACGATTGGTATCTTTTAGAGGGGTGTGGGTAAAAGGGGGGAGGAGTGGGGAGGGTTTTAGACGAAAAATTTTATTTCTAGACCTCAGCAACCGCTTACGCTAGGAAGCTGAAACTTGGAATTTGTAAAGAACTTTGATAGTGGACCCATTTGCAAAAAAAATGATTGAAATGGGTGAAGGGGTGTGGGAGTGGGGGAAAAATAATTTTCCGAAAAGCAAAAATACCGAGATCGGCACATTCTAAAATTTATATCTCCTAAACCGTTGATGTCACGAAATTCAAACTTAACAAATATCTGTCCCTATACTAGGACAATTTTAAGTAGGGGTAGTGGCGTACGGGGGTGGGGGGTGAAAAACTTTATACAACGATATCTTACGAACCAATTGCTCTAGAAAAATGAAATTCGGTTTGAGTAGAAAGGTCAACAAATGAAGATTGCTTAAAGTAAAATTTTTGAAGGGGGTGGTGGAACATGGAAGTGGGGGGGAGGGGATAAGAAATATTCAAAAAAATCACGTTTTATATCTCAAGAACAGTATAAGATAGATGCACAAATTTTTCACCCGACGTAGGCCCAATAGAACCCTAGGAGAGAAAATTTTTTTTGGGGTGTGGGTGTAGAGGGTGAGGGTGAGGAATAGTGGAAAGGAAAAGCTTCCGATGATTATATCTTAAGAACCTATAATGATAAAAAGCTGAAACTTGGTATTAAGATAGAGCTATAGTAGTGGAATATTGGAAAAATATAATTTTTTATAGGGGTAGTATGGTACGTGGGTGGGAGGGGGGGGGGGTTTTCTTAACTTTAGAACGGCTTATGCTAGAAATTTGAAACTCGGTGTGTATATGTAAATCAACTAGAAAAGTAATTTGCCTAAAAAAAAATACGGATGTCCATTGGAGTTCTGAATTGGGGCAAAAAAGTGTTCAATCAAAATGAATTTATTTTCACGCTTTTCGTCATATCTACTAGGTCTTCCAAAATATTGAATTCTCTTTTATTCTACGGACTTTTCATATGAATACCTAGAAAGGGTTTTAAAGATTTTTTGAAAATTGACCCCTTAAGGGGGTGTAAAGTGATTGTGTACTTTTTCATAAATTATTCCATATCTCTCAGATCCGATCAGATTTTCACTTCCACGGGCTTGTTCTTTTTGATAGGTTTTCAGTCACATAAGTAGCAACCTACACCGCATCTCAGAATTGAACGCGTTCCTAACTTCTACCGGAAAAATAATAAAGTTACGCCCAGATTGCTATCAGATTTTTTTATTTTTTTTATGGGACGTTAATAAATATTGAATGGCGCATCATTAGGTTTTATGATGTCGCACTTCGTCTACAGTACATACTTATGTACATACTTACGTTAATAAATATTGAATGTCGCATCTTTAGGTTTTATGATGTCGCACTTCATCTACAGTACATACTTATGTACATACTTATGTACTGTAGATGAAGTGCGACATCATAAAACCTAAAGATGCGCCATTCAATATTTATTAACGTCAAAAAAAAAAAAAAAAAAAATTCCAAATTTTACTTCAAATACCTACATACTTTGATATGATAGTCGGTGGGTGAGCAAGAATTATATAACATATGTGAGGTATGTGTTCTTTGGTACCGAGCAAGTCCTCGACTGTTCTTATTTACCTTATGTAAATATTCTAATTAAAATGAATTGTCAGTATTTCTAAATTGTACTACAACAAGAAGGTAGAGTTTGAAAGTTTTGCATCATTTTATTCATAAAAATAAGAGGCACGCCATATAATGATATTATGAAAAACTAAGGGTTATCGATCGACAGAATATCCGCAATACGATACCAATGTTTACACATTAGTTGTTTGCAGAGGGGAAAAATGCGGTCGGTCGGTCGAAATTTTGGGAAAACATGCCTTCTTATATTTTCGCTCCCTTAAAAAAAGAACTATGGAATGTGAAAAATAAATTGTTTCCCCTCGTTGTAACGAGCCGCCCTTACAACACGGCGGCAGATTTATATCTGAAGTCACCACAACGCGCGCAGTGCCGAACTTTACGCGGCGTAAAACACCGGAAAGACAAGCCACTTACGAGCGAAAGAAATGACGCTCGCCCCAGTCGATCGCCGATCATCGTAAGAAGCAGACGTCACCCAGTTTTACTTTTCAAGTGCGTGCCCGCGTAACAAAAAATTAACTAGTACTTAAAACGTGCTATTAAATATATTTGATCGTTCCGTGAAAATTAACAATACGCTCCACCAGGCAGACATAAAAACTATAAAGGTTAGTAGTAGATGGTCCGATTTAGGCAGTCCCTTGTGTTCTATTACGCCACGCATGATCGTGCACACACAGTTAACGCTCAAACCACATGGCGTTTTTTCTTGTCCCGCTAACGGTGCTCTATATGCAACCACGAACCGTTTGTTCGCATGCCCGATGTATCGGAGGAACTTTTGGCCACATGGCAAAACATTTTCCGCTATATTGCAGAAAATGTTGCGAGATTTTCTCAACAATGAGGCATTTATTAGGACGAGCTAAGTGCTGTGCCACCAATCTTTCATGCCGAGTAGAAGCAGTAATTGAAATACTTCCGTTTAATGGATCTCGAAGTGCGTGCCCCAATTTACTTTACAACCACCAATCGGTCGCTGTTTCGACGTCAACATCATCGTCCATGGTAAAGCCGGCAAATCGCACTAAGATCGACACAGATGCCTTTTACGCCTTCCGCGCTCTACAACCGCAATGCCAAAACCGTATAATTGCGAACCTTTCGGGGAGCGCTTCACCTAGTAAAGTTTCGTCGCAAAAACAAACACCTTTCGAAACAGTGAATTTCACTCGAACCACTTCGACTCCGAGGCCAGTTCCTTCACAAAAACTCAACGATTCATCGTCATGTCAAGTTTCGAGCACTTATGATTCCAGCCGTCGTGGATTCTTTGTGAGTCCTTCTACGGAAAATGGTAAAAATAGGTTCTCATCCAGTGCGGCAAAGCCGAAAGCAACTCTACGTAGTCGAGGACGTAAAAAAATGTCCGTCTCAGCAACACCAGTGCGGCAAGTTATGTCGAAGACCATGCAACGAGCGATTGCCCAGTCCGGTGGAATCAATTATCACATTAACGAGGTCCAGCCCAGGGAAATATTCGCTTCAATGAACGGCAGTTCAACCATAGGATCGCCATTAGATTTTCGTACTTCATCAGCCTTACGACGTGCTCAGAGTGAAATAGCCGATCGAGGCTCCACCTTCGAAGAGTTTCAAGCGCGAACCCGTTCCCGAAAACACATCTTCCCTTCTACGAAACAGGTCATCACCGAAAAGGTTAGCGTCAGTGTGAAACTAGAAACGGTCTATGATGCACATCATAGCATCCCAGCATCAACTTCGTGTTTATTAAAAATTCACCTTCCGAGATCAGAAATGACACTCATTTGCATACACTGACCACCGGAAGCAGCGGGCAGCAATTTGGAAAAGGCAACCTCTTTTGAGACTCCCCAGGGTAACGAACCAGACGACGATACTGTTGGTGTTTTTTTTTACACTCTATCTAGTTTACCACTAACCAGTTACATCCATTGGATCGGTTCAATTATTTCACCATCGCGTTCGCAAATTAATGACTTAAGCTCTCGAAAGATGTTCAGCATTTCAACGGACGAAGAAGTCCTAAAGGAGAACACCTGCAACAGTATAAAATCATCGAAATCTAATGGTGGACGTCGGTGGTCAATCGTTTCATCCGTGTTGTGTTTGGCATCGTTCGTCCGGGATGAACAGGCGAAATCAGTCACCGAAAGGGGTTCGTTAGCGATCGTTACAAGACGCTCATCTTATGCAGGTAGTTTTATCAGAACAACGGCATCAGATCCACGCGAGCCGCAACATATGAAACGAAAGCGCACGAATACTTTCGATTTGCTTTCTTTACATTACCCGGATTCATGTATTGGCAGCATTCCACCAGGTGCAGGCAAACGGATGAGACGCAGTGAAGGCAGGCAACCCGTCGTTCGAGTGCGAAATGTTTCCCAATTTCCGTTTATCATGAAATATTGTTGTAACTTGTGCGCATGGTCGTTGAAAAGGAGAATCCCGCCGAAATTTTGGATTCATGTAACTCAACTTCTTCTAACAGCGAAAGGGATGTCAGCTAGTGTATAACCACAAAGATTTTCTACGTTAAATTTTATTGGTATATGTAGATAAACAAAGAAAAAAAAATAAATAACTTAAACTTAAAAAAAAAAAAAAAACAATTTAATTGAAACTAAAATTCCATTCAAAAAGTAATTCTATTTTTATTCTATACGACAGTTTTGTGGTCAGGCTAAACTAAAGAATCATTGAAGTGCAGTTTGGCGTTTTCAAAAGGTGTAAAATATCATTTCTAACAAAACTTCTTAGACACAAAGTGAATCACGGGTACCTACAAGATACCTATTAAAAGAAATTCGAAGATAGTTTTTCCTTAGTTTACAAATTCTGTCTATTTTCGACTAATTACTGTTTGCGGTCCGAAGGAAAATCAACTTCAATGTTAATAAAACGAAAGAGCTGGGGCCTTATACTTAAAACTGCTTCCTACAGTTAGTCCTCTTAACCAATGTCGAGAATTTTGATTTTTTTTTGTCTCCATTTTTTTTAAAGAATTGTTTGGTATTCTAAATGTTAAATCACTAAAAATTTTATATTGAATATTTTGAAAGGTATTCTGATTTAACGAAACCTATCTTAATTTAGACAGATATACTTTCAAATCGCACTTAAATGAAAATTTACAAAATTTCATAACATCGAACTTAAGGATCAAGTCAAGGCCTTTGGCTTTCGAATCATTTTCAGGATAAATGAATTATATTTCACTTACGTCAGGATACGTTGAATGATTTCTAATTTTAATTGTCATACTTCGAAAAAAAAAAATGTTGCGCTCCATAAGCCGAATGCGAACTTGGAATTGTTATCATCAACCTTTTTGTATAGTTGAAGTTGAAGTCGAAACAACGATTTTGTAGGACGCTTCAGAACAAGTAGAATTAATTTCATTGAACCCCTAAATTGATTGCGTTCGTTTGATAAATTGTACAGTCGTATCCTTTTGTTGATTGAAAGATTTCAATACCGGCTTTCAGTCAATCAAAATTGAGATTAACCTGCTGAATTTTGAAGGCAGTTTGTAGTAGAGGTCGTGTAGCGGTCTACCAAAATTCTATAAGGAAGAAAAGTGAAACGATAATTATGAATCCAATCTTGTGTGTTTCTAAATGAACTTAAAATCAAGAAATGTTAATGCAGAGAGTCCAACGTGGGACTTAGCTCCTTCGAAGACGTTCCATCAATAGGGAGTTGGGATGCGATTCCGATCGGACCAAGCCCTAAGAGACGGCCAAATGATCTCCTTTCGAGCAGAATCATCGGCAGTGGTGTGGCCTTGGTCCGGCCGCAACACCACGATAATCGGCTACTGCTGGCACGACTGGGCCACAAGGTACCCGTTCATAGACGGAATATTCCTTTTTTTTTGTCACCGGACAATTCAATACCTACACAGGTTGGTTATCATGTTTTATCGTCCGTCGGATGATCTCACCCCGATGTTCCTTCCTAACCACCTAACTTCCTCCACCCTCTTTTCCGCATCATTCGTGCATCTGGCCCCCTCACCTACAGTCCTTTCAAGCCCGCCGACAGATTTAGCATAATTAATCGGTTCACGGATCGAAACGACAAACCCACCCCGTCCGACGAGCTAGCACGTGCTCTTATGCCAGATGCTCCGTCGTTTCATTGGCCATCCGTGGGACTAATGCGTCCAATGACGCATATTCAACGAAAAACATAGAAAGTTATCCTTCATTTGGATGAAGAAATGACGATTTCTTCCGACAGATGGAGGATGACTTTCCGTCCGCAAGGCTGACGTTCAAAATTTCGGCAATGACGATTGCCAACTGAACGTTCTGCGGACCAAATCGTTACATCGTTTCATGCTAGGTCCGTGAAGTTAGTTTATTTGTTGAATACTATTGAGAAATGCAATTTCTGAATGAATTTTGTATGTAAGTACGTGAAGGGTAAAGTATGTTTGATTTCATTCATATCAGCTTACTACTATTTTATTTCGTACGTATTATTATTACGATTAATTACTTAAAATGTATAGTTAGGTTAAGTAAGTTAAGTTGTATGTAAGGTTTTTTAGTTAAAAAAAAATTTTTTTCCTTATTCAAATATATCCCGTTACTTTAAAAAGTTTCACATTATTTTCCTGTCTAGCATACTAAACACAATATTATAGTTGCAAAGGCTCCAGCCTACTCTCTAAAATATTTACCAACTGTGTATATATAAATTAAGTATTATTGAAATAAATGAACTATGAACTACTTAAAATGTACGATTTGTGATATTCCTTCGGTGGGGTTGGAGTTACAAGGTTGCGGGTAGAGTATGAGGTTGCAATTTGCTAGTAAATGCTGTTATTGCTAATTTAACATGTTCCGTATCTCTGATGGAATTTTTTTCATGGCCTTTCTTTCAATAAATCCTTTTTTTTACTTTTAATCCTGTTTAAAGTATGTTCCGTGCAAAAAATAGGGTTGCAAATCTACACATATGTCCCTGATGCCAGTAAAAGGCGTAGTCATAATTTGCAGAACTATTGCAATTCCTTTCAGGCACTTTTTGTTAAAAATGTTAATTGTTAATAATATTATATGTTCCGGGCCTCAAAATTGGTTGCAAATCTAATACAATATCGAAAAAACCCTGTTCAACATTACTCTAAGTTTGCATAACGTTTGAAATTTTTTTGTAGTCTACATAACGAAACTACGTTCTTAGCACGTTCCGGACCCCGGAGGGGAGCGCAAACTGAGATGTTTTACTTTAACAACGAGCTTAATCATTTCCCAAAATTTCAAAGAGGTTGGAGTTCTTGGTAAGTTCAATGTCTTCATTGACTGGCCTACTAGCTATTACGCCTGGAAAAGACGAAAGGAAGAGTTATTTTAGTAATAACAAATACTTGTGGTATACCTGTATAACGAACCGGGATGGAAACCGATGGTCACTCTTATCCGGGACCTGAGTAGGATGTGAAGAAATAGAATTTATAAAGCTTAGAAATGAATAACCTTACGTGGTAACTTACCGCAGAATTAGAAACAGTTGCCTTCCCAGGGAGACTTGTTGCACCTTCACATCCGGCACGGAAAACCTGAAATATTGCAAAGAATAAGTACGTTATCACATATGTATACTGAGTAGACGGGAAAGAGAGAACGGATTAAAATGTTACAATTCAAAATAATGTTAAATGATAAATACAATTAGGATTAAGGCTAACGTTAGGATAGCTAATAAGTGATAAATCTAAACAAAAGTGTTAAAGAATAAACTTACTTCGGTAGCGCGGCACAAACTCTTTTCGCGACACGAAACATCACTCTCGGATCTTTGACAGTTCGTAAACAATAACACGGGGGGCCGCCATAAGTGCGCCGTGGCCTAAAATCTGGCAGGGGCCAGGGCCCGAATGGCTCAGAACATACGACTTTTCCGAAAGGCTCACATGTTTTTCATACAAGTTCGTCCTTTTTGTCTTTACAGATTGGGTAATCGTACAAATGATTAGTCTTATACCACGTTTCCACTACACCTTAATCTCGCGATTAAGAGAACTAGATTAAGCACGCAGGGACGTTATTTGTGGGGTGAGGGGGCATTTGCCACATTTGTTATATATAATATAGGAAAATACCAAATTCCCCCCTCCCCCCACAAATGACGAGGCAGTGGAAACACGGCATTAGGCTACGACTTTGAAATGTTAATACGCTGTTTTTCCAATGATGATTTGATTTGATCAATTTCTTAACAGGCATAAGGATAAATTGTCTTTATGAAAACCGATGGGAACATCATACTCGTATGCTTGTGACCATGGATTTAATAGCGAAGTAGTTTAAAAAATGTTTGACATCTTACTTTTATTATGGCTCCCAGGGGACCATATTACCAACACATTATCTAAAATTGTTATATTGGAGGCGCTTATGTGCACGAAAATTTTCATATATCTTAGTTTCAAGTGCAACGCGGTTAAATACACTAGTACGTGTAAGCGCATACAATTTGACACGGCCAAGTGCACATGTAAAACCTATTTTTACTTTCTTTTATAGCAAGCACAACTCGACCTATTAACCATTTCAGTAAATAGGGATTCCCCGAAAATCAGACGTTTTAGGCGTTGGTCGTCATGTTTAAATCGAATCACTCGTTGTCATTTCTAACACATGTGAGTTTATGTCATGTCCGTTTGCGAAATGAGAAAATTGTATTTTTTCCGGCTAATACGATAGCCTTTATACAACCATTGGACGATGGTATTATAATATTTGCACTTTTAAAGCACAGATATTAGGCGTGTTTTAATGCTTTCCAGAGTAGGATAGTACAGAATAAGTATACGTGAAACAACAACAACATCCAGGATAGTAAACCCACTAATTTTACTAGGTTACATATCCTACCCCGGAGAGAATGAAATGGTGTGAGCCTAGGATGAATTCGCTTTAATTCGCTTTACTCGTTTCGATTTTAATAGTTGGCAGCACACAAGGGCGCCCATAGAACTTCTTCCAGGGGGAATATATAATAATATATATAATATAAAAATAATAATAATAACGCCCCACTCCATTTAGAATCTGAACTTATGGTTGAAATTTTTAAATTAAGTTCGTTAACGGGCATAATCGTTCTACTCCTTCAGGTCCAAACAGAGGCCTTAAAACATGCGTTCAAGAATATGATAACTTCGGAACGCTTAAATCGCTCAAATTCCAGTCATGAAGGTGCTTGTACACGAGCAATTTTTAAAACAATTAATTGTCCGACGAATATTGCCAAAACTAGTGGAGCGATTAATGGAGCAATACAGGGCAATATCGTGCTAGTTGCGGCAATATTTCCACAATGTGGCAATGTTTTTATAGATTGCTGATATTTCTCGCCCTATACTCGTAGTTTCTGTATTTGCGAAAAAATGTTATCCCTTCCACTTCCATGCTTCATCACCTCCTTAAAAAATTTTACTTTATTTGTCAAACTTTATACAAAAACAGAATTTTATTTTTAAAGTGCAATTGGTTAGTGAAATATTGTAATCAAAAGTTGTTAACCCCCCCCCCCCCCTCCCCCTCTCTTGAGGTATACTTTTCCAGTAATTCTGCCATATCGCCCAGCCCTGATATGATATCGACTTTTTTCTTCACTTTCATGGGCTTGCGTAATAAGCGCATAAAACTAGCTTTAAACACGTTTTCACGAATTCCTTAATTTCTATTAGAAGTGGTAAGAAGTTGAATTGGTTTTTACTTTCTCGTGCTGTCTTTTTATTTATCTATTAACTCTTTTTAGGATTTTTGAATATTACACCCCCAAGTGGGTGTAAGTAGGTTGCATATGTTTTCACAGATTCTTACATATTGCTTAAATCTGATGATATATTAAATTCCTTTTTAATTCCTTTGGTTTCCTTTATAAGTGCCAAAAAGTCAATTTCAGTATTTTTAGATATTCAATCCTAAGGGATGTAAGAGGGTTGTATGTTTTTTAAAGCTTCGACGTATTTCTTAATATTGATGGGATATTTGATCGCTTTTCACTTCCACAGACTTTTTATATAATCGCCTACAAACCCATTTCACAATTTTTCGATATTCAAGGTCCTAGGGTTTGCATATGTTTTCACAATTTTTGCCATCCCTTAGTTCTGATCAGATATGAAATTCGTTATTTCTATTTTAACTACCTATGTATTTTTATTTTTAAAATAAAATCAATTTTCCAAGAAGAGTCATAATCTCGAAGCAATTGATGATATACTCCGATTTTGATCGCTCCCGAACTTCGACCTGAAAAATAATTAAGTTTCACCCAGACTATTGGCAAATTTTTAAATCGATAACATTACTTTATTGTTAAAATAATAAAGTAAAATATATTTGATATCAGTGGCAGAACCAGGATCTTACTGTTGGGGTGTCAGAATTTTTTTTTAATTTGTCTATTTCATTTGATAAAGTTCTGTCTGAATTTAGCTACATAGCTGCCCTTAGCAAAAAAAGGGTCACGTGAAGAAGGGGTCATATTGTTTTCATCTAATTATGGGTTATTCCATCAAGAATCGCCAAAGTTGTGACCTTACCATTTCGGATTCTTTTCAAAATTTTGTACTTGAAGAATAAGTGAAAAAAATAATTGAAATTCAAGGTTTGGTTTTTCATTTTTTAACTAACAAAAACAATAACAATCTTTAAATAAGCCGGACTTTATTATTCAAGGATAAAAATTACCAGAGATATGAACTTTCAAAGAGGATTCGGACATCGTTTTTGGGAAGTTTTTAACATACTATAACTAACAAAAAAAATGAGATAGAAGCCAAAAAATTTAAATCAAATTTTTTTCACGAATTCTTCGAGTACACAAAATTTCAAAAGAATCGGCTATGATAAGGTCACACTTTTGGTGATTCTTGATTAAATTACCCTTTTTCTATAAAATAATTGAGAATCACTATAATGCTCTATAATTTTTTGGACCATTGACATTCCAATTTGATTTTTTGGTGAAAAACAGTATAACCTTCAAAATATAAAAAAAACGTATTTGGAAATATTCAAGGATAAATGAAAAAATCGTTATCATTGAAAAAAATTTTAGTTCTTAAAGTACAAAAAAGTTACGAAAAATCTTGTAAAACATAGGCTTGGTCGTTCGAAATACACTGCGGTCTGCTATGTTGTGCCAGATTCTTCTTCAGTACGCGGTCTTGGTCAATACCGAAAAAGGGCTAATTATCTAATTCTAAAGCTAGATTTGATATTCATTTTAGTATCATTACTAAGAACTAAAGTCGAGGCATGAAAGATGTGTATAATAATGGTAATGGTAAAATAGTTGCAACAAAGTTTGGTATATAAAATATTTGATTTTTCTCAACTTTAAGTGATGGTCAAACTCAGGGGGGAGGGGCAAGTGCCCCTTCTTGCCCCTACCTGTGGGCGCCCATAGCAGCACAACAGAAATGCAACCGAACTACAATTGAATAAAATCCGATGACAGTTATATTACCGTAAGTTTTGCAGCAAAGAAAGGACAAATATTTTTTTTAAATTTTTGGTAGAAATTAAAGTGAAATTAATAAGCAAGAAAAGAAAAGGTGAGTGATTGCAATGTTTGAATAAAATTTCAAACTTGACAGCGCAGGGCTGCCAAATCTTCCAATAAAATGTACTCCACATAATACCCTGGATCGTTTTTTTTCGCCTGCCGATTGGGTGCTCTACTCTGGAGTTGCGTTTTAACTGGAACATTAACTGACAGATTTTCATACAAAACTTCTAGTTAAAGTTCCGGTTAGAATTTAACTGACGAGAGAGATCTTGGTAGTTAGTTTCACCAACAATTATTAAAAATTGTTTTCGCAAAGCTGGATTTACTTACAAACCTTTGCAGGAATTCCATGATAACGAAGAGGAAATCATTGAATTTCCTGTACCCGAGGATCAAAAGAAATAGATAATATGTGTTTTATAAGGCTTGAAACCATAGAGGCCTAGCTCACATAGGGCACATTTACAACACACTTGAATTAATACACTGAGAGTTGTCAGCACTTTACTTAGCACTTTGTCTCAAGAATGAAAAACCAAAAATGATCGTATTTCGTTTCGTTTCTGCTGGACTTTAGACACACACCGGGACATGCACGACGAAAAGCTGCCTTGATCAAAAAGTTCCCAGAATAGCCACTGTGTGGCGCTTTTATTGTTTCGATTTGAGTTCTGTTTTTTTTTATTAAGTTGGTACATCTGTCGTTGACATTCCTTCTGAATCTTAGCGTCATAGCTAGACATTTGTAAAAGTTACGAAGCCAAGAGTACATCTATCTCTGTATGTCCCTGCGATTTTTCCATTACTTCCTCTCGGCTGCTGAAACGCATTCCCCGTAGTGGTTTTTGAACTCGATTGAACAGAAAGAAGTCACAGGGAGCCAAATCATGCGAATTCGGTGGCCATTAGATGGTATTTGTTGCTTTTTTCGTCAAAAAATTACGAATAACAATGGCACTGTGCGACAGTGCGTTATCATGGTGCAAAATCCACGAGTTTTCTGCCTACAATTCTGGTCTCTTTAGGCGAATTGCTTCACGCAAACGTCTCATAACGCCCAAATAATACTCTTTGTTTACTGTCTGGTCTTCTGGCAAAAATTCATGATACACTACACCGTTGTAATCCATGAAAACCGTGAGCATTGCCTTCTTTGACTCACGACCACTTTTGAACCGCTCGTGCCACTGGTAAACGACCGTTTTCTTTAGAGAATCGTTGCCGAAACACTTTTCCAACATTTCCAACGTTCGCGCACCATTAAATCCGTTTTTTACGCAAAATTTAATACAAGTTCGCGTTGTTGCAAATTTAAATTCATTTCTAAAATTGTAAAAAATTGCCAACACACACAGAGATAGATGTACTCTTGGCTACCTAACTTTTGTAAATGTCAAGCTATGACGCTAAGATTTAGAGGGAATGTCAACAGCAGATGTACCAAATTACCAAAAAAAAAAACAGAACTCAAATCGGAAAAATAAAAACGCCACACGATAGTTATTCCGGGAACTTTTTGATCAAGGATGTATATCGGCCGTATCTTTTTAACAATGAGGAAAGAGATGCGAAACAGTCACGAACACAATAGATAACCTTATGGATTTTTTCCCTTTGGATATCTGTTGTCGACAAATTAAATGAAGAGATCGCCAAGCTTTCCATGGTTTCCGCTCATAATTGTTTCGATTCGACATCTACCTTTATTTCCGATATCTAGTATTTATTTGAATGAAAGTATCGAACGAAAACTAAGTCGATCTCTGTAAAAATTTGCAAGGAAAGTGCTTGCAGTAGGATTGGAAAGAGTTATTTGTCTGGAAGGGGCCAGAATTATTTTTCTGGGGGGGGGGGGGGGGAGTCCAAGCTGGAGTCTGGGGGTCCTGGCCCCTCTTGGCCCCCCCCCTATGGCGCGCCTATGGGGCCGCCATGTTCTGCTGAACAGCCTTTTTATTGTGGGATTTTGTCGAATCTCCCAGTTAGTGGTGTGAGTATTCGAGAGTGTAAAATATAAACCATTTCATAAGGGGGTTCTTGACCGAGTTCCGAGGTTCAAAACCCCTAACCGTACGCGTGGCCGTTAGGTAGTTTTCGTGATGACGAGCAAGTTTTAAAATCGGCATTCGACGGAGTGGTGTACGACAAGTTAGCGGGGTCGACTTAAACAATGAAAGTTGAAGAGTAAGAGAAATTGTGGTTTGCGGTCGGGAAGATAGGAAAAGATAATCTGGAGCAAAGTTGAATACGGAAATAGTTAACACGGGTTCTGAAACGTTAATGTCGTGGACAGGCCGGAAAATGTGATAGTGTGTCAAACATTGGAGTTGCACCCTAGATTTCGCACAAAAAAAAAATATATAAGACGAATTCACGAATTGTGAAAAGATATCGCGCTTAGTAGGAGAGAAACGAATTAACGATTGGTGTACGCGTTAGTGAGACCGCCGTGAAGATGGTCCGTGGAATTCGGTGCGCATAATTTATTCCGAGCGAAGTATTCCGCGGTAGTGAACGAAATTTGACCCGAAGTCTGAATAAGACGATTAATGAATTGTGATAAGATTTCGCGCATAACAGAAGAGAAACGAATTAACGATTGGTGTACGCGATAGTGAACGGAGTTTGAACCGAAGTCTCGTAGCGCAAAAATTGGTAGTAAATTGAATTCCGGTAATTGATCTTGGCGGAGGCGTATGAGCGAAGCTCGTACGGTACGAGGCGGCGGAGAATCAGGAATCACCAGTGGTACCCTAGGATTAAGCTAAGCAAAAATTTTTCATTTAATTTTAACATGTTATTTTATCTTGCGTTGAAGTCAATTTATTTGTATTGGCATTAAAATATTTGGAGTAATTTTGATCAGCAAATATTTGTTCTCATTTGTGAAGATTGTTGGATCGTTCTCCTTTTCCAGGGTTTTAACGCGCTCGGGTTTTTTTTCCTTTTTCTTGTCCGCACGAATCTACTGGAGAGTAATTCGGATTAGACCTTCTACCGGTACTCACGGCTGTTCCGGTAGGACGAGAACGACGACGTAAATACAGTCGTGTGGCGCCCACCCCGTCTCAACGGGTTAGTCGGCACGTCGTCGTTCGCCCCTTAGGAGGAAGGGGGTTCTGGTAAATTGAGGCGTGAAATAGCCTAAAATGGTTGATGAGTCAAAAAGACTTATCCTGTCGAGTAGATGGAGTCTTAAGTCTTAAACTCCAAGCGTTCAACTTCAGCATAGAGCATCGCAAGGGAAGTCAAAAAGTTGTGCCTGATGCTTTGTCACGAGTGTTTTGTGATACGATAGATGCTAATGATGATGCGTTACCTCTCCTAGATTTAAGTTCGGATGCATTCAAAGACAAAGAGTACATCGATTTGTTTCCAAACTTGACCATAAAAGCTGATAAACTTTATGTGCATAAGCCTAAAGCATCTCCCAACTTATCGAACATTCTTGAATGGAAACTATGGGTTCCTGCTTCAATTACTGACTCGTTGGTTGCTAACACACATAATAGTCCATTATCTTCGCACTGTGGAATAGCAAAAACTGTCGAACTTTTGCAAAGATTCTACCACTCGCCAGGTTTAAGACAGCAAGGGAACCAATATATAGATCCCTGCGAAGTCTGAAAAACAAGTAAGCCTCCCAATTATAGCACGCGACCTCCAATGGGCCAACAAATTCAAATTATCAGGCCAATTCAGCGGTTAAATATTGATTTTTTGGGACCATACCCAAGATATGCGCGGGCAATAGATCCATTCTCATCGTTCTGGACCACCACTGAAAGGGGTACCAAATTCTTAGAGGATGAACTGTTCACAGTAGATATTTGAACTTAAGTTTAGTTTAACTTAAACTTGAGAATAATCTGCAGTTTACACTTGAGTCGATTTCACGGTAAATAAATATCCTATGATTAACTAATCTGAAAATCGTAATCATTCTGAACTAATTCAAATGAGTTAAACTTTTTTACATAAGTATACCATGCCTTTTCTGTAATATTATTTCGTTTTAATATTCAAAATAGGAATTATTGACAATCACGGTTATTTTAATTAGGTAGAATCGACTGACTGTCAAAAACATTAATCCGAGCTGTAAACGGAAGAAATTCTACAGTTAGCTTAATCCTATCATTAGAACCAACTTGTGTTTTACAACATCTATGAAACGCATTATTCGTTTGATCCTAAGTTTAAAACATAACGCAGTCACGATCGGCTGCAAGCCAATCGTATGATACTCTAGATGAAATACTGAACTCCGATTTATATTTTAGTTGGAAATATATCAAGAGAATGAGGAGTGCACAAGCAATTATTACGTGACCTTTTACTTACAGGTAGAAACTATTGTATAGTGGCTACTCGATTTTACTGTATTATTAATAATACAGTATTGTTATCGATTTTTAAAAAAAAAAAATTTGCTGCCCTCAAAATTTTTTTGTCCACGTTTCATGACTAGTAGACGCGAATAAAGCAATAAAAATTTTCACTCCGTCTGTACGCCGTACCCCGTACGCCGTACGCCGTACGTCGACCGCCAAAATCCTTTGAAGGCTCGTAGCTCTCAAACCAGTGGAGCTATTAAATTAAAATTTTTTCTAAGAATAGAATTGGTGGACCCCTTGAATTGACATTATTTTCAGGGGAGGAGGTGTAAGGGGGAAGGCGGGGTAAGCGTTTTAGACGAAAAATTTAGGTTTCTAGATCTCAGGAACCGCTTGTGTTAGGAGGCTGAAACTTAGAATTTCTATAGAGCTTTGATAATGGACCCATTTGCAAAAAAAAAACAGATATGGGTGAAGGGGTGTGGGAGTGGAAGGGGAAGCAATGCGTCCGAAACGCAAAAAAGTCGAGATCGACACATTCTAAAATCCATATCTCCTAAACCGTTAATAGCAAGCAATTTAAACTTAACAAATATCTGTAGTTATACTAGGAGAATAGATTGATACAAAATTTTTGGGTGGGGGTAGTGACGTACGGGGGTGGGGGTTGAAATACTTAACATTACAATATCTCCCAAACCAGTGGCACCAGAAAAACAAAATTCGGTTTGGATACAAAGCTTGATAAATAAAGATTGCTCAAAGTAAAATATTTGAAGGGGGCGGGGGAGTACGTAAGTGGAGGGGATAAGAATTTTTCAAAAATAACACGTTTCATATCTCAATAACAGTGTAAGATGGTTGCTTCAAATTTTTACCAGAAGTAGGCCTAATAGAACCCTAGTACGGAAAAAAAGTTTAGGGGTGTGGGTGTAGAGGGTGAGGGTGGGGAAGGGTGAGAAAGAAAAAGTTTCGATGCTTATATCTTAAGAATCTATAATGATAGGAAGCTGAAATTTGGTATTTAGATAGAGCTATAGTAGTGGCATGGTGGAAAAATAAATTTTTTTTTAGGGGTAGTATGGTACGGTGGTGGGGGGTGTTTTTCCTAACTTTAGAACGGCTTATGTTAAGAAGTTGAAACTCGGTACGTATATGTAAATTAACTAGAAAAGTAATTCTGATAAAAAAAAAAATGAATATTCATTGGCGTTCAGAAAGGGGGGGGGGCAAAAAGAAATATCGGTTAGTATAAAATGCATATATTTTCACGATTTTCGTCATATCTACTAGGTCTTTCGAAATATTGAGTTCATTTTTTTTCTACCGATTCTTCATGTGAATACCTAGAAAGTGTTTTCAAGATTTTTTGAAATTCGACCCCTAAGAGGGTGTAAACTGGTTGTATACTTTTTCATGAATTCCACCATGTTTCTCAGGTCTGATCAGATATCGAATATCTTTTCACTTCCCCAGGCTTGTTTAATAATCACCTATTTTTAAGTTTTGTTTTTTTCAACCTCTAGACCGCATCCCGGAATATGACCCAATTATTTAATTCATATGTTACACCCTTTTCTTAACGCTTCCCGAACTTTTTGTTAGGTTTTCAGTCACATAGTAACGTACATCGCATCTCCGAATTGAACGCGTTCTGAACTTCTGCCGGAAAAATAATACAGTTGCGCCCAGACTGTTGGCAGATTTTTTTATTTATAGTGAGTTCCATAAAGTAAGTTGGGACATTTTACAGAATTTTTGTATGGCAACTACATGAAGGACTAATGGGATATTTTTCATATTGATAGTTTCAGCTGCGACTATTATAAAATGAATGTGTATAAGATTTCAAAGTCGTAACTTAAAGCGTTGGTAAACCTGTTGATTAAGGACTTTTGTATGGCAGCTACCCGAAGGAATCAACATATGGCTCTAATTAATGAACTCCGTCTTGATTTTGGTATAAAACTAATTCCTGTAAGATTTTAAATTCCTGCCTTAACTCGTTCTGGAGTTATAGTGGATTCAATAACAAGCATACATTTTTGAAGGACTTTTCTAGGCTGCTACACGAAGGACTAAGTCGATTTGCATTATATTCGAAACTTTTGATTCAAACATTGCAAACCTTAAGTATGCAGAATTTCAAGTTCCTAACTTGAAGCATTCGAGCAATAATTGTCAAAACGTGTTTTAAGGACTCTTGTATGGTAGGTACCCGAAGGAGTGGAAGGATATAGCCCATTAACGAACTTAGCCTTACTTTTTCCATTTTACAAGTTGTGACAAAATTTCAACTTCCTAGGTCAACGCGTTCTTGAGTTATCGTGCTAACGGACGGACGGACGGATGGACAGCAAACGGATTTGGGGGTTTTTGCCAAAAATAAACACAAAATGGTATACAACTTTTTTTCGTCAGAGGCTCGGTTCTATGCGTTACAAACTTTTCGAGCTGGATTAAACTTGTAATACTCTACATGTTCATCTAGAGTATAAAAAAATTTTTGGTTTTAGCTTCGACTGTGAAACCGGCCCTAAGACATTTAAAAAATCTGCCAACAGTCTGGGCGCAACTTTATTATTTTTCCGGCAGAAGTTCGGAACGTGTTCAATTCGAAGATGCGGTGTATGTTACTATGTGACTGAAAACCTAACAAAAAGTTCGGGAAGCGGTTAGAATATGGTGTAACATATGAATTATATAATTGGGTCATATTCCAGAATGCGGTCTAGAGGTTGAAAAATACAAAACTTAAAAATGTGTGATTATTTAACAAGCCTGGGGAAGTGAAAAGATATTCGATATCTGATCAGACCTGAGAGATATGGTGGAATTTATGAAAAAGTATACAACAACTTTACACCCTCTTAGGGGTCGAATTTCAAAAAATCTTAAAAACGCTTTATTGGTGTTTATATGAAGAATCCGTAGAATAAAAATGAATTCAATATTTCGAAAGACCTAGTTGATACGACGAAAATCGTGAAAATATATGCATTTTTTATATACTGATAATTTTTTTTCCCGCCCTTCTGAACGTCTATAAATATTCGAATTTTTTTTTAACAGAACTACTTTTCTGGTTGATTTACATATACGTACCCAGTTTCAACTTTCCAGCATAAGCCGTTCTAAAGTTAGGGGAAACACCCCCCCACCCTCGTACCATGCTACCCTAAAAAAAACTAATTTTTTCACCATGCCACTACTATAGTTCTATCTTAATACGAAGTTTGAAGCTTATATCATTACAGGTTCTTAAGATATAAACATCGGAACTTTTTCCTTCTCACCCTTCCCCACCCTCACCCTCTACACCCCAACCTTCAAATTTTTTCTCTACTAGGGTTCAATTGTTCCTACTTCTGGTAAAAATTTGAGGCATCTATCTTACACTGTTATTGAGATATGAAAGGTGATATTTTTGAAAAATTCTTATCCCTCCCAATTCTATAAGAAAAGATTTTACTTTGAGCAATCTTTATTTATCAAACTTTTCACCCAAACCGAATTTTGTTTTTCTGGTGCCATTGGTTAATGAGATATCGTAATGTTAAGTATCTCAACCCCCACTCTTGTACGCCACTACCCCACCCAAAAATTTTGTTTCAATCTACTCTCCTAGTATAACTACAGATTTTTGTAAAGTTTTAATTGCTTGCCACTAACGGTTTAGGAGATATAGATTTTAGAATGTGTCGATCTCGACTTTTTTGCGTTTCACCCATATCATATTTTCTTGCAAATGGGTCCACTATCAAAGCTCTATAGAAATTTCAAGTTTCAGCCTCCTAACATAAGCGGTTGCTGAGATCTAGAAACCTTAAGTTTTCATCTAAAACGCTTCCCACACCTTCCCCCTCACACCTCCTCCCCTGAAAATAATTTCAATTCAAGGGGTTACCTAGTCTATTCTTAGAAAAAAATTTAATTTAATAGCTCCACTGGTTTGAGAGCTACGAGCCTTCAAAGGATTTTGACGGTCGACGTATGGTGTACGGCGGACAGACGGAGTGAAAATTTTTATTGCTTTTTTCGTGTTTACTAGTCATGAAACGTGGACAAAAAAATTTTGAAGGTAGCAAAATTTTTTTTTTTAAATTAATAACAATACTGTATTAAGCTAAGTGTCCACGATAGAGAAAAAATCTGCCAACAGTCTGGGCGCAATTTTATTATTTTCCCGGCAGAAGTTTAAAACGTGTTCAATTCGAGGATGCGGTGTATGTATGTTACTATGTGACTGAAAACCTAACAAAAAGTTCGGAAAGCGGTTAGAATATGGTCTAACATATGAATTATATAATTGGGTCATATTCCAGGATGTGGTCTAGAGGTTGAAAAAGACAAAACTTAAAAATAGGTGATTATTAAACAAACCTGGGGAAGTGAAAAGATATTCGATATCTGATCAGACCTGAGAGATATGGTGGAATTCATGAAAAGTATACATCCACTTTACACCCCCTTAGGGGTCGAATTTCAAAAAATCTTGAAAACACATTTTAGGTATTCATATGAAGAATCCGTGAAATAAAAATGAATTCAATGTTTGGAAAGATCTAGTAGATGTGACGAAAATCGTGAAAATATATGCATTTTATATATACTGATAATTTTTTTTGCCTCCCCATCTGAACGCCAATGAATATTCAAATTTTTTTTTATCAGAATTACTTTTCTAGTTGATTTATATAAACGTACTGAGTTTCAACTTTCTAGCATGAGCCGTTCTAAAGTTAGGAAAAACACCCCCCACCCTCGTACCATGCTACCCCAAAAAAAAAAAAATATTTTTTCACCTTGCCACTATTATAGTTCTATTTAAATACGAAGTTTAAGGTTTATATCATTACAGGTTTTTAAGTTTAAACATATGAACTTTTTCTTTCTCACCCCTCCCCACCCTCACCCTCTACACCCCCACCTTCAATTTTTCTCTACTAGAGCTATATTGGGCCTACTTCTGGTAAAAATTTCGAAAAACTAAAGGGCACCACCTCACTTCGAAAATTGAAATTTTTATTTTTCTTTCAATTTAGGGCCAATTTGAAGGCATTTCCATTTGTTTCCAGTCCCCGGACTACCTAAAATAAAAAGATATGGCACTTTAAAAATTTGCAATATACTCACCATTTTCTGTCACTTTTACTTCAAAATGACAATGTGAAGGGCACCAGCATTGCCAGATTCAAATTTTTGTGGTATTTAATGACTTTTCGGATTGTACCAGCATTGCCATATTCAAACTTTTGTGCTCTTTGTTCCACATCAGAATTCCTGAAGCAAAAATTAAAATGGCGCGAAAAATTTGAAAACATTTACAGAAATTATTGTTTTTGGGTGACAAATGCTTGGAAATAACTTTATTTGTAGGTAAAAGAGTTGTCATCCGTTCCAACCTGAAAATGGAGAAATACAGTATGTTTACTTGTACCTTTGTTGTTGTTGTTTTTGCGCGCGCACTCTTCACTCTTATACCTGCAAATAAAGTTATTTCCAAGCATTTGTCACCCAAAAACAATAATTTCTGTAAATGTTTTCAAACTATTCGCGCCATTCTGATGTGGAACAAAGAGCGCAAAAGTTTGAATATGGCAATGCTGGTGCAATCCGAAAAGTCATTATATACCACAAAAATTTGAATCTGGCAATGCTGGTGCCCTTCACATTGTCATTTTGAAGTAAAAGTGACAGAAAATGGTGAGTATATTGCAAATTTTTAAAGTGCCATATCTTTTTATTTTAGGTAGTGCGGGGACTAGAAACAAATGGAAATGCCTTCAAATTGGCCCTAAATTGAAAGAAAAATAAAAATTTCAATTTTCGAAGTGAGGTGGTGCCCTTTATTTTTACCAAAAATTTTAAGCATCTATCATACACTGTTATTGAGATATGAAAAGTGATATTTTTGAAAAATTCTTATCCCCTCCACTTCTTTGCTCCCCTGCCCTCTTCAAAGATTTTACTTTGAGCAATCTTTATTTATCAAGCTTTATACCCAAACCGAATTTTGTTTTTCTGGTGCAATTGGTTTCTGAGATATCGTACTGTTAAGTATTTCAACCCCCACCCCCGTACGCCACAACCCCTACCAAAAAATACTCTCCTAGTATAACTACAAATATTTGTTAAGTTTGAAATGCTCACCATTAACGGTTTAAGAGATATGGATTTTAGAATGTGTCAATCTCGGCATTTTTGCGTTTCGGACGCATCATTTTCCCCTCCACTCCCACACCCCTTCACCCAAATCAGCAAATTTTTTGCAGATGGGTTCACTATCAAAGTTCTATAGAAATTCCAAGTTTCAGCCTCCTACCATAAGTGGTTGCTAAGATCTAGAAACCAAAATTTTTCGTCTAAAACGCTTCTAGGGATCTACCATGTCTATCCAGAAAAAAAAAATCCAATTTAATAGCTCATAGGGTTTGGCAACTATAATTACTCAAACGAGTTTGCGTACGGCGGACAGCGGACGGCGCACAGACGGAGTGAAATTTTTTTTTGCTTTTTTGGCGTTTTTTAATCATAAAACGTATAAAAAAATATTTCAGGGTAGCAAATTTTTTTTAAAAAAAAATTGATAACAGCACTTTATTATTAAAATAATAAAGTAAAACAATAGAGTTAGAGAAAATTTTCGCAAAATACGTGTACACACCACATAGTGAGAAATAAATTTCCTCTATACGCAATTTCTCTCCCAAAATTTCTCTGTTGTGTAGACGGAACGTTTTAATTTACTCTAACGATCTACATTGAATCTAAAAAAATCTAAAATCTATTCAACGCGTTGAATAATCAAATGCTCTACACATTATTCCTATTGTATTTGATGAGTAAAATATTCAGCTCCCTCTTTTGAGGGATGGTGGTATGATGATGGAGGTAAAAGGAGTATATTAGACGAACAATTTTGTTTTTTAGATCTCAGGAACCGCTTATGGTAGGAGGCTGGAACTTGGAATTTCTGTACAGCTATGATACAAAATATTGAAAAAATATTGAAGTATGTATAAGGTTCGGTCGGGTTCTACCCAACAAGCACCGGCTATGTTCTTTTACTGTAGTATGGAATTACTAGTGGATTCTTTTGATTGAACAATTTTTGAGGGGAGAAGGTAGAGGACGAAATTGATGTGATAGACATTTAAAACTAGATGAAATAGTGAACTGCGATTTCTATTGTAGTTGGGGATAAAGTCATAGAGTGCGCATGTCGATTTTCCTTTATTACTTTCGGTAAAAGTTTGAGAGGAGACCAAAGTCCAAAATTAAAAATTTATATTTTTCCTTAATGGTATGTCAACTTTTAAGCCACTTTTGTTTAACAAAACTCTCCGCTTGACCTGAAATTTAAAGATATAGCAGTTTAAAATTGTAGATTTTCCAACTTTCGGTAAAAGTTTGAGAGGAGAGCAAAATCCAAAATTAAAAATTTATATTTTTCCTTAATGGTATATCCACTTACAAGCCACTTTCATCTTACAAAACTCTCCTATCCCCCATCCTGCTAGCATCCATCGTCCATCCGCCGTAATCCATCCTCCATAATCCATCATCCATCCTGCATCCTCCATAATCCATCATCTATCAATCCTCCATCATCCATCCGCCATCCTCCTTAATCCATTATCCACCCTCTATCCTACATAATCCATCCTCTATCCACTATCTTTTATCCACCATCCATAACTAATACACCGAAAACGAACAAACTGCCGCTAAACTATATGAAATACACTCAAATGTTGAAATGACTCTCGAACCACCAATTGTTAATGCAGAAACCTTCGCTGGGGTGCCCTCAACAAATCACCAAAGTTTCATCACAATTACATAATTAATTAATTTAAATCACCTGAACTTAGCAAACCAATTTCAAATGCCAAATCGTTCTCTATTCTCAATATATCGGCGAGTCAAAAGAGTGTAGCGCGCCTTGTGTACACACTTTTCGTAGATAAGATTTTTTGCTCAGTACAATTCTACTGTTTTACTTTATTATTTTAATATTACTTTATTATTTTAATAATTAAGTATTGTGATTGATTTTTAAAAAAAAAAAATTTGCTACCCTCAAAATTTTTATTTTCACGTTTCATAACAAGTAGACGCGAAAAAAGCAATAAAAATTTTCAGTCCGTCTGTCCGCCGTACGCAAGATCGTTTGGAGGCTCGTAGTTGCCAAACGCTTTGAGATATTAAATTGAATTTTTTTTAACGAATATACGGGGTAGGCGCTTTGAAGTGGCCAAATTTTTAGGGGTGGGGGTGTGAGGGAAAAGGAGGGGGAAGTGTTTTAGACCGAAAATTTTGGTTTCCAGATCTCAGTAACCCCTAATGTTAGGAAGCTGAAACTAGGAATTTCTATAGAGCTCTGATAGTAGACCCATTTGCAGAAAAATTGTCAATATTGATAAAGGGGTGTGGGAGTGGGAGGAAATGTAATACGTCCGAAACCCAAAAAAGGCGAGATAGACACATTCTAAAATCCATATCTCCTAAACCGTTAATGGTACACTATTCAAACTTAAAAAATATTTGTAGTTATACTAGGAGAACAGAATCAAGAAAAATGTTGGGTGGGGGAAGTTGTGTATGGTGGTGAGGGGTGAAAAACTTAAGATTACGATATCTCATGAACAATTGCTCTAGAAAAATAAAATTTGGTTTGGGTATAATGGTCGACAAATAAAGATTGATCAAAGTAAAATTTTTTAAGTGGGAGGTGGAGCTTAGAAGTGGAGGGGATGAGAATTTTTCAAATCAAACACATTTCATATGTCAAGAACAGTTTAAGATAGATGCTTAGAATTCTTACCAGAAGTAGCGCTAATTAAACCCTAGTAGGGAAAAAAGTTTTGGGGTTGAGGGTGTAGAGGAGAAGGGTGGGGGAGGGTGAAAAGGCAAAAGTTCCGTTGCTTATATCTTGAGAACCTGTAATGATATAAGCCTTAAACTTCGTATTTAAAATAGAGCTATAGTAGCGGAATGTTGGAAAAATAAATTTTTTTTTAGGGGTAGTATGCTACGGGGGTAGGGGGTGTTTTTCCTAACTATAAAACGGTTCATGCTAGAAAGTTGAAACTCGGTGTGTATATGTAAATCAACTAGAAAAGTAATTGTGAAAAAAAAATTTTGAATATTCATTGGCGTTCAGAAGGGGGGGGGGGGGCAAAAAAAAAAATTTGTAAATATAATATATATAAAATGCATATATTTTCACGATTTTCGTCATATCTACTAGGTCTTTCCAAAAATTGAATTCATTTTTATTCTACGGATTCTTCGTATGAATACCTAGAAAGTGTTATCAAGGTTTTTTGAAATTCGACCCCCAAGGGTAGTGTGGTACAAGTGTGAGGTGTTTTTCCTATATATAGAACGGCTTAAGCTACAATGTTGAAACTCGGTGTGTATATCTAAATCAACTAGAAAAATAATTTGAATAAAAAAACCAATATTTATTGGCGTTCAGAAGGGGGGCAAAAAAAATTATTTGTGAAAATAGAATGCCTATTTTCCCACTATTTTCGACATATCTACTACCTCGTCCCAAATAATGAATTTAATTTTATTTTATGTATTCTCCATATGAATACCAAGAAAGCGTTTTCAAGATTTTCTGAAAATTGACCCCTAAGTGTGTGTAAAGTGATTGTGTACTTTTTCATAAACTATTCCATATCTCTCAGATCCAATCAGATTTTCACTTCCATGATCTTGTTCTTTTTGATAAGGTTTTCAGTCACATAGTAGCCTACACCGCATTTCAGAATTGAACGCGTTCCTAACTTCTGCCGGAAAAATAATAAAGTTACGCCCAGATTGTTGGCAGATTTTTTTCTCTATCGTGTACACTTAGCTTTTATAAATAATAAAGTAAAATTATTTGATCACTATGGAGTCAGACACATCTTGTCCCCATTTTATTTTCCGCAGGCTGATGCATCTGAGAGGGTAAATCGCTCTATTTTGGCAGCCAAACGTGAATATATCGGGGATGATCACCGAAAATGGCATGAAAGGTTGGAGGAAATATGTTCTGTAGCTCAGTTCTGTAACACATGAGTGAGAAATTTCCCACCAAAACGTCATAGTGAGAACTAACTCATGCAATTTTGTGTCTGTATCCTCACCTAATGAGAAATCAGCGTAATTGACGTCATACACTGGAATAATGTTGGAAACACGTGAGAACAATGTTTCTGTAAGCAAGTGATTGCGAGTTGGTTCTCACATGTAGTGAGCCGATTTTCACGCTGTTTGTAACTAGTGAAAATAACAGTAGCTGAAAAATCTCCCAACAATCTGGGTGCAATTTTATTTTTTGGGTAGAAGTCTAGAACTCTGCGACGAGGTGTAAGTTATTGTGTGACTGAAAACCTAAAAAAACTCGGAAAGAGGTTTAAATGGTGTCGCGCTAGAATACTTGCGTCACTGCCACATATAACATTTATGAATTACAAAATTGGATCATGTCATACTCCGGGACGAGGTATATGGTATGGTATGATATAAGGGATGGTGTTGCTGTCATCCTCCTTCACTTAGACGTTATTGTTCGTCCATTGTGCTCCCCGTGGTAGGAGGTGTCCAAGCCGTAGTATAATATCAGTTGCTAATTTTTTCTGATTTAACTGGTTCGTGAAACATCGCAATGCAATGTTTCTTACCACTTGCCCACGCCACTATCAACTTTAAAAACATTATTTTCGATCTATTCGCCTAGTTCCTAGTCTATAAGCAAGTATCAAGTTACAATTTTGTTACATTAACCATTCAGTAGATATGGATTTTAGAATGTGTCAGATTAAGTAATGCGGACACATTGTTTTTCTCCAAACTCTAGACCCTCTTAAATCATATAAAATTTGTTATTGCAAATGGGTACAATATCGTAGATCTATGTAAGTTCCGAGTTTCAGCTTCCTAGCATGAGCGGTTCCTGAAATATAGAAACCAAAGCTTTTCGTCTTAAACGCCACCGCTCCCCTTAGCACTCTCTCTCTACGAAAAAGTTTTCTCTTGAAGGGGTCCATTTAATCTACACTACAAATAAATTTAAATTGAATAGCTGCAAAAGTTCGGAAGTTGACAGTCTTCAATCGACTGTACGCACTGTAAAATCACACACTCAGAAAACTATAGGAATCGAATGATTCTTGTTGAACGTGTAACCTGCGCATCATACACATATGGTAGTTTGTACTGCTCCTAGTTTGGCAACCATATTAAAATCGCTGGAAATAATGGTAACTTTTCCTGATATACAAATTTAAGTTTTCACAGAAAAGAAAAATGTCACATTATGTAAATAATTAATAAATTTTTGACATTTGATTGGAAAAATAATGGAAAAATGGGAAACTAGCCGCTAAGATAATCCGACCTATGAGGGGAATAATACACATTTATACCCAGAGAAATTAACTAATGATCAAAGTTAATATCCCAGATAAGCTAATAGCTGGTTCAGGCGAAAATAACCTGAGGTAATAATACGGGCCTTAAATTTAAATTCTATGCAAACTACCATAAAATTCCATTGGAAATTTTCCACGGTAGATTGGAACAATGAGAACTATCATAATCGTTCTCAGTAGCTCAGTTCTGTAATTTTTAGTGAAAAATGAATCGGCTATGACGTAATCCAAAGTTCTCACACGTACTTCTCACCTGGAAATGAAAACCGTTTCTGTAATCGCATATGAGAACGATTATGATAGTTCTCATTGTTCCAATCTACCGTGGAAAATTTTCAAAGGAATTTAAATGGTAGTTTGCATAGAATTTAAATGTAAGGCCCGTTTTATTACCACAGGTTATTTTCACCTGAACCAGCTATTAGCTTATCTGGGATATTAACTTTGATCATTAGTTAATTTCTCTGGGTATAAATGTGTATTATTCCCCTCATAGGTCGGATTCCAATCTACCATGGAAAATTTCCAATGGAATCTAAATGGCAGTTTGCATAGAATTTAAATTTAAGGCCAGTATTACTACCTCAGGTTATTTTCGCCTGAACCAGGTATTAGCTTATCTGGGATATTAACTTTGATCATTAGTTAATTTCTTTGGGTATAAATGTGTATTATTCCCCTCATAGGTCGGATTATCTTAGCGGCTAGTTTTCCATTATTTTTCCAATCAAATGTCAAAAATTTATTAATTGTTAAGAGTTTGTTGTTCTTTCCGGTGGCAGTGGAGTGAAATTACAATACGAAATCCCCGACTGTTGATTAATCGTAGTACTTGACAAATTTGGAAAGAACTTTCACTGGAGAGGCCAGTTTATCATAAGATTTTTTGTTGGACTAGGTCCGAAGGAGCTGTTTCGTCCTCGGAATGCAGAAGACTCTTCAGAGGGTGTATTCTAGCCAACTTCCGAAACACCCTGACAGCTGGTGGAACTGCTGAGGAAAATTCTATATAGCAACATCGTAATCAAAATATATTTCCACGAAGAATGTAGTAGGGAACTTGCCTGACATCTACCTCATACTAAAGGCGGGACGTATATGGCTATGAAATGGTTGTAACCTTGGATAACCATATGGCTATGAAACTTGAAAATCTGTTGTAAAGTCCGAGGCCCAGCGGGTCCAACGCAAACCTTATTTTTACCAATACTTTTTATGTTACTAGTTTTTCATGGTCATGCTACCATTGAAGCTAGTTTTGCGTAAATTGCAAAACTCATGGACACCCAGCATCGTACAAAGGATGCCCAGCGCATAAAGCAGCGAAATCCAGGAGGACCACAGCCCAGCAAGAGAAAGCAGCGACAACGAAGGCAGCAACAACAAATCAACAGTATCAGCGTATCATCGAAAGTGTAGTTCGACCTGGAGTAAACTTCGCAGATGCCGTGAAAGAAAAAAATCAAAACACGAAAGCTCTACCAACCCAGGATTGCGTACGAGAGCACACAGGTAAGGACAATAATGCTAATCAAAATTCCTTTAAATCTTTCCAGGACAACCTTATTAAGTTATTAAATAATAAGTTTGAGCGTTTCGAACAAGCCATTGGCGCTTACGCTTAACAACTTAGCTACCTATATAAGTAACGTTCTCAACTTGTCCAATGTCTGTTGATGGCCAGGTAACACAAAGCCTTCAGATGACCGAGCTCAGGCTCATCTCTGTCAATGTTAACTCCATTGTGTACCTAAATAGAAGGATGAATTTAGACGATCTCCTAAATAAAGAAAAACACTCGACGATCTCCTCCTTTTAAACGAAACAAAATTAAAACCACACCATACCCCCCAATTCACTAATTACGACTTTGTAAGAACGGACCGACCGAACTCCGGAGGTGGAGGCGGCACGGGTATTCTTACAAAAAAACCTTGAAACTTCACTACAATAAACCGGCCGGAATTCGCCCTTTTTGAATGTTTAGAACTGACCTGTATAAAAATCTCCCTGCAGAATAATGATAATCTTTTCGTTATTAGCACCTATGCCTCAAAAAGAAATTCCGAAAAATTCAATGACGAATTTCATTCACTATTCCAGACCCTTGAATTAAATAGCCTTAGAAACTACTATGTAATAGCAGAGGGCCTCAACGCGAAACACAAATCCTGGCTTAACCGAGATAATAACACGTGGAAATTTTTTATTTAACTGGGTTTGAGACAACCAAATAGAATTCAAATCTGTACTCTACGGCCCCGACTCGCCCACCCTACCAAGAGAAAATTCATACCTTGGTATCTGCATAGCAGATGCCCGATTGAACTTCACGTTCGCAGGAAGCCAAAATAAATTAGGAACCATAAATTACGATAGCGACCACCAAGCCATACTCATGACATTTGGTCATGAGAAAGACGATCATTTCGTCATTAATTATCAAGCGGAAAATATTATCCATAATTATAAAAAAACTAACTGGAAATTGTTTCGAAAGAGAATAGCGAAAGCTCACTCAGAAACAATTTCAGAAGAAGAAGAATTCATGACCCCCACAGATAGGAACCTAACAAACTCGGAGATAGAACACTATCTCCAAATATTAGAAAATCTCACAATTGCCACAATAGAACGAACTGTCCCAAAAAGAAAAATCCGAAATACCTTAGACAATTACGAAAACCCTATTATCCGAAAACTCCAAAGACTTAAAAGTCATTTGCTCACGCGAATTAACAACATTTATCGTAGATTTTTTAGATTGCAATAACCCCAACTTGAGTAGACTAAAATCAATCTTAAAAAATGTTAAAACTCTAATTCGACAAAACTTCGCGAACGAAAGTAATAGGCAATGGAGGGAAAAAATTCAATCTGTTAGACCCAGCGACTCCCCCGGGATGTTTGCCCAAATAAATTCTATATTCAGGAAAAAGAATAGTGCAAGTGTACCCACGATTAAGGTACTGGCCAACTCCCAAAAACTCCTGGAAGACGCGAATATCGATATCACAAGTGCAAGCCGTGATACAAACGGCTACTTCGTGATAACCGACGAACCCCAAAAGCTAGATCTAATAGGGACCCACTTAGAGGGAATTCATACACAAAACTCCAACATGGGAAGGGAAAGACTAAATCAGTTAGTTACGCAAAAGGCCACAGAATTCAAAAATGAGAGCGAAGGCAACTAGCCTTTACTCATTTTTAGCGAAAATCTGATGTCCAATCAAATTCCAGACAACCAACTATCAGACTACTTCGTTTCATTTGAAACAATCCAATTTTCATTCAAACGTCTCAATAATAAAAAATCATCCGGCTTGGATGGAATTCCAAATTTAGTATTAAAGAATCTGCCGGATGTAATTATTCAGGAATATTGCACCCTCTTTAATAACCTATTAAACAACTCTCACTACCCCGAAAAATGGAAACGCGCGAAAGCATTCTCGATCCTTAAGAAATGGAAAGATCCTTCAGATCCAAAAAGTTACAGACCCATTAGTCTTCTACCCAACATAAGCAAAGTCTTTGAATCCATCCTCAATGACTCCCTAAGTTCCCATATTCGACAGAATGATCTGATACCGAATTGCCAATTTGGCTTTCGAAATAGACATTCTACCATACACGCCATAACGAAGGTTACATCTGACATCTGCTGGCATTTGAATAATAAAGAACGCGTAGGTGCCTGTCTAATAGACATGGAGAAGGCCTTCGACACAGTCTGGCTTGACGGTCTGATCTTTAAATTAATCCAAAAAAAATTCCCCAAACACTTGATAAAAATCCTTGTACATATTATATACAACAAAAACTTTGTGCTAACAAACGGGAAAATTGTTACCACACAGACCTTTAATGTTAGGGAAGGGCTCCAACAGGGAACAGTAACTGCACCCACTTTATTCGCGATCTACATTAGCGATCTTTTGGAAGCATTTGATTTTAATAAATCACCCAAGAGATCTATTGTAGCCTTCGCAGACGACCTTAATATATACACACCCCATTCTAAAGCGACTAAAGCCCAAGAGGAACTTCAGAAAATGTTAAATGATGTTCAGTTCTATACGAACTCTTGGAAGATGAAAATGAATTCAAAGAAATGTGAGACTATCCTATTCCGCACCACTTTAGCACATGCCAATAGAGATTTGAAGCGCAACTGGAAGAAATTCCATATTGTAGCAGGGGAGGGAAGCCACGATAAAACTCCGCACAAAACTTGTGTTAAATATCTAGGAGTAAACTTAGATCAACACTTATACTTCAACCAACACTCTAATATCTAGATTGTAAAGGCGCGTAACGCATTCATGGCTCTAAAACGACTTTTTTACGCGAAACATTTATACCCTTGCGTTAAAATCATTTGTTACCAAGCTTTGGTGAGACCTATTCTCACTTATGGCTGCCCCATCTAGTTCAATATTAGTCCATCTTTTATGGAAAAATTTAGACTGTTCGAAAGAAAATGTCTACGTGCGTGTACTGGCATCTATAGTATAGAAAGGCAGAGACAGATTTTCTGCATTACATATCGAACGAGGAAATATATGAAACGGCAGAAATCTCCCGGGTTGATACGACAATCATAAAATTAATTAGGAACCATATAGCTGGAACCACCTCAGATCAAGACCTTAACCCATGGATACACCAACCCTTCTTCCCAAGCCCACAATATATTGAAAAAACCATGTCAACTGGTTTTATTTCACCTGAAGCCTTCGTCTACCTTGACGAAAACGGCTACATTTTAGATTCCGACTACGTACCAATCATTTATCACGCATATAGGCGCGCGACCGATAAAAAAATAGAATACGACCCAATCTCGAAACCAGCGACCCCCTGCACTTATGGCGTTACTCCACCGCGAACTATGTTGACATTGACAGACATGAGCGTGAGGCTACGCGATACTGGTGGCATAATCAACAAGACATTTTGTTAGTTTTTCAAGCATAGATTAATTAAGTAATTAAGCTAACAAAAAAAAAAAAAATAAACGAAACTAGAATAAGTACTAACCTTGTTAGCAGCTTCCCCATTTATAAGACATGCCGGACCGAGACAATCGCTACAGGAACTGATGGCCTTCAGCTATCGGTCCAGGTGACGAATGGCTCGGCCTGGAATAGTTATAAGGAAAAATTATGTATGATAAATTGTTATATTTAAGAAACATTGTAATAAATTAACTAAAGTGATTCGTATCCCACCTAAATATTCCCTTCTCGATGCATTCTTAAATGCAATTATTGTAAGCTGGACTGAGCTGTCCGCGGCCGGGAACGGTGGTTTCTGCTCTACTATTCTCGAATAGTGGAGCATGAAGCTGCTGGTCCCGGCGGCGGAGAGTTCGGCTCAAACCCTAGTTTAAAGTTAGTATGTAAGAATTGTATATAGTAGTTTGAGTAGAGAAGAGTGAAATTGATGTAATATTGGGTTTTTTGCCATTTTCCTAATAGTTTATTTTATTTAATGATAAGTATACATTAAGAATGTAATTAAATAAAGAGACTCTGATCCCCCCCCCCCCCCCCCAAAAAAAAACATTCTCCCGATAAAATGTATATCTTAGAGTGCCCATTGAGAGGCCATTAAGAACGGTAGCAGCTTAGATATAGACGAATCTTAGCTTTAGGATTAAGATAGAAAACCTGTTAGCATTAAGAACTTACGGCAAATAAAGCACCTGTTAAAACCTAAAAAAACAAGAATCATTCGATTCCTATAGTTTTCTGAGTGTGTGATTTTACAGTGCGTACAGTCGATTGAAGACTTTCAACTTCCAAACTTTTGCAGCTATTCAATTTAAATTTATTTGTAGTGTAGATTAAATGGACCCCTTCAAGAGAAAACTTTTTCGTGGAGAGAGAGTGCTAAGGGGAGCGGTGGCGTTTAAGACGAAAAGCTTTGGTTTCTATATTTCAGGAACCGCTCATGCTAGGAAGCTGAAACTCGGAACTTACATAGATCTACGATATTGTACCCATTTGCAATAACAAATTTTATATGATTTAAGAGGGTCTAGAGTAGGGATGGGAATCGATTGCTCAACAATCGATTGTTGCTTGATCGATTATTTTAAAATGTTCGATTAAGATCAATCGATTAATTGATGTGATTTAAGCAATAAATCGATTAATCGCGTAATTCTTAAGTCCCAGGGTTATCGTATAAGTATACGTAGACTTAATAGGTAGATTTGAATTGAAATGTCTAGGTTCATTATACGTTTAACATAGTGATTGTCCATACATAAAATTTTAACTATTTAACTATGTATGTATGGTTGTATGAATGTGGCTATGTTCCCTAAGAACCCCTAAACCGCTCAGGGAACGTGTAGAATAGTTCCGGGATAGTTCCTGTGAAGTTTGGTACCGATCGAATAAAAACAAATTGTTTTTTTTTGACATTTTTCAATTTGTTTTGCGATTTTAGTACCCTGGTGCTCTAATTCTTTGTTTGTTTGTTTCGTATGCTTTCCTATATCATTCATCCGATTACGATGAAACTTCGTTTCTGCATTAACAAAATCATTTTACAATTGGTGGTTCGAGAGTTATTTCAACATTTGATATGATTTAGCGGCAGTTAGTTCGTTTTTGGTGTAGTAGTTATGCATTCCCATTACTAAATGGTAAAGACGGATGATGAACGTTGGATAGTGGATGCAGGACGGAGGATTGAAGGTGGAGGATGCTGGATGAAGGGTAGAATATGTATGTAAAGATTTTTTCTATTTTCCTCTCACTTGTGACGCTAAATGTCCGTTAAAAATGTGTGTGAATATGAGTTTTAAACGTACATATATATATATATATATATATGTATGTTCTTTTTAATGGTTAAATAAAAAATATCCCATTCTAAAAATGAGAAAAAAATAAATAAATTAAAATAATAAACATAAAATAATGGAAATAAAACTCGTAGATATTATTTCTTCGTAAATATCTTTTTTTTATAAAATAAAATTTTTTCATAGAAACTAAAAAAAATTAATTAAATTCTCTTGAAACTAAAAAAAAAAATAACCACTGCTACTTCCTTCACAACCAAAACATTTCGTCTGTTGACGACAGAAAAATTAGCATTGATAAATTTGAACCTGTCAACCTGTTTCTCATATCAGTAGCAATTAATCCAGCCTCTGAGAGCAATCTTTCTGCAGGTACCGAAGATGCAATTACTGATAAGTATTTAATTGCAAGGGTATGCGTTTGTGAAAATTGAAACTTGAGTGTTTCCCAAATTTCATAAGGACTTTTTGTTCTATTCACTACAGGTTGACATAAAAACTGACTGAGCTCTTCAGAAATTCCATTAAGGTCTTCATCTGCATGAGCTTGAGAAGCGCAAGTGACACGCAAGTGAATCATGGATCGCCCAAAGATCAGCTGCATTACCTTGATGATGAAGGTTCTGATTCCATCGAAAAAAGAGGAGACGTGGAACTCCAACTGTTTCGCCATTTAATATAGTGATCGCCTCGCGAATTGCAACCGGATTATACTAGATGGTACGAATACGATACTCGAAGGTATCGTAATATTTAACACATTTGCAGTTAACTTGACATTCAGATCAGTGCAATCAGCTAAGTTTTTGTAAACTAATGTAGGTAAATCTATCGTGCATCGAATCTTTTAACTGTTGAAATTCGTTCGATTTATTAACGTTAACTAATCGATTATGTCGATTAATCGACAACACTCATATCGATTGCTAAAATCTATTTTTTTTTAAAAATTAATCGATTAGTCGATTAATCGAATCGAAATCGAACATCCCTAGTCTAGAGTTTGGAGAAAAACAATGTGTCCGCATTACTTAATCCGACACATTCTAAAATCCATATCTACTGAATGGTTAATGTAACAAAATTGTAACTTGATACTTGCTTAAAGACTTGGAACTAGGCGAATAGATCGAAAATAATTTTTTTGTGGGCAAGTGGTAAAAAACATTGCATTGCGATGTTTCACGAACCAGTTAAATCAGAAAAAATTAGCAACTGATATTATACTACGGCTTGGACACCTCCTATCACGGGGAGCACAATGGACGAACAATAACGTCTAAGTGAAGGAGGATGACAGCATCGCCATCCCTTATACCATACCATACCATAGACCTCGTCCCGGAGTATGACATGATCCAATTTTGTAATTCATAAATGTTATATGTGGCAGCGACACAAGTATTCTAGCGCGACACCATTTAAACCTCTTTCCGAGTTTTTTTTAGGTTTTCAGTCACACAATAACTTACACCTCGTCGCAGAGTTCTGGGCTTCTACCCAAAAAATAGAATTGCACCCAGATTGTTGGGAGATTTTTCAGCTATTGCTATTTTCACTAGCTGCAGATAGCGTAAAAATCGGTTCACTATATGTGAGAACCAACTCGCAATCACTTCCTTACAGAAACATTGTTCTCACGTGTTTCCAACATTATTCCAGTGTATGACGTCAATTACGCTGATTTCTGGTTAGGTGATGATACAGACACAAAATTGCATGAGTTCGTTCTCACCATGACGTTTTGGTGGGAAATTTCACACTCATGTGTTACAGAACTGAGCTACAGGTGCGATTACAGAAACGGTTTTCATTTCCAGGTGAGAAGTACGTGCGAGAATTTCGGACTACGTCATAGCCGATTCACTTCTCACTAAATATTACAGAACCGAGAACCGAGCCGCATCAGGCCCGCCAAGGAGCAGGCGTACAAGGAAAAACAAAAGGTGCTCAGCCGGTGTATACAGTAAAGGAGGCCGCATCAAGCGATTGCGAAGCATTGCGATCACATATAACGAAGCTTGAAAGAAAAAATAAAGGCAAATAAGTAAGCATTGGTAATTATTTATGCGAGTTTTTTTTTGTATTTGATTCTATGGTTGTCCTTTCTGTTGGTAATAATTTTTTTTGTTGTGTGTGCTAGCAGTGAAGTGTCCTGAACTCGCGGATCGTGTTTTTCCTTGTTTCCTCTTTTGGTGTGGTAGCTTTCGTTGGCGTGTATTCGCTGGTCGTCCTGCGAAGTCGATTTCCCCCCTTACGTGCCGGTAGCCCTCCGGAGCCCCAACCGTCCAGCACGGATGAGATTTCGGTCCCCGAGTGGTTGGCAGGATACGGTCTACATTGGCCTGCGCGACAAGAGGCGCACGATCATTAATTACGGGATTTCTTTTCCGTTCTTCGGTATTGGATTCCGTTCGGCGTGTCTTTGTAGTTTTATTACGGTTCTTTTTTCGCCGTTAAGCCACCGAGTGACGCTCAAACGCGTGACCGATTTAGGAAGATCGAAACGAGGGAAAAAGGAAAAAAAGAAGAAAAGGGGACGGACGGCGTAAAGTATGTTACCCCCCCGTGATTGCACCTTCGAATTTTTTTTGTGGTGTTTTTTTAGGTAGTTCCAAGATTTTTTTGTTGTTTTTTTTTGTTTGTTGCAGTGCGAAGTAGATTTTCTTTTGTTGTTGCCAGGGCATAAATTCGCCGTTATAAGGGGCCTAGTGGAAGGCTTATCGTAATTGTAAATTCCGACTGGTACTTTGAGCGAGCCCAGGTTATGCAATCTTTTATTGTCCTGGGGCATTAGGCTTTCGCGTAAGTGGTTTTTTTTTTCATTTTCTGGCAGGTTTTAGGGTTTCTTAAGAAGGAAGGTCCCGATGAATACATCAAATTCAACGGCTGGATCCTTGATTAGCCCTCTACGTGCAGTTATGGTTCCTTCTTTTGATACTGTTTTCCATTTAGGTTCACGAAAGGTGCCACTAGGTACATACTGGACCGTTTCCGGTGAATTCGTTTGGTACAAAATACCAACAGCCGGCATGGAGGAAAAGGACGAAAGAAGATCGTAATGGGAACGTTCACGCCCGAAGTTTTGGCCCATAAGCTTTCAATTTTTATTTTTTTTGTTGCTGAACGACCTAGGATGTGGGAACCAGATGGAAGTGACCCATATATATTTTTTTTTCTCTCCGTTTGCAGGTTATGTCCCAGCACGTGCCGGACCACATGGTTAACCTAGCGGTCTTGCGTGGCCTTTTCTCACCTTGTACCAGATCCGCTATATGGTCGTTGTTAGTAATTACGCACTGTATCGTTGTATCAATTTTGTTACCAGGGAGAAAAGGGTATAAAGGTTGTTGTGGAATACGCAAATCATTGCGCTCCGATAAATATGTACATCATGGTGATGAACAGCCCTTTACGAACTTACCATTATATTTAAAGTATTTAATAGTATACCAGGAATACAGGCCGTCCAGGCCCTATTTCATGAGCTTTATGGTTCCAGTGACTTCAACTCTTCGGAGTTTCGATTAAATACCAACGTAAATTTAATAGTATTGTAAATGGCATCGGCCTTCCTGGCGAACTTCGATACTCTTGTGCGTCCCACCTTCACTTCCTTTCTCTTCTGCCCACCTACTTTAATCTGTAGCCCCCTTACTCCCTTTTCCTTCAATCTCCAGCCCGCTGTTGAGTTCGAACTCGTCAATTCGAACTTACAGCTCAACCGTGCATAATACGTTTTGTCCATGGTTAAAGGTAGCTCAAAGTAGCTCAAAGGTACTCACGCCCCTTCCGACGAGCTAAGCACGTGCTAGAGCTAGATGCACGCTACCTATCGGGAAACCATGGGACTAAAGTCACCCAACTGTGGCTTGGTCACCGGCTGACAATCGTCTTCGCAGCCAGTATATGTCCTGACTAACTTGGGACCATTGATTAAGGAGACTTACTCCAATCAATTGTTCTAGGGCAGGGTAATGGGCATATACGCTTATGCTGGCGGTTAAGATGATTACTTGGGTCATGATGTTGAATGATGATTTGGATGGACGGATACTATGTTGTGGCTTAGGTCATAATATAGCGCCCCAAATCTATACAGCAGTACGGCTTCAAAAACATGCTTGTGTACATTATAGATGTTTTGCAAAAACATCGGGTACTTTTAACATCGATGTTTTACTTCGATGTTTTTCAGGCTCATCGAGGTTTTTTTTTTGCTCCTAACACCAATCTCTTAAAAAAAATTGTACCGAGGTTTTATAAAAGCATCGAACTTTGTTACGAAAAGGTAAAAAAAGAGGTAAAACATGGATGAGACCAAATGAAACGAGACTACTTGCTGGAGGGATGGGAACAGGGATGCGTTCCTCGAAATTCGGCACTCATAAAGACTGCCATGAAATACTTGACTATTATGGCTATTTCAGTACCCTCTGAGAGATTGTTCTCTGATACAGCGAACATAGCTTCCAGCAGAAGAAGCTCTCTCTCAAGGGAGAAGCTTCAAAAATTACTTTTTACAGACAGTAAACTCAACTTTTTGGAGTTTGGATTATTAGAGTTTTATTCCTTTTTACTTTATTATTTTTTAATAAAAAAGTGGATTGCATCCGAAACTCAACAATGCCGAGATCGACACATTCTAAAATCCATATCTCCGAAAGCCTTGATGGCACGAAATTCAAACTTATCAAATATCTGTACCTATACTAGAAGAAAAGATTGAAAAGACATTTTTGAGTGGAGTAGTGTCGTACGGGGGTGGAGGGTGAAAAACTTTATATTACGATATCTCAATTGCTTCAGAAAAATGAAATTCGGTTTGAGTATTAAGGTCGACAAATAAAGATTGCTGAAAGTAAAATTTTTTAGAGGGTGGTGCAACATGGAAGTTGGGGAGGATAAAAAATTTAAAAAAAAATTACGTTTCGTATGTCAAAAACAGTATAAGATAGATGCTCAAATTTTTTACCACAAGTAGGCCAAATAGAAACCTAGCAGAAAAAAAAATTGGGGATGTGGCTGTAGAGGGTGAGGGTGAGGGTGAGGGTGAGGGTGAGGGTGAGGGTGAGGGATTGTGAAAAGGAAAAAGTTCCGATGCTTATATCTTAAGAACCTATAATGATATAAAGCTGGAACTTGGTATTTAGATAGAGCTATAGTAGTGGCATGTTAGAAAAATATACTTTTCTTAGGCGTAGTATGGTACGGGGGTAGTACGGTACGGGGTGACTTTCCTAACTATAGAACGGCTTATGCTAGAAAGTTGAAACCCGGTGTGTATATCTAAATCAACTAGAAAAGTAATTTTGAATTAAAAAAAGTTCGAATATCTATTGGCGTTCGGAAGGGGGGCAAAAAAAATTTATCAGTGGAAGTAGAATGCATATATTTTCACGTCTTCCCAAATATCGAACTCATTTTTATTCAACGGGTTCTTCATATGAATATGTAGAATGTATTTTCAAGATTTTTGAAATTCGACCCCTAAGGAGGTGTAAAGTGGTTGTATACTTTTTCATGAACGTTACCATATCTCTCCATATCTGTTTTCCTTCTGCAACCTCTAGACCGCATTCCCAATTATATAATGGAATATGACCCAATTATGTAAAGCATATGTTATTCTAACCGCTTCCCGAACTTTTTGTTAGGTTTTCAGTCACATAGTAACCGACGCCGCATCTCTGAATTTAACGCGTTCCGAACTTGGAACTTGTGCCGGAAAAATAATAAAGTTACGCCCAGATTGTTGGCAGATTTTTTTGTTTTGTTAAATCTACCTAAATAAAATTTGAAAAGTAGAATTTGTTGTTAGTAGCAGAAATGAAATTATTTTCTTTTAAGAATCCTGTTACTATTTTTAGAAATATTATAATGAAAGAAATATAAAATACTAATGATATATATAATAAGATTATTTTACTTTATTATTTTAATAATTAAGTACTGTGTGTGATTTTTAAAAAAAAAAAATTTGCTACCCTCAAAATTTTTATTTTCACGTTTCATAACAAGTAGACGCGAAAAAAGCAATAAAAATTTTCAGTCCGTCTGTCCGCCGTACGGCGTCCGCCATACGCAAGATCGTTTGGAGGCTCATAGCTGCCAAACGATTTGAGATATTAAATTGAAATTTTTTTAACGAATAGACGGGGTAGGCGCCTTGAAGTGACCAAATTTTTAGGGTTTGGGGTGTAAGGGGGAAGGAGGGGGAAGTGTTTTAGACCGAAAATTTTGGTTTCCAGATCTCAGTAACCCCTAATGTTAGGAAGCTGAAACTTGGAATTTCTATAGAGCTCTGATAGTAGACCCATTTGCAGAAAAATTGTCAATATTGATCAAGGGGTGTGGGAGTGGGGGGAAATGTAATGCGCCCGAAACCCAAAAAAGGCGAGATAGACACATTCTAAAATCCATATCTCCTAAACCGTTAATGGCACACTATTCAAACTTGAAAAATATTTGTAGTTATACTAGGAGAACAGAATGAAGAAAAATTTTGGGTGGGGGAAGTTGTGTATGTTGGGGGTGAAAAACTTAAGATTACGATATCTCATGAACCAATTGCCCTACAAAAATAAAATTTGGTTTGGGTATAAAAGTTGACAAATAAAGATTGATCAAAGTAAAATTTTTTAGTGGGAGGTGGAGCATAGAAGTGGAGGGGATGAGAATTTTTCAAATCAAGCACATTTCATATCTCAAGAACAGTTTAAAATAGATGCTTTGAATTTTTGCCAGAAGTAGCGCTAATTAAACCCTAGTAGGGAAAAAAGTTTTGGGGTTGTGGGTGTAGAGGGGGAGGGTGGGGGAGGGTGAAAAGGAAAAAGTTCATATGCTTATATCTTGAGAACCTGTAATGATATAAGCCTTAAACTTGGTATTTAGATAGAGCTATAGTAGCGGAATGTTGGAAAAATATAATTTTTCTTAGGGGTAGTATGCTACGGGGGTAGGGGGTGTTTTTCCTAACTATTAAACGGTTCATGCTAGAAAGTTGAAACTCGGTGTGTATATGTAAATCAACTAGAAAAGTAATTGTGATAAAAAAAAATTGAATATTCATTGGCGTTCAGAAAGGGGGGCAAAAAAGATTATTTGTAAACATAATAAATATAAAATGCATATATTTTTACGATTTTCGTCATATCTACTAGGTCTTTCCAAATATTGAATTCATTTCTATTCTACGAATTCTTTGTATGAATACCTAGAATGAGTTTTCAAGATTTTTTGAAATTCGACCCCTAAGGGTAGTGTGGTACAAGTGGGGGTGTTTTTCCTATATATGGAACGGCTTAACCTACAATATTGAAACTCGGTGTGTATATGTAAATCAACTAGAAAAGTAATTGTGAAAAAAAAATTTGAATATTCATTGGCGTTCAGAAGGGGGGGGGGGGGGGGCAAAAAAAAATATTTGTAAATATAATATATATAAAATGCATATATTTTCACGATTTTCGTCATATCTACTAGGTCTTTCCAAATATTGAATTAATTTTTATTCTACGGATTCTTTGTATGAATACCTAGAAAATGTTTTCAAGGTTGTTTGAAATTCGACCCCTAAGGGTAATGTGGTACAAGTGGGAGGTGTTTTTCCTTTATATAGAACGGCTTAAGCTACAATGTTGAAACTCGGTGTGTATATCTAAATCAACTAGAAAAATGATTTTGAATAAAAAAAACGAATATCTATTAGCGTTCAGAAGGTAGGCAAAAAAAATTATCTTTGAATATAGAATGCATATTTTACCACGATTTTCGACATATCTACTACCTCGTCCCAAATAATGAATTTAATTTTATTCTATGTATTCTCCATATGAATACCAAGAAAGTGTTTTCAAGATTTTCTGAAAATTGACCCCTAAGGGGGTGTAAAGTGATTGTGTACTTTTTCATAAACTATTCCATATCTCTCAGATCCAATCAGATTTTCACTTCCATGATCTTGTTCTTTTTGATAGGTTTTCAGTCACATAGTAGCCTACACCGCATTTCAGAATTGAACGCGTTCCTAACTTCTGCTGGAAAAATAATAAAGTTACGCCCAGATTGTTGGCAGATTTTTATTAATAAGATTATTTTGTTTTAACAATCGTGTTTTTTACCTACCGTGATAAAACATAAATGTGTGCGGAACACCGAGATTATTTTTTCTCACACCAATGTCTTAGCTAAAAACATATTTCTTGCTTCTTCTCTAATGTCTCACCAAAAATTCTGTAAAACATCGATGTTTAGAAACATCGATGTTTTTCACCGTTGTTTTATCGACATCGATGTTGTTTATTTCAAACATCGATGTTATAAGACATCGATGTTTTCAGGTCGATGTCACAGCACTAGTTTTAAGATAGCTTTGCTATCTTCCTCAACCGAGTATAATACGTTTTATTTGCTATCGATGAATCATCGTCGATTTATTTTGTCCGTTTCGTAGCCATTTTTTTTCTAGATTAGTCTCAAGATATATGAAATTATCTACAAACATAAACTCTGCAAACTTAACTCCAAAATTGGTATATGGCAGAGTCAAGATTGACAAATACCTCCTCAGCACTAGGGAAGGATCTTGCGAGGATGTTTACATACATATATCGTCAGCCTATGCTATTGGGTGGTTAGGTTTAGGTTTAGGACTCAGTGGCGGCCAAAGGCCTCACATAGACCCACGAGGGTATATAGTAATACCACATAAAAAAAATCTGCCAACAGTCTGGGCGCAACTTTATTAGTTTTAGACCGAAAATTTTGGTTTCCAGATCTCAGTAACCCCTAATGTTAGGAAGCTGAAACTTGGAATTTCTATAGAGCTCTGATAGTAGACCCATTTGCAGAAAAATTGTCAATATTGATCAAGGGGTGTGGGAGTGGGGGGAAATGTAATGCGCCCGAAACCCAAAAAAGGCGAGATAGACACATTCTAAAATCCATATCTCCTAAACCGTTAATGGCACACTATTCAAACTTGAAAAATATTTGTAGTTATACTAGGAGAACAGAATGAAGAAAAATTTTGGGTGGGGGAAGTTGTGTATGTTGGGGGTGAAAAACTTAAGATTACGATATCTCATGAACCAATTGCCCTACAAAAATAAAATTTGGTTTGGGTATAAAAGTTGACAAATAAAGATTGATCAAAGTAAAATTTTTTAAGTGGGAGGTGGAGCATAGAAGTGGAGGGGATGAGAATTTTTCAAATCAAGCACATTTCATATCTCAAGAACAGTTTAAAATAGATGCTTTGAATTTTTGCCAGAAGTAGCGCTAATTAAACCCTAGTAGGGAAAAAAGTTTTGGGGTTGTGGGTGTAGAGGGGGAGGGTGGGGGAGGGTGAAAAGGAAAAAGTTCATATGCTTATATCTTGAGAACCTGTAATGATATAAGCCTTAAACTTGGTATTTAGATAGAGCTATAGTAGCGGAATGTTGGAAAAATATAATTTTTCTTAGGGGTAGTATGCTACGGGGGTAGGGGGTGTTTTTCCTAACTATTAAACGGTTCATGCTAGAAAGTTGAAACTCGGTGTGTATATGTAAATCAACTAGAAAAGTAATTGTGATAAAAAAAAATTGAATATTCATTGGCGTTCAGAAAGGGGGGCAAAAAAGATTATTTGTAAACATAATAAATATAAAATGCATATATTTTTACGATTTTCGTCATATCTACTAGGTCTTTCCAAATATTGAATTCATTTCTATTCTACGAATTCTTTGTATGAATACCTAGAATGAGTTTTCAAGATTTTTTGAAATTCGACCCCTAAGGGTAGTGTGGTACAAGTGGGGGTGTTTTTCCTATATATGGAACGGCTTAACCTACAATATTGAAACTCGGTGTGTATATGTAAATCAACTAGAAAAGTAATTGTGAAAAAAAAATTTGAATATTCATTGGCGTTCAGAAGGGGGGGGGGGGGGGCAAAAAAAAATATTTGTAAATATAATATATATAAAATGCATATATTTTCACGATTTTCGTCATATCTACTAGGTCTTTCCAAATATTGAATTAATTTTTATTCTACGGATTCTTTGTATGAATACCTAGAAAATGTTTTCAAGGTTGTTTGAAATTCGACCCCTAAGGGTAATGTGGTACAAGTGGGAGGTGTTTTTCCTTTATATAGAACGGCTTAAGCTACAATGTTGAAACTCGGTGTGTATATCTAAATCAACTAGAAAAATGATTTTGAATAAAAAAAACGAATATCTATTAGCGTTCAGAAGGTAGGCAAAAAAAATTATCTTTGAATATAGAATGCATATTTTACCACGATTTTCGACATATCTACTACCTCGTCCCAAATAATGAATTTAATTTTATTCTATGTATTCTCCATATGAATACCAAGAAAGTGTTTTCAAGATTTTCTGAAAATTGACCCCTAAGGGGGTGTAAAGTGATTGTGTACTTTTTCATAAACTATTCCATATCTCTCAGATCCAATCAGATTTTCACTTCCATGATCTTGTTCTTTTTGATAGGTTTTCAGTCACATAGTAGCCTACACCGCATTTCAGAATTGAACGCGTTCCTAACTTCTGCTGGAAAAATAATAAAGTTACGCCCAGATTGTTGGCAGATTTTTATTAATAAGATTATTTTGTTTTAACAATCGTGTTTTTTACCTACCGTGATAAAACATAAATGTGTGCGGAACACCGAGATTATTTTTTCTCACACCAATGTCTTAGCTAAAAACATATTTCTTGCTTCTTCTCTAATGTCTCACCAAAAATTCTGTAAAACATCGATGTTTAGAAACATCGATGTTTTTCACCGTTGTTTTATCGACATCGATGTTGTTTATTTCAAACATCGATGTTATAAGACATCGATGTTTTCAGGTCGATGTCACAGCACTAGTTTTAAGATAGCTTTGCTATCTTCCTCAACCGAGTATAATACGTTTTATTTGCTATCGATGAATCATCGTCGATTTATTTTGTCCGTTTCGTAGCCATTTTTTTTCTAGATTAGTCTCAAGATATATGAAATTATCTACAAACATAAACTCTGCAAACTTAACTCCAAAATTGGTATATGGCAGAGTCAAGATTGACAAATACCTCCTCAGCACTAGGGAAGGATCTTGCGAGGATGTTTACATACATATATCGTCAGCCTATGCTATTGGGTGGTTAGGTTTAGGTTTAGGACTCAGTGGCGGCCAAAGGCCTCACATAGACCCACGAGGGTATATAGTAATACCACATAAAAAAAATCTGCCAACAGTCTGGGCGCAACTTTATTATTTTTCCGGCAGAAGTTCAGAACGCGTTCAATTCGGAGAGGCGGTGTATGTTACTATGTAACTGAAAACCTAACAAAAAGTTCGGGAAGCGGTTAGAAAAAGGGTGTAACATATGAATTAAATAATTAGGGCCCTATTACGGGATGCGGTATAGAGGTTGAAAAAAAAAAACTTAAAAATAGGTGATTATTAAACAAGCCTGGGGAAGTGAAAAGATATTTGATATCTGATCAGACCTGAGAAACATGGTGGAGTTCATGAAAATGTATACAACCAGTTTACACCCTCTTAGAGGTCGAATTTCAAAAAATCTTGAAAACACTTTCTAGGTATTCATACGAAGAATCCGTAGAATAACAATGAATTCAATATTTGGAAAGACCTAGTAGATATGACGAAAATCGTGAAAATATATGCATTTTATATTAACTGTTATTTTTTTTTGCCCCCCCCCCCCCCTGTTCTGAACGCCAATGAATATTCAAATTTTTTATTATCAGAATTACTTTTCCAGTTAATTTACATATAAGTACCGAGTTTAAACTTCGTATCATAAGCCGTTCTAAAGTTAGGAAAAACACCCTCCACCACCGTACCATACTACCCCTAAAATTTTTTTTTATTTTTCCACCATATCACTACTATAGTTCTATCTAAAGACCAAGTTTCAGCTTCCTAACATTATAGATTCTTAAGATATAAGCATCGTGACTTTTTCTTTCTCACCCTTCCCCATCCTCACCCACTACACCCACACCCCCAAACTTTTTTTTCCTACTAGGGTTCTATTAGGCCAACTTCTGGTAAAAATTTGAAGCATCCATCTTACACTGTTATTGAGATATGAAACGTGTTATTTTTGAAAAATTCTTATCCAGTCCACTTAAGTACTCCCCCGCCCCCTTCAAAGATTTTACTTTGAGCAATCTTTATTTATCAATCTTTATATCCAAACCGAATTTTGTTTTTCTGGTGCCACTGGCTTAGGAGATATCGTAATGTTAAGTATTTCAACTCCCACCCCCGTACGCCACTACCCCCCCCCCCCCCAAAAATTGTGATTCAATCTTTTTTCCTAGTATAACTACAGATATTGGTTAAGTTTTAATTGTTTGCTATTAACGGTTTAGGAGATATGGATTTTAGAATGTGTCGATCTCGACTTTTTTGCATTTCGGACGTATTGCTGCCCCCTCCACTCCCACACCCCTTTACCCATATCATCAATTTTTTTGCAAATGGGTCCACTATCAAAGCTTTATAGAAATTCCAAGTTTCAATCTCCTTACATAAGCGGTTGCTGAGATCTAGAAACCAAAATTTTTCGTCAGCAGCAAATTTTTTTTTTTTTAAATCAATAACAGTACTGTATTATAAATAATAAAGTAATAGGAGACCCAATGTTCTTATGGTAGGTGCGCTTGCGTTTCGATCTGTGTTGAGAGTTCTTCGTTTAATTCAAAGGTCCCTGTAACCATAGCAAAGTTAATTATACTCTGCATGCTGTTAAAAGAGACTTCTTTAAGGTTTGCGAAGGTCGAAGCACCCAGAGCTTTCAGCCGTCTTCTAGCGAGAGCTGGGCATTGCACAGGAGGTGTTCTAGCTGGGTGCTAGACCATCTCCCTACTCTAAGAGAGATTATCTGAGTAGACATTTTTTTTTGTTCATCTCATATAGTCTTAGAAATGTCTTAGAAATGTTGTCTGTAAATTTCATATTGAAATTTCAATAATTGTGGAAGCTATGGGCAATTAACCGGGATGGCCCTTCGTGAATTCTCCCAAAATCTTCGGAAACGGCTGAACCGATTTCTTCAAAAGTTTCACACATTATTTTTGGATAGGCTTTTTAGTTTTTGAGATAATAATTTCCAAAATTCAACTATTTTTTCTGCTTTCTATTCAGATGATCCCCCTTATGTCACACTCAGTTCGAAAACTGGTTGTGGAATCGCTTTGTATTCTTTGTAAACTGAAATTTTTTCAGTGTTAAACCAGGTGGATTCTCTTTAAGTGACTGTGGTCAATTGTAAGCGGAGATTTTAGGTACTCTCAATCGTTTATACTAGAAAGCTGTAAATTGAATTTAAAACAATATTAGACTTGAATAACCGCAACAAGTTTTCGATATTGGTGAAGAGTGAGTGAGTGAGAAAAAACAATACCTCCGAATTGCTCGAGATTCTTTCTTTTTGAACAAAACCGCTTTTTCATTATCTTGATTATTGCTTCCTCTGTTTAATATGTCTCTTCAGAATTCCAGTTTTCCTGAGTGTTTTAAATTGGCACGTATAACACCCATTTTTAAATCCGGAGATAGATCGGACATTAACAATTACAGAGGTATATGCATTTTATCTTCTATTAGTAAGGTTTTCGAAAAACTGGTTGCTGAAGTCGTAGTAGAGTTTGTAAGTCCTATTATTCATCCATGTCAGCATGGTTTTTTAAAGGGAAAATCTTCTGTTTCTAATCTTTCGGAATATTCTACATTCATCAGAAATAGATTGGGTAATGGTAAACTGGTAGATTCGGTGTACACGGATTTTTCTAGTGCTTTTGATGTAGTGGACCACGGTTTGCTACTATTTAAGCTGGAACGATATGGTATTGGAGGTGCTTTTTTAAACTGGTTGAAGTCCTACTTATCCAATCGTACAAAAAAAATCTTCAGAACAATTGACTCGACTCAGGATTGTCTCATATTGCAAAACAATATTGACATTTTATCTGTTTGGTGCGTAAATAACGCTATGCAATTAAACGTTAAAAAATGTGCAGCAATAACCTCCTCTAGAAAAACAGCTGGCTCATTGCAGTTTGACTACAATATAAGCAATGAAAGGTTAAAACGTGTCACACAAATCAAAGATCTGCAGTAGCTCTGTAAGTAGAACTACATACAAGGGCAATATAATGACTGAACTTAAGACACTATCTGCGAGTTAATATTTAAGAAACTCTTTTAAAATTTTTAGGTCTAAGATATTTATTCTTTGTGCTGTTTTCTTGTTGAATTATTGAGTTGTAATATTAGTTTTAAGAGCAGAATTTAAGAATTTTTGTTTTTATATATTGTAAAATAGACTTTAATTGTCTACAAATAAATAAATTAATAAATTAATAAATAAAATAAAATAAAATAATGATAGATAGATAGAATTTATACGGGAAAAATATGTAGGGCTTTCGAGCTTGATATCTCGAGAATCGCTTCATTAGAGCTCGAAAGAGAGCTCCATTACTTACAAATTTCTCTTTCTTTTATTGTAGTATATAATATCTACTACTACTACTACTAATAACTACTTGTAGATAATATCGAACCGTACTGGTCAATTTAAAGTTCAAATTGGTCAATATTAAAAATTTTTTGCTGACCCCCCTCCCGAAAATCATGTCTAGCTACGCCACTGACCTATGGTATAATTATTGACACCCCATGAACATTCAATGGTTGACACCTATGCCAGTGGATTCCATACTGAAGATATCTTAGAAGTAAGCGTAAACGTCGTTTACGCTATTGGAGAATTTGAACAAATCTTAAGTGTAAATTGTTCCAATATAAAATTTTAATTTGGTAACAAAAATATAAAAATCTGCCAACAATCTGGGCGCAACTTTATTCTTTTTCCGGCACAAGTTCTAGGTATTCATACGAAGAATCCGCATAATAAAATTAAATTCAATATTTGCGATGAGCTAGTATTTATGACGAAAACCGTGGAAAAATATGCATTCTATTTTCACAGATATTTTTTTTGCCACCCTGCTGAATGCCAATACATATTTGAATTTTTTTTATCCAGATTTCTTTTCTAGTTATTTTACATATACACACCAAGTTTTAACTTTGTAGCTTAAGCCGTTCTATATATAAAGGAAAAACACCCCCCACACCCGTACCACACTACCCTTAGGGGTCTAATTTAAAAAAAACCTTGAAAACACTTTCTAGGTATTCATACGAAGAATCAGTAGCATAAAATTAAATTCAATATTTGGGACGAGCTAGTAGATATGACGAAAATCGTGGAAAAATATGCATTCTATTTTCACAGATAGTTTTTTTTGCCCCCCTTCTGAACGCCAATACATATTTGAATTTTTTTTAATCAAAATTGCTTTTCTGGTTGATTTACATATACACACCGAGTTTCAACTTTCTAGCATAAACCGTTTAATAGTTAGGAAAAACACCCCCTACCCCCGTACCACACTACCCCTAAAAAAAATTATATTTTTCCAATATGCCGCTACTATAGCTCTACCCAAATACCAGGTTTAAGGTTTATATCATTAGAGGTTCTTAAGATATAAGTAACGGAACTTTTACCTTTTCACCTTCCCCCACCCTTACTCTCTACACCCTCAACCCCAAAACTTTTTTCCCTACTAGGGTTTAATTAGCGCTACTTCTGGTAAGAATCTTAATCATCTATCTTCCACTGATCTTGAGATATGAAATGTGTTTTATATGAAAAATTCTTATCCCCTCCACTTTTATGCTCCACCTCCCGCTTAAAAATTCTTACTTTGATCAATCTTTATTTGTCGACCTTAATACCCAAACCGAATTTTATTTTTCTTGAGCAATTGGTTCATGAGATATCGTAATCTAAAGTTTTTCACCCCCACCCCCATACACAACTTCTCCCACCAACAATTTTTTTTTTTCAATCTGTTTTCACAGTATAACTTCAAATATTTCTTAAGTTTGAATAGTGTGCCATTAACGGTTTTGGAGATATGGATTTTAGAATGTTTGGGTTTCGGACGCATTATATTTCCCCCCACTCCCATACCCCTTGATCAATATTGACAATTTTTATGCAAATGGGTCTACTATCAAAGCTCTATAGAAACTCCAAGTTTTAGATTCCTATCATAAGGGGTTACTGAGATCTAGAAACCAAAATTTTCGGTCTCCACCTCCCGCTTAAAAATTCTTACTTTGATCAATCTTTATTTGTCGACCTTAATACCCAAACCGAATTTTATTTTTCTTGAGCAATTGGTTCATGAGATATCGTAATCTAAAGTTTTTCACCCCCACCCCCATACACAACTTCTCCCACCAACAATTTTTTTTTTTCAATCTGTTTTCACAGTATAACTTCAAATATTTCTTAAGTTTGAATAGTGTGCCATTAACGGTTTTGGAGATATGGATTTTAGAATGTTTGGGTTTCGGACGCATTATATTTCCCCCCACTCCCATACCCCTTGATCAATATTGACAATTTTTATGCAAATGGGTCTACTATCAAAGCTCTATAGAAACTCCAAGTTTTAGATTCCTATCATAAGGGGTTACTGAGATCTAGAAACCAAAATTTTCGGTCTCAGAAACTTTCCCCTCCTTCCCCGTCACACCCCCACCCCTAAAAATTTGGACACTTCAAGGAGCCTACCCCGTCTATCCGTAAAAAAAATTTCAATTTGATATCTCAAAGCGTTTGGGAGCTACGAGCCTCCAAACGATTTTGCGTACGGCGGACAGACGGACAGACGGACTGAAAATTTTAATTGCTTTTTTCTCGTCTACTAGTTATGAAACGTGAAAATAAGGGTAACAAATTTTTTTTTCTAAAAATCAATCACAATACTTAATTATTAAAATAATAAAGTAAAATTCATTTAATAAAAAAAGTCTTGGATAAGAAATTTTCAAAAAAATCACGATGCATATCTCAAAAACAGTATAAGATAGACGATCAAATTTACCAGAAGTAGGCCCAAGAGAAGGGGTAAGGGGTGTGGGTGTATATGGTGAGGGTGGGGGAGGAGGAAAAGTAAACAGTTGCGATGTATATATCTTAAGAACCTATAATGATATGTAAAACTGAAACTTGGTATTAAGATAGAGCTATAGTAGTGGCATGTTGGAAAAATATAGTTTTTTTAGGGGTTGTGGTGTTTTTCCTAGCTATAGAACGGCATGTATATGTAAATCAACGAGAAAAGTAATTATAATAAAAATTAGAATATCCATAGACGTTTGGAATGAGGACAAAAAAATTTTCAGTGACAGTAGAATGCATAAATTTTCACGATTTTGGCCATATCTACTAGGTCTTCCCAAATACTGAACTAGTTTTATTCTACGGATTCTTCATATGAATACCTAGAAAGAGTTTTCAAGATTTTTTGAAATTCGGTGTGAAGTGGATGGATACTTTTTCATGAATTCTGCTGCATTTCTCAGATCTGATCGAATATCTTGTTGTTATAAAATACTGTTCTGTATTCCATCTCAGCAACATGTTTGATTTTAGTCAATAATTTGTAAAATAAATACGACTTGTTTTTTCACTCGTGTCATAAACTTTAAACAGAACAGAGGTCTTTTAGTTTTTCTCTATTACAACAGGTTATGGGCCCAGATCCTAGAATTCCAGAATTGTTTTGAAATATAGAACATAATTATTGAAAATACTGAAATATTGGAAATAGTCTTGGCTTTACGAAAAAAAAGAAGGTATTTTTGGTTTTTTGGAAATTACGCCGGCGGATTTTGTGAAAAGAAAAATCACCGACCAGAAGTGCATTAAGTGTGAATGCAGAATGGCCGAAAAGGGCGAAGACAAAATACAGAGCGTCGAATTATTCGGAGCGTCGAATTATTCGACTTGGGCTCGGGAAATAAAAGTTCTGTTGGAATGGCACGATTTGGATGGTGCCATCACGACTCCAGTTGGGACAACGGATGCGCTGAAGCTCAAGAAGGCGCGAGCTAAGATTCTGATCAACATCGATCGTACACTTTACGACGATATTGGTGAATTGGAAACGGCACGCGAAGTTTGGGATAAGTGTCGAGAATTATACGATGATGTGAGCTGGATCAGACTGGCTCGTACAATCGGTGAATTGGTAACGACACGATTGGAGACGTCGTCTTCGATGGATGATTATTTGCGGAAAATCACGACTGCATCGCGTGTGTTGGCTGACTTGGGTCTCAAGATGCAGGATGAGGTGATTTGTGGAATCATTCTGTTCGGACTCACGTCTGAATATGAAGCATTTGTCACCGGATTGGATGGTGGGATGCTCATCAACAAGGAGAAAATGATGACCAGTTTAACTTCAAACATCTTGAAGCGAAGACTGATTGATACGGAACGCGCTAAGCGGGCGATCAACAGTGAAGGTGAAACTGGTAATTCTGGTAATGTGTTCAGAGCATCGGTAAATTACAAAGGAGCCAAATCAGGGAATCCATCTAGAAAGAATGGACCGAGGAATGGTGCGAAAAATAGTGAACTCCAGTTTAAGTGTTTTCGGTGTCACAAAACCGGTCATATGCGTCGAGATTGTCCAGAGCGACTGGAAGGTTCAGATGCAAAGTGCGCGGAGTTAAATCTCAAACCAAAGGCGTTTCTGGCAGTGACATCAAATAGTAAAGCGGCAAAATACTGTGTTTTAACCGGAAAATTGGAGCCAGTGGCATTTCATGCAATGGCGGCCTGTGATGTGGATCATTCGGATGGCATATGGTATGTCGACAGTGGTGCAAGTCAACACATGACTGGAAATCGAAATTTGTTGAAAAATTTTGTGGAAAATGCAGCATACACTGATATTTCGACGGCTGATAACACGCATTTGAAAGTACTCGGTACTGGATCAGTTGATCTGCGTGTTGAAGACCAAACAATAAGTGCAAAAAACGTTCTGCTTGTATCCGGCTTATCAACAAATTTATTGTCAGTGCATAGAATGGTGAAATCCGGAAAAAGGGTTGAGTTTGATGAAAACGGTTGTGTTGTGCGTGATCGAAGTGACGGCAGTATGGTTGTATGTTTGAAACCAAGCAACGGTACCTATAAGTTGCAAAGCGATCCTGTTGCGTTGAAGGCAACTACACACACCGGCGTGAATTTGATGACATGGCATCGTCGACTAGGCCATGTGGCATACGGAGACTTGATTAAGCTGAAGAACATTGTGGATGGATTCAACATCGATGGAGAGCAAAGTGATTTGTCAAAATGTGTGTCATGCTTGAAGGGGAAGCAGAGTCGTGAACCGTTTCACCGCTCGGACACAGTGATCAAATCGAAGCGTGTGTTGGAGCTAGTGCACACAGATGTTTGCGGTCCGATGGAGAATATATCAGTCGGTGGCGCATTGTATTTCGTGACATTTGTTGATGATTTATCGAGAAAAGTTTTTGTTTACTTTGCTAAGAGGAAAAGTGATATTCAGCAGTTGTTTGCAGAATGGAAGGCGATGGTCGAGACGCAGACCGAATTGAAACTGAAGGTGATAAGTTCGGACAACGGTAAGGAGTATTTCGGTCAGTTTGACCGTATTTGCCGGGAAAGTGGAGTGATTCATCAAACCAGCTGCACGTACACGCCACAGCAGAACGGCGTTGCAGAAAGGATGAATCGGACATTGGTTGAACGGGCAAAATGCATGTTGTACGATGCTAATTTGGAAGTTCCAATGTGGGCCGAAGCGATCAATTGGGCTGCGTACGTGACGAATAGAACAATAAATCGGACATTGGGCAAACGAGTGCCAGAAGAGGTCTGGACTGGACGGAAAGTCAACATTTCCGATATGCGTATATTCGGAACCGAAGTGATGGTGCACATACCGAAAGAAAAACGTCGCAAATGGGACGCGAAGTCGGAATCGATGTTGTTCGTTGGAATCGCAGCGAATCAAAAGGGCTGGCGATGTTTCAACAAGGAAACGAACGATGTCTGCATTAGTCGTGATGTCAAATTCATGGATCCGCCTGGAGTGAAGGTAATTCAGTCTATTCCATCAACTAATACCTCGAATGATATCGTTCTAGTGGAGGAAGTTAAAACTGAACCTTGCACAGGAAACGGTGGAAGAACAACAGGGTTGACAAGCGATTTGAACAGTTCGGTTCAATTGGAGAATTCGATTCAGTTGGGGAATACATCAGATGATTCGAATGATGCAACAATGGTTCAATTGGAGAATTCGATTCAGTTGGGGAATATATCAGATGATTCGAATGATACAATGATTTCAGAAGGAAGTGAGGATTTTGAGGACGCAGAGTTGTCGTGTGTCGACGATCCTAACGACGAGGATTTTGTTCCAACCACACTTGATTCTTCACCGATTATTCAACGTCAGAAATCGGAACGGACTGCCAAGAAGACTGTTGAGACATTGCTGGCATCAGCATATATCGTTGAAACGGTTGAACCCGAAACCGTGGACGAGGCAATGGAATCCGGTAACAAGCAACGTTGGATTGCTGCGATGAACGAGGAGATGGAGGCTCATGATGAAAATGGAACTTGGAGCATGGTCAAGCTGCCACCTGGTCGCAAGGCACTCAAAACGAAGTGGGTGTTTAAAGTCAAAGTCGGAGCTGATGGGCGTGTGGCTCGTTATAAGGCCAGACTTGTAGCGAAGGGTTGCTCCCAGAAGTTCGGGATCGACTACGTGGAGACTTTCTCGCCGGTGGTGCGATATCAATCAATCCGAATTTTGATTGCATTTGCTGCCAGACATCGAATGGGAATTCATCAAATGGATGCTGTAACCGCATTCCTACAAGGTAACCTGGACGAAGAGATCTACACGGAACAACCGGAGCAATACGATGATGGCACTGGGCTTGTATGTAAGTTGGAGCGGGCCATGTATGGTCTTAAACAAGCCGGAAGACAGTGGAATCGTAAGCTAGATCGGGCCCTGATAGGATTCGGGTTGACCAAGTCAAAACTCGATCCGTGTGTTTACGTCTCATCCAAGGAGAAGGTAATTGTGGCTATTTATGTTGATGATGTCTTGATTTTTTGGAGGGATCAACATACCATGGAGAAGATCAAATCTCAACTGTGTGCAGCATTCAAAATGAAGAATCTTGGACGAGCGGAGCAATGCATTGGGCTGAAGATTGAATATGACGATGAAGGCATAGCCATTCACCAAATTGGCTATATTGAGAAAGTGCTTGAGCGATTCGGGATGTCAAGTTGCAAGGCTGCACCAACGCCTAGCGACCCGAGTCAAAAGCTGTCAATTACGATGGTAAATTCCAGTGAAAGGATGTCGGGTATTCCGTACCAAGAAGCTGTGGGCAGTTTGCTTTATTTGGTCCATTGGACCAGACCTGATATTGCTTTCGCAGTAAATGATGTGAGTAGATTCAACGCGAATTATGGTGAAGCTCACTGGACTGCGGTGAAAAGAATTTTGCGATATCTGCGTGGAACAACCGAGTTTCGCATTCTGTATCGCTATGGAGGTGGTCAATTGCGAGGTTTTTCGGACTCGGATTGGGCGTCGGACATTGACCAAAGACGTTCATGTACCGGGTATGTGTTCATGATAAGCGATGGTGCTGTGTCATGGAGCAGTTCGCGTCAACACACAATTGCTTTATCATCTACCGAAGCAGAGTACATGGCGCTTTCGGAGGCAACCAAAGAGGCAATCTGGTTGCGTCAATTTGTTGACTCGCTCAAAGATATTAATGGGCCAGTTGAGATCAAGTGCGATAACCAGGGTGCCATTTCATTGGCGATGGAGGATATGTTTCGCAAGAGGACGAAACATATTGATATCCGCCATCATCATGTTCGAGACAGGATCGGCGACGGAACGATCAACATCAACTTCGTCGCATCAGAAGTCAACGCAGCGGACGCGTTGACAAAAGCTGTGTCTCGCATCATCATCCAGCGTGGACTGGACATTATGGGCATTGGTTCAAAGTGATAGTTTAAATTGATCACTTGACCCAATGAGTTGGGGTGTTGTTATAAAATACTGTTCTGTATTCCATCTCAGCAACATGTTTCATTTTAGTCAATAATTTGTAAAATAAATACGACTTGTTTTTTCACTCGTGTCATAAACTTTAAACAGAACAGAGGTCTTTTAGTTTTTCTCTATTACAACATATCTTTTCATTTCCACGGGCTTGTTTAAAAATCACCTATTTCTTAGTTTTTTCCATTTTCAACTCCTAGACCGCATCCCAAAATATGACTGATATTACGGTTTTTTCCCGCGGATAAACCGATGCGTAACCCCAGCACAAAGGGGGCTAACGGGCCTTGTCCGGCCAACCCAGAGAAGGGTCGTGGGCGCCAGTGATTCCGTTTTAAGACTGTCGTTCTGGTCTTTTCCCCAACTGAATCACAAATTAGTGAAAAGTTTCGCGCGCGAAAACACCGATAAGAACTATCACGGAAAGCGAGCTGAAACACGTCACAAAAAAAAAATTACAGGTAAACAACCCTACCCTACCCTACCCCTACTCTACCTGACCCTAAACTTGTTGGTTTACGTTGACCTTAAAATTAGGGCGCCTCTGGTGCGTCGCCTTTCGAAAATTTCTTCCAGGATTCTTCTGCTGAAGACGCTCCTGTCTCGTCTCGCTCCGCGGCGTCGATTCTTCCCGCTTTCTCTCTCAAGTGCATTACTTTCTTTCACCTGGGTCAATTTTATGCACCAAACGACGATCTAGTAACTGCACAAACCCATTTACACTACTGGCTGAAAATTCCACACGGTAGCGCAGTCGTCGTTCAAGTGGTTTTGTTTGTTTATGTTTCGCAAATGAATGAATTGTCAGGCTATGTGTACGTTTGCGCGATGTCAAAGTATTGATGTTCAGTGTTTCGGGATGTGTTTCGTGCTGTGTTTCGTGTTATGTTCCGTGTCCTCTTTCGCCGTTTGCGAGCTCATCCGGGTTATCGATCGCGCTTGCTGGGTAAGTATGCCGGGTCACAGGTGAGTAAAAACTTCTCGGTAAGTGACACCCCCGGTGTCCGGATTGTTGATCCCTTTCCTCGAGCTTGATGTTAAGGGGCCAAGGATGCGATTGCGATGGTTCAGCAAAGTGTGTAGTTAATCGCCATCTCAATGGTGTTGGTCGACGCGTCCTACCTAATGCTCCTATTCATTTCTTTGTTAACTTTTTCCAATAATACAATTCGTATTTTCCTAACTAACTAAACTAACTTTTAATTCTCCAATTTACGTTGGACTATTTTCGAGTTCAGCTCGACTTCCATGTGCTTACGACTGATTAAATATTCGACTAATTCCCTCCTTTGTGCTGATGTCATTTTAGGTGAGGGCTGATACGTTGCAGTAGTGACATCACAAGGAACTCGTGATGAAGCCGTTGGTAAGTTGTCCACTTGTTAAACGCGATATATATAATGTAGCGAACAATTCTCTTCTTTTCTTTACAGAATTCCAGATCGACCCGTAACACCGAATTATGTAATTCATATGTTTTTCTAACCGTTTCCCGATCTTTTTGTTAGGTTTTTAGTCACATAGTAGCCTACACCGCATCTCAGAATTGAATGCGTTCCAATCTACTGCCGGAAAAAAAATATAGTTGCGCCCAGACTGTTGGCAGATTTTTCACTAAAGTAATTGTCACAAACTTAAATTGTGACAAACGGTGTCAACTATTGTACCTTCATACGTTACAATGCTTGATACCATAGTTTCAACTATTAGTTAATACGTGATTCTGTACCAATAGTTGACACCACTTTATTCATTTGTTATCTTAAGAATAATAAAAAAAAAAAACAAAATATCTTATTACCTTCAAGAATTGAATGAAGAAAAAAATCGCTCAAATATCTTCACTGATTTGAAATAAATGAAGTTATTGTTTATGATTCCACTGTGTATTCCTTAAGGAAATTAGAAAAAAAATCGTTCTTCTGGCAGGTGTTCACTCTTGAAGTTTTCTAGTGAATCGACAACGGAAATTGTTCTTGCAGGTGGTAGCATATGACCATAAACATAATAACTTTTATAAAAATGAAATCCTCAGTGTATTAATATTTCATTTCTATTCTTTAAAATGCTATTTAACTTATAGGTGTCAACTACTGGTACATATTTTGGGGGTGTCAATCATTGTAGCTTTTACCCTAGTTGTTAAGATTCCAAGGAGGCATATGCGAGATGCGCACATACCTACAATTTACGCATTCGACCACAAAGTTAAGTGCCAGGGCAAATAGTCTACATACGCAATTATGTACAGAGCAAGGCTACTGCAAGGCTAAGTTTCGCTGCGAAATTAGCGCCTAAGTTCGTTAAGGTAAAAATAAGAATAAAAATCGGAACGGTGTCGTATCAACTGGAAGATGAAAATGATGATTTACTTGGCACATTTCATTACAAGGACATTAAGGTTTAGAACGTTTTCGGCGCATATTCGGAAAAGAACGCGTATTTACAATTTAAATGATTCAGAACTTCATGCTCGGCTTCTGAGACCTGTATCCTGGGTTGGTTCGTCCCCACGATTGTTGCGAATTGCGTCCTACGTCAATAGACATAAAACCTTAAAATGGCAAATATCCGTCTGCCGTATGCCGATACTGTCTATAGGGAAGAATTCTTTGACTGCCGCATACATATCATCGTCGCGCTACCGCTTTCATTCGCAAATGTGGAAGCTATGTTGTAGATATGATGAATATCTTTTCCACTCCGTTTGTATTATAGACCCATATACTGCCTGATTTGTAGGGGCGAAGTCGAACACCCGAGATGCTGTGATTACCACCGAATTTACCGGGACGAAGTCGAACGTCCGAGATAAAGTCGCTTTGGAAGCGACAGGAAATTTAGCGCTGCCTGAATAAGAGGTGCATGCGTCAGATGCAGTAATCGTTGAGTCCTTAGCTGGGGCAACGTCGTATGCCCACGTTGTAGCCAACCCTGCACTAAACTGGTTTACAGGGGCGAAGTCGTTCGCCCGAGCTCCTGTGCTTACCACCGAATTTACCGAAACGAAGTCGTACGTCCGAGATAAAGTCGCTTTGGAAGCGACAGGAAGTTTAGCGCTGCCTGATTTAGGGGCGTATGTGCCGGATGCAGCAACCGTTGAGTCCTGCTGGATGGCAGCATCTTTAGCTGGGGCAAAGTCGTGTGCCCGCATCTCTAAACTGATTTCCAGCTGCGAAATCGTACGCCAGAGATGCTATGTTTACCAACGAATTTGCCGAGACGAAGTCGTACGTCTGAGCTCGAGCCGCTTTGGATGCGACAGGAAATTTTGCGCTGCCTAAATTAGGGGCACATGCACTGGATGCGGCACCTATTGAATCCTGCTAGGTGGCAGCATCCTTAGCTGAAACAAGGTCGTATGCCCGCGTTGTAGCCAAACCTGCTAGAAACTGGTTTCTAGGGGCGAAGTCGTACCCCTGGGCTGCTGTGTTTACCACTGAACCTGATTGGTTCGTATGGTTGGTTGAAGTTGTCTCCTTTTGTAGCCACTCGCCGACTCGTTCTGCTTGATCGATCGAGTCGGCTTCTGTTACACACACAGATGCTTGTCGCAGCTCATCAGTTCGTACTTTTTTCAAAGTACCTTTTCTTCAGCTGGAGCTCCAGCTGCTTCTCCTCGTTCAATACCCGGAGCTCCCGCTGCTTCTACTCGTTCAGCTTTTGTAGACCGAGTTCGATTGAATTATTGGACGATTTCGATCTCGATTTACTTTCGACGTTTTGACGTTAACCACCTTGTAAGGACGGAAATTTTGTGTCAAATTTCCGCCTACATCAATTGCTAAAGCCACAAACACCAGAACAGACTAAATTGCAAATGGATTAAAAATACCTAAGAATAAACACATAGATAGAGCATAAGAATAACACATACAGATATAACAGATATAATTCGCACACGCCAAATGCTCTCGCGAATATATAGTCACTAGCGAACTACCAGAAAAGGGCTCCCACAGCCAGTGGGCAGCGAGCCTTCTGTGGCAAAGGTAGAAGAGGTTTCATGCTTGAGTCACATACAAAGTAGAATCAGGCAACACTGCGCAGCTTTACGCACTCAGTACAACATCAAGTCACATAACTATTCACTCTCTGCGTTAGTTTGAGTTTTAAATAAATTTAAAATTTTCCAAAAAGCGTTTGTATTCGTGCATACGACGTAGCGAACTACCAAAAAGCTTTTTAAACTAATTTTTTATTCACTCCGGTCAGATCAAGTAACCATTCGATGTTGCAAAGATAAAAAAGACACTTCTCGATTTTGAGGTTAACTTTGGGCAACGAAAAAGTTCAAAGTTGGCGAACATTTCTTGATGATTGCGTTACGATGCTTTAGTGTACTTTCGTTGTGACTACAACAGTTCAAATACCCTGTGCCCAACTTTTTGACATCTAGGCAGCGACGGCTTGCGTTGCCGTTGTGACTTACGGGTTATCGATCCGCCCGCGACACTTAGGGTTTACTAAAGTCGATCATTCTTCGCTGTGTCTGGGTTTTATGAATCCGATAGCTTCGAATTTTCGAAGAACTTGACGTATGGCCGTCACTGAACAGTCTTGTTATGTGAAGAAGATCTTATGAATCTTGGAGCAAAACAGCTCAGCCTTAAACAGATAGTATAATTAATTTGTATTTCTAGAAGGTAAATCAATGAAAAAATTATTGGTTCTTAGCAGTTATGCGTTTCAAATAATTTGAAAATCTATAACACTATTTTTTTCTGTAAAATCATAATTAGTTCGCTGAAAGACAGCTAATGATGCAGACGTATTGTCTACGCCAAATTACACAAACGAAAAACGATTTCAATCGATTAATATCCTCTCAAGAAAGAAAAATCAAACTGGGATAAAAAATTGGGGCCTTAAGCGTTATTTGCTTCCATTTTCTTCAGCGGTTATGTAAGCCAAGGTAACGATAATAATAGTGCAATGTAGAAGTTAAAGAAAAATGTAAATTCGCTTCACATTTACCCAAAGGAAATTTTAAGTTTTAAGATAAAGCGTTCTTGAATTATCGTGTAATGTGCTGAATCACGAGTTCTGTTGAATTTCGTATGTAGTATCCGAATAAATGTGACATTTTCGCCACTAATAAACTACCGCAGAGTAATAACCATTTCCCAGCGCTGCAAATCTCTCGGCTTGAATTAAACTTACAATACTGATTCACTCCGGAGTACAGATTCATATCTATAGGGTGGGCAATTTAAAAGTTTGTTTTTAAAAACGCTATAAAATGAGGCTACATCAATATTTTTTAAAATTTATTTTTTTATTGTAATGGTTAGAGTCTCCGATTTAAGAATGAAAAACAATTTCGTTCATGTGGCTCCCTCTGCTGGCCTTACAGTAGTAATCCTGTGAGTTCAGTTTTGAAGCACTTTTTCAATGATTTCGCCGCTTATCTCGCCAATAACAGTCGCAATGTTATGTTTTAAATCTGGAATTGTTTCTGGATTATCCGCATAGCATCAATTTTTAACGGCACCTCCACAGAAAAAAGTCTAACGGCGTCAAATCGCAGCTCCGCGCAGGCCAACTGACATTTCCAAAACGGCTAATTGTTCGGTTTTCAAATTTGGCGCGCAAGAGATCGGTTGTCAGTTTGCTTGTATGGCATGTGGCGCCATCTTGTTAAAACCCAAGGTCGTCCACATTCATAGCGTTGATTTGAGGCCATAAAAAGTTGGTTAACTTGGCTCTGTAACGGTCGCCATTGACGGTAACGGCGTTTCCAGCATCATTTTCGAAAAAACGGACCAATTATGCCACCATACTAAAATCCACACGACACTGTCACCCTTGGTAGATGCATTGGCCTCTCTACGATTACGTGTGGCTGTTTCGAACCCCAAATCCTGCAGTTCTGCTTGTTCCGCTTGGCGCTATTCTACGACCCATACATTTTTTCAAAATTCGCACGGTTTCGACTACACAACATTGACTTCGAAAATAAGTTTTTAATATTTCGAAACGCTCCCCAAGCGAAAACTTGATTGTTTCGTACCGCGCAATGTTAGACTAATGAGCTGTAACAATTTCAAGCAAATCGGTCCATCCAGTGCTGCCATATCCTATGATTAAAAAACAAACCCTTAAATTGCCCACTCTATATATACTGTTTAAACTCTATTATCCGAATATGAAGGATGATAACTGTATAGACCAAGATAGGCGTTGATTTGCAATAGATCGGTCATTTCTTCAGCAAAACCTCTCAAAACAGGCTCTTGATTGGAATTCAAAAGAAAGGCGTAGAGTGGGTCGTCCAAGAAACATATGCAGATGAACAATCCAGAAGATAGTACGAGGAGTCCATAAGTTCGGTGAGATTTAAAGAAGAGAACTGTTGCTGCCCTATGACCCATCGGGAGTCTATACTGAAACTGAACATATGACATAAAAAACGGGTAAAAAACCGTACTGCGAAATGTTTGAAAATTCTTTCATATGTATAGTAATTTACGGTTCTTTGAATAAACTGTCGGGTTGATTGACAATATCAGTCGGATAACCAATTTTTTTAATTCGATTATCGGAAAATTAGAAAAAAAAATTCCTAAGTATTTTCTAAAGTCGCAAAGTATTCAATTCCATTGCAATCTAGAACAGCAAATCAACGTGGAAATGTGTGGAAAACGCAGCAACTCAGACAAACTTCCCCTTTCACGGTCTCCAAGCTCCAAACCACATTCAGCAGTTTTGTGAACAGGGTTGCTAGGCAGTTTGCGAAAGCTTTTTTCAATATCGCTATTGGTAACACTGAACTCAAGCCGGCGAACTGCACGAAAAGGAGAGTGCCATACGACACAACCGCTACGGAAGTTCTTTCCGGAATAACTACGACCGCGTGCACCACGGAGAGCTCATCATAATTTATTAAAATTATAATTTCAAAACTCAAAGTGCTTTGCAATCCAGTTGGATTACGATACCAAAGTAAGGCGAAGATCTATTATAGTATGTAATTCTACAATTGTATTGAAACTTGTAAACTTTAGGTTCTTAAAGTTGTGAAAAACTAACGAAAATAAAAAGTCTTTCCTTCTCTAGGATAACAACCTAAACACGAATTGGATAGCTCTGCAACATTCTTTAATAACTTTGTCGTTAGTTCGCAACTCAGCTCTATTCTTGTGCCATGTGTCATGTCGACTCGAAGTCGCAGGCAAACATTCAACGGCAGCAGGGAACCACCGGAGCACCCCGGGCCTAAACAACCCGAACATGAGACGCTTTCGATATTCAGCTGGCAAGAATGTTCTCCAGTGGACACGAATGAGATGGTGCAGTGCGATAAATGCGACAATGGTCTCACTTCGTCTGTGTCGGTGTGACATCGGATATCGCAAATCGCGAGTGGGGCTGTGAGAGGTTGTAACGACTCAGATTCCGGGGTATGCTCGTCGGGTGCCAGTGTCCGCTACAAAATATTTATTTCTTGGTCTGACTTCACTTTATTTACTAGATATTATAATTGTAATTCTATTTCTCTAACTATTTTATTAAATTCAATTTCATTTAATCCCTCTGTCGTTCCTTCTCCGTGTTTTCGTCTTACGTGATGCTGCTTGCTCTGCTTGTCCTGTGCGTTGTTGCTCGCCTTGCTGTTCACGTCTGTCGATCGTCTTCGCTGCTCCACGTGATTCGACCTGCATACTGTGGGTACGACTACGCTCGTCTTTCCTTGACCCTCTTTGCTTTACCCTCTCCCTGTCTTCGTCTCTCTGTGTAGCCCCTACGTTTAGGGCACTCCCTGTCTTCGTCTCTCTGTGTTGCCGCTACGTTTTGGCACTTCCTGTCTTCACCTCTCTGCGTGTGGGATGTGCTCTGTGGGGTCTTGGCTTGATTGTGTTCGTTGGTCGTAGTTTAGCGTAGTTCATCGCGACTTCTCGAAACTAGTGTTAGTTTGAGGCACGATTCAGCTCGCCTTCGGTCTGACCCTGTCGCTGATCGTCATCTTGCCTTGCCTACTTACATCTTGTACGTTGTTGCCATCGCCTTAGCTTCGCTGCTTGCGTCTTGTGCGTCGCTGTTGTTGTCTTGGCCTCTGTTGCTTGCGTCTTCTGCGTCGCTTCTGTAGTATGGGACTCTGCGGCTTGTGTCCTTGCTGTTGCCTCGGCCTTTTGCTGCTTGCGTCTGTTGTGTCGCTGCTTCGTCTTGGTCTCTGTATGCTTGCATCTTTAGCGTTACTGCTTCGTCTTGGTCTCTGCTGTTTGTGTCTTCTGCGTCGCTGCTTAGTCTTGGTGGCTACGCTTGCTTGGCTAGCAGCGGTGTCTTACTGATATGCCAGAGGATTTTAATCGATTATATCCTAGGCTGTGCGCAACGATCTTGAATCGTTGTTCACTCGCTGAGTCGGAAAGGAAATCACGGTGAGCTTAGCTGATGCAGCTAAGCTCCAAATCGGAAACTGCGGAAACTATCACAATCGAACAGGAACTTATCGTGGGCTCAACTGGTGCAGTTAAGCTTTGAATCGGAGAACTGCGAAGAATTAGTGCACTCGAAGCGGAACTTATCGTGAGCTTAACTGATGCAGTTAAGCTTCGATTCAGAAAAACTGCTAAAAACGAAACAAATAGCAACAACGAAAGAAAAGAACTGTCGAAAACTAACTTCTGTCAAGAACCGAATAACTCTTGAATACTATAGATCAAGAAAAAGACCGTTCGTGCTGACTTTTGATACGCAGCTGTATAATTTAATAATTAACTTAATTTACAGCCAGAAAGAAATTTAGCAGTTCCCAACAGTTCTGGGCGACGAGGCATGGAACATGATGACACCTAGCGTCTAGTTACATTAAAAATGATGAGCATTAGGACGTTATACAATGATTAGAAAAAACAAAATTTAAAGTAGCAAAACATATGATAATTGGTTCAAATAGCAAAAATTATGATGATTCGTTCATTCTCCCCGGCCTTGAGTGATTGCACTCAATCTTCGAAATAAACGTTAAGGCTGCAGCTATCGCTCCTTCGGGGCCTTCGGGGGGCTGGTTTTGAACGATGATCCTTTACTTGCTGTAGGCATTGCCAAATTAAGTAGAAGACGAGAACAATGCCGAGGATGAGTCCAAGATATCCAATAGTAAAATAATGGACATCGTGTGAACCAATGTGTGGTAGAGACCCATTGCGTAGTTCTTCCACCTGTCTCTTTATAGTCTGCAATTCTGTCATGTGAGGCTGCAGTCGTGGTGATAGGTGAAGCGCGGGGATAAGACGGTCTTCCTTTATGACGTCGCTTAGGTTCAATGATGGTAAGTACGATAGCTTGACTTGCGTGGGGTAGACAGAGTGACCTTAGATGGTGATATACTCTTGCTGGACTCTGCAGTCACTGCGAATTTTGAGAATGCCACTGCCTTCTATAGTACTTTGAGTAATGTTGGCGCCGAAAACCACGTTGATGTTGGTGCGTTGCTCTAACGCGTAGATCCATTGATTAGGATCTTCGACCTGGATCCAGTGTGGTCCCGCTCCCATCTTTACTATTTGGCAGGTGCTGTCTAGATCGCCATGGTTGAACAGCTTGATTTCGCAGGCACTGATGGCAGAGCCTCTTTGATGTAATGGATGCCTTTGTTTGCACAGATGCGAGTTTTCTTCAAGCGATAAGCATGACTGTAGTTCAGATGCTGTGAGAGCATAATACTGATCGCGATGTAGATTGATGATGATGAATGGGAATGATGGCTGAATGGGAGCATAGGTGCCGTTGATTTTGGAGGGTATTGGGATGATCATGAACAACTCGAAATTTTCCGGAGAGAGAAGCGGTATTCGGAGTTTGAATGTGATGTGGGTTTTGATAGGTCGTCCTTCAACTGTAACGAGCTTGTAGAATTTTAGAATATCGTCTTCTGTGCCAGGCAGTCTAACCGAAGCGGGAAGATTTTGAATCTGGACGAAATTAGAAACTGCAAGCATGGCCTGCATGGTGGTTGAGAAGAATAGTTGGACTAATCTTTCTTGGTGAAGTTCGTCGTTGATGTTTTCCAATTGTTTGACGGTTTCGGTGAACTGTGATTCTATTTGCTGAAATTGTTGCTCGATTACCACCTGGTCCTTTTGAATGATGTTGATTGTGGCATCTAATAGTGACGTTTGGTTTCGAAATAATTGTGAGAGATTTTCCTCGTTTGCATATACTTGATCTATGGTTTTAAACATATTTTCAGCATAATTTGAGTCCAGCATACCGAATAATGCATTCGCCATGTTTCCAATGACATCTATTGCTCCTCTTACTTGTCGGGTCCGTTTGTTCGGCCGTAGCAACTCATTGTTGACTGCGAGTTCATTTACAATTTTTTCAAATTGGGTGGCAATTTGCGAACATGAGTCTTGGTTCTTGAGTAGCGCACAAGTTGTATGTAACGATTGTTTGCATTTCGTTAACAGACTGTACTCACTCCAGAATGGTTCAATGTTGTAGTAGGCAATTAAGGTCCATTCGCTGACGATGATATTGGTGTAACCGAGATTTTGATAGTAGATGCTCGGGTTTGATTCGAACCTTGTTGTTTCGAATGGATTTGCGAGACACATGGGTAATGCCAAGCAGGTTAATAATGTTATCATTACTGCCGTTCCAATTGTGAGGCGTGGTTTATTTATTTATTTATTTATCAAACAACAGATACAACATTAACTCAAATTAAACTAATTTAAAACAATACAATTTGACTTAATTTAACTATATTAGTATAACTTAATTAGAGGCACTGGTTGGTTAAACGGGATGAGGATGAGCTGATTACATCGAACGAAGTTTCAGTTTGTATGTCGGTTTACTTATTGGAGGTGTGAAGTGTACGCTGAAATTGTTAAACGTTCTACAGCATCTATTTATGGGTTCGTTTTGACCGTAATCCGTACGGTGGGGATATTCCTTAAGAGGTTTTGAATGTCTCGTGAGCCTGACAGTGTCATTAAGTCTTATTTTATTTGTAAGGTGATCAACCTTAATATCACCAATCAAGACATCTTAAGTGAAACAGGATTCTTCTAGAGCTGAGTGGTAGAAGATTCAACAATTTTAGTCTAACTGTATAGTGTGGAAGGTTAACAAAGTCTCTAGGGTCATACAAGTCCCTCAGAACAAAAAGAAGAAATTGCTTATGGATTGAATCTATTCTGCTGCTATTAATCTGGAAAAAGGGATCCCAAATGGGACATGCATATTCCAGGAGAGGGCGAACCAGGGAGCAGAACAATGATTTAGTGACCCATACATTTTTGAACTTTTTAGCCCTTCTTTTAATGAAACCTAGAAGTTTGTTGGCCTTTGAGATTATTCTGTTGTAGTGAGATTTAAAGCATAGTTTATTGTCAAGTAGAACGCCGAGGTCTTCAATATGCTCCACTCGATCTAAACCATTTCCACTTAGGGTATAGTTATGGTGGTAAGTGGATTCTTTACATGAGAAGCTTATCACGTGACATTTACCGACATTGAGCTTTAATTTGTTTTGACTGCACCATCCATCTAGTGCCAAGAGCTTGGATTGCAGGAATACAGCATCTGCCGGGGAGCTAATGGAATGATATATTTTCAGATCATCGGCGTATAAAAGATGTGAAACACTTTAAAATACTTCTGATAGATCTGAAATGAAGATGTTGAACAAAAGAGGTCCCTAGTGACTTCCTTGGGGTACACCAGAAGACACTGATATTTCTTTGGAAACTAAGCCCTGGAACTTAACACATTGAGTTCTATCACTGAGATATGACTTAAGCCAGTCAAGTAAAGGTCCTGTTATACCGATTTTTTTTAACTTAAAGATTAGAGTATTGTGGTCTACTTGGTCAAAAGCTTTGCTAAAGTCAGTGTATATTGCGTCGATTTGGCGCCCATTTTCCAGTGCGCAGAGTGTATCAGATACAAGAATCATTAGGTTAGTCGTGGTTGAGCGCCCTTTTCGAAGACCGTGCTGCTGGTCATTTAGAATGGGGTTGATAATTGTTTCGCCTCTACCATCAATATCAAACCAATGTCGCCTTAAGCGCGAAAAAAAAACGATCTGTTTTAAACTTTAAGAAAATGTGTCGTTTAGTTTTTTGGATAAACTGTCAAAAAAATGCTTTTCTGGTGCTCGAACGTGCCCTTTTTGGCGAGCAAATTAGCAAGTTGTGATTGGAAGTTACCTGGATAAAGGTAGAAAAAATCTTGCTGGAAATTAAACTTTGTCAATCTAGAGCACACGGTCCTTTTTTTTCAATTCAATTGTAGTTCATTCATTCGATCAGACCTTTTTCAAAGGTCTTGCGGAAAAAGAAGTGACGCGTAAAAAAAGGAGTGAAGTTTCATTCAAGTGCCCGAACTGGAAAGTTCCTACCACACGAGGACGCAACCCATGCTATTCGAAGAAAATACATTTGAAGTCTCATACGCAACATTTGGTCCTTCCAGCCGAATAGCAGTGGCGGTAAGTCCTTTTTTCCTAATCCTAGTATTCTATATTGCCTTTTGAAACCATAACCTCAATCATGAAAAACGTGGTTTTTTGCTAAGAAGTCGTTTTCGAACAACTTAGCAAAGCCATCAGCAATTACAATAAAGATTCGAAATCGCGAAAAACCTCAGCATATATAAAACGAAAAATTGCATCAGTTATCTAAATCTATGAAACCGAAAATCTAACCACAAAAAAGCTCTGAGTCTTGCCGTGGAAGCAGACTCAGCTTCTCCTTACTTCACAGAAGATAAATTTTCTGACTTCGAAGAGAAGTACCTGACTTTTGTGGCAGAATTCGATGAGAGTCTCAAATCTTTTCACAAAGCTGAACAATTGCCTACACCTTCCAACAAAGAAACCGACGTAAAGTTACCGCGTATTATATTGCCGACCTTTGAAGGGTCATACGAAACATGGTCGTCTTTCAAGGACTTATTCACCTCACTTATTCACACAAAGTCCTCCTTGTCCAACGTACAAAAGCTACACTACCTAAAATCAAGTATATCTGGAGAAACTGAACTCCTTCTTAGATCCTTCACGGTCACGGATGCCAATTACGAAGTAGCCTGGGGAGCCCTAGTAGACCGATTCGAAAACAAACGAATCCTAATAAACAATCAATTTAAGAAATGGGTTAACGGCTCCAGTGCGGTCGAATCGTATGTCGGTATTCGCAACTTATTAAACGAAACGAAGGAGACAGTTAAAACCATCGAAAACTTAATGGTCGAAGATCTGTGGGCGTCTATTCTAATATTTTTTGTTGAACGAAAGCTTTCATCAGCAATTACAATTATGGGAGCTACAAATTGCAACCGAAGGATCACTTCCTACTTTCGAGCAACTAACGAACTTTCTCGAAGTAAGATTTCGAACACTTGAGGCTGTCGGATGTGAGGACAACAAACAATTGAAACCAAAATCGAATTTGAACCGATCCACCAATCCTAGAAACACTCAGTCATTTCACTCCAGTCAAACTCAAGCTTGCCCACTTTGTGCCGAGACACACAGCATTCGTCAATGCCCTCAATTCTCACAATTAAACCAAGCAGAACGTTTCGACGTTGTCAAAGGGAAGGGTCTATGTCTCATTTGTTTAGGAAAGGGACACACTGTAGCTCAATGTCCAAGCAAGTTCTCTTGTTCTCAGTGCAAATAGCGCCACCATTAACTGCTGCATAAAACACAAAACACAACAGAAAAAACCAACGATGTGAACATGTTCCCACACAACGTAGATGCACCACAATTCAGTCCACCCAACTCTACATCTCCACCAGCTGTAACCTCGCTAAATACAACTTTAAACAAATAAGTAATCCTTGCAACGGCACTTATTTCTTTGGAAGCACCAAGGGGAAAAATTCTGACATTCAGAGCACTGCTCGATCAAGGTTCGGAGGGCACCTTTGTAAGTGAAACAGTTATTTAACGACTTGGATTGAAAAAACAAAGAATCGAGGTAAACATCATCGGAATAGGAAATTCATCGGGTGGTACAAGCCACAGTACAGTACAAGCGAAACAAAGATTGAGCTTCCGCAAAACTTTGTCCATCGAAGCTTATGTTTTAAAAAACTTGTCGCACTTTGTACCTTCAAAGGGAATAGTTGTGTCGGATTGACCCCATTAAAAAAACATCAATTTAGCAGATCCCACTTTTCACATACATACCTGGTAAAATTGACGTGCTTTTAGGTGCAGACATTTATGGAAGAATAATTTTGGAAGGCATTCGAAGAGGTTCGTCTGGCCCTATAGCTCAGAACACATTGTTAGGGTGGGTAATTTCTGGTGAAACATAAGGTTCAAGACCTCGTGACTTACAAACGTTCACAACAACTATTCGACACAACGAACACGAAGAATTAAGCAGTCAATTACAGCAATTTTGGGAACTCGAAGAACTTCATTCTCAACGTGTACAAACGAAGGAAGAGAAGGTATGCGAACAGTTTTATGTGGAAAACACATCACGAGCTTCGGACGGACGATATACAACACGCTTGCCGTTCAAGGAACCAAAGCTAAAAGAATCGTTGGGATCCTCAAGAGCAACCGCGGCGGCCAGTTTACAACAATTGGAAAAACGTTTTGAGCGCAATCCAAACCTTAAAGAAGAATATGTAAAATACATCAATGAATACCTAGACTTGGGACATATTCATCCGATTACATCCACAAAGTCAGAACCAAGCCTAAATCGAACTGAAGGAATTGATTGCGCCAGTTATTAGCTACCTCACCATTCCGTGTTCAAGGATAGTACCAACACCAAATAAAGTGTCGTGTTTGACGCATCACGGAAAACAAGTTCAGGAATATCGTTAAACGAAACGTTGATGACTGGACCTGCAATACAAAATGATATGACAACCGTACTCATGCGATGGAGAATTTACCAATATGTCTTCATTGCAGATGTTGAGAAGATGTATCGCCAAATAAACATACATAAAAACGATACACCCTACCAACGAATAGTTTGGAGACAGGACGTCAAAGACGAAATCAAAGACTATTGCTTAACAACTGTCACATTCGGACTGACCTGCGCTCCATTTCTAGCAATCATAACTCTCTAGCAACTAGCCCATGAAGCAAACTCAAGCTATCCAGCTGCCTCCAAATCAATCCTAGAAGAATTCTATGTAGACGATTTATTATCGGGAGGTAACACCATCGAAGAAGCTGTCTCCAAACAATTAGACATTTCAACCATATTAAAATCCGGTGGATTTCAACTTAGAAAAAGGATCTCGAATGACAGCAGAATACTAGAAACCATACCCTTGAAACGTATCGATCGTACTATCGTGGTTACGTGGACATCCCTCCTGCTGGGCTGTATTTGTGGCCAACAGAACAACAGAAGTCTACAACGCAGTTGGAAACACACCATGGCATCATGTACCGACTAAACAGAATCCAGAAGACTTAGCTTCCAGAGGTATCCAACCGGATCAGATTTTGAATAACTCTCTATGGTGGAATGGACCATCTTGGTTGCACAACAAACACGAATGGCCCAATACAATCGATATACCAGCAACAGATTTGGAGGCAAGGAAAACGAAAGTTTTGGTTCATACCACGTTGAATAACACATCAAGAGAACTCGACGAAATAATAAACCGTTTCTCATCAGTTACTCGTCTCATTCGAGTAACAGCTTATTGCTTAAGATTCCGCAAGCTCATATCAAAAACAGTCTCATACAAGGGACATCTAACACCCACCGAACTACGAAAATCTCTTCAAAATTGGATCTCAAACTCCCAGAAATGTGCGTTTGATGAAGACATTTGCCACCTACAACAGGGGAAACCTTTGAGTAAAAACAGTAAACTACTCAAACTGAATCCATTTCTCGACGGCGACGGAATACTTAGAGTGGGAGGCAGACTCACCAATGCAAATATCACCTTTGAACAAACACATCCAAGGATGGTCGATTTACGAAACCTTTAGTACGACAAATCCACAAGACAACTCAACATGGAGAAAGTCAAATAATGCTAGCCACCTTAAGAAAACAATATTGGCTGATAGACGCCAGAAATGTTGTCCGACATATGGTGCACAACTGCACCCAATGTGCACGTCCAAAGGCGAAAATTTCATCTCAACTGATGGGACAATTACCCTCACCAAGAGTTATCGCATCACACCCTTTCACGCATGTCGGCATTGACTATTGTGGTCCAATTGACATAAAGACTGGACGATTACGAAACAGTAAAACACAAAAGGGATATATTGCAGTGTTCGTCTGTTTAGCAGTAAAGGCCATCCATATCGAATTGGTGAACGACTTGACTACGTCAGCCTTTTTAGCAGCATTCAACCGTTTTGCTGGAAGGCGCGGCTTCTGTCATCATATTTACAGCGACTGCGGAACGAACTTCGTAGAAGCAGACGCAGAACTAAAAAGAATCGTAAAGAACAACAATGGGACAGTGGAAAGATTAGCTAATGATGGAATCACCTGGCATTTCAATCCTCCAGGAGCCCCACATTTCGGAGAGCTCTGGGAGGCAGGTGTGAAATCTATAAAATTACACTTGCGACGTATCTTGAGAAATGCTTTATTAACGTTCAAAGAACTCACAACGACGCTCATCAAGATTGAATCATGTTTAAATTCTCGACCTTTGTGCGCACTCAACGACGACCCCACAGATCTGACAGCGCTCACACCTGGACACTTCTTGATCGGAGAAGCATTGTTAACTCCTCCAGAAGAAAATCTACAAGATCTAAACATACATAGACTTGATCGGTGGCAAATGACACAACAATTAGCTCAGAACTTTTGGAATCGATGGAGCACCGAATATTTGTCACGTCTACAGCAGCGCCCAAAATGGCTATCGAAAGAAAACCAACATTAAGAAGGATGACTAAGTATTAATTAAGGATGAGAGATTGCCACCATACAAGTGGCCTCTCGGTAGAATTTGCGAAATCCATCCGGGAGCTGATGGACTTGTACATGTCGTGACAGTACTTACAAAAGGGTTAACCATCCGACGACCGATCTCAAAAATAGCAATGCTACCAAATAACTAATAACTTCAAATCAATATACAATAATTTCCCTCTATCTTCTTTCCTATCCCACAACCAACATCGCTGCGACTATTCTACAACACATGAAAGTGCACAATACCTAGAAGATGACGGAGGAGAATTTCCAACATAGTTGGAAGGACTTCACCCTGTCAAATTCATGGTCAAACATAGAACATCGCACAACCGCTCAAAAAACAAGTAATCTGTCAATCATCATCAGAAACCAGAAGAAATCAGAGAAGACTATTAATTACAAACAGTATTCACAACTAATCATTTTATTTCACAGAACCTAGTCGAGACACATCCACATGAGTAAACAAGAGTCGTCCTTTCCTGACACCGTCGTTTCAGTGGGGGGTGAATGTTTCGCCTCTACCATCAATATCAAACCAATGTCGCCTTAAGCGCGAAAAAAACGATCTGTTCTAAACTTTAAGAAAATGTGTAGTTTAGTTTTTTGGATAAACTGTCAAAAAAATGCTTTTCTGGTGCTCGAACGTGCCCTTTTTGGCGAGCAAATTAGCAAGTTGTGATTGGAAGTTACCTGGATAAAGGTAGAAAAAATCTTGCTGGAAATAAAACTTTGTCAATCTAGAGCACACGGTCCTTTTTTTCAATTCAATTGTAGTTCATTGTTGTCGGTTTTGGTTCGATCAGACCTTTTTAAAAGGTCTCGCGGAAAAAGAAGTGACGCGTAAAAAAAGGAGTGAAGTTTCATTCAAGTGCCCGAACTGGAAAGTTCCTACCACACGAGGACGCAACCCATGCTATACGAAGAAAATAGATTTGAAGTCTCATACGCAACAATAATATTAGTGAGCTTATCGCAGATAATTTTTTCAAATAGTTTCGGTTTGGCTGATAGTGTCACCATTCTTGGGAATTGGCGTGAGATGCGACGATTTCCAGACTGAAGGAATTTTCCCTAATGACAGTGACTTGTTGAATAGAAAATGTAGAGGTTTTGAAAGTTGAATGGCACACTTTGATAAGAATAGAGGGGAAATGAGATCCGGGCCAGGACCTTTTTTGACGGTAATATTTGTAAGGGCATCAAGCACTTCCTCTGCGGGCAATGAAATATTTTCAGCAAGTGAAGGGGTCGAGTTGTCAGGGTCGCTAAAGGTTTATTCCGACGGGGGATTAAAAACTTCTCGAAAACGGTTGGCAAACATATCACAGATATCACGCCAGCAGGATGTGTGCTTAAGTCCATTGGTCATGGTTACAAGTTAACCTGAACTTTTACGTTTTGTATTAAAAAAAAAAAATCTCTTTGGATCGCTAATAATATCTTGGCCAATTTTGTTTACATAAGGCTCATACGCTGCTCGGGATTTAGAAGAGAATTCCGATGCCAGCTTGTCATATATTGTCTGAAGATCAGGAGTAGTCGTATTCGTTTTCTTAAGTTTTTTGAAGAACTTATTTCTCTGGCTCCGCAGTGATCTGAGATTTTTATCCAGCCACGGTACTGATACTTTATCCTTTAGCTTGATTATAGGAACATAGTTGATGACAATTTTGAAAATCACATCGTAAAACGATGATATGGCATTCTCCAGATTGTTAGGTGAAAAAGGGAAAGTCCAGTCTATCGAAGATAATTCATTATTAATACTAATGAAATCGGCATTACGGAAGTCAAATACAACATTATTGTTGTAAGAGTTAACAAAATTCATATCGCCACATGGTAGGTCTACTATGATGGCAGAGTGATATTTGGTATTTGAGAAAAGATTCTCAGCGTCAGATGCAGGACTAACAATCACTTCATTATATGCGTCAGTAAAGATCATATCAAGCCATCTCCCGCTTCTATTCGGAAAATTCACTACCTGATGTATATCATTACTATACATCGTGTCTATGATAGTGGTGTCAATAACAGACGTAAGATTCCCAGGTATGATGGTGTTATCAGAATGATTAGTGACGAAAGAAATACTTGGACGATTAAAGTCGCCAAGGAGAAAAAGATTATCGTTTTCATCTAAGGAGCAATTAACACCATGTTAAATATCCAGAATGTCATGGTCTTTCTGGTCTTCTGAATTAGGAGGGATATAAGCAACACCAATGTAAATATATTTATTGACCAACTTGATTCTGATAAATTTATGTTCGAAAAGCAGTGAAGGGTGTGTGCTTACTATCGCGCTGGATAAGGATCTGTGAACTGCAATAAGGACACCCCCTCCTAATGATAGACCAGTAGCGCTATAATTCCTATCATTTCTGTAAATGGTCCAGTTGTTGTCCAGTATTTCTTCATCTTGAAAGGAGTCGTTAAGCCATGTTTCCGTTATAACTAAAACGTTGAAGTGACATGATTTAGTGTCAATAAAAAGATTTTTTACTTTGCCCTGATGCCGCCCCCGTTGTGATAGTATAATCTTAGGTTACTTCTAGAGCTAACGCCTATGTTAGGAACGAAAAAACCTATTGTGATCTTCTGTGGTCGGGGATTCTTCGCAGTAGATTGGAGAGGTGACGTGGATGCTTGCGGAAAAATTTTAGTGCTGTCCGTAGTCTTACTCGCGAATGTTGCTTCAACGACATCGCTTGTTGAACCTTCCTTCAAGGGGAGGGGAGAAAGCTTGTGTATCGGTCACCGAAAGATGCCATTTGTGGTCCGCACATCTACAACTTGAGCCAGTCCATCATGCCCGGGAATAGTGTTGATCACTCTTCCTAGTGGCCAAGTCAGTGGAGGCCGATTTTCTTCTCGTATAATGACCATGGTTCCAAGTTTCACGTTCGTCGCTTGTTTCTTCTATTTGTGGCGATGTTGTAGAGTATTTAGATATTCGAGAGAGTGTGCTACCAGTTTCCAGCGACTTAACAAACTAGTCTTCACAGGCTGGGCCATGGTTTCAACAGAAGCGTTCAGTGGTTCGCCAATCAAGAAGTGCCCAGGGGTTAAGGTGCTCAAGTCATTCGGATCTGAAGAGAGTGGTGTGAGCGGTCTCGAATTCAAAATGGCTTCGATTTCCACGACTACCGTCAACTTTTCTTCGTAGGTGAGGGAAGCTGCTGCCAGAGTACGCTGTAGTGGGTATTTGGCAGATTTGACGGCTGCTTCCCAAAGACCCCCAAAGTCTGGAGCCCGTGGCGGTATCATCCGAAAATCAGCTCCCTTCAGATTACATTCATAGGCTATTCTCTCGGTTGCCTTGGTCGCTTCTAAGAAATCTCTTACTTCTGAAAGCTGGTATTTGGCTCCGATGAAATTGGTTGCGTTGTCGCAGTAGATGGTACGGCAGTGGCCACGCCTGGCCATGAATCTCTTAAGAGCTCCTAGGAACCCCCCAGATGACAAGTCAGTGACCAATTCAAGATGTACCGCCTTCGTTGAAAAGCTGCAAAACAATGCAATGTACGATTTTTGTGGTCGCTTGCCAAGTGTTTTGAAATGTATCCATATTGGAAATCGACGCCGACATTGACGAAAGGGCGCGACGGTTGGACTCTATCAGATGGCAAATTGCCCATCAGTTGTGCTAGCATTTTAAGTTTGGCTCTAGCGCAGCGCACACAATGATAAACTATAGATCTGGCTAACATTTTACCCATTAGTGGCCAGTACTTCTGCCTTACGGTGGCTAACAATGCTTCTGGAGCCACGTGCTTTTTCTCAACATGTGGGTCAGTGAGAAATAACTTCGTGAATTGATGTGTGTATGGTAGCACCATGTGATGCTTCGCGTCTGTTGACAGATTGGAGGACTCTAGACGACCTCCGACTCGTACTATTCCTGCTGCGTCGAGGAATGGAGTTAGCTCAACGAGTTAACTGCTTCCCGAGACTTCTGTAGCGTTTCATGTCAGCTATGTCCTTTTTGTATTCTCGGTGTTGCATGGCCTTAATGATAAGCCTTTCAGCTTCGTCGATTTCATCCATGGTCAGTTTCAATGTGTTATCTCCACCAGGACAATGTCGAAGTTTGTTTACGAAGAGACACATGTGGCCATCAACGCGTTGCAGTCGTCGGAAAGAGTTGCCATGATTGACGCTGTCAAAGAGATGACCTTCGATTAGAGGACGTATAGTGTCCAGTGCAATGTTGTTCACGGACTCTTTAGTTAACGAGCAGGCAGCACCCAGAGAAATATTGACAACTGGAGCAATATCGTCGACTGGAGAAATATCCTCTACTGGTCGATCTTCGGTTAACGGACACGTATCATCCAACGCAGTTTCGGATTCCTGATGGCGATCGAGACCTTTCGGATGATTTTTAGGTTTGGGAGGCCTCAGCGATTCTGCTTCGTGAAGAAATATGGGGCCATAGAACCACATTGTGTTTGAGGTTAATTTGTCCGGCTGGGCTCCACTTGAGAGCAGATCTGCTGGGTTGTCCTTGGAAGAGACATGGCGCCATTGATTGGGAGCCGTTTGGCGTTGTATCGAAGCTATTCGATTAGCGACCAATGGACGTAACGATGAAGTGGTGGAATTGATCCAAGCCAGAACAATTTCTGAGTCCCTCCATAGAAACACACCTGGGTTTGTCATCTTAAGATCCATCTTGACTCGTGTGGCGAGATCTGCCACCAATTTTGCTGCACACAGTTCAAGCCGTGGAAGAGAAACTTGCTTAGCAGGAGCCACTCTACTTTTGGGGCAGAGTAGCCGTACCAGTTTGTTGATGTCCATGGACCACACGTATGTCGCCACACCGTAAGCCTTCTTCTATGCGTCTGCGAAAATGTGAATCTGAATTGTCTTAGTTTGGTGTGTACTTAAGACATGTCGAGGAATCTTGATTTCGCTAAGACCTTTAAGGCTGTCTCGGTACTTAAGCCACATGGAATGCAATTTTTGTGGAAGAGACGCGTCCCAGTCAAGTTTTAAACTCCATAGTTCTTGTAGAAATATTTTGGCGACAACTACTGGCGCTATAAGCCCTAGTGGATCGAAGATGTAAGCTATGTCGGACAATGCAGTGCGTTTTGTAACCTTGCGGTTGTCAAGAAGCGAACTGCTTATAAGGAAAGTGTCTGTCTTCGGCAGCCATGTCAGACCCATCGTTTTGGTGTTGAAGTCGAGCTGCAGTTCCTTGTCGTTAGGATGAATGCTCTCTAGAAGGCGAGGATTGTTTGCACACCACTTGCGGAACCGAAAGCCTGCAGTCTAGAGCAAGGCGTTGAGCTGGTGTTGTATTTGCATAAGATCTGGCAGACTGTTGTAGCCAGTTAGGACGTTATCGACGTAGAAATCGTTTTTGAGAACTTGAGCTCCATCAGGACAATCTGTGGACCCTTCTTCTGCCAATTTTTTGAGGCAGCGCGTAGCTAGATACGAGGCGCATGTGGTGCCGTAGGTTATAATGCAAAGCTCAAAGCATTTCAGCGGATCATCTTAGTTTTTACGCCACAGCGCCAGCTGATGTTTCTGTCAAGGTCCTGGACTAAGACCTGCCAGTACATTTTTTCAATGTCCGCGGTGAATACAAATTTTGGTAAGCGGAATCGTAACAAAATCGAGAACACATCGTCTTGAATGGTGTGCCCAGTGTAGAGCACTTCGTTGAGTGAATAGTTAGACGTGGTTTTTGCCGAGGCATCGAATACGACTCGCAATTTCGTCGTAGTGCTGTGCATGCTAGCATGCAAAACTGCATGATGAGTTAGAAAATAGTAAGGAGAGTCCACAGGGTTCTTCAAATGGACCTCCAAGTCAACATATTCTTGCAAGAAGTCTGTGTATTTCCTTTTAAGCTCTGGATTTCTCGATAATCGACGCTCCAAAGTCATGAATCTCTGAGCAGCCGTCTGCTTGGAGTCTCCCAGCTTGCTGAAGAGATGGTTGAAAGGAAGGTGAACTACAAATCGACCTGATTCATCTCTTTTGCATGTGTTGAGGAAGTGCTGCTCGCAGTGTTTCTCGGCAGTGGTCCAATTGTCGGTTTCCTGAAATTCTTCCAACCTCCAGAACTTCTCGATCTGTTGTTCGATTGAGTGATCGGTTTCACTGGCTATGTCACAGGAAACCCTGTTTACTTTGGAGCCCGCTGTTTGAACTCTACCAGAGACAATCCAACCGAAAGCTAGTTTGATTTGCCCAACCGCCAGTATGGAGTAGAAAAGGTCAGCGCCAATGAGAGCGTCTACGCGGGTCGATAGGTTGAAGTCTGGATCTGCCAATTTCAAATTGTGCGGAATGCACCACGACGAAATATTGACATCTTGAACAGTTTGAGCCGTAACGATATTACGCGACCTCAGAATTAGAAGGTTCTAACTGCAATGAACATCACTTCGAGAAAATCGATCTAAAAGTTTTGTTCTCTTATAACTATTGTAATTTTTAATAAAAGGTTACATTTTATATATTTTTATATTTTTGTCACTTCTTGGAATAATTGACTTTAGCAATTTGCGAAACTTTTTTCGAATTTTATTGAAAATTGACTAAGTTATAACAATTCTTGTTTTTCAGATAGAACTTTTTGCTAAATTTAAGTCGTTTCAATTAATTTGAAATAGTTCTATCTGACACTTACACCTTTTTTTCTGAAGTATTATACATTTTTAATAGCTTCCGGACAAATACAAAGTTCTTAGTGTTGCTTTTGTAATGGTTGAACTTAAAAATAAATAAAACATGAATAATAAATTATATATATTTTCAATCATATTTATTTTCATATATTTATAATATACATACGTATAACATAAGTTTTCAAGAATAAGAAAGTTAAAGCCTTCTTAAGCCCATAAAAACTCAAAAGATATTCTATGACATATATTTAGTACTATGTCTTTTAAAAATATTAAGATTTCATGTTTGGGTTGTAGCAAATTTTTAGTCCGTCTGTCCACCGTACGTCGACCGAAGTACCCAAAATTGTATGAACGGTCGTATTACGCAAACCCTTTGAGCTATTGAGTTGAATTTTCGTTCGTGGGAAGACTGGATATACCACTTAAAGTGGACACCTTTTGAGTGGTGGGTGGGGAAGGCGGAGGTGGGGAAGCGTTTTATACGGAACATTTTGGGAAGTTGATCCAGCAACCGCTTATGCTAGGAAGCTGAAACTTGGAAATTACATAGAACTTTAATATTAGACCCAATGGCAAAAAAATTTCCGATATAGGTCAAGGGATAAGGGAGTGCGTGGAAAAATAATGCGTTCGAAACGCAAAAAAGCCGAGATTGAGACATTCTTATATCCATATCTCCTAAACACTTAATGTCACGAAAATAGAACTTAAGAAACATTTTTAAATATACTCGGAAACAAATTTTTTAGTAGGGGCAGTGGCGTACGGGGAAGGGGAATGGTGGTGAAAAACTTTAGATTACGATGTCTCACGAACCATTTGTACTAGAAAAATAAAATTCAGTTCATGTATAAAGATTGACAAACAAAGCCTGCTAAAATTAAAATTTTTTAAGGAGCTGGTGGTGGAGCATGGAAGTGGAGGGGATAAGTATTTTTTAAAAATTTACGTCTCATATCTCAAGTAGAGTGTCTGAGTGACCATGTAGAACCGCAGCAGAAAAATTTTTTTTAGGGTAAGGGTGGGGAGGTGGAAAAAGAAAAGGTTCGGAGATTTATTCTCGAGCACCTATAATGACAATAAACTGGCAGAGCTACAGTAGTGACATATTAGAAAAATAATAAGTTTTTGGGGGTAGTATGGTACGAGGGTTGAAAATGCTTTTCCTGACTTTAGAAAGGTTTATGCTACAAAGTTCAAACTCGGTATATATGTATGTATAAGTAAATCAATTAAAAAAAATTTAGAAAAAAAAAATGTTCTAATATTCATTTCAGTTTAAAAGGGGGGTAAACAAAATTTTCAGTTAAAATGGAATGCATAATTTTTGCCCGATTTCCATCATATTAGGTCTTCCCAAATATTGAATAAATTTTTATTTCACGGCTTTTACCTATAATTACCCAGAAAGTGTTTTCAGGATTTTTTTGGAATTCTACCCCTAAGGGGATGCAAGAGGGCTGTTTATTTTTTCACGAATTTTGCCATATCTCACAAGCCTTATAAAATATTGAGTATCTCTTTACTTTCATGGGTTTGCGTAATAAACGCCTACAACTTGCTTTTAAGTTTTTTTCCTTTTTCAACCCTTGAGACGATATAAAAGGGTTGAACACGTTGTCACGAATTCCGTAATTTCTTATAGAAGTGATAACCAATAAAATTGGTTTTTACTTTCTCGCTGTGTCATTTTTATATATTTACTCCTTTTAAGATTTTTGAATAAACCATCTATAAGTACCAAAAAGTCAGTTTCAGTATTTTTACCTATTCAATCCTAAGGCATCCCTTACGGGGTGTTGTATGCATTTAAAGGCTCCAACATATTTCTTTTCATTGATGATCGCTTTTCACTTCCACAGAATTTTTTACAAACGCATTTCAAAATTTTTCGATATTCAACTTCCAAGGGTTTGCATTGCAAATCGAACTTTGATCCAAAAAATAATAAGGTTTCGCCCAGACCATTGGCACAATTTTTTTTTTAAATGTACTTTTAATTTTAAAGCACCTTAAAATTATATTATATACGAGTCTTGTCACAATGAATTCCAGAAATTAGCTAGCAGAAGCTCACAGAAAGTGTATTAAAAGATAGAACTTTATGATTCCAAGTTATTGTGTTTTAACGGTACAGATAGAACTAAGTAATAGTAGTATTTCCGAAGCCGTTAGAGATACAGCTCAGTAAGCTAGTTCATTGGAAAGAGCGCCTAAAATTTACTATATTTTCATGTATAACTCAATTTGTCAAAAAATGTTAGTTAGAGCCTTCTGTTTCTAAGGTTGCGATTAGTCAAGATATGTGCTTCTATTCTCGATTGATTCGAGAGCGAATTTGAATATTCACCCTTCCTTGTGAGCGTTGTCGTTTCTGACCAATGCCTTCGATGCAGACATCGTCTCTGCTGGACCTTAGCTGAAGTTTTTTCACTAGACGTTCAGTAATGAAATTCAGCTGCGACCCGGAATCGAGAATAGCCCGGCATGGAACCGCTCCCCTCTGCTTGTTTATGACATGCAAGGTGACTGTCCTGAGCATGACATGCGACACCTTTCTGTTTGTAGCTAACGAAAGAGGTAAGATCGGCGCCGCTTCACCCGGCTGCTCCGATGGCAAGAGTCCGGCATTTCCATCAGCCTTTTTCTTAAGTGAGTCGGGCTGCACCTTGTCGTCTTTCGTCTTAGCTGAGTCGAAATGCAGTAACGTGTGGTGACGTTTAGAACAATTGAAGCATGACCGTGAAGCGCATGCTTTTGCAGTATGCCCCGGTCAGGAGCAATTTAAAGCTCTTCCTTGATGAAATTGAGACGCTTTGAGGAATTATACTTCGAAATCCTTGACAGGAGTACAGTAGGTGATTCTCCTTGCAGAATGGGAAGGTTGTGTTCTGAGATACAGTCAGCATCTTGGTCGCTCCCGTCCTCTTAGCGTCAGAGTCGTTAGCATGGCGTGGTTTGTTGCCAAGTGCCTCCAAAGATTGGAAACGTCTTTCCAGAAACGATAAGAAATCCCGAATTGACTGCCAGGCTCTTGGTTTTGTTATTGACTGCTCCCATAAAACTTGTGTTGCTCTGTCCAGCCTTTTTGTGAGGATGTGGAGTAAAAACGGATCCCAATTCTCGGTCACTATGTCCATGTTTTGCAACGCCAGCAGACATTCTTGAGTGGTATCGTGTAAGGCCTTAATGGAGGTGTGACTCTCCGGAACAGTCGTGGTAGATGACAAGAGCTTGTTCAGAAGCGCTGAGACAAGCTATCTCGTATTCTAATATCGGTCGTTAATCGTTTGCCATGCCGCTGTGTAATTGGCATCAGCTGTTGTAAAATGCTGAATGAGCTTCTCTGGATCTCCCGATAGACTGGATTTAAGGTACTAAAGTTTCAGGCAGTCTGCAATTGGTTGTTGGTGTACCAATTGTGTGAATAAATCCCGAAATTCGCGCCATTGTAGATAATCTCCATTGAATTTCGGGAGTGTGATTTGCGGAAGCTTCATACTGAAGTCATTGTTTTTGGCCGATGTTGTGTCGGATTTATTGGGTGAGCCTTGATTTTGTCGTTCAAAACGCTCGCTCATTTGAATCAGCGCCGCAGCAGTCTGTTCCTCGAGCGCGATATATCGGTCGATATCGTATCCCTCTTCCCGAGGGTTATCTGCCTATTCCCATATCTTCTGATGTAGATGATACGCTTCGGCCCAGTGTTGCTCGATGATTCGGATTCTAACGCGGCAGAACTGTTCCGAATGCTGAACTTTTGACGAGATTCCAGCTAACGCTTTCTGCAATGTGTTAATCACGATCTGCTGCTTGTTGATAAGAGCACGTTGAGTTTCTCATGCAGTAGCCTTTGTTGGCTATGCGGCAATGGCAGGTTTTTGGGTAGTGACAACGGACTTGCCCGGTATTGCCACCTTGCTTTCACGTTCTTTCCAGGCCTGGATCTTCGATAGGAAGATTGATCTTATGTTCTCGAATCCAGTCTTGATGGCATTGTAAAAGTCCTTCTGAAAGTACGGATGGGTGGGCTGTGCACCACACTGAGTCCGTATCTAAGTGTCGCAATTTTCGAACGCGTCCCATAGCGCATCCAAACTGACAAGCCTCTTGTTGAGGTAGTCGTGCGTTTTGCGATCTTCTGAATCGCGTTTGAAGTTGGAGATGAGACGCTGGATTTCTTCTCAACATTCCTGCTGGTTTTTGAACAGCTGATTCATATTTCCCATTGATGAGCCGAGGATGTACCTGACTGCCGGGGTGTCCTACGGATCACGGATCACGTCGGGGTCACCAAATGTTTAAGGCTGAGCTGCTTTGCTCTATCCTAGGCTGTGCGCAACGATCTTGAATCGTTGTTCACTCGCTGAGTCGGAAAGGAAATCACGGTGAGCTTAGCTGATACAGCTAAGCTCTGAATCGGAAACTATCACAATCGAACAGGAACTTATCGTGAGCTTAACTGGTGCAGTTAAGCATGATTCAGTTGAGCTTCGATTCAGAAAAACTGCTACAAACGAAACAAATAGCAATAACGAAAGAAAACAACTGTCGACAACTAACTTCTGTTGAGAACCGAACAACTCTTGAATATTGTAGATAAAGAAAAAGATCGTTCGCGTTGACTTCGTATATGCAACTGTACAATTTAAAAATTTGCTTAATTTACAGCCAGAAAGGAATTTATCTGTGTTCATCAGTTCCCATGCCTCGTAGCCATTAAAAAGAGTCAGATTTCGTCTGGAAGGCGAGGCATGGGACATGATGACACCTTGCGTCTAGTTACATTTAAAATGAGGAGCATTAGGACGTTATACAATGATAGGAAAAAATCTGCCAACAGTCTGGGTGCAACTTAATTATTGTTCCGGCAGAACTTTGGAACGTGTTCAATTCGGGGATGTGACTATGTATGTGACTATGTGACTAAAAACCTAACAAAAAGTTCGGGAAGCGGTTAGAATATGGTGTAACATATGAATTATATAATTGGGTCATATTCCGGGATGTGGTCTAGAGGTTGAAAAAAACAAAACTTAAGAATAGGTGATTATTAAACAAGCCTGGGGAAGTGAAAAGATATTCGATATCTGATCAGACCTGAGAGATTTGGTGGAATTCATGAAAAAGTATACATCCACTTTACACCTTATTAGGGTTCAAATTTCAAAAAATCTTGAAAACACTTTCTAGGTATTCCTATGAAGAATCCGAAGAATAAAAATAAATTCAATATATCGAAAGACCTAGTAGATATGACGAAAATCGTGAAAATATATGCATTTCATGTTTACTGATAATTTTTTTGCCCGCCCTTCTGAACGCCAATGAATACTCAATTTTTTTTTTTTAGAATTACTTTTCTAGTTGATTTACATATATGTACCGAGTTTCATTTTTCTAGCATAAGCCGTTCGAAAGTAAGGAAAAACACCCCCACCCTCGTACCATGCTACCCCTAAAACAAAAACCACCATGCCACTATAATAGTTCTATCTAAATACGAAGTTTAAAGTTTATATCATCACAGGTTCTTAAGATATAAGCATCTGAACATTTTTTTCTTCTCAGCCTTCCCCACCCTCACCCTCTACACCCTCAACACCCCCACCTCCAAATTTCTTTTCCCTACTAGAACTATATCGGGCCTACTTCTGGTAAAAATTTGAAGCATCTACCTTACACTGTTATTGAGATATGTAGGTGATATTTTTGAAAAATTCTTATCCTCCCTACTTCTATGCTCCTCTGCCCCCTTTAAAGATTTTACTCTAAGCAATCTTTATTTATCAAGCTTTATACCCAAACCAAATTTTGTTTTTCTGGTGCCTCTGGTTTTTGAGATATCGTGATGTTAAGTATTTCAAACCCCACCCCCGTACGCCATCACCCCCACCCAAAAATTTTGTTTCAATCTACTCTCCTAGTATAACTACAGATATTTGTTAAGGTTTAATTTCTAGCCTTTAACGGTTTAAGAGATATGGATTTTAGAATGTGTCGATGTCGGCATTTTTGCGTTTCGGATGCATTATTTCCCCCTCCACTTCCACACCCCTTCACCCATATCAGCAATTTTTTTGCAGATGGGTCCAATATCAAAGCTGTATAGAAATTCCAAGTTTCAGCCTCCTACCATAAGTGGTTGCTCAGATCTAGAAACCAAAATTTTTCGTCTAAAACGCTTTCCCACCTTCCCCCTCACACCCACACCCCTCAAAAAAATTTCACTCTAGGGGTCTACCATGTCTATTCAGAAAAAAAAAATCAATTTAATAGCTCATAGGGTTTGGCAACTATAATTCCTCAAACGAGGAACGGCGGACGGCGCACACACGGAGTGAAATTTTTTTTGGCTTTTTTTGGCGTTTACGTAGGCTGCCTTTTATGTTTCGGGACTTGGCAACCCTGGTGGTGCAATCTGGTAACTGACAGCTCTATCGTAAAGTTGGACATTTTTGAGGTTATACGTACTCAGAACGTTTTGACATACGAGCGCTATTTGTGTTGTTTGCAGCAAGTTAAAAGATTTATCTCAGCTCAAAAATGGAATTAAATCGTGAACATTTTCGTGCGATTATTTTTTACAACTTTCGACGTGGATTAACTCAGCAACAGTGTAACAGTGTAATTCAATTTTGGGCAATGAAGCTCCATCAAGGACCAGTGTTTATCGATGAAATGGTGAATTCAATCGTGGTCGTAGCTCACTTCAAGACGAATTTCGTGAAAGTCGTCCAAAATCAGTTGTTGTTCCGGAAACCATTGATGCTGTGCGCAAACTGATATTGGAAGATCGTCATTTGACCTATCGTGAGTTGAGACAACCTTAGGCATTAGTGGGACCAGCATACATTCAATATTGCATGATCATTTGATTGTCAAAAAAATTTGTTCGCGTTGGATCCCGCATAATTTGACAAAAGCTCAAAAAGATGCTCGTGTCAATTGGTCCAAAGAAATGCTCAAAAACACCGATTTGATGAGTCATCCACCGTATAGTCCTGACTTGGCACCGAATGACTTCTTTTTATTTCCGTACGTAAAAAACAAACTGAGAGGTCAACGTTTTTCGACACCTGAAGAAGCGGTTGCCGCATTCAGAATGCATGTTTTGGAGATACCTCAATCAGAGTGGCAAAAGTGCTTCGACAATTGGTTCAAACGCATGCAAAAGTGTATAGATTTTCACGGGGAATATTTTGAAAAACAATAAAGTGGTTTTCGATGATTAATATTTGTTTTTCTTCTCTTATCCCGAAATATAAAAGAGAAACATGTAAAAAAAAAAATTTCAGGGTAGCAAATTTTTTTTTTTTAAAAATTAATAACAATACTTTATTATTAAAATATAAAGTAAAACAAACTTTACGCATTTAAAAAAATGTTCATGGGTTGTTGTTCTAATAGCTTTTTTTCCAAATAAAGTTTTAAATTTCTTCTCTATGGATGACCTAGTTTACATACCAGCTATTAAAATGGTGTAATTTTATTTCGTTCTTTTTGTTACCATTAACGTGAAATATTGGCAAGAAAACAGTCATAAATCATCAAAATCGCATTTAATGTGCACATGGAGCCTTAAGGGCCAACACCACTGTAAAATTTTCCAAGAATTGAATTGGTTTTTTAGCTTATGAAATTGTTTGAACATTGGAGAATATGGGGAGAAAAAGGTTAAAACATGAAAGTCAATTTTATCCTGGGATTTTGAGCTCTTTACCGAGCGCGTCAGGCTGCTTCGAAATGATTACCTGCGTCGGATCAGATATCTATCTGAGAACATACTGCCTAATGATTTACCTATTGGAATACACTAATATGGTAGATATCGCTTGAAAGTTTTTGTGTTCAATTAGATGCGTTTTCACACAGAATTTAGCGTAGTATAGCGTCAGTTCATAAACAAAACGGTTAAAATTTTACTCAAGTGGCAAGAAAAACCTAAATATAGCAACAGATATCGTTGTATGGAATTTTAATGATGAACTGACTAATACCCTAGATACACTGCTTGTATACAAATCATGTTATTGAAATCATGATATGCGATACAAGGTACCCATGATACACAGCCCATACATGTTATACTTTGGCATTTAGCAAAGACAAAAGTTCAAGTGTCTATCAATCGTAGCTTCGACGGCTAGATATTCTTGCCTATGATGTTCCGGCGAATAGCACTTTCATTGCTAATAAAGATATGTTCAAAGTGGACCATTACACCACACAAAAAAGTTAAAAAAAACTCTCAAAAAAAATTTATTTTGGAAGAATATCAAAATTCGCAACTGTCATTGATTCAAATTTCAGTTGATTTTAGTAACAGATGGCGCTGATGGCAGTTAAAAGTATGCTATATCAGCTCGAATTATCGAATTTGTAAACCAGGAAAGACTTTTGATACTACGTTAATATCAACTCGTCGTATATGCGCTTTATTGGGTGATACACTGGTGATATTTACGATATCATGATTTGTATACAAGCAGTGTATACAAATGTATAACATTCTACGGAATATGAAGGTTCCGAAAAGAAACGCATAGAATCGAGCCTCGGACGAAAGAAAGATATATATTTTGTGTTTATTTTTGGCCGTCCGTCCGTCCGTCCGTCCGTTTGCGCGATAACTCAAGAGCGCGTTGACCTAGGAAATTGAAATTTTGTCACAACTTGTAAAATAGAAAAAGTAAGGCTAGGAAGTTCGTTAATGGGCGATATCTTTTCACTCCTTCGGGTACCTCCTATACAAGAGTCCTTAAAACTCGTTTTTACAATTATTGCTCGAATGCTACAAGTAAGGAACTTGAAATTTTGCATACTTAAGGTTTACAATATTTGAATCAAAAGTTCCGAATATGATGGAAATCGAATGAGTCCTTCGTGTAGCAGCCTAGAAAAGTCCTTCAAAAATGTATGCTTGTTACTGAATCCACTATAACTACTAATAGCTTTTGCACTCCTCATTCTTTTGATATATTTCCAACTAAAATATAAATCGGAGTTCAGTATTTCATCTAGAGTATCATACGATTGGCTTGCAGCCGATCGTGACTAGAGATGGCAATTAAGATAAATTAATCGATTAATCAATCATTTAAAATAAAAATAAACAATCAATGGCGCAACAGCCCAAAATCGGGCCTAGGCCTTGAAGTAATGCTAGAGTTACTTCATTGCGAGACCAACGGAACACTAGGAGGTGAAGTGGTCAGCTAAACGCTCGTCCGTGATTTTTACCCCGATTTTAATTGAGGTACTCATTTTCAGCTGAGTGAACTGGTAGTCCGATAATCCCATTTTCGAAAATTACTTGTCGCCAAGCAGATTCGAACCTGGTACCCGATGCACCGAAGGCAAGTGCTCTAGCCACTAAGCCACCCAGACTACAATCAATCACTTGATTAATCGGAATGTGATAATCGATTTACGATTAAATCTGTAGAAAATAATCGATTAATCGATTAACCGATTAATTTCGCCTTTATAACTACCAATATATTACCACATTATATTTCATTACGAGGGAACCATGAAATACTTGAAGAAATTGAAGAAAACCAAATCTTGATCCATAAATAAATTTATAATTTATAATTGATAATATATAATATTTATGTACTTTGAAATAAATAATAAATATAATAATAAATAGGATTGATTTCACAGAAATATAATAGTAATTCAATTAAGTTATAATTGCACAGAAAAGTGGAGATTCATATCTTCTTGTGAGTGCTCTTAAGCCATGAGCTCAAAAATAACATCTTAGACAATCTTTTGTTAGAAAATATATTCAAGTAAAGGGGAAAATTTCTTTGTCACGTTGTAGAGTTTCGGGTAAACTGATTTCATTAGGCATCAAATGGATTTTCTTGTAGGCCTATTACTGGAGCATTTACGTACAATGATGGCTCATCTTCAGGCCGGTTTGATGTTGAATCGCTGGTCTTCCTCTTTTTTTTATGTACCAATGCCTTGTGAGCAGCCCACAGGTCAAACCCATCACCTGAAGCCGAGGTACATGTTTCACCCGAAGTGTCGATACTTTCTGCCATATTGATATTGTCGATTTTAAGCCGGAGACTTGTGAGCAGCAACAGGGTTATTAAAATAAATTTTATTAAACCTTGAATCCAATAAAGTAGATGCTGGTAGTAGAAATATTTTCTCTGGCTGACCAAATCGTCGTTCATACTCCGATATATCCTTATCTTTGAATTTCCTAGCAGTTGCGTAGTGATAGATTATTTTTCCCAACTGCTAGCGCCCGTAGTAAATAACCGGAATGATCTGGCTCAGTGGGGAATCTGGGTAATAATCACGGACGAGCGTCTGGCTGATCACTTTACCTCCTAGTGTCCCGTTGGCCTGGCTATGAAGTAGCTCTAGCATTACTTCAAGGCCTAGGCCCGATTTGGGCTGTTGCGCCATTGATTATTATTATTATTATTATCTGGCTCAACGTACCATACTTCTCACCACTGATTTGATTCGCCATGTCTTCCAATGGTCGCAAAATGGAAAATATTTCCGTTGTGTCTTCTTTTTCTCTTGGAGTTATCATGAAAGGCGTATCTATATGGTTCAGCATGATCTGATTTGCATATATGTAGTATCAGTTTTATCACACGCTCCAACATATAAAAACAGGAGTTCCATCTAGTTTTCATGTCTAGGAGAAGCTTCACTATTTTTCCCTAAGTTCGTCATTAGCATTAACGGGACATTTCATCCCAATAACAATATTTCTGCATTTTCCGATGAGCTTCTTCACTTCGGGAATTTCCAAAGATTTTTCACACACAAGATTTAGTGTATGCGCAAAACAAGGTACCTACATGTTTCTGCTTACCAAATTAGCAACAATCAAAACAAATTAATCTATAAATCAAATGATTAATCGAGCCAAGAATATCAAACGATTAATCGAACAATCGAAAGATAATAATCGATTATTTGAATCACTTGATTAATCGTTGCCATCTCTTATCGTGACTGCGTTATGTTTATTCTTTTTATTCGAATTTTTTTACCATATCTCCAAAGTAATATTCCGAAGAGAAACGCGTACGGGATTTTCGATACGTTGATATAAAAAATAGTTATTAGCAAATAACTGTCCTGTTTTTGGTCGAAAATTGAATAAAATTATTCCAATACTCGCCAATCACTCAAAACTGCGAAATGCCGGAGTCCGACGGAGTTGTGCACACCGCCCAGAATTGATATCGTATTGTCCGCCAAGACTTGTGGATCGGTATTCTTTTGGTACTGACAAACTACTAGACCAGTGTCGTGCCAAGAATTGGCTTATTATTGGTGTCTACCAGTGGCGGCTCGTGCCATTCTAAACCAGTGAGGCTGGGGAAGACAAATAATTATAACTGTCGTCACGTTAACATCTACAGGTATTATAACTGTCGTCACGTCAACGTCAAATGCCGCAGTTGTGGAGATTCAAATATAAGGGAAACTGTTATCCACGTTCTTTGCGAGTGTCCGGCCCTAGCTAGAGCCTGACTTCGCGCACTATGCAAACCTTTCTTTAATTACCTTGATGCGATCTCGAGATTGGAGAACTTTTGTACCTCCCTTAACAGCTCCAGATGATAATCCATTCAACCCCCAGGTCTCTGTTAACTATATATGTATTTACTTTATTAGCCCTAAACGACCAGGTTTAACTAGTTGTGGTATCAAAACCAATAGCATTTTTCTTCCTAACATTTTCATTGTAAATAATTTTATTAAAGCATCAGTTAAAAGGCCAAAAAAAGCCTCAATTTCAGTTCCACAAATCGGTCTGTAATACGTGAAATACATGCGATATCGATATATCCTTTTGTCTACGATTTATCAATATGTTAGGGATGAAAATTAAAAAAAATATTATTTTTTTGTCGCTTTAAGGCTTGCATTTTCTTTTAAAGCATCAACAATCATCGATAGATAACGCTTCAAACCAATATACATAATTTTTTATATGCTCCTTGGAGCTCTCATGTAATTCAGTGCTTCGTGTAAAATTTTTCAAGTCCCTGTAACCATTACCGGTTGACCAAGTATTTCTTGCTGTACTAAGAAGCACACACAGTACATCCACAACTCCACTAACAGGACTCGTACCAGGTCAATTAAAATGTCCTGCATGATTTACTTTATTATTTTAATAATTAAGTATTGTGATCGATTTTTTAAAAAAGAACGTATGCCGTACGCCGTACGCCAGATGATAATTCATTCAATCCACGCAAAATCGTTTGGTGGCTCGTAGCTCCCAAACGCTTTGAGATATTAAATTGAATTTTTTTTACGAATAGACGGGATAGGCAAATTTGGAAAGAAACTTCACTGGAGAAGCCAGTTCATCATCAGTCTATGCCCTCCGATGACGAAACAGCTCCTTCGGACCTAGTCCAACACAATCTTATGATGAACTGGCTTCTCCAGTGAAGTTTCTTTCCAAATTTGTCATATCCTCAGGGATAGCGGTTAGTCCACAGTCGGGGACTCCGTGTTGGAGTTTCACTCCACTGACACCGGATAGAATAACTAACTCCTAATCATAATAGATTCTGTGGTAGCTTACCACGAAAAATCTAATAACAAACAAATATTGGTTAAAAACATAACTCAGTCACGATCGGCTGCAAGCCAATCGTATGATACTCTAGATGAAATACTGAACTCCGATTTATATTTTAGTTGGAAATATATCAAAAGAATGAGGAGTGCACAAGCAATTATTACATGACCTTTTACTTACAGGTAGTAACTTTTGTGTAGTGGTCGATTTTTTGATTTATAGTGAGTTCCATAAAGTAAGTTAGGACATTTTACAGAATTTTTGTATGGCAACTACATGAAGGACTTATGGGATATTTTTCATATTAATAGTTTCAGCTGCGACTATTATAAAATTAATGTTTGTAAAATTTCAAAGTCGTAAATGAAAGCTTTCTAAACTTATCGTGCAATATTACTGAATATGTTTATTAAGGACTTTTGTATGACAGCTACCCGAAGGAGTCAACCGATGGCGCTAATAATTGAACTCCATCTTGGTTTTGGTATAAAACTAATTCCTGTAAAATTTTAAATTCCTGCTCTAACTCGTTCTGGAGTTATAGTGAATTCAGTAAAAAGCATACGTTTTTGAAGGACTTTTCTAGGCTGCTACACGAAGGACTCATTCAATTTGCATCATATTCGGAACATTCAATTCAAACATTTTAAACCATCCGTATGCAAAATTTCAAGTTCCTAACTTGAAGCATTCGAGCAATAACTGGGAAAACGTGTTTCAAGGACTCTTGTATGGGAGGTACCCGAAGGAGTTGAAGGATATCGGCCATTAACGAACTTAGCCTTACTTTTTCCATTTTACAAGTTGTGACAAAATTTCAACATCCTAGGTCAACGCGTTCTTGAGCTATCGTGCTAACGGACGGACGGACGGACGGACGGACGGACGGACGGACGGACGGACGGACAGCAAACGGATTTGGGGGTTTTGGCCAAAAATAAACACAAAATAATATAAAACTTTTTTTCGTCCGAGGCTCGGTTCTATGCGTTACAAACTTTTCGGGCTGGATTAAACTTATAATACTCTATATGTTCATCTAGAGTATAAAAATAAGTTGCGGCGGACTGGATTTGTTTCTTCGTAGATCAGATCCAAGGTTACAACCATTGTAAATTTCACAGCCATGAAGCGCTGACCATATCCAGGGTTACAACCAGAGAATAGCCGAAATCAAGAGAAAAAAGCTTCTCAAAATACACGCCTTTAGCCTAAGGTAGAGGACGCCTTTCTTGACCATTAAATTCTTCTCGGTAATAAATTTGGAATGGGATGTGGCTATATAGAATTTACCTCAGCGATCCCACCAGCTGTCAAGGTGTTTCGGTTAGTAGGCAAGAATACACCTTCTGAAGAGTCTATGCCCTCCGATGACGAAACAGCTCCTTCGGACCTAGTCCAACACAATCTTATGATGAACTGGCTTCTCCATTGAAGTTTTTTTTTCCAAATTTGTCATATCCTCAGGGATAGCGGTTAGTCCACAGTCGGGGACTCCGTGTTGGAGTTTCACTCCACTGACACCGGAAAGAATAACTAACTCCTAATCATAATAGCTTCTGTGGAAGCTTACCACGAAAAATCTAATAACAACGTAGGATTTGTGTTAGAACTATCGTTTTTCTCTGAATTACAGACTAGGTTAGTTCTGTACCTCAGAGGTAAACTGTTGTAAGTAACATTTCGTAAAATGTTCAGTAGACCATTTTATAACTATACATTTCCTCTATCAATACAAGGCAGATACGATTAAAACTCATTGATTATTTTGGCTTCCTTTAGCTCTGCGGATGCGAAGATTTACCACTTAAAAATATACATCCCCACAATGCAATTACATTAATAATCCCAAAATCGAAAATTTGCTAGTTACGACAGTTTACCTCTGAGGTACAGAGTTTATTATTTAATTTAAGGTTAGGTGTAGTTTTTGATTCGAAGACTAGAATTACGTTGTCGTCGGAAATGATAGGCCATTGTATTGAATTAAACATTGTCACGTCGAGGAACCAACGCGAGCAGATCGTACTTACCGAGATCAATGATCATACCCCGCCATTTATTCCGTCCTGCTGGCCAGGATTACTCCATCCTCAGGTCGTTCGAGTGATGCGGCAAGTTGTTCTGGAAAATTAAACACATTACTCACAAGTCACTATGATCCTGTACGTATAACATCACAAACCGTTGGGCAAACATAAACGGAGCGGAAGTCTTCCGAGCGGAAACAACGCGGAACGCGCACTCGGATACACGACACCAAAACAAAAATGTACGCGTAAGACCAAAAGTAAACAAGCCAACTGTCATTTCATCATCACTTAAAGTTGAGACAAATCAAATATTTTATATACCAGACTTTGTTGCAACTATTTTACCATTGCCATTATTGTACACATCTTTCATGCCTCGACTTTAGTTCTTAGTAATGACACTAAAATGAATATCAAATCAAGCTTTAGAATTAGATAATTAGCCCTTTTTCGGAATTGACCAAGGCCGCGTACTGAAGAAGAATCTGGCACAACATAGCAGACCGCAGCGTATTTCCAAATCGAACGACCAAGCGTATGTTTTACAAGATTTTTAGTTACTTTTTTGTAACGCTTTTGTACTTTAAGAACTAACATTTTTTTTCAAGGATAACGATTTGGTCATTTATCCTTAAATATCTCCAAGTACGTTTTTTTCATATTTTGTAGGTTATACTGTTTTTCAAAACATACCAAAAAATTAAGTTGGAATGTCAATGGTCAAAAAAATCGAAGAGCATTATAGTGATTCTCAATTATTTTATAGAAAAAGGGTAATTTAATCAAGAATAACCAAAAGCGTGACCATTTGTAATTTTATCATCGCCGATTCTTTTAAAATTTTGTGTACTCGAAGAATTCGTGAAAACAATTTGATTTCAATTTTTTGGTTTCTATCTCATTTTTTGTTAGTTATAGTATGTTAAAAATTCCCCAAAAACGATGTCCGAATCCTCTTTAAAAGTTCATATCTCTGGATATATTTATCCTTGAATAATAAAGTCGGGCTTATTTAAAGATTGTTATTGTTTTTGTTAGTTAAAAAATTATATAGAAACCAAACCTTGAATTTTAATTATTTTTTTCACTTATTTTTCAAGTACAAAGTTTTTGTTTGAAAATAATCAGAAATGGTAAGGTCACAACTTTGGCGATTCTTGATGGAATAACCCATAATACGATGAAAACAATATGACCCTTCTTCAGACGACCCTTTTTTTGCTAAGTGCAGTTGTAGCTAAATTCACACAGAACTTTATCAAATGAAATATACAAATTAAAAAAAATCTGACATCCCAACAGTAAGGTCCTGGTTCTGCCACTGATATCAAATTCATTTTACTATATTATTTTAACAATAAAGTAATGTTATCGATTTAAAAATTTGCCAATAGTCTGGGCGAAACTTTATTATTTTTCAGGTCAAAGTTCAGGAGCGATCAAAATCGAAGTATATCATCAATTGCTTCGAGATTATGACTCTTCTTGGAAAATTGAAATAACGAATTTCATATCTCATCAGAACTAAGGGATGTCAAAAATTGTGAAAACATATGCAAACTCTAGGAACTTGAATATCGAAAAATTGTTAAATGTGTTTGTAGGCGATTATATAAAAAGTCTGTGGAAGTGAAAAGCGATGAAATATCTCATCAATATTAAGAAATACGTCGAAACTTTAAAAATCATACAGCCCTCTTACATTCCTTAGGATTGAATATCTAAAAATACTGAAATTGACTTTTTGGCACTTATATAGGAAACCAAAGGAATTAAAAAAGAATTTATCATATCATCAGATTTAAGCAATATGTAAGAATCTGTGAAAACATATGCAACCTACAACCAAAGTAAACAACTTACACCCACTTGGGGGTGGAATATTCAAAAATCCTGAAAAGAGTTAATAGATAAATAGAAAGGCAGCACGAGAAAGTAAAAACCAATTCAATTTCTTACTATTTCTAATAGAAATTACGGAATTCGTGAAAACGTATTCAAAACTAGTTTTATGCGATTATTACGCAAGCTCATGAAAGTGAAGAAAAATCAGGGCTGGGCGATATGGCAGAATTACTGAAAAAGTATATCGCCTTGCACCCACCTCCAGAGGTAGGGTGAACAACTTTTGATTACAATATCTCACGAACCAATTGCACTTTAAAAATTAAATTCGGTTTCTGTATAAATTTTGACAAATAAAGTAAAATTTTTTAAGGAGGTCATGAAGCATGGAAGTGGAAAAGATAAAATTTTTTCGCAAATACAGAAACTTCAAGTACAGGGCGAGAAATATCACCAGTCTATAAAAACATTGCCACATTGTCGAAATATTGCCGCAACTAGCATGATATTGCCCTGTATTGCTCCATTAATCGCTCCACTAGCTTTGGCAATATTCGTCGGACAATTAATTATTTTAAACCTAACGCAGTCACGATCGGCTGCAAGCCAATCGTATGACACTCTAGATGAAATACTGAACTCCGATTGATATTTTAGTTGAAAATATATTAAAAGAATGAGGGGAGCACAAGCAATTATTACATGACCTTTTACTTACAGGTAGAAACTTTTATATAGTGGTAGATTTTTTGATTTATAGTGATTTCCATAAAGTAAGTTAGGACATTTTACAGAATTTTTGTATGGCAACTACATGAAGGACTCTTGGGACATTTTTCATATTGATAGTTTCAGCTGCGACTATTATAAAATTAATGTTTGTAAAATTTCAAAGTCGTAAATTAAAGCTTTCTAAACTTATCGTGCAATATTGGTGAATATGTTTATTAAGGACTTTTGTATGACAGCTACCCGAAGGAGTCAACGGATGGCGCTAATTAATGAACTCCGTCTTGGTTTTGGTATAAAACTAATTCCTGTAAAATTTTAAACTCCTGCTCTAACTCGTTCTGGAGTTATAGTGAATTCAGTAAAAAGCATACATTTTTGAAGGACTTTTCTAGGCTGCTACACGAAGGACTCATTCGATTTGCATCATATTCGGAACATTCAATTCAAACATTTTAAACCATACGTATGCAAAATTTCAAGTTCCTAACTTGAAGCATTCGAGCAATAACTGGGAAAACGTGTTTCAAGGACTCTTGTATGGGAGGTACCCGAAGGATTGGAAGAATATCGCCCATTAATGAACTTAGCCTTACTTTTTCCATTTTACAAGTTGTGAAAAAATTTCAACTTCCTAGGTCAACGCGTACTTGAGTTATCGTGCTAACGGACGGTCGGGCGGACGGTCGGACGGACGGACGGACGGACGGACGGACGGACGGACGGACGGACAGCAAATGGATTTGGGGGTTTTGGTCAAAAATAAACACAAAATAATAAACAACTTTTTTTCGTCCGACGCTCGGTTCTATGCGTTACAAACTTTTCAGGCTGGATTAAACTTATAATACTCTATATGTTCATCTAGAGTATAAAAATTGCTCGTGTACAAGCACCTTCATGACTGGGATTTCAGCGATTTCAGCGTTCCGAAGCTATCAGCTAATATTCTTGAACGCATGTTTTAAGGCCTTTGTTTGGACCCGAAGGAGTAGAACGATTATGCCCGTTAACGAACTTAATTTAAAAATTTCAACCATAAGTTCAGATTCTAAATGGAGTGGGGCGTTATTTTATAAAACTTTTGCCTTGCCCCCCCTGGAAGAAGTTCGATGGGCGCCCTTGGTACCGACATACTTTCCACCCACATTCAATTTCGTTTTTTTGCCTATTCGGCACATTTCATTTAATTGCTTTTCGTCTCAAAGCTAAACTTCATTTTTTATTGCTTGCGACTTAAAATTCGTTATTTTAACTCGCAACCAATGTATTTGTTTACTTCGCGATTTCTTTCGCGGTTCATATTTCTGCAAAGATTTTGTTTTGCTAAAGACCGCACATGCCGCGAAAATACTGCCGTACTATGTTACGTCCGGTCGGTGTTCTTTTTGCAATCTAGCATTTTTTCTTGTTCTAGGCGAGGTTTAATTTTAAGTTAAATATTGTAAACTAACCAGTTTAGATCGAGCGGTGCCACAGTGCACATACTAATAAAATAAAATTTTTTAAAGAATAAAGTTTTTCATTTCTTGATAGCCCAAGCAATCCTAAAGCCTTGTTTCCATCTACACTTAATGACGTTTTGAAAACAACCCACGATTTCTCATACAAAGTTGTAATTACAAAATGACAAGTTTTAATTTCAATTACGATACTAAAAAATCTGCCAACAATCTGGGCGCAACTTTACCATTTTTCCGGTAGAAGTTAGGAACGCGTTCAATTCTGAAATGCGGTGGAGGCTACGTGACTATGTGACTGAAAACCTATCAAAAAGAACAAGATCGTGGAAGTGAAAATCTGATTGGATCTGAGAGATATGAAATAATTTATGAAAAAGTACAGTAATAAAATAGTAATAAAAAGTAATAAAATTAAATTCCATATTTGGGACGAGGTAGTAGATATGTCGAAAATCATGGGAAAATATGCATTCTATTTTCACAGATATTTTTTTTGCCCCCCTTCTGAACGTTTCTTTTTATTCAAAATTATTTTTCTAGTTGATTTAGATATACACACCGAGTTTCAACATTGTAGCTTAAGCCGTTATACAAATAGGAAAAACACCCCCCACTTGTACCACAATACCCTTAGGGGTCAAATTTCAAAAAACCTTGAAAACACTTTCTAGGTATTCATACGAAGAATCCGTAGAATTAAATTAAATTCAATATTAGGGACGAGCTAGTATATATGACAAAAATTGTGAAAAAATATGCATTTTATTTTCACAGATAATTTTTTTTGCCCCCCTTCTGAACGCCAATACATATTTGAATTTTTTTTTAATCAAAATTGTTTTTCTAGTTGATTCACATATATACACCGAGTTTCAACATTGTAGCTTAAGCCGTTCTATATATAGGAAAAACCCCCCACTTGTACCACACTACCCTTAGGGGTCGAATTTCAAAAAACCTTGAAAATTCTTTCTAGGTATTAATCCGAAGAATCCGTAGAATAAAAATGAATTCAATATTTGGAAAGACCTAGTAGATACGACGAAATCGTGAAAATATATGCATTTTATATATATTATATTTACAAATAATTTTTTTTGCCCCCCTTTCTGAACGCCAATGAATATTCAAATTTTTTTTTATCACAATTACTTGTCTAGTTAATTAACATATACACACCGAGTTTCAACTTTCTAGCATGAACCGCTTAATAGTTAGGAAAAACACCTCCTACCCCCGTAGCATATTACCCCTTAAAAAAATTTTTTTTTCCATACTTTCGCTACTATAGCTCTATCTAAATACCAAGTTTAAAGCTTATATCATTACAGGTTCTCAAGATATAAGCATCGGAACTTTTTCCTTTTCACCCTTCCCCACCCTCCCCCACCCACCCCCTCTACACCCTCAACCACAAAACTTTTTTCCCTACTAGAATTTAATTAGCGCTACTTGTGGTAAAAATTCTAAGCATCTTATCTAATTATCTTATCTTACACTGTTCTTGAGATATGAAATGTGTTTGATTTGAAAAATTCTCATCCCCTTCACTTCTATGCTCCACCTCTCACTTAAAAAATTTAACTTTAATCAATCTTTGTTTGTCGACCTTAATAATCAAACCAAATTTTATTTTTCTAGAGCAATTAGTTCATGAGATATCGTAATCTGAAGTTTTTCACCCCCCACCCCCATACACAACTTCCTCCACCCAAAATTTTTCTTGATTCTGTTCTCCTAGTATAACAACAAATATTTTTAAAGTTTGAATAGTGTGCCATTAACGGTTTAGAAGATATGGATTTTAGAATGTGTCTATCTCGCCTTTTTTGGGTTTCGGACGCATTACATTTCCCGCCACTCCTTCACCCCTTGATCAATATTGACAATTTTTCTGCAAATGGGTCTACTATCAGAGCTCTATAGAAATTTCAAGTTTCAGCTTCCTATCATTAGGGGTTACTGAGATCCAGAAACCAAAATTTTCGGTCTAAAACACTTCCCTCCTCACACCCCCACCCCTAAAAATTTGGTCACTTCAAGGAGCCTACCCCGTCTATTCGTTAAAAAAATTTCAATTTAATATCTCAAATCGTTTGGCAGCTACGAGCCTCCAAACGATCTTGCGTAAGCGGCCGCCGTACGGCGTACGGCGGACAGATGGACTGAAAATTTTTATTGCTTTTTTCGCGTCTACTAGCTATGAAACGTGGAAATTAAATTTTTGAGGGTATCAAATTTTTTTTTTTAAAAATCAATCACAATACTTAATTATTAAAATAATAAAGTAAAAGGAAAACTTGTTAGTGTAAAACCTGACAATTTCAGTGCAGTGCAACTGTTTATGCGCGAAACGTCACATTCGGCACCTGTTTGATAACAATTTTCGCCACCTCACAAATAGAAAAACGTAAGCGTGAGTATAAAGTAATGTAGGTATATACATATATGCAATTAGGTTTTATTGCAGAGATATGAGCAAAGTGCTCAAAAATAAAACAAAATGGAGCGCGAATGAGGAGCAGCTGGTCGAAATGAATATCAACAAACGCACCAGCTGATCAAACTGTCACATTCAAAACACGAAATGAAACTCGAATGTAGATGGAAACAGATCGTGCTTTTGAAAACAAAACTATATCTCAACGAACATTGTCTCATCTGAACTCCCAGGCCAATGAACACCCTTGTATACAGCACGCTGCTACAACTCCTTACAACGCTAATGAAAGTCAAAAAAAAAAATCTGCCAACAGTCTGGGCGCAACTGTATTATTTTTCCGGCAGAAGTTCAGAACGCGTTCAATTCGGGGATGCGGTGTATGTAACTATGTGACTGAAAACCTAACAAAAAGTTCGGGAAGCGGTTAGAAAAGGGTGTAACATATGAATTAAATAATTGGGTCATATTCCGGGATGCGGTCTAGAGGTTGAAAAAAACAAAACTTGAAAATAGGTGATTATTAAACAAACCTGGGGAAGTGAAAAGATATTCGATATCTGATCAGACCTGAGAAACATGGTGGAATTCATGAAAAAGTATACAACCAACTTACACCCTCTAAGGGGTCGAATTTCGAAAAATCTTGAAAACACATTCTAGGTATTCACATGAAGAATTCGTAGAATAAAAATGAATTCAATATATCGAAAGACCTAGTAGATATGACGAAAATCGTGAAAATATATGCATTTTACATTAACCGGTATTTTTTTTTGCCCCCCCCTTCTGAACGCCAATGAGTATTTGAATTTTTTTTTATTAGAATTACTTTTCTAGTTAATTTACATATATGTACCGAATTTCAACTTCCTAGCATAAGCCGTTCTGAAGTTAGGGAAAACACCCCCCACCACCGTACCATACTACCCCTAAAAAAAAATGTATTTTTCCACCATGCCACTACTATAGCTCTAGCTTAATACCAAGTTTCAGCTTCCTATCATTAAAGATTCTTTAGATATAAACATCGGAACTTTTTCTTTCTCACCCTTCCCTACCCTCACCCTTTACACCCACACCCCCAAACTTTTTTTCCCTACTAGGGTTCTATTAGGCCTACTTCTGGTAAAAATTTGAAACATCCATCTTACACTGTTATTGAGATATGAATCGTGTTATTTTTGAAAAATTCTAATCCCTCCCACTTCCGTGCTCCTTCACCCCCTTCAAATATTTTACTTTAAACAACCTTTATTTATCAATCTTTATAATAAAACCGAATTTTGTTTTTCTGGTCCAATTAGTTTGTGAGATATCGTAATCTAAGGTTTTTCACCCCCCACCCCCGTACGACACTACCCCCACCCAAAAATTTTGTTTCAATCTACTCTCCTAGTATAACTACAGATATTTGTTAAGTTTTAATTGCTTGCTATTAATGGCTTAAGAGATATGGATTTTAGAATTTGTCGATCTCGGCATTTTTGCGTTTCGGACGCATTATTTCCCCCTCCACTCCCACACCCCTTCACCCATATCTGTTTTTTTTTTTGCAAATGGGTCCATTATCAAAGCTCTATAGAAATTCTAAGTTTCAGCCTCCTAACACAAGCGGTTCCTGAGATCTAGAAACCTAAATTTTTCGTCTAAAACGCTTACCCCGCCTTCCCCCTTACACCTCCTCCCCTGAAAATAATGTCAATTCAAGGGGTCCACCAAGTCTATTCTTAGAAAAAATTTTAATTTAATAGCTCCACTGGTTTGAGAGCTACGAGCCTTCAAAGATTTTGGGCGGTCGACGTACGGCGTATGGGGTACGGCGTACGGCGTACGGCGTACGGCGTACGGCGTACGGGGTACGGCGTACAGACGGAGTCAAAATTTTTATTGCTTTTTTCGCGTCTACTAGTCATGAAACGTGGAAAAAAAAATTTTGAGGGCAGCAAATTTTTTTTTTTTTTAAATCGATAACAATACTGTATTATTAATAATACAGTAAAATGTAAAAAAAAAACGTTTTATATTTTCGTTTCATTACTATATTATCAATACATAACGCATATATAACATTTATAATAAAAAATGCGAAATCTTAATAAGAAAAAGTCAAAGCTCTCATTAACGCTTAAAGCAATCAAAACTCAAATAATTTTTCCTGTCTTGATCATTTTTATAATACTTATAATTACAATTTAAAAGAAATTTTTTAATTGTGAAATCGTGTAAAAGTGAATATCGAAGTGAATATCAACGTAACTTTTTTTAAAAATCGTGAAAAATCCAAATCCTAGCAAATCTATCGTGTTTTAATAAATACTTTATTACTATAATAATAAAGTTAAATCAACCGGTATATTTTTCTTTTCTCCGTGAAAAAAAAAAAATTTATTATGGCAAATCTTGTTGAAAATCCTATAGAGGATGCGCAACCTCGCGATAATGTTAGTGTGGGTTCGCGTGAATAATTTTTAGGATTTAACGATAGTCCAAAAAAAACATCAACATTTTGTTCAAGTTTGTCAAACCATTTGACGGGGACAGAGAAAAATTAGTTCCTTTTTTGAATACAGTTGATTCAGCATTCGGTATTGCATCCGAGGATCAAACTGATATTCTACTCGCTTACACTAAATCTCAGCTTACCGGAAAAGCTGAAGTTGCATGTTCAAACCGTGTTTTCGATACATGGAGTTCCTTAAAGGAATATCTAAAAAGCATATATTCTGATAAAAAACATCACGGACATCTTTTACTTGTTCTACAAAATTGTAAACAAGGTCCAAAAGAAACTGTGTCTCAATTTATGTTAAAAATTAAATCTTCTTTAAAATGACTTTTAAATTCAACTCATCAAAACAATTCAAATAAAAACGAATTAATTGGTCGAATTGCTGCTATAAACGACTTAGCACTCCATACCTTCACTTTAAATCTCAAACCCGAAATCAGTCAAATGCTGAGAGCAAGGGAAATCACTACGCTTAACGAAGCCTTTAATATAGCTTTGGAAGAAGAGAAGGTTCAAGTTTTGTTACATCAACAAAATGTTAACAAAAAATTTTGTGAACTCTGCCAAAAACATGGACATACTAGTTCCAATTGCTTTAAAAATCCATCTTCATCAAATAATAAAAATAAACACAACAATGGTAATACCACAAACAAATCTGTTTACCATTCTTCTGCCGTAAAAGTGTGTAACTATTGCAAAAAGTCTGGACATGTAATCGAAGATTATCGAAAGAGGAAACGCATCAATGATTTTAGAATAAATAAAAATTCCTCGGGATCTCCCTAAAATCAAAGCACAAATCAAAAGCCACAAGCTAGTTCAACTAGTAATCTTTCGAATCCTTCGGGAAACGTAAATACTCTCGACGCAGCCGCAGCGGAGCATCGAGATCTGGAGGTATTCGCTACGAGAAACCTCAACTAATCTTATTGAACGAAAATGCTATTCATGTGAGTTTACCATGTCCTTATGCAAGGAGTAAATCACTCAATCTTTTAATCGACACTGGAGCAAATGTCTCAATCGTCAAATACTCATCCTTATCACCTAAATCGTCATATTTTGCTGATGAGGTCCTAAATTTGCGTGGAATCAATAACTCAAAAAATCGTATAAGTACAATAGGTTATTCTCATTTAGTCTTATCATTCGGTGATGAGGCTATCACTCACAAATTCCACGTAATCGCTTCTAAATCTAATATACCATACGATGGTATTCTAGGAAATCATTTCCTAAATCAATATAAATCCACAATTGTCGACGATAAAAGTCAATTAATCGTTAAAACCAAAAATGACAATGTCATTCCTATTCCATTCTTTACAAATGAGATGGATCCAAAACATTTACTTAAACCGCGCACAGAAACATTAATTGAAGTTAATGTCCTCAATCCTGAAATTAAAGAAGGATTATTACCAGAAATCAACATCCTTGAAGGTGTTTACTTGAGCAAGGCTTTTGTAAAGGTTAATGAAAACTGCAAAGCCTATGCCACTATCGTCAATACTCGTGACAATTGCGTGTTAATTACGAATCATATATATTTTATAGCTCAACGACCACAAATCCAGAAAGAATTACAAATCTGACGAATCAACTACGTACAGATCCCTTAAACTCTGAAGAAAAAGGGAGTGTAGTTAAAATATGCTCTACATTTAATGATTTATTCCATCTTAAGGGCGATGTTCTCACTTCTACGAATGCCATCAAACATAAAATTGATACTTCTAACGCCACACCTATCGTAAGTAAAACTTATCGCTATCCCGAAATCCACAAGAAAAAAGTGGATCGTCAAATCAATGACATGCTACAGCAAGAAATCATTAAAGAATCAAAATCTCCGTGGTCCTCACCTTTATGTGTCGTACCGAAAAAATCGGACGCATCTAACATAAAGAAATGGAGAATAGTCATAGACTATCGTAAATTAAACAATATAACAGTTGGAGATTCTTATCCCCTTCCAGATATCAATGAAATACTTGATCAATTGGGTCATTGCAAGTATTTTACCACACTCGATTTAGCCTACGGCTTCCATCAAATCGAAATGGAGGATAATGATCGATGCAAAACCGCGTTATCGACTCCTACTGGACATTACGAATATAACCGTATGCCATTCGGATTAAAGAATTCTCCGGTAACCTGTCAAAGGTTAATGAACAGTGTCTTATCGGGTTTGCATGGTTTACTTTGTTTCGTATATCTTAATGATGTGGTAATTTACGCATCCTCACTCAAAGATCATGAAAACAAACTAATAAAAGTTTTCAGCAAATTACGGGATAATAATTTGAAACTCCAACCTGACAAATGTGAATTTTTCCGTAAAGAAGTCGTTTATGTAGGTCATATAATTTCTCAAGAAGGCGTTAAGCAAAATCCTGAAAAAATAAAAGTAAACAAAGACTTTCCATACCCAAAATCATCCAAAGACATCAAATCGTTCTTGGGTTTAGCTGGTTATTATAGACGTTTCATTCAGGATTTCAGTAAAATTTCTAAACCTTTGACATCGCAATTAAAAAAATCTGCCAACAGTCTGGGCGCAACTTTATTATTTTTCCGGCAGAAGTTCAGAATGCGTTCAATTCGGGGATGCGGTGTATGTAACTATGTGACTGAAAACCTAACAAAAAGTTCGGGAAGCGGTTAGAAAAGGGTGTAAAATATGAATTAAATAATTGAATCATATTCCGGGATGCGGTCTAGAGGTTGAAAAAACAAAACTTAAAAATAGGTGATTATTAAACAAGCCTGGGGAAGTGAAAAGATATTCGATATCTGATCAGACCTGAGAAACATAGTGGAATTCATGAAAAAATATACAACCAGTTTACACCCTCTTTGGGGTCGAATTTCAAAAAATCTTGAAAACACATTCTAGGTATTCATATGAAGAATCCGTAGAATAAAAATGAACTCAATATTTGGAAAGACCTAGTAGATATGACGAAAATCGTGAAAATATATGCATTTTATAAATACTGATAATTTTTTTTTGCCCCCCCTTCTGAACGCCAATGAATATTTAAATTTTTTTTTATCAGAATTACTTTTCTGGTTAATTTACATATACGTACCGAGTTTCAACTTCGTAGCATAAGCCGTTCTAAAGTTAGGAAAAACACCCCCCACCACCGTACCATACTACCCCTAAAAAAAATTTATTTTTCCACCATGCCACTACTATAGCTCTATCTAAATACCAAGTTGTAGCTTCCTATCATTATAGATTCTTAAGATATAAGCATCGGAACTTTTTCTGTCTCACCCTTCCCCACCCTCACCCTCTACACCCACACCCCCAAAACTTTTTTCCCCCACTAGGGTTTTGTTAGGCCTACTTCTGGTAAAAATTTGAAGCATCCATCTTACACTGTTATTGAGATATGAAACGTGTTATTTTTGAAAAATTCTTATCCTCTCCACTTACGTACTCCCCCGCCCCTTTCAAAGATTTTACTTTGAGCAATCTTTATTTATCAAGCTTTATATCCAAACCGAATTTTGTTTTTCTGGTGCCTCTGGTTTGGGAGATATCGTAATGTTAAGTATTTCACCCCCTACCCCCGTACGCCACCACCCCTACCCCCGTACGCCACCACCCCTACCCAAAAATTTTGTTTCAATCTACTCTCCTAGTATAACTACAGATATTTGTTAAGTTTTAATTGCTTGCTATTAACGGTTTAGGAGATATGGATTTTAGAATGTGTAGATCTCGAGTTTTTTGCGTTTCGGACGCATTGCTTCCCCCTCCACTCCCACACCCCTTCACCCATATCATCAATTTTTTGCAAATGGGTCCACTATCAAAGCTTTATAGAAATTCCAAGTTTCAGTCTCCTAACATAAGCGGTTGCTGAGATCTAGAAACCAAAATTTTTCGTCTAAAACGCTTCCCCCACCTTCCCCCTCACACCCCCACCCCTGAAAATAATGTCAATTCAAGGGGTCTACCCAGTCTATTCCTAGAAAAAATTTAAATTTAATAGCTCAACTGGCTTGAGAGCTACGAGCCTTGAAAGGATTTTGGCGGTCGGCGTACGGCGGACAGACGGAGTGAAAATTTTTATTGCGTTTTTCGTGTCTACTAGTCATGAAATGTACACAAAAAAATTTTGAGGGCAGCAAATTTTTTTTTTTTTAAATCAATAACAATACTGTATTATTACTAATAAAGTAAAAGGATACTTAATTCATTCGGGGATCTGAGCAAGAAAATTTTTTTCCGTTCTGCGAGATAAACTGTTACAAGATTTAATTCTACAGTATCCAAATTTTGAAAAAGAGTTTATTGTCACAACAGACGCTTCCAGTTTTGCAATCGGAGCGATCCTTTCTCAAGGTGAAGTCGGAAGTGACTTACCGGTCTCATACGCTTCAAGAACATTGAACCGGGCCGAGTCCATCTATACTACGACAGAACGCGAACTATTAGCAATAGTTTGGGCTGTCAATCACTTTAGGCCCTACATATATGACCGCAAAGTTAAAAGCGTTACGGATCATCGACTTCTTACTTGGCTCTTTAACTGTAAAGACCCAGGTTCAAGACATGTTAGATGGAGACTAAAGTTGGAAGAATTCGAATATGAAATCATTTACAAGAAAGGGAGGATAAATTCAAACGCTGATTGTTTATCCAGAATTCCATTTACTGATGTCAATTTAACCACAGATTGTATTAACGATACATACGAAGATTATATAAAGTTCTTTTACAATTCTCTCACTCCAAACATTCACGACTTCCAAGAGGAAAACACTCATCTAATTAAATCTGTAAATAATATTGCCTACCTAACCCGTCTAGATATAGACGAAGAAAATAGGTATTCTCATGAACTTTTAAACATATCTCATAACAAAGAAAAGATAAAAACACATTCGCATGAATTATATTCTAATATAAAATCCACAAATACCAAAACGTAGAAAATAATCTGTCATTGCTTTATAAAGCATAATTATTGGGAAAAACCCCAGTATAAATAATTTTTTATAACAATCCAAAGTTTAAGGAATCAACTTATTAATGATACTATTGATATCATATCTTTACCTAACTTTGAAGATCCTATAAATCAATTTAAATATGAAAAATTGAAACCAATAATTCAATACATCTTTAGAAATACTAAAATTAAAATTTTGATTCATCATGGAAAAATTGCTACACCAAATACGAATCAAATTCCAATCATTCTTAATGAAAATCATGATGATCCTCATTCTGGTCACTCAGGTTTTCATAGAACTTATACAAGAATAAAATCAATGTATATCTGGCCGAACATGAAAAAGTCTTGCCAAAAGAATAAAACTCTTAGACGCAAATTTAAAGCTCCAATGGAAATAACTTCCACATCGTCGCACCCATTTGAAAAGTTATGTTTGGACGTCGTCGGTCCTCTACCAATAACTGAAAATGGTAATAGATTCATTGTTACTATGCAAGATGATCTAACCAAATTTTCACAAGCACATGCTGTTCCTAATCATGAATCTAAAACAATAGCTGCAACACTTTTACAATTTATAAGTCATTTTGGAATTCCGAAATGCATATTGTCTGATCAAGGTTCTGACTTCCTGTCACAGCTATTGAAAGATTTTGTAAAGTTATTCCACATGAAACAAATCTGTACAACAGCTTATCATCCACAGAGTAATGGTGCTCTTGAAAGGTCACATTCTATATTAAAAGACTATTTGAAACACTATATAAATTCTAATCTAAATGACTGGGATAAATGGCTCCCTACTGCAATATTTTCTTACAATACTGCCATACACAGTACTACCAAGTTCTCACCTTACGAACTTATATTTGGTATTAAACCAATACTCCCCAGTTCATTAACGAATTCTCCAGAATCTAGTTATATCTATGATAACTATATAGATCAATTAAAATATAGACTTAACAAATCACATGAAATTGCACGTGAAAACATTATAAAATCTAAAGAAAAGTCTAAAGGTTACTATGATACTAAAATAAGTAATCCAAAGTACTCTATAGGCGATAAAGTATATCTCCAAAATACAAAAGCTAGAACTGCTAGAAAACTTTGTTCTAATTATTATGGACCATATGAAATTATAAAAGTCCATGATAATCAGAATGTTACTTTAAATGTAAATGAAAAAGAATTTTCCTTCCAGGTATATCAGATGTACCCAAGCATTCTATGTCAAGGTAAATGAAGTATCTAATACCAGCGGAATATATTATAAGAATGTAGGATATACAAAATTCCACACATCAACATGGAAGTTAATAACTTACCACAACGTATCTTCTTATAATTAAAAATTAGATCTTATATATGAAATCTTTGAAAAATCTCAAAATTTGTGCAATCAAAAAGAAAACGTTTCAAATAATTACTACTGCATTTAATCCCTGAACATTGTTAAAGTTCAACTGCCTATAATCTCAGAAAAACTAGACTCTTTTCATATTCTAATCGGACATAACCGTCATAAAAGAGGTTGGTTTAATGCTTTATGAACATTATTCAAATGCTGTATGAACATTATTCAAGACAGTTTTTGGCACGCTTGATGCACACGATGCTGAATACTATGATAATACCATTAAAATAGTCAACGAAGACGATAAAACTTTACTAAAATTAATGAAAAATCAAGTACAGGTCGCCAAAGGCACAATCTTAGCTCTTAACGAAACTGTAAATAATCTTAAACTAAATGCGAAACTCTTAAATAACAATATTAATAAAATAAACGAATATATTGGTAATTCATCTAATAGAATTATAAAAGTTGAAATTTTAGAACTAATAATACAGCACATAGGTATGTTGACGTATTTAACAAACGAAATAAATGAAGAATTGGACAATCTAATTATTATTGTTCTCTTTGCTAAAAAGAACATTTTACATCCAAAAATAATTAGTCCAGTTCAACTTATTTCTGAATTGACTAGTAATGTCAACCACATTCCGAAAGGTCTGGAATTTCCAGTTCCTTGCAATTATGAAAATTCATAAGTTTTTATCAATCTTATTGAACTTCAAGTTTATTTTAAGAAATCTGCCAACAGTCTGGGCGCAACTTTATTATTTTTCCGGCAGAAGTTCAGAACGCGTTCAATCCGGGGATGCGGCGTAGGCTACTATGTGACTGAAAACCTAAAAAAAAGTTCGGGAAGCGGTTAGAATAGGGTGTAACATATGAATTATATAATTGGGTCATATTCCGGGATGCGGTCTAGAGGTTGAAAAAGAAAAAAACCTTAACTTAGGTGATTATTAAACAACCCTGTGGAAGTGAAAAGATATTCGATATCTGATCAGACCTGAGAGATATGGTGGAATTCATGAAAAAGTATACAACCACTTAACACCCCCTTAGAGATCAAATTTCAAAAAATCTTGAAAATTTATTCTAGGTATTCATATGAAGAACCCATAAACAAAAATAATTGGTGATTGTTAAACAAGCCCATGGATGTGATATCTGATCAGACCTGAGAGATATTCCGGAATTCATAAAAAAGTATACCACCACTTAACACCCCCTTAGGGGTCGAATTTCAAAAAATCTTGAAAACACATACTAAGCATTCATATGAAGAATCCGTAAAATAAAAATGAATTCAATATTTGGAAAGACCTAGTAGATATGACGAAAACCGTGAAAATATAGGCATTTTATTTTCACATACCATTTTTTAACCCCCCACCAACAACTTCACACCCTCTTAGGGGTCGAATTTCAAGAATTCCTGAAAACGCAGTCTAGGTATTTATATGAAGAATCCATAAACAAAAATAATTGGTGATTGTTAAACAAGGCCGTGGATGTGATATTTGATCAGACCTGAGAGATATTCCGGAATTCATAAAAAAGTATACAACCACTTAACACTCTCTTAGGGGTTGGATTTTAAAAAAATCTTGAAAACACATTCTAGGTATTCATATGAAGAATCCATAAACAAAAATAATTGGTGATTGTTAAACAAGCCCGTGGATGTGATATCTGATCAGACCTGAGAGATATTCCGGAATTCATAAAAAAGTATACAACCACATAACACCCCCTTAGGGGTCGAACTTCAAAAAATTTTGAAAACACAATCTAGATATTCATGTGAAGAATCCATAGTCAAAAATAATTGGTGATTGTTAAACAAGCCCGTGGATGTGATATCTGATCAAACCTGAGAGATATTCCGGAATTCATAAAAAAGTATACAACCACTTAACACCCACTTAGAAATCAAATTTCAAAAAATCTTGAAAATTTATTCTAGGTATTCATATGAAGAATCCGTAAAATAAAAATGAATTCCATATTTGGAAAGACCTAGTAGAAATGACGAAAACCGTGAAAATGTAGGCATTTTATTTTCACCTACTATTTTTTTAACCCCCCATTCCGAACGCCAATGGATATTTGCATTTTCTTTTATCGGAGTAACGTTTCTAGTTGATTTAAATATACGTACCGAGTTTCAACTTTCTAGCATAAGCCGTTCTAAAGTTGGGAAAAACACCTCCCACCCCCGTACCATACTATCCCTTAAAAAAAAAAAATATTTTTCCACCATGCCAATACTATAGCTCTATCTTATTGTCAAGTTTCAGCTTTCTATCATTATAGGTTCTTTAGATATAAGCATCAGAACTTTTTCTTTCTCACCCTTCCCCACCCTCATCCTCAACAACCACAACCCCAAATTTTGTTCCCCTACTAGGATTCTATTACGCCCACTTCTGGTAAGAACTTGAAGCATCTACCTTACACCGTTATTGAGATAAGAAATGTGTTATTTTTGAAAAATTCATATCCCCTCCACTTCCGTGCACCCCCGCCCCCTTCAAATATTTTACTTTGAGCAATCTTTATTTATCAATATTTATACTCAAACCGAATTTTGTTTTTTTGGTGCCATTAGTTTGTAAGATATCATAATCTAAAGATTTTCGCCCCCCACCCCCGTACGCTACTACCCCCACCCAAAAATTTGGTTTCAATCTACTCTCCTAGTATAGCAACAGATATTCGTTAAGTTTTAATTGATTGCCATTAACGGTTTAGGAGATATGGATTTTAGAATGTGTCGATCTCGGCATTTTTGCGTTTCGGACGCATTATTTCCCCCTCCACTCCCACAACCCTTCACCCATGTCAGTAATTATTTTGCAAATGGGTCAATTATTAAAGCTCTATAGAAATTCAAAGTTTCAGTTTCCTAACATAAGCGGTTGCTGAGATCCAGAAACCAAAATTTTTCGTCTAAAACGCTTCCCCCACCTTCCCCCTCACACCCCCTCCCCAGAAAATAATGTCAATTCATGGGGTCTACCCAGTCTACTCTTAGAAAAAACTGTAATTTAATAGGTCCACTGGCTTGAGAGCTACGAGCCTTCAAAGGATCTTGGGGCGGTCGACGTACGGCGTACGGCGGACGGACGGAGTGAAAATTTTTATTACTTTTTTCGTGTCTACTAGTCATGAAACGTGGAAAAAAAAATTTGAGGGTAGCAAATTTTATATTTTTTTAAAAATCGATAACAATACTGTATTATTAATAATAAAGTAAAATGGTAATTTGATATTTATACTTAATATTCCGTTAACTGAATACGAAACTTTCAAGTTGTATCATACAATACCGTTACCAATACCACATAAAGATCAACGATCTAGTTATGCATACATACAACCACAGCATAATTACATTGCTATCTCTCAGAATAAAAGAAGATATGCACCCTTCAAAAATTTACATCATTGTAAATTAACAATTCCTGAACATTATGTTTGTAAAAACAACGTTATTTACCACACAGGTGAAAAATCTATTTGTGAAATAAAACTATTCGTGGCTCAATACAATGATATTCCTAAAGACTGCAACACAAAACTCGTGTTTGGAGAAATAGAAGTCATTCATCCTCTGAAATTCAATCAATGGATTTTAATATCGTCAACATCTAAGCTTTGACGGTATTATGCGACTAAATTAAATAAGTAATAGATCGAAATATTATCGGGACAAACATTCTAACGTTAAATAGCTCATGTGAAGTATATTAAGACTCGAATAGACTAATTCCTAGCCACATACTAACAAGCGAATTTCATTCTGTATTGCCAACAGTAGATATCATCCAGGATGATTGTTGTAACAAAAACAAATTAAATATCTCTCAAGAATACACGAAATTACTCCCAATATCTTTGAAGAACATTAATCTAGACGATCTTAATATCGCAATTCATAATTTAAATCAATTATATAACAACATTGAAGAAGCAGAAAATCTTCCTAATTTGATAAAATATCCTTCCATATTCACTACTACTTTATTTTGTACAACAGGAATTGTAATATTGTTTATATCATTTAAAATTTATACATTAATAAGAAATTATTGTTATTATAAAACAAATAAAAATAAATCTATTTCTATTATAAGAAATTCTTTGTATACGCCTACCAGAGCAGATATGCAATCAAATACTTCATTCAAATAATTCAACAGAAAATGTTAATTATTTTACAAATTCGAATCGCGTTCGTTTATCGAATTCTTCAACAGACCTATCTTTGGGTTCAAGAAGACAGCCATCATATCGCGAAATTTCATTTAATTTGGAAAATTAATCTCAAATAAATCTATCATCAATTTTTTTAAGGGGGGTTGTGTTATGTACCGACATACTTATCACCCACATTCAATTTCGTTTTTTTGCCTGTTCGGCACATTTCATTTAATTGCTTTTCATCTCAAAGCTAAACTTCATTACTTTATTATTTTAATAATTAAGTATTTTTTATTGCTTGCGACTTAAAATTCGTTATTTTAACTCGCAACCAATGTATTTGTTTACTTCGCGATTTCTTTCGTGGTTCATATTTCTGCAAAGATTTTGTTTTGCTAAGGACGGCGTAGTCTTTTCTCGTTAATATAATCCTTTCTGGACCAGTGATCCGGTCTAGGGAGGGAGAGCAGACCTTTCAAAAAGGGATCACTGGCGCCCACGACCGTTCTCTGGGTCTAGCCGGACAAAGGTCTGTTCGCCCCCCGTTATTGATACGGGGGTTCATTTGCGGTATTTTTGTCGGTTAGTTGCTGTACGGAGACCGTCATCATTTAATTTAAACCGTAATAAGCTCTGATAGTAGACCCATTTGAATAAAAATTGTCAATATTGATCAAGGGGTGTGGGAGTGAGGGCATATATAATGCGTCCGAAACCCAAAAAAGCCGAGATTGACACATTATAAAATCGATATCTCCTAAACCGTTAATGGCACACTATTCAAACTTAAGAAATATTTAAAGTTATACTAATAGAATAGATTGAAAAAAAAATTTTTGGGTGGGGCAGTAGCGTATGCTGGTGGGGGGTGGGGGGGGGTGAAAAACTTTACATTACGATATCTCATGAACCAATTGCTTTAGAAAAATAAATTTCGGTTTGGGTATAAACGTCGACAAATAAAAATTGATCAAAGTAAAATTTTTTAAGTTGGCGGTGGAGCATAGAAGTGGAGGGGCTAAGAATTTTTCAATTAAGACACATTTCATATCTCAGGAACAGTGTAAGATAGATGCTTAGATGCCAGAAGTAGCGCTAATTAAACCCTATTAGGGAAAAAAGTTTTGGGGTTGAGGGTGTAGAGGGTGTAGAGGGTGAGGGTGGGGGAGGGTGGAAAGGAAAAAGTTCCGATGCTTATATCTTAAGAGCCTGTAATGATATAAACCTTAAACTTGGTATTTAGATAGAGCTATAGAAGCGGCATGTTGGAAAAATATAATTTTCCTTAGGGGTAGTATGGTACGGGAGTGGGTGGTGTTTTTCCTAACTAATAAACGGTTCATGCTAGAAAGTTGAAACTCGGTGTGTATATGTAAATCAACTAGAAAAGAAATTCTGATTAAAAAAAAATTCAAATTTGTATTGGCGTTCAGAAGGGGGATAAAAAAAATTATCTGTGCAAATAGAATGCATATTTTTCCACGTTTTTCGATAAATATATCTACTAGCTCGTCCCAAATATTGAATTTAATTTTATTCTTCCGATTTTTCGTATGAATACCTAGAAAGTTTATTCAAGGTTTTTTGAAATTCGACCCCTAAGGGTAGTGTGGTACAAGTGGGAGGTGTTTTTCCTATATATAGAACGGCTTAAGCTACAATAATGAAACTCGGTGTGTATATGTAAAACAACTAGAAAAGCAATTTTGATCAAAAAAAAAAATTCAAATATGTATTAGCGTTCAGAAGGGGGGCAAAAAAAATTATCTGTGAAAATAAAATGCATATTTTTGCACGATTTTCGACATATCTAGTAGCTCGTCCCAAATATTTTATTTAATTTTTTTTATGGATTCTCCATATGAATACCTAGAAAGTTTTTCAAGATTTTCTGGAAATTGACCCCTAAGGGGGTGTAAAGTTATTATATACTTTTTCATGAATTCTTTCATATCTCTCAGGTCTGATCAGATATCGAATATCTTTTAACTTCCACGGACTTGTTTAATAAACACCTACTTATAAGTTTTTCTCTTTTTTCAACCCCTAGACGGCATCCCGGAATATGACACAATTATGCTATTCATATGTTACGCCTTATTCTAACCACTTCACGAACTTTTTGTTAGGTTTTCAGTCACATAGTAACCTACGCCGCATCTCAGAACAGAGCGCGTTCCGAACTTCTGCCGGAAAAATAATAAAGTTGCGACTGTTGGCAGATTTTTTTTCTTTCGCCTGTAATTTTGATCGCCGGTACGGGATGAAGCTCTTAAATCTGGCGCTGCTCCGTTTGTTTTTCGTTTCGAAAAAGGCGTTACAGAAAGTGTCATGAACGGGACTCATTTTATTAAGCGAAATGACTTACTAAAATCCGGAACTAATAAAGTCACACCTAAAATACAACTTGTACTTTCCCACACACAGAAAAAAAAACATTGAATGAGGAGAAAACGGTTATATAATTGTGAATATCTCCTAGAAGCAGCGTTATATGTAGCAGATTTACATTTTTTTTTTAATTTTAAAATTTACTGTACTACTATTTCAAGTCATGAAACAATACGTCTTTGCGATAATTCTCGAAAGTCAAATTGAAAACAGCAGAAGAGTGTAATCCATTATTATTTTACATTACTACTGCCCGATTTCACAGTGGTAGCTTAAGCTAAGGTTTAGTTAAGCTAGAATATGTAACTTAAGCTATGGATTCTTTCGACTGATTTCAAGCTAAGCTAGCGCTTGACTTAGCTGAAAACTTAAGCCATTACTGTAAAAACGAAGATATTTCTAATCCCAAGCTTAAGCTCCACTCAGAACTTAAGCAACCACTGTGAAATCGGGCATACATACCATATAAGTTTAATGTTAAGCTTATATATTTATTACTCTTAACATTCGGTTTCTACCATCTCTTTTTTAAAATGTTAGTAGATTGTGCTACCCCAAAAAGTCACCTCACGGTAGCACTGTACAAGTGATCATTTTCATTCGCATACTAAAGCTAATTTCCGCAGATAAAAAACCCAAGTTTTTGGAAATAGCTTTGCTCCAACACGGCGTGAGTGAAGCAGTGGCTGGAAAAGCTTAGCATCAAGCTACCCATGTCCAACCGTATGCTGCTATCACCATTTGATTCGGAATTGAAAAGGTTTGTGTACTGCAGATGAGGCTGTAGAGAGCGCCCTTTAGTTTGTCAATCGCTGCAACACGGCGTGAGTGAAGCAGAGGCAGCCCTAGCAGAGGCTGGGAAAGCTTAGCCTCAAGCTACCTTGTATGACCAAGCGTATGCTGCTATCAGCATTTGATTCGGAATTGAAAAGGCTTGTATACTGCAGATAAGGCTGTAGAAAGCGCCCTTCAGTTTGTCGGTCGTGTGTACAGTAGAACTCGCATAAATGCAACCTTGATAGACGCAATACTCTTGTAAATGCAACGGAACGCAATGTCCCGAACCCGTCCTATAGAGAACTTGTATATATAGAACCGCATAATGAAACCCGCATATATGCAATACCCGTCTAATTCCAATGAAATTTAAGAGAAGAATTACTTTATTAGTAATAATACAGTATTGTTATTGATTTTCAAAAAAAAAAAAATTTGCTGCCCTCAAAATTTTTTTGTCTACGTTTCATGACTAGTAGACACGAAAAAAGCAATAAAAATTTTCACTCCGTCTGTCCGCCGTACGTCGACCGCCAAAATCCTTTGAAGGCTCGTAGCTCTCAAACCAGTGGACCTATTAAATTAAAATTTTTTCTAGGAATAGACTGGGTAGACCCCTTGAATTGACATTATTTTCAGGGGTGGGGGTGTGAGGGGGAAGGTGGGGGAAGCGTTTTAGACAAAAAATTTTGGTTTCTAGATCTCAGCAACCACTCATGTTAGGAGAATGAAACTTGGAATTTCTATAAAGCTTTGATAGTGGACCCATTTGCGAAAAAATTGATGATATGGGTGAAGGGGTGTGGGAGTGGAGGGGGAAGCAATGCGTCCGAAACGCAAAAAAGTCGAGATCTACACATTCTAAAATCTATATCTCCTAAACCGTTAATAGCAAGCAATTAAAACTTGACGAATATCTGTAGTTATACTAGGAGAGTAGATTGAAACAAAATTTTTGGGTGGGGGTAGTGACCTACGGGGGTGGGGGTTGAAATTTTTAACATTACGATATCTCCCAAACCAGTGGTACCAGAAAAACAAAATTCGGTTTGGATATAAAGCTTGATAAATAAAGATTGCTGAGAGTAACATCTTTGAAGGGGGCGGGGGAGTACGTAAGTGGAGGGGATAAGAATTTTTCAAAAATAACACGTTTCATATCTCAATAACAGTGTAAGATGGATGCTTCAAATTTTTGCCTAATAGAACCCTAGTAGGGAAAAAAAGTTTGGGGGTGTGGGTGTAGAGGGTGAGGGTGGGGAAGGGTGAGAAAGAAAAAGTTCCGATGCTTATATCTTAAGAATCTATAGTGATAGGAAGCTGAAACTTGGTATTTAGATAGAGCTATAGTAGTGGCATGGTGGAAAAATAGAATTTTTTTTAGGGGTAGTATGGTACGGTTGTGGGGGGTGTTTTTCCTAACTTTAGAATTTCTTATGCTACGAAGTTGAAACTCGGTACGTATATATCAATTAACTAAAAGAGTAATTCTGATAAAAAAAATTCGAATATTCATTGGCGTTCAGAAGGGGGGGCAAAAAAAAATATCAGTTTATATAAAATGCATATATATTCACGATTTTCGTCATATCTACTAGGTCTGAATGAATCATCATATGTTACCTATCTCAAATCATTGTTTTGTTTTTTATTAACGTCCTTAAAATCCAATCATCATATTTTTTGCCACATTTGTATTGTACTAATGCTTAATACTCAAGTGTAATCAGACGCTGGGTGTCATCATGTCCCATGCCTCGTCGCCCAGACGAAATTTGATTCTGATTCTTCATAACGGCTACGAGGCATGGGAACTGATGACCACAGATACGATAATTTTATAATGCTCGAATTCTCGCTGAATGTCATATTTGTGATTTTCTCGCTTTAAGTAAGATAATAAATTAAGTTAGTTGGATATCAGAAGTCAAATCGAGCAGTGTTTTTCATTAAATCATCTTCTCTAGTGTTGTACCCTTCTCCTATTGTACGTTTTCGTGTCGTATCTTTTCGTGTTGCACCTTTTTTATGTTGTACGTTTTCGAGAGGTGTTTTTGGTTCGATAGTTGTTTTCGGTTCGATCTTTGTTTCCGACTCGGAGCTTAATTGCATCAGTTAAGCTCACGACAAGTTCCACCAACGATCGTGTTAGTGGTTGTTGTTTTCTTCGATTCGCCAAGTGTCGCAGCGATTCAAGATCACAGCACACAACTCAGGATAGACCAAAGGTTCATCCTCACATTTGCTGTCTACTCTTCGATTCAATTAGTGTTGCAGCGATTCAAGATCGCAGCACACAGCTTAGGACAGAACAAAGCAGTTCATCCTCAAACAAGGTCTTTCCAAATATTGAGTTCATTTTTATTCTACAGATTCTTCATATGAATACCTAGAATGTGTTTTCAAGATTTTTTGAAATTCGACCCCTAAGAGGGTGTAAACTGGTTGTATACTTTTTCATGAATTCCACCATGTTTCTCAGGTCTGATCAGATATCGAATATCTTTTCACTTCCCCAGGCTTGTTTAATAATCACCTATTTTTAATTTTTGTTTTTTTCAACCTCTAGACCGCATCCCGGAATATGACCCAATTATTTAATTCATATGTTACACCCTTTTCTAACCGCTTCCCGAACTTTTTGTTAGGTTTTCAGTCACATAGTAACATACACCGCATCCCCGAATTGAACGCGTTCTGAACTTCCGCCGGAAAAATAATAAAGTTGCGCCCAGACTGTTGGCAGATTTTTTTTTGTACTCTGCGTTTTGGCCCTATTAAGTGCAATTTCCCTACATAAAGAAATTTGTGTGCACGGCAGTTCTTCGAATATTGTTTTGAATGTTCCCAGAATAATGAGAAAGAATCGAAGATTGCTTGACAAGTGCTTTTCGTGGTAGGGATTAATTGCACTAACTTATATTAATATTGTTTGCGAATGAATTAAAGACATGCTATAAAAAAAAATTGACTTAAGGGGCTATGGGTCCGGTACTACCATTTTTTCGCCCAGTTTGATTTTTCTTTCTTGAGAGGATTTTAATCGTTTGAAATCGTTTTTAGTTCGTGTAATTTGGCGTGGACAATACGCCTGCATCTTTCGCTGTCTATCAGCGACCTCTGTGAAGTGTCAACTTGGCACCCAACTTTAACCAAATTAAATAAAAAAATTGTTTTCGGGTAGAGTTTTGTTTGTACTTGATTGTACCGAAAAAATTTTTGTTTGTGCAGTATAATCTCGGTAATGTGAACCTTCGATAATGTGAATTCTCCAGTAATGTGAACAAGACTATTTTTTTTAAATGTCTCTTGCAATGAGCACGTTGGTAATTTTAGTGCCTCTGTAATGTGAACATGCATTTGCTTTGATATTTATGACATCAGAAACAAATGAAGAAATCTTAGTTAAACTGTAATTATTTCAGATTTTGTTTTGTTTAGTATCTTGTTGCATTATTTCGATCGAAGTGCTGAGAGTTTTCGCGCGTTTTATCTTGTTTGTGCATTGAATATTTTATGCAAAAAGAACACAAATTTCTTACCATTAGTGATAAAATTGCAATTTCGAAAGCATTAGAAAGTGGAACATCCTCTTCTCTTCTTTCTAAAAAATATGGTGTTTCAAAATCGACAGTTACAAATGTAAGTAAGAAGCGCAAACGCAAATCTTAGGATTCTTCAAGAAAACAGAATCAGGCACTGGGCGGCGTAAAACAATGAAGGCTTCTGAAATGCCAAAAATGGAGGATATACCTTACGAGTGGTTGTGCAAACAGCGAGAAAGGCATGCGCCTCTATCAACACAGATGCTATGCAAAAAAGCGCAGGAGATTAATGCGATATATAAAGAAGCTCCAAATTTTAGTGGTAGTCGAGGATGGGTGGAGAAGTTCAGAAAGCGGCTTGGAGTGAAAATATTGAAGAGCGTACGTGGTACGGAGCGAGTGATCGTTTTAGTTTGCACAAATGCTGCCGGTACACATAAGCTAAGCCCCCTTGATATCGGTAAATCTTGCCATCCTCGAGTTTTTAAAGGTTTAGACCTACCGGTAAGCTATCGAAGCAGCAAAAATGCTTGGATGACCAGAGATATTTTTGAGAATTGGTTCAACAACAATTTCGTTCAAGAGGTTAGTTAGTTTTCCTTAGTCAATTGAACTGAACATATTATCATATTTTAGTTTTCAATAGACAACACAATAGTGGTTTTGTTATTGGACAATGGTTTGTGTCATCCAATAGCGGAAAAAATTTCCACTGAAAATATTAAAGTTATGTTGTTTCCCACCGAACGTTACAGCTTTGATCCAACCAATGGATCAGAACGTTATTAATATTTATACTCTAGATGAACATATAGAGTATTATAAGTTTAATCCAGCCCGAAAAGTTTGTAACGCATAGAACCGAGCCTCGGACGAAAAAAAGTTATATTATTTTGTGTTTATTTTTGGCCAAAACCCCCAAATCCGTTTGCTGTCCGTCCGTCCGTCCGTCCATTAGCACGATAACTCAAGAACGCGTTGACCTAGGAAGTTGAAATTTTGTCACAACTTGTAAAATGGAAAAAGTAACGCTAAGTTCGTTAATGGGCGATATTCTTCCAATCCTTCGGGTACCTCCCATACAAGAGTCCTTGAAACACGTTTTCCCAGTTATTGCTCGAATGCTTCAAGTTAGGAACTTGAAATTTTGCATACGTATGGTTTAAAATGTTTGAATTGAATGTTCCGAATATGATGCAAATCGAATGAGTCCTTCGTGTAGCAGCCTAGAAAAGTCCTTCAAAAATGTATGCTTTTTACTGAATTCACTATAACTCCAGAACGAGTTAGAGCAGGAATTTAAAATTTTACAGGAATTAGTTTTATACCAAAACCAAGACGGAGTTCATTAATTAGCGCCATCCGTTGACTCCTTCGGGTAGCTGTCATACAAAAGTCCTTAATAAACATATTCACCAATATTGCACGATAAGTTTAGAAAGCTTTAATTTACGACTTAGAAATTTTACAAACATTAATTTTATAATAATCGCAGCTGAAACTATCAATATGAAAAATGTCCCAAGAGCCCTTCATGTAGTTGCCATACAAAAATTCTGTAAAATGTCCTAACTTACTTTATGGAACTCACTATAAATCAAAAAATCGACCACTATACAAAAGTTTCTACCTGTAAGTAAAAGGTCATGTAATAATTGCTTGTGCTCTCCTCATTCTTTTGATATATTTCCAACTAAAATATAAATCGGAGTTCAGTATTTCATCTAGAGTATCATACGATTGGCTTGCAGCCGATCGTGACTGCGTTATGTTTTTAAATTGGATTATAAAAAAAAGATTGTTAATGGAGATAGTCGCAGCCGATAAAGAAGACATTTAAGCCGCTATGAAAGAAATAAGTCTTTTGAATGCAGTCACAAATGTTCGCTTGGCTTGGAATTCTCTGTCCGAGCAATTAATCTCAAAATGCTTCAAAAAGATAATGCCGAAAGAGGAATATTGGGACTCAGAGGATGACGTCCCCTTTACTGAACTTGCAAATTCGAATCGAGTAACAACAGAACTTCAGGAATCGATTTCAAATTGTCAATCGGAATTGGAAGTCAGTGAATTGTTGGAACTCATATCAGAAAATAGACAGTTTTCACAGAGTGATATACAATCATGGCTGCGGGAGGACGAAATGGAAAACACTATATCCGATTCTTCTTCAGGCGAAGAGGAAGCACTGATAGGTGCTCAATCTGTTTCACATAGTTCTGCTATTCAAAACGCAAATATTTTAATTGACTGGGCATATAAGCATAATTTAGACGCTAATTTGTGAGTAACGTTGCAACAAATTAGGTCTATAGTCATCGAAAAGGCATTGAAAAATATCCGACAATCCAAAATAACCAATTTTTTCAAAGCTGCCTCTCCAAAATAAAATGTTTTTTTTTTATCATTTTCAGAATGTTTTCGAAAAATATAAATGGATTTTTATTTTAAATTTAATGTACAAAATCTTGTTTTTTGAAATTTTATTTTTACTTTATTATTTTAATAATTAAGTATTGTGATTGATTTTTAAAAAAAAAAAATTTGCTACCCTCAAAATTTTTATTTTCACGTTTCATAACTAGTAGACGCGAAAAAAGCAATAAAAATTTTCAGTCCGTCTGTCCGCCGTACGCCGTACGCCGTACGCAAGATCGTTTGGAGGCTCGTAGCTGCCAAACGATTTGAGATATTAAATTGAAATTTTTTTAACGAATAGACGGGGTAGACTCCTTGAAGTGACCAAATTTTTAGGGGTGAGGGTGTGAGGGAGAAGGAGGGGGAAGTGTTTAAGACCGAAAAATTTGTTTTCTAGATCTCAGTAACCCCTTATGATAGGGAGCTGAAACTTGGAATTTCTATAGAGCTCTGATAGTAGACCCATTTGCAGAAAAATTGTCAATATTGATAAAGGGTTGTGGGAGTGGGGGGTAATGTAATGCGTCCGAAACCCAAAAAAGGCGAGATAGACACATTCTAAAATCCATATCTCCTAAACCGCTAATGGCACACTAGTCAAACTTAAAAAATATTTGTAGTTATACTAGGAGAACAGAATCAAGAAAAATTTTGGGTGGGGGAAGTTGTGTATGGGGGTGGGGGGTAAAAAACTTTAGATTAAGATATCTCATGAACCAATTGCTCTAGAAAAATAAAATTCGGTTTGGGTATAAAGGTCGACAAATAAAGACTGATCAAAGTAAAATGTTTTAAGTGGGAGGTGAAGCATAGAAGTGGAGGGGATGAGAATTTTTCAAATCAAACACATTTCATAATTTAAGAACAGTGTAAGATAGATGCTTAGAATTTTTACCAGAAGTAGCGCTAATTAAATTCTAGTAGGGAAGGTTTGGGGTTGTGGGTGTCGAGGGGGAGGGTGGGGGAGGGTGAAAAGGAAAAGCTCCGATGCTTACACCTTGAGAACCTGTAATGATATAAGCCTTAAACTTGGTATTTGGATAGAGCTATAGTAGCGGAATGTTGGAAAAATATAATTTTTTTTAGGGGTAGTATGCTACGGGGGTAGGGGGTGTTTTTCCTAAGTATTAAACGGTTCATGCTAGAAAGTTGAAATTCGGTGTGTATATGTAAATCAACAAAAAAAGTAATTGTGATAAAAAAAAATTTGAATACTCATTGGCGTTCAGAAGGGGGGGCAAAAAAAATTATTTGTTAATGTAATCCATTATTATGATTTGTATTTGGTCCCACATTTCTTCACGGAGCAGAGTCGCTGCGGCCTCCCAAACCAAAAAATCATCCGGAAGGTCTCGATCGCCGTCAGGAATCCGACACTGTTTTGGATGATACTTGTCCGATAACCGAAGATCGACCAATTGACGATATTGCTCCAGTCGACGAAATTGTTCTGGGTGCTGCCTGCTCGTTAACAACAGAGTCCGTGAACAACATTGCACTGGACACTCTACGTCTTCTAATCGAAGGTCATCCCTTTGACAGCATCAATCACGACAACTCTTTCCGACGACTGCAACGCGTTGATGGCTACATGTGTCGCTTCGTAAACAAACTTCGACATCGTCCTGGTGGAGATGACACATTGAAACTGACCATGGATGAAATCGACTAAGCCGAAAGGCTTATTATTAAGGCCATGCAACACCGAGAATCAAAAAGGACATAGCTGACATGAAACGCTATGAGAAAGTCTCGGGAAACAAATCACTCATCGAGCTAACTCCATTCCTCGACGCAGAAGGAATAGTACGAGTCGGAGTTCGCCTAGAGTCCTCCAATCTGTCAACAGACGCGAAGCATCTCATGGTGTATTACGTCTGGGGGGAAAAAAACACGTTACTCTAGAAAATATATCATACCTATGGAATACCTTTTCTTCTCCCATCCGATGTGAAGAACGCTGACCGCTCTCATATCCAGAATCTGTGGAAAGTATGCAGAAGCTTAGAATTAGAATATAGGACATGAAATCTCAAAGTCTAGAGACTTACCGCGAAAATCAATAATTAGTAGCCTAGCGTTTCGCCTCCACATCCAGGCACTGCCTACCTAAAATAAGCACAGAATTTCGAATAAGAGTTCGGTAAACCAAACGTTAATAATAACACGGAAACGGAAGAACTACCTCAGAATTAAAAGAAAAAAAAGAATAAGAGTTAAAAAATTGAAATTAATATGAATTATAGAAAAATGAATTAGGATAGAGACGAAAATTTCAGTCGTGTGGCGCCCACCCCGTCTCCACGGGTTAGCCGGCTCGTCGTCGTTCGCCCCTTTGGCGGAAAGGGGTTTTGAGGGTCAGATACGTAAAATTGGCGCCCAACGTGATGTTATTTTAGGTGTAAGTGCAACGCGATAGAGGGTGGCGAAAACGAGTATTACGAAAATTTAACTGGCTAATTGTCGTAAATTAGAATCGGGTCGGTATCTTTCAGTATCTTGAAGAAAAAAAAGAACTAAAACAATTATCTTAGTCGAGTGTCTCTTTCTGCATACTTGTGGGTTCTGTGGAAATTTGCGGGAAAATTGTCAGAGGGTAAAATGGCTAATCGTTTTACTCCACCCTTTGCCGTGTACCGGCTAAGTCAGGAGGAGTTAAGCTACGAAACAATAATTCGGGGCAAACCGGTAGATACGGAGGATGCTATGAGAAAAGCGTTGAAGTAGCGCTGAAGCGTGAAGCTTCGGGGATAGTTTAGTGACGGAAGAGTACCCATTTAGCATGGAGGAGGATATGGCGGCTTTGAAGGCCAAACTAGTAGAAGTGGAAGTTCTTGTTTCTCGGTTCTCGGGAAATGAACGGTGTTCGGAGTACCATGAGATAGTAGCAAAAATAAACTGTGGTATGCGTCGAACAGAGCGGGTTCCGGCAGCTACAGCCGAGGAAAAGTCGACGGTATCGAGAGCGCGAGGTCAGTTCGTTTATCTAATGAGCGATTTATGGGAAAAAGCTGCGGAGGAGGCTGATTCTAGTACCGAGGACGAGACCGGACCAACTCATGAGTCGACAGGGATGAAATCCGATGCGCTGGGGAAAGCTGGGGCCAGAAAAGACGACAGGCGGGTGGATGTGGTGACTCCAGCGCCGAAAATGAGAAATTTTAGTGAGAGAGTAGACCTCGTCACAGCCGGGCTGTATCAAACGAGCGACGAAGAGGATTTAGCCGATCGCACAACTCCCATGACGACAGGCATATCCATTTCGAGGCCATCTCTCGCGGTGGCAAAATGGAACCTCAAATTCGTGGGTGATGGAAATCAGTCCATTAGTGCTTTTTTGGAAAGAGTGGAGGAGTTGCGGGAGGCTCGAGGTGTATCGAAGTTACAACTTTTCCGTTCGGCCGTGGATTTGTTCGAGGGAAAAGCTTTGATATGGTTGCGAGCGGTGGGACCTGCACTAAAAACATGGGACGAACTGGTAGTGGAGCTTAGATAAGAGTTTCTACCTCCGGACTACTACGAGCGATTGGAGTAAGAGAGTCGGCGAAGAACTCAAGGCGCAGATGAGTCTTTAGGTATGTATGTTGCACTAATGCAAGGACTTTTCCGCCGGTTGTCAACACCGTGGTCTGAAGTGGCGCAATTGAAATTGTTGCGACGAAATATCACGCCCTTTTATCAAATACATCTGAGCCTATGGAAAGTCAGATCGATACCAGATTTAGTTCGACTTGGGCGTGAATTGGAAGCGACCCGTGTGTCGGTGGAAGCATATATCCCTCCAATATCTCAACGGTCGCGAAACATGCTCGAACCAGATCTGGCGTACGTTGAGGCTCCAAGGGTTTGTGCGGTGTTGGAGGAGAATCGAGCGATCGTGTGCTGGAATTGTCGGGAGATGGGACACAATTCTCGCGAATGCCAGAAGCCACGAGCTTGCTACGGGTGCGGGAGAACGGAGGTAATATGGAAATTTTGCCCTAAATGTAATCAAACGGCCGACATGAGCGGAGGGGGTAGATCACAGGCAGCGAACGGCAGTGGAGCTGCGAACGTTAGCAATATCCAGCCGGAAAACTTCCCTTCTACCCATAAGCGAGCGGCGTAATGGGTGAAGTGAACGTGTTAGCCGCCAGTGAGGAAGTAGTTAATCAGGTAGTTAAGCAGTGTAGTCCGGAAGTTGGCTACATTTTTACCAAAATAGTGGGTGATACACGTCCCTACCTGAAAGTGAAAATGTTTGATTGTGATATGCTGGGGTTACTAGATTCGGGTGCTTCAAGGATGATTCTGGGTGGAATGGGTTGGGACCTCCTTCGGGGAATTGGAGTTGTAGTACAAAGTCAAGGTTCGCAATCAGTGGTCACGGCGAATGGTATGAAGTGCAGGGTGTTGGGTACAATTTGGGTTCCGATCGAGTTTGTTGGAAAGAGGAAGTGGATGGAAGTGTTGGTTGTGCCGGAAATTCCACTCAGGTTGATACTGGGTGCGGATTGTTGGGCGGCTGCAGGAATTGTAGCGGATCTGCGAGAAAGTTGCTGGGAATTCCGTGAAAACCCGAAAGTGGCGGTTGTGGAATTTCTACTGCCAAAATCGAAGTTAACGAAAAATGAGAGTAAGCGTCTGATGGAAGTAATTGATGCGGAGTTGAGTTTAATGGGTGACGGAATTGGTTGCACCAATATGGTGGAACATGTAATTAAAACCAAGTCCGACCCAATCAAACAGAGATACTATCCAGTATCTTCCGCAGTTCAAAAGGATATTGATAAGGAGTTAGACGAGATGCTCGAGGCGGGAGTAGTTGAACCATCGGGTAGTCCGTGGTCATCTCCGATTTTGCGGGTCCAGAAGAAGGACGAATCGTTCCGGTTCTGCGTAAATTACCGGAGGCTGAATCAGGTTTCAGAGCGTGACGCGTACCCTTCACATTATGTCTCCGCTACTCTGCATAAATTGAGGGATGCTAAATATCTGTCTTCACTGGACATTAAGTCGGTATATTGGCAGGTTCCGGTGGCTGAAGCATCACGGCCGTATACCGCCTTTACAGTGCCGAATCGGGGCCTTTTCCAGTTATGCCGAATGCCTTTTGGCCTGAACAACGCACCGGCTACGTGGCAACGATTAATCGACCGTGTCCTGGGAGGGGATTTAGAGCCTCACGTCCTTGTATATCTGGACGATATCGTGATCGTGACACAGTCGTTGGAAAAGCACCTCGAAGTTTTGAAGGAGATTTTTTGGAGATTGAGGAATGCAGGTTTAAAGGTCTCGAGGGAAAAATGTCAATTCTGCCGGTCGGAGTTGCATTACCTGGGTTATGAGGTGGATGAACATGGATTGCACGTGGACCCAGAAAAGGTGGAATGCCTGGTGAAAATTCCGAGGCCAACGAACGTGAAAGAGGTCCGCCAATTTCTAGGGATGGCATCATGGTACCGGCGGTTCATTCCGAATTTTGCAACTCTGATGGCCCCTCTGACGACATTGCTCAAGAAAAACCACAAATTCGCATGGAATGAGGAATGCGACAAGGCCTTCGCGACTGCAAAAGTCAAGCTTTCGACGGCACCGATTCTCACTTGCCCCGATTATAGTTTGCCGTTTAGTATACAAACCGACGCATCAGGTTACGGACTGTGGGCGGTACTCACACAAACATACGAGGAGGGAGAGAAAGTAATCTGCTACCTGAGCAGATCGCTTACCGCGTCAGAGCGGAAATTCTCTACCACGGAGCGTGAATGTTTGGCAGTTTTGTGGGCGGTTGAGAAGCTTAGACCATATGTGGAAGGGACAAAATTCTTGGTTGTAACAGACCACTATTCGTTGGTGTGGTTAAATGAATTGAAGGACCCGTGTGGAAGATTAGCGCGGTGAGCTGTGAAGCTGCAGCAGTTCGATTTCGAAATTGTACACCGCAAGGGAAAGGAGAATCTGGTCCCTGACGCACTGTCGCGGTCAGTTCCAGTTTGTGTAGTGTCAACACGAGACGAAATACAGGATGGTATGGGAAGATGGCAGATCGCGTGACAAAGGATCCGGATCAATTCTCTTCGTGGCGAATTGATGGTGGACAACTGTATAAATATACCGAAGCATCGCACCCGGTACTTTCTGAGGAGGAAGTTTGGAAACTGGTCCCACCTAAGGGGAAAAGAGCGAAGGTAATGGAGCAATGTCACGATGAGCCAACTGCAGGGCATCTGGGAGGGTTTCGGACATACACCCGAGTGGCGCGATCCTATTACTGGCCAAAAATGTGGTCCGACATTCAGCGATATGTGGCTAGGTGTAAGGTTTACCAGGCAGTCAAGCCGGAAAGGAAATTGCCAGCCGGGCTAATGGCTTCAAGGACTGAGGTGAGCAAGCCATGGGAGATGGTATGCGTCGATCTCGTTGGCCCTCTTCCACGTTCCCTCAAAAAGAATTGTTACATATTAACTGTGGTGGATTATTTCACCAAATGTCCACTTGTTTTCCCGTTGAGAACGGCGACGGGTGCTGCTGTGGGACGAATCGTTGAGGAGCAGGTGTTTTTGTTGTTCGGCGTTCCACGGTGGATTGTATGCGAGAATGGGGTGCAGTTCACCAGTCGGGATTTCAAACGTATGTGCGAGGGCTATGGCACGAATATCAAATACACTGCATTTTATCACCCACAGGCCAACCCGGCAGAGCGCACGAATCAAAACATTAAGACCATGCTTCGAGCTTATGCATCTGATAACCATCGTTTGTGGGACACACACCTCCCGGCGATAGGGTGCGCTTTGCGAACTTCCACGCATGAAGTATTGGGGGTCACTCCTTACTATGCGAATTTTGGTAGGGAAATGAATGTGGGCAACGTAGGTCCGGACGACTACCCTACCAAGGTTACTCCAGTCAATGCGGACGGCCTGCGAGAATGATCAGAGGCGTTTGAGGTGTTGCGGGAGGAAATTTGCACAAAGATGAAGATGGCGGCGGAAAAAAGCAAGTCGCGCTATAATCTACGCAGGCGCGATGTGACTTACTTGACACACGATCTTGTGTGGAGGAGAAACTTTGCCCAATCCGACGCGGCGCGTTATTTTTCGGCGAAATTAGCCCCAGCCTTTTTAGGACCCTACACGATACAGAAGAAGGTGTCACCTTGAACGTACCACCTCGTTAATAATGGTGGCAAAGACGCGGGGATCTGGCACGTGAAGGATTTAAAATCTTTTAATGCGTGAAACGGGGAATTTCAGGGAAATCCTCTTGAGGTAAGGGGGAAAATATTACGTCTGGAGGAAAAAAAAACACGTTACTATAGAAAATATATGATACCTATGGAATACCTTTTCTTCTCCCATCCGATGTGAAGAACGCTGACCGCTCTCATATCCAGAATCTGTGGAAAGTATGCAGAAGGTTAGAATTAGAATATAGGACATGAAATCTCAAAGTCTAGAGACTAACCGCGAAAATCAATAATTAGTAGCCTAGCGTTGACAGTGAACATAAACAATAACAATGGGCGCCGCCATGTTTAGCCGAACAGCCTTTTCTTTCGAAATTATTAAGGCAAAAATAATTAAGGTGGTGTTCGTGTGATCAACTTTCGAACTAGACGGGGGGTGACCGGGGGTGACCGGGGGTTTTTTTTTGGAGGAGGCAAAAAACGGGGGATCGTGGCTTTTTGGTGCTTGGCGGTTGTGAGGAAAGGCACGCGCGCGGGATTCTAAGGGTCCGACTCAAGACAGTGTACGAGAAAATTCGTTTTGGAGTTTTGAAAGAGCAGAACCGGGAATTCTTGTGAGGAAGTTCGAAGAATAAATTAGCGCGCGCGGAATCCTAAAAGTTAAAATCGGTGCGCGGAATAACAGAACGACAAGTCAGTGTTCGAGAAATTTTAACGGTGATATAAGAGTACAGTTCCGGGGAATCCGGTTCGTGAGTCTAGAGCAGTGGAAACGGAGTGCAGTACCGGGAATCAAGTGACAAGCAAATAAAACAGTACTACGAGAATCACACGTCGATATCGGAAAGAAAAGTGTCACACGATTCGGTTCGCGAAAGTATCCATGCGGGACAAGAATTCGATTACATCACAGGTGATTGGAAAATTTTGAACGGGAGGTGAGCGAGCGGTTCAAGCGGCGACCTTCGAGAGACACCAGCGCACCAGCGGTACCCTAGTCATAAGTAAGACCGATTTTATTAGTTTTAGACGCAAAGAAGGCACAAACCGTTATTTTCTAAACTTTAAATACTATTCTGATCTAATCAAATAAAAGTGCTTGTGAATAGTAAATTTCTGGTTCTCACTTAATGTAATTTAAGTTCGGAAATAGATTCTTCCTTTTCAGTGCCCTGTCAGAGTCCGTGTCCGCGTAAAAATTACCCTAGGACGGTTTACTTTCTTTGTTATATCTTCCATCCGAATCTCACGGTTGGTTCGGGTGAGAGAGAACGACGACGAAAATTTCAGTCGTGTGGCGCCCACCCCGTCTCCACGGGTTAGCCGGCTCGTCGTCGTTCGCCCCTTTGGCGGAAAGGGGTTTTGAGGGTCAGATACGTAAAATTGGCGCCCAACGTGATGTTATTTTAGGTGTAAGTGCAACGCGATAGAGGGTGGCGAAAACGAGTATTACGAAAATTTAACTGGCTAATTGTCGTAAATTAGAATCGGGTCGGTATCTTTCAGTATCTTGAAAAAAAAGAACTAAAACAATTATCTTAGTCGAGTGTCTCTTTCTACATACTTGTGGGTTCTGTGGAAATTTGCGGGAAAATTGTCAGAGGGTAAAATGGCTAATCGTTTTACTCCACCCTTTGCCGTGGACCGGCTAAGTCAGGAGGAGTTAAGCTACGAAACAATAATTCGGGGCATACCGGTAGATACGGGGGATGCGATGAGAAAAGCGTTGAGGGTAGCGCTGAAGCGTGAAGCTCTAATGAGCGATTTATGGGAAAAAAGCTGCGGGGGAGGCTGATTCTAGTCGACAGGGACGAAATCTGATGCGCTGGGGAAAGCTGGGGCCAGGAAAGACGACAGGCGGGTGGATGTGGCGACTCCAGCGCCGAAAATGAGAAATTTTAGTGAGAGAGTAGACCTCGTCACAGCCGGGCTGGATCAAACGAGTGACGAAGAGGATTTAGCCGATCGCACAACTCCCATGACGACAGGCATATCCATTTCGAGGCCATCTCTCGTGGTGGCAAAATGGAACCTCAAATTCGTGGGTGATGGAAATCAGTCCATTAGTGCTTTTTTGGAAAGAGTGGAGGAGTTGCGGGAGGCTCGAGGTGTATCGAAGTCACAACTTTTCCGTTCGGCCGTGGATCTGTTCGAGGGAAAAGCTTTGATATGGTTGCGAGCGGTGAGACCTGCACTAAAAACATGGGACGAACTGGTAGTGGAGCTTAGACAAGAGTTTCTACCTCCGGACTACGACGAGCGATTGGAGGAAGAGATTCGGCGAAGAACTCAAGGCGCAGATGAGTCTATAGGTATGTATATGGCACTAATGCAAGGACTTTTCCGCCGGTTGTCAACACCGTGGTCTGAAGCGGCGCAATTGAAACTGTTGCGACGAAATATCACGCCCTTTTATCAAATGCATCTGAGCCTACGGAAAGTCAGATCGATACCAGATTTAGTACGACTTGGGCGTGAATTGGAAGCGACCCGTGTGCCGGTGGAAGCATATATCCCTCCAATATCTCAACGGTCGCGAAACATGCTCGAACCAGATCTGGCGTACGTTGAGGCTCCAAGGGTTTGTGCGGTGTTGGAGGAGAGTCGAGCGATCGTGTGCTGGAATTGTCGGGAGATGGGACACAATTCTCGCGAATGCCAGAAGCTACGAGCTTGCTACGGGTGCGGGAGAACGGAGGTAATATGGAAATTTTGCCCTAAATGTAATCAAACGGCCGACATGAGCGGAGGGAGTAGATCACAGGCAGCGAACGGCAGCGGAGCTGCGAACGTTAGCAATATCCAGCCGGAAAACTTCCCTTCTACCCATTAGCAAGCGGCGTTATGGGTGAAGTGAACGTGTTAGCCGCCAGTGAGGAAGTAGTTAATCAGGTAGTTAAGCAGTGTAGTCCGGAAGTTGACTACATTTTTACCAAAAAAGTGGGAGATACACGTCCCTACCTGAAAGTGAAAATGTTTGATTGTGATATGCTGGCTTTACTAGATTCGGGTGCTTCAAGGATGATTCTGGGTGGAATGGGTTGGGACCTCCTTCGGGGAATTGGAGTTGTAGTACAAAGTCAAGGTTCGCAATCAGTGGTCACGGCGAATGGTATGAAGTGCGGGGTGTTGGGTACAATTTGGGTTCCGATCGAGTTTGTTGGAAAGAGGAAGTGGATGGAAGTGTTGGTTGTGCCGGAAATTCCACTCAGGTTGATACTGGGTGCGGATTATTGGGCGGCTGCAGGAATTGTAGCGGATCTGCGAGAAAGTTGCTGGGAATTCCGTGAAAACCCGAAAGTGGCGGTTGTGGAATTTCTACAGCCAAAATCGAAGTTAACGAAAAATAAGAGTAAGCGTCTGATGGAAGTAATTGATGCGGAATTGAGTTTAATGGGTGACGGAATATGTTGCACCAATATGGTTGGAACATGTAATTAAAACCAAGTCCGACCCAATCAAACAGAGATACTATCCAGTATCTTCCGCAGTTCAAAAGGATATTGATAAGGAGTTAGATGAGATGCTCGAGGCGGGAGTAGTTAAACCATCGTGTAGTCCGTGGTCATCTCCGATTTTGCGGGTCCAGAAGAAGGACGGATCGTTCCGGTTCTGCGTAAATTACCGGAGGCTGAATCAGGTTTCAGAGCGTGACGCGTACCCTTTACCATATGTCTCCGCTACGCTGGATAAATTGAGGGATGCTAAATATCTGTCTTCACTAATGTCCAATGTCGGCATATTGGCAGGTTCCGGTGGCTGAAGCATCACGGCCGTATACCGCTTTTACAGTGCCGAATCGGGGCCTTTTCCAGTTTTGCCGAATGCCTTTTGGCCTAAAGAACGCACCGGCTACGTGGCAACGATTAATCGACCGTGTCCTGGGAGGGGATTTAGAGCCTCACGTCTTTGTATATCTGGACGATATCGTGATCGTGACACAGTCGTTGGAAAAGCACCTCGAAGTTTTAAAAGAGATTTTTCGGAGATTGAGGAATGCAGGTTTAAAGGTCTCGAGGGAAAAATGTCAATTCTGCCGGTCGGAGTTGCATTACCTGGGTTATGAGGTGGATGAACATGGATTGCACGTGGACCCAGAAAAGGTGGAATGCCTGGTGCAAATTCCGAGGCCAACGAACGTGAAAGAGGTCCGCCAATTTCTAGGGATGGCATCATGGTACCGGCGGTTCATTCCGGATTTTGCAACTCTGATGGCCCCTCTGACGACACTGCTCAAGAAAAACCACAAATTCGCATGGAATGAGGAATACGACAAGGCCTTCGCGACTGCAAAAGTCAAGCTTTCGACGGCACCGATTCTCACTTGCCCCGATTATAGTTTGCCGTTTAGTATACAAACCAACGCATCAGGTTACGGACTGGGGGCGGTACTCACACAAACATACGAGGAGGGAGAGAAAGTAATCTGCTACCTGAGCAGATCGCTTACCGCGTCAGAGCGGAAATTCTCTACCACGGAGCGTGAATGTTTGGCAGTTTTGTGGGCGGTTGAGAAGCTTCGACCAAATGTGGAAGGGACAAAATTCGTGGTTGTAACAGACCACTATTCGTTGGTGTGGTTAAATGAATTGAAGGACCCGTGTGGAAGATTAGCGCGGTGAGCTGTGAAGCTGCAGCAGTTCGATTTCAAAAGTGTACACCGCAAGGGAAAGGAGAATCTGATCCCTGACGCACTGTCGCGGTTGGTTCCAGTTTGTGTAGTGTCAACACGAGACGAAATACAGGATAGATGGTATGGGAATATGGCAGATCGCGTGACAAAGGATCCGGATCAATTCTCTTCGTGGCGAATTAATGGTGGACAACTGTATAAATATACCGAAGCATCGCACCCGGCACTTTCTGAGGAGGAAGTTTGGAAACTGGTCCCACCTAAGGGGAAAAGAGCGAAGGTAATGATGGTCGTTGGCCCTCTTCCACGTTCCCTCAAAAAGAATTGTTACATATTAACTGTGGTGGATTATTTCACCAAATGTCCACTTGTTTTCCCGTTGAGAACGGCGACGGGTGCTGCTGTGGGACGAATCGTTGAGGAGCAGGTGTTTTTGTTGTTCGGCGTTCCACGGTGGATTGTATGCGAGAATGGGGTGCAGTTCACCAGTCGGGATTTCAAACGTATGTGCGAGGGCTATGGCACGAATATCAAATACACTGCATTTTATCACCCACAGGCCAACCCGGCAGAGCGCACGAATCAAAGCATTAAGACCAGCTTATGCATCTGATAACCATCGTTTGTGGGACACACACCTCCCGGCGATAGGGTGCGCTTTGCGAACTTCCACGCATGAAGTATTGGGGGTCACTCCTTACTATGCGAATTTTGGTAGGGAAATGAATGTGGGCAACGTAGGTCCGGACGACTACTCTACCGAGGTTACTCCAGTCAATGCGGACGGCCTGCGGGAATGATCAGAGGCGTTTGAGGTGTTACGGGAGGAAATTTGCACAAAGATGAAGATGGCGGCGGAAAAAAGCAAGTCGTGCTATAATCTACGCAGGCGCGATATGACTTACTTGACACACGATCTTGTGTGGAGGAGAAACTTTGCCCAATCCGACGCGGTGCGTTATTTTTCGGCGAAATTAGCCCCAGCCTTTTTAGGACCCTACACGATACAGAAGAAGGTGTCACCTTGAACGTACCACCTCGTTAATAATGATGGCAAAGACGCGGGGATCTGGCACGTGAAGGATTTAAAATCTTTTAATGCGTGAAACGGGGAATTTCAGGGAAATCCTCTTGAGGTAAGGGGGAAAATATTACGTCTGGAGGAAAAAAAAACACGTTACTATAGAAAATATATGATACCTATGGAATACCTTTTCTTCTCACATCCGATGTGAAGAACGCTGACCGCTCTCATATCCAGAATCTGTGGAAAGTATGCAGAAGGTTAGAATTAGAATATAGGACATAAAATCTCAAAGTCTAGAGACTTACCGCGAAAATCAATAATTAGTAGCCTAGCGTTTCGCCTCCACATCCAAGCACTGCCTACCTAAAATAAGCACAGAATTTCGAATAAGAATTCGGTAAACCAAACGTTAATAATATCACGGAAACGGAAGAACTATCTCAGAATTAAAAGGAAAAAAAAAATTAGAGTAAATATGAATTATAGAAAAATGAATTAGGATATAGATAGGATAGTCAAGTTTTAGGATTAAGGCGAACATGAAGAGCAAAACAATCACAAACACTGAAATCATACCAAAGTATAAACGAAAAGTCGGGAGCATACGCGCGGCCCGAAACATAAAGTACGCGAGTTACCGCAAAGAACGATCTACGGGGTCAAAACAAATCGAATCGTATCGAAGACCGGATATGTCTGACACACGCGAGTGCCGAACTGTTTAGCCCACGGAATATATTAAAGAAATAAATTCACCCGAGTACGCCGGACAAATCCTTACCATGAAAATTTAACTCTTAACAATTATCGTGAATTTGACACTTGACAGTGAACATAAACAATAACAATGGGCGCCGCCATGTTTAGCCGAACAGCCTTTTCTTTCGAAATTATTAAGGCAAAAATAATTAAGATGGTGTTCGTGTGATCAACTTTCGAACTAGACGGGGGGTGACCGGGGGTTTTTTTTTGGAGGAGGCAAAAAACGGGGGATCGTGGCTTTTTGGTGCTTGGCGGTTGTGAGGAAAGGCACGCGCGCGGGATTCTAAGGGTCCGACTCAAGACAGTGTACGAGAAAATTCGTTTTGGAGTTTTGAAAGAACAGAACCGGGAATTCTTGTGAGGAAGTTCGAAGAATAAATTAGCGCGCGCGGAATCCTAAAAGTTAAAATCGGTGCGCGGAATAACAGAACGACAAGTCAGTGTTCGAGAAATTTTAACGGTGATATAAGAGTACAGTTCCGGGGAATCCGGTTCGTGAGTCTAGAGCAGTGGAAACGGAGTGCAGTACCGGGAATCAAGTGACAAGCAAATAAAACAGTACTACGAGAATCACACGTCGATATCGGAAAGAAAAGTGTCACACGATTCGGTTCGCGAAAGTATCCATGCGTGACAAGAATTCGATTACATCACAGGTGATTGGAAAATTTTGAACGGGAGGTGAGCGAGCGGTTCAAGCGGCGACCTTCGAGGGACACCAGCGCACCAGCGGTACCCTAGTCATAAGTAAGACCGATTTTATTAGTTTTAGACGCAAAGAAGGCACAAACCGTTATTTTCTAAACTTTAAATACTATTCTGATCTAATCAAATAAAAGTGCTTGTGAATAGTAAATTTCTGGTTCTCACTTAATGTAATTTAAGTTCGGAAATAGATTCTTCCTTTTCAGTGCCCTGTCAGAGTCCGTGTCCGCGTAAAAATTACCCTAGGACGGTTTACTTTCTTTGTTATATCTTCCATCCGAATCTCACGGTTGGTTCGGGTGAGAGAGAACGACGACGAAAATTTCAGTCGTGTGGCGCCCACCCCGTCTCCACGGGTTAGCCGGCTCGTCGTCGTTCGCCCCTTTGGCGGAAAAAGATTTTGAGGGTCAGATACGTAAAATTGGCGCCCAACGTGATGTTATTTTAGGTGTAAGTGCAACGCGATAGAGGGTGGCGAAAACGAGTATTACGAAAATTTAACTGGCTAATTGTCGTAAATTAGAATCGGGTCGGTATCTTTCAGTATCTTGAAAAAAAAGAACTAAAACAATTATCTTAGTCGAGTGTCTCTTTCTGCATACTTGTGGGTTCTGTGGAAATTTGCGGGAAAATTGTCAGAGGGTAAAATGGCTAATCGTTTTACTCCACCCTTTGCCGTGGACCGGCTAAGTCAGGAGGAGTTAAGCTACGAAACAATAATTCGGGGCATACCGGTAGATACGGAGGATGCTATGAGAAAAGCGTTGAGGGTAGCGCTGAAGCGTGAAGCTCTAATGAGCGATTTATGGGAAAAAAGCTGCGGGGGAGGCTGATTCTAGTACCGAGGGCGAGACCGGACCGACTCATGAGTCGACAGGGACGAAATCTGATGCGCTGGGGAAAGCTGGGGCCAGGAAAGACGACAGGCGGGTGGATGTGGCGACTCCAGCGCCGAAAATGAGAAATTTTAGTGAGAGAGTAGACCTCGTCACAGCCGGGCTGGATCAAACGAGTGACGAAAAGGATTTAGCCGATCGCACAACTCCCATGACGACAGGCATATCCATTTCGAGGCCATCTCTCGTGGTGGCAAAATGGAACCTCAAATTCGTGGGTGATGGAAATCAGTGCATTAGTGCTTTTTTGGAAAGAGTGGAGGAGTTGCGGGAGGCTCGAGGTGTATCGAAGTCACAACTTTTCCGTTCGGCCGTGGATCTGTTCGAGGGAAAAGCTTTGATATGGTTGCGAGCGGTGAGACCTGCACTAAAAACATGGGACGAACTGGTAGTGGAGCTTAGACAAGAGTTTCTACCTCCGGACTACGACGAGCGATTGGAGGAAGAGATTCGGCGAAGAACTCAAGGCGCAGATGAGTCTATAGGTATGTATATGGCACTAATGCAAGGACTTTTCCGCCGGTTGTCAACACCGTGGTCTGAAGCGGCGCAATTGAAACTGTTGCGACGAAATATCACGCCCTTTTATCAAATGCATCTGAGCCTACGGAAAGTCAGATCGATACCAGATTTAGTACGACTTGGGCGTGAATTGGAAGCGACCCGTGTGTCGGTGGAAGCATATATCCCTCCAATATCTCAACGGTCGCGAAACATGCTCGAACCAGATCTGGCGTACGTTGAGGCTCCAAGGGTTTGTGCGGTGTTGGAGGAGAGTCGAGCGATCGTGTGCTGGAATTGTCGGGAGATGGGACACAATTCTCGCGAATGCCAGAAGCTACGAGCTTGCTACCGGTGCGGGAGAACGGAGGTAATATGGAAATTTTGCCCTAAATGTAATCAAACGGCCGACATGAGCGGAGGGAGTAGATCACAGGCAGCGAACGGCAGCGGAGCTGCGAACGTTAGCAATATCCAGCCGGAAAACTTCCCTTCTACCTATTAGCAAGCGGCGTTATGGGTGAAGTGAACGTGTTAGCCGCCAGTGAGGAAGTAGTTAATCAGGTAGTTAAGCAGTGTAGTCCGGAAGTTGACTACATTTTTACCAAAAAAGTGGGAGATACACGTCCCTACCTGAAAGTGAAAATGTTTGATTGTGATATGCTGGGGTTACTAGATTCGGGTGCTTCAAGGATGATTCTGGGTGGAATGGGTTGGGACCTCCTTCGGGGAATTGGAGTTGTAGTACAAAGTCAAGGTTCGCAATCAGTGGTCACGGCGAATGGTATGAAGTGCGGGGTGTTGGGTACAATTTGGGTTCCGATCGAGTTTGTTGGAAAGAGGAAGTGGATGGAAGTGTTGGTTGTGCCGGAAATTCCACTCAGGTTGATACTGGGTGCGGATTATTGGGCGGCTGCAGGAATTGTAGCGCAGTTGCGAGAAAGTTGCTGGGAATTCCGTGAAAACCCGAAAGTGGCGGTTGTGGAATTTCTACAGCCAAAATCAAAGTTAACGAAAAATAAGAGTAAGCGTCTGATGGAAGTAATTGATGCGGAATTGAGTTTAATGGGTGACGGAATATGTTGCACCAATATGGTGGAACATGTAATTAAAACCAAGTCCGACCCAATCAAACAGAGATACTATCCAGTATCTTCCGCAGTTCAAAAGGATATTGATAAGGAGTTAGATGAGATGCTCGAGGCGGGAGTAGTTAAACCATCGTGTAGTCCGTGGTCATCTCCGATTTTGCGGGTCCAGAAGAAGGACGGATCGTTCCGGTTCTGCGTAAATTACCGGAGGCTGAATCAGGTTTCAGAGCGTGACGCGTACCCTTTACCATATGTCTCCGCTACGCTGGATAAATTGAGGGATGCTAAATATCTGTCTTCACTAATGTCCAATGTCGGCATATTGGCAGGTTCCGGTGGCTGAAGCATCACGGCCGTATACCGCCTTTACAGTGCCGAATCGGGGCCTTTTCCAGTTTTGCCGAATGCCTTTTGGCCTAAAGAACGCACCGGCTACGTGGCAACGATTAATCGACCGTGTCCTGGGAGGGGATTTAGAGCCTCACGTCTTTGTATATCTGGACGATATCGTGATCGTGACACAGTCGTTGGAAAAGCACCTCGAAGTTTTGAAAGAGATTTTTCGGAGATTGAGGAATGCAGGTTTAAAGGTCTCGAGGGAAAAATGTCAATTCTGCCGGTCGGAGTTCCATTACCTGGGTTATGAGGTGGATGAACATGGATTGCCCGTGGACCCAGAAAAGGTGGAATGCCTGGTGCAAATTCCGAGGCCAACGAACGTGAAAGAGGTCCGCCAATTTCTAGGGATGGCATCATGGTACCGGCGGTTCATTCCGGATTTTGCAACTCTGATGGCCCCTCTGACGACACTGCTCAAGAAAAACCACAAATTCGCATGGAATGAGGAATACGACAAGGCCTTCGCGACTGCAAAAGTCAAGCTTTCGACGGCACCGATTCTCACTTGCCCCGATTATAGTTTGCCGTTTAGTATACAAACCAACGCATCAGGTTACGGACTGGGGGCGGTACTCACACAAACATACGAGGAGGGAGAGAAAGTAATCTGCTACCTGAGCAGATCGCTTACCGCGTCAGAGCGGAAATTCTCTACCACGGAGCGTGAATGTTTGGCAGTTTTGTGGGCGGTTGAGAAGCTTAGACCAAATGTGGAAGGGACAAAATTCGTGGTTGTAACAGACCACTATTCGTTGGTGTGGTTAAATGAATTGAAGGACCCGTGTGGAAGATTAGCGCGGTGAGCTGTGAAGCTGCAGCAGTTCGATTTCAAAAGTGTACACCGCAAGGGAAAGGAGAATCTGATCCCTGACGCACTGTCGCGGTTGGTTCCAGTTTGTGTAGTGTCAACACGAGACGAAATACAGGATAGATGGTATGGGAATATGGCAGATCGCGTGACAAAGGATCCGGATCAATTCTCTTCGTGGCGAATTAATGGTGGACAACTGTATAAATATACCGAAGCATCGCACCCGGCACTTTCTGAGGAGGAAGTTTGGAAACTGGTCCCACCTAAGGGGAAAAGAGCGAAGGTAATGATGGTCGTTGGCCCTCTTCCACGTTCCCTCAAAAAGAATTGTTACATATTAACTGTGGTGGATTATTTCACCAAATGTCCACTTGTTTTCCCGTTGAGAACGGCGACGGGTGCTGCTGTGGGACGAATCGTTGAGGAGCAGGTGTTTTTGTTGTTCGGCGTTCCACGGTGGATTGTATGCGAGAATGGGGTGCAGTTCACCAGTCGGGATTTCAAACGTATGTGCGAGGGCTATGGCACGAATATCAAATACACTGCATTTTATCACCCACAGGCCAACCCGGCAGAGCGCACGAATCAAAGCATTAAGACCAGCTTATGCATCTGATAACCATCGTTTGTGGGACACACACCTCCCGGCGATAGGGTGCGCTTTGCGAACTTCCACGCATGAAGTATTGGGGGTCACTCCTTACTATGCGAATTTTGGTAGGGAAATGAATGTGGGCAACGTAGGTCCGGACGACTACTCTACCGAGGTTACTCCAGTCAATGCGGACGGCCTGCGGGAATGATCAGAGGCGTTTGAGGTGTTACGGGAGGAAATTTGCACAAAGATGAAGATGGCGGCGGAAAAAAGCAAGTCGCGCTATAATCTACGCAGGCGCGATATGACTTACTTGACACACGATCTTGTGTGGAGGAGAAACTTTGCCCAATCCGACGCGGCGCGTTATTTTTCGGCGAAATTAGCCCCAGCCTTTTTAGGACCCTACACGATACAGAAGAAGGTGTCACCTGGAACGTACCACCTCGTTAATAATGATGGCAAAGACGCGGGGATCTGGCACGTGAAGGATTCAAAATCTTTTAATGCGTGAAACGGGGAACGGATGAGAGCATTTCAGGGAAATCCTCTTGAGGTAAGGGGGAAAATATTACGTCTGGAGGAAAAAAAAACACGTTACTATAGAAAATATATGATACCTATGGAATACCTTTTCTTCTCCCATCCGATGTGAAGAACGCTGACCGCTCTCATATCCAGAATCTGTGGAAAGTATGCAGAAGGTTAGAATTAGAATATAGGACATGAAATCTCAAAGTCTAGAGACTTACCGCGAAAATCAATAATTAGTAGCCTAGCGTTTCGCCTCCACATCCAAGCACTGCCTACCTAAAATAAGCACAGAATTTCGAATAAGAATTCGGTAAACCAAACGTTAATAATAACACGGAAACGGAAGAACTATCTCAGAATTAAAAGGAAAAAAAAAATTTGAGTAAATATGAATTATAGAAAAATGAATTAGGATATAGATAGGATAGGCAAGTTTTAGGATTAAGGCGAACATGAAGAGCAAAACAATCACAAACACTGAAATCATACCAAAGTATAAACGAAAAGTCGGGAGCATACGCGCGGCCCGAAACATAAAGTACGCGAGTTACCGCAAAGAACGATCTACGGGGTCAAAACAAATCGAATCGTATCGAAGACCGGATATGTCTGACACACGCGAGTGCCGAACTGTTTAGCCCACGGAATATATTAAAGAAATAAATTCACCCGAGTACGCCGGACAAATCCTTACCATGAAAATTTAACTCTTAACAATTATCGTGAATTTGACACTTGACAGTGAACATAAACAATAACAATGGGCGCCGCCATGTTTAGCCGAACAGCCTTTTCTTTCGAAATTATTAAGGCAAAAATAATTAAGATGGTGTTCGTGTGATCAACTTTCGAACTAGACGGGGGGTGACCGGGGGTTTTTTTTTGGAGGAGGCAAAAAACGGGGGATCGTGGCTTTTTGGTGCTTGGCGGTTGTGAGGAAAGGCACGCGCGCGGGATTCTAAGGGTCCGACTCAAGACAGTGTACGAGAAAATTCGTTTTGGAGTTTTGAAAGAACAGAACCGGGAATTCTTGTGAGGAAGTTCGAAGAATAAATTAGCGCGCGCGGAATCCTAAAAGTTAAAATCGGTGCGCGGAATAACAGAACGACAAGTCAGTGTTCGAGAAATTTTAACGGTGATATAAGAGTACAGTTCCGGGGAATCCGGTTCGTGAGTCTAGAGCAGTGGAAACGGAGTGCAGTACCGGGAATCAAGTGACAAGCAAATAAAACAGTACTACGAGAATCACACGTCGATATCGGAAAGAAAAGTGTCACACGATTCGGTTCGCGAAAGTATCCATGCGTGACAAGAATTCGATTACATCACAGGTGATTGGAAAATTTTGAACGGGAGGTGAGCGAGCGGTTCAAGCGGCGACCTTCGAGGGACACCAGCGCACCAGCGGTACCCTAGTCATAAGTAAGACCGATTTTATTAGTTTTAGACGCAAAGAAGGCACAAACCGTTATTTTCTAAACTTTAAATACTATTCTGATCTAATCAAATAAAAGTGCTTGTGAATAGTAAATTTCTGGTTCTCACTTAATGTAATTTAAGTTCGGAAATAGATTCTTCCTTTTCAGTGCCCTGTCAGAGTCCGTGTCCGCGTAAAAATTACCCTAGGACGGTTTACTTTCTTTGTTATATCTTCCATCCGAATCTCACGGTTGGTTCGGGTGAGAGAGAACGACGACGAAAATTTCAGTCGTGTGGCGCCCACCCCGTCTCCACGGGTTAGCCGGCTCGTCGTCGTTCGCCCCTTTGGCGGAAAGGGGTTTTGAGGGTCAGATACGTAAAATTGGCGCCCAACGTGATGTTATTTTAGGTGTAAGTGCAACGCGATAGAGGGTGGCGAAAACGAGTATTACGAAAATTTAACTGGCTAATTGTCGTAAATTAGAATCGGGTCGGTATCTTTCAGTATCTTGAAAAAAAAGAACTAAAACAATTATCTTAGTCGAGTGTCTCTTTCTGCATACTTGTGGGTTCTGTGGAAATTTGCGGGAAAATTGTCAGAGGGTAAAATGGCTAATCGTTTTACTCCACCCTTTGCCGTGGACCTGCTAAGTCAGGAGGAGTTAAGCTACGAAACAATAATTCGGGGCATACCGGTAGATACGGAGGATGCTATGAGAAAAGCGTTGAGGGTAGCGCTGAAGCGTGAAGCTCTAATGAGCGATTTATGGGAAAAAAGCTGCGGGGGAGGCTGATTCTAGTACCGAGGGCGAGACCGGACCGACTCATGAGTCGACAGGGACGAAATCTGATGCGCTGGGGAAAGCTGGGGCCAGGAAAGACGACATGCGGGTGGATGTGGCGACTCCAGCGCCGAAAATGAGAAATTTTAGTGAGAGAGGTGACCTCGTCACAGCCGGGCTGGATCAAACGAGTGACGAAGAGGATTTAGCCGATCGCACAACTCCCATGACGACAGGCATATCCATTTCGAGGCCATCTCTCGTGGTGGCAAAATGGAACCTCAAATTCGTGGGTGATGGAAATCAGTCCATTAGTGCTTTTTTGGAAAGAGTGGAGGAGTTGCGGGAGGCTCGAGGTGTATCGAAGTCACAACTTTTCCGTTCGGCCGTGGATCTGTTCGAGGGAAAAGCTTTGATATGGTTGCGAGCGGTGAGACCTGCACTAAAAACATGGGACGAACTGGTAGTGGAGCTTAGACAAGAGTTTCTACCTCCGGACTACGACGAGCGATTGGAGGAAGAGATTCGGCGAAGAACTCAAGGCGCAGATGAGTCTATAGGTATGTATATGGCACTAATGCAAGGCCTTTTCCGCCGGTTGTCAACACCGTGGTCTGAAGCGGCGCAATTGAAACTGTTGCGACGAAATATCACGCCCTTTTATCAAATGCATCTGAGCCTACGGAAAGTCAGATCGATACCAGATTTAGTACGACTTGGGCGTGAATTGGAAGCGACCCGTGTGTCGGTGGAAGCATATATCCCTCCAATATCTCAACGGTCGCGAAACATGCTCGAACCAGATCTGGCGTACGTTGAGGCTCCAAGGGTTTGTGCGGTGTTGGAGGAGAGTCGAGCGATCGTGTGCTGGAATTGTCGGGAGATGGGACACAATTCTCGCGAATGCCAGAAGCTACGAGCTTGCTACGGGTGCGGGAGAACGGAGGTAATATGGAAATTTTGCCCTAAATGTAATCAAACGGCCGACATGAGCGGAGGGAGTAGATCACAGGCAGCGAACGGCAGCGGAGCTGCCGAGAATATCCAGCCGGAAAACTTCCCTTCTACCCATTAGCAAGCGGCGTTATGGGTGAAGTGAACGTGTTAGCCGCCAGTGAGGAAGTAGTTAATCAGGTAGTTAAGCAGTGTAGTCCGGAAGTTGACTACATTTTTACCAAAAAAGTGGGAGATACACGTCCCTACCTGAAAGTGAAAATGTTTGATTGTGATATGCTGGCTTTACTAGATTCGGGTGCTTCAAGGATGATTCTGGGTGGAATGGGTTGGGACCTCCTTCGGGGAATTGGAGTTGTAGTACAAAGTCAAGGTTCGCAATCAGTGGTCACGGCGAATGGTATGAAGTGCGGGGTGTTGGGTACAATTTGGGTTCCGATCGAGTTTGTTGGAAAGAGGAAGTGGATGGAAGTGTTGGTTGTGCCGGAAATTCCACTCAGGTTGATACTGGGTGCGGATTATTGGGCGGCTGCAGGAATTGTAGCGGATCTGCGAGAAAGTTGCTGGGAATTCCGTGAAAACCCGAAAGTGGCGGTTGTGGAATTTCTACAGCCAAAATCGAAGTTAACGAAAAATAAGAGTAAGCGTCTGATGGAAGTAATTGATGCGGAATTGAGTTTAATGGGTGACGGAATATGTTGCACCAATATGGTTGGAACATGTAATTAAAACCAAGTCCGACCCAATCAAACAGAGATACTATCCAGTATCTTCCGCAGTTCAAAAGGATATTGATAAGGAGTTAGATGAGATGCTCGAGGCGGGAGTAGTTAAACCATCGTGTAGTCCGTGGTCATCTCCGATTTTGCGGGTCCAGAAGAAGGACGGATCGTTCCGGTTCTGCGTAAATTACCGGAGGCTGAATCAGGTTTCAGAACGTGACGCGTACCCTTTACCATATGTCTCCGCTACGCTGGATAAATTGAGGGATGCTAAATATCTGTCTTCACTAATGTCCAATGTCGGCATATTGGCAGGTTCCGGTGGCTGAAGCATCACGGCCGTATACCGCCTTTACAGTGCCGAATCGGGGCCTTTTCCAGTTTTGCCGAATGCCTTTTGGCCTAAAGAACGCACCGGCTACGTGGCAACGATTAATCGACCGTGTCCTGGGAGGGGATTTAGAGCCTCACGTCTTTGTATATCTGGACGATATCGTGATCGTGACACAGTCGTTGGAAAAGCACCTCGAAGTTTTGAAAGAGATTTTTCGGAGATTGAGGAATGCAGGTTTAAAGGTCTCGAGGGAAAAATGTCAATTCTGCCGGTCGGAGTTCCATTACCTGGGTTATGAGGTGGATGAACATGGATTGCACGTGGACCCAGAAAAGGTGGAATGCCTGGTGCAAATTCCGAGGCCAACGAACGGGAAAGAGGTCCGCCAATTTCTAGGGATGGCATCATGGTACCGGCGGTTCATTCCGGATTTTGCAACTCTGATGGCCCCTCTGACGACACTGCTCAAGAAAAACCACAAATTCGCATGGAATGAGGAATACGACAAGGCCTTCGCGACTGCAAAAGTCAAGCTTTCGACGGCACCGATTCTCACTTGCCCCGATTATAGTTTGCCGTTTAGTATACAAACCAACGCATCAGGTTACGGACTGGGGGCGGTACTCACACAAACATACGAGGAGGGAGAGAAAGTAATCTGCTACCTGAGCAGATCGCTTACCGCGTCAGAGCGGAAATTCTCTACCACGGAGCGTGAATGTTTGGCAGTTTTGTGGGCGGTTGAGAAGCTTAGACCAAATGTGGAAGGGACAAAATTCGTGGTTGTAACAGACCACTATTCGTTGGTGTGGTTAAATGAATTGAAGGACCCGTGTGGAAGATTAGCGCGGTGAGCTGTGAAGCTGCAGCAGTTCGATTTCAAAAGTGTACACCGCAAGGGAAAGGAGAATCTGATCCCTGACGCACTGTCGCGGTTGGTTCCAGTTTGTGTAGTGTCAACACGAGACGAAATACAGGATAGATGGTATGGGAATATGGCAGATCGCGTGACAAAGGATCCGGATCAATTCTCTTCGTGGCGAATTAATGGTGGACAACTGTATAAATATACCGAAGCATCGCACCCGGCACTTTCTGAGGAGGAAGTTTGGAAACTGGTCCCACCTAAGGGGAAAAGAGCGAAGGTAATGATGGTCGTTGGCCCTCTTCCACGTTCCCTCAAAAAGAATTGTTACATATTAACTGTGGTGGATTATTTCACCAAATGTCCACTTGTTTTCCCGTTGAGAACGGCGACGGGTGCTGCTGTGGGACGAATCGTTGAGGAGCAGGTGTTTTTGTTGTTCGGCGTTCCACGGTGGATTGTATGCGAGAATGGGGTGCAGTTCACCAGTCGGGATTTCAAACGTATGTGCGAGGGCTATGGCACGAATATCAAATACACTGCATTTTATCACCCACAGGCCAACCCGGCAGAGCGCACGAATCAAAGCATTAAGACCAGCTTATGCATCTGATAACCATCGTTTGTGGGACACACACCTCCCGGCGATAGGGTGCGCTTTGCGAACTTCCACGCATGAAGTATTGGGGGTCACTCCTTACTATGCGAATTTTGGTAGGGAAATGAATGTGGGCAACGTAGGTCCGGACGACTACTCTACCGAGGTTACTCCAGTCAATGCGGGATGCAGGAATGATCAGAGGCGTTTGAGGTGTTACGGGAGGAAATTTGCACAAAGATGAAGATGGCGGCGGAAAAAAGCAAGTCGCGCTATAATCTACGCAGGCGCGATATGACTTACTTGACACACGATCTTGTGTGGAGGAGAAACTTTGCCCAATCCGACGCGGCGCGTTATTTTTCGGCGAAATTAGCCCCAGCCTTTTTAGGACCCTACACGATACAGAAGAAGGTGTCACCTGGAACGTACCACCTCGTTAATAATGATGGCAAAGACGCGGGGATCTGGCACGTGAAGGATTCAAAATCTTTTAATGCGTGAAACGGGGAACGGATGAGAGCATTTCAGGGAAATCCTCTTGAGGTAAGGGGGAAAATATTACTTCTGGAGGAAAAAAAACACGTTACTATAGAAAATATATGATACCTATGGATTACCTTTTCTTCTCCCATCCGATGTGAAGAACGCTGACCGCTCTCATATCCAGAATCTGTGGAAAGTATGCAGAAGGTTAGAATTAGAATATAGGACATGAAATCTCAAAGTCTAGAGACTTACCGCGAAAATCAATAATTAGTAGCCTAGCGTTTCGCCTCCACATCCAAGCACTGCCTACCTAAAATAAGCACAGAATTTCGAATAAGAATTCGGTAAACCAAACGTTAATAATAACACGGAAACGGAAGAACTATCTCAGAATTAAAAGGAAAAAAAAAATTTGAGTAAATATGAATTATAGAAAAATGAATTAGGATATAGATAGGATAGGCAAGTTTTAGGATTAAGGCGAACATGAAGAGCAAAACAATCACAAACACTGAAATCATACCAAAGTATAAACGAAAAGTCGGGAGCATACGCGCGGCCCGAAACATAAAGTACGCGAGTTACCGCAAAGAACGATCTACGGGGTCAAAACAAATCGAATCGTATCGAAGTCCGGATATGTCTGACACACGCGAGTGCCGAACTGTTTAGCCCACGGAATATATTAAAGAAATAAATTCACCCGAGTACGCCGGACAAATCCTTACCATGAAAATTTAACTCTTAACAATTATCGTGAATTTGACACTTGACAGTGAACATAAACAATAACAATGGGCGCCGCCATGTTTAGCCGAACAGCCTTTTCTTTCGAAATTATTAAGGCAAAAATAATTAAGATGGTGTTCGTGTGATCAACTTTCGAACTAGACGGGGGTGACCGGGGGTTTTTTTTTGGAGGAGGCAAAAAACGGGGGATCGTGGCTTTTTGGTGCTTGGCGGTTGTGAGGAAAGGCACGCGCGCGGGATTCTAAGGGTCCGACTCAAGACAGTGTACGAGAAAATTCGTTTTGGAGTTTTGAAAGAACAGAACCGGGAATTCTTGTGAGGAAGTTCGAAGAATAAATTAGCGCGCGCGGAATCCTAAAAGTTAAAATCGGTGCGCGGAATAACAGAACGACAAGTCAGTGTTCGAGAAATTTTAACGGTGATATAAGAGTACAGTTCCGGGGAATCCGGTTCGTGAGTCTAGAGCAGTGGAAACGGAGTGCAGTACCGGGAATCAAGTGACAAGCAAATAAAACAGTACTACGAGAATCACACGTCGATATCGGAAAGAAAAGTGTCACACGATTCGGTTCGCGAAAGTATCCATGCGGGACAAGAATTCGATTACATCACAGGTGATTGGAAAATTTTGAACGGGAGGTGAGCGAGCGGTTCAAGCGGCGACCTTCGAGAGACACCAGCGCACCAGCGGTACCCTAGTCATAAGTAAGACCGATTTTATTAGTTTTAGACGCAAAGAAGGCACAAACCGTTATTTTCTAAACTTTAAATACTATTCTGATCTAATCAAATAAAAGTGCTTGTGAATAGTAAATTTCTGGTTCTCACTTAATGTAATTTAAGTTCGGAAATAGATTCTTCCTTTTCAGTGCCCTGTCAGAGTCCGTGTCCGCGTAAAAATTACCCTAGGACGGTTTACTTTCTTTGTTATATCTTCCATCCGAATCTCACGGTTGGTTCGGGTGAGAGAGAACGACGACGAAAATTTCAGTCGTGTGGCGCCCACCCCGTCTCCACGGGTTAGCCGGCTCGTCGTCGTTCGCCCCTTTGGCGGAAAGGGGTTTTGAGGGTCAGATACGTAAAATTGGCGCCCAACGTGATGTTATTTTAGGTGTAAGTGCAACGCGATAGAGGGTGGCGAAAACGAGTATTACGAAAATTTAACTGGCTAATTGTCGTAAATTAGAATCGGGTCGGTATCTTTCAGTATCTTGAAAAAAAAGAACTAAAACAATTATCTTAGTCGAGTGTCTCTTTCTACATACTTGTGGGTTCTGTGGAAATTTGCGGGAAAATTGTCAGAGGGTAAAATGGCTAATCGTTTTACTCCACCCTTTGCCGTGGACCGGCTAAGTCAGGAGGAGTTAAGCTACGAAACAATAATTCGGGGCATACCGGTAGATACGGGGGATGCGATGAGAAAAGCGTTGAGGGTAGCGCTGAAGCGTGAAGCTCTAATGAGCGATTTATGGGAAAAAAGCTGCGGGGGAGGCTGATTCTAGTCGACAGGGACGAAATCTGATGCGCTGGGGAAAGCTGGGGCCAGGAAAGACGACAGGCGGGTGGATGTGGCGACTCCAGCGCCGAAAATGAGAAATTTTAGTGAGAGAGTAGACCTCGTCACAGCCGGGCTGGATCAAACGAGTGACGAAGAGGATTTAGCCGATCGCACAACTCCCATGACGACAGGCATATCCATTTCGAGGCCATCTCTCGTGGTGGCAAAATGGAACCTCAAATTCGTGGGTGATGGAAATCAGTCCATTAGTGCTTTTTTGGAAAGAGTGGAGGAGTTGCGGGAGGCTCGAGGTGTATCGAAGTCACAACTTTTCCGTTCGGCCGTGGATCTGTTCGAGGGAAAAGCTTTGATATGGTTGCGAGCGGTGAGACCTGCACTAAAAACATGGGACGAACTGGTAGTGGAGCTTAGACAAGAGTTTCTACCTCCGGACTACGACGAGCGATTGGAGGAAGAGATTCGGCGAAGAACTCAAGGCGCAGATGAGTCTATAGGTATGTATATGGCACTAATGCAAGGACTTTTCCGCCGGTTGTCAACACCGTGGTCTGAAGCGGCGCAATTGAAACTGTTGCGACGAAATATCACGCCCTTTTATCAAATGCATCTGAGCCTACGGAAAGTCAGATCGATACCAGATTTAGTACGACTTGGGCGTGAATTGGAAGCGACCCGTGTGTCAGTGGAAGCATATATCCCTCCTATATCTCGACGGTCGCGAAACATGCTCGAACCAGATCTGGCGTACGTTGAGGCTCCAGGGTCTTGTGCGGTGTTGGAGGAGAGTCGAGCGATCGTGTGCTGGAATTGTCGGGAGATGGGACACAATTCTCGCGAATGCCAGAAGCTACGAGCTTGCTACGGGTGCGGGAGAACGGAGGTAATATGGAAATTTTGCCCTAAATGTAATCAAACGGCCGACATGAGCGGAGGGAGTAGATCACAGGCAGCGAACGGCAGCGGAGCTGCCGAGAATATCCAGCCGGAAAACTTCCCTTCTACCCATTAGCAAGCGGCGTTATGGGTGAAGTGAACGTGTTAGCCGCCAGTGAGGAAGTAGTTAATCAGGTAGTTAAGCAGTGTAGTCCGGAAGTTGACTACATTTTTACCAAAAAAGTGGGAGATACACGTCCCTACCTGAAAGTGAAAATGTTTGATTGTGATATGCTGGCTTTACTAGATTCGGGTGCTTCAAGGATGATTCTGGGTGGAATGGGTTGGGACCTCCTTCGGGGAATTGGAGTTGTAGTACAAAGTCAAGGTTCGCAATCAGTGGTCACGGCGAATGGTATGAAGTGCGGGGTGTTGGGTACAATTTGGGTTCCGATCGAGTTTGTTGGAAAGAGGAAGTGGATGGAAGTGTTGGTTGTGCCGGAAATTCCACTCAGGTTGATACTGGGTGCGGATTATTGGGCGGCTGCAGGAATTGTAGCGGATCTGCGAGAAAGTTGCTGGGAATTCCGTGAAAACCCGAAAGTGGCGGTTGTGGAATTTCTACAGCCAAAATCGAAGTTAACGAAAAATAAGAGTAAGCGTCTGATGGAAGTAATTGATGCGGAATTGAGTTTAATGGGTGACGGAATATGTTGCACCAATATGGTTGGAACATGTAATTAAAACCAAGTCCGACCCAATCAAACAGAGATACTATCCAGTATCTTCCGCAGTTCAAAAGGATATTGATAAGGAGTTAGATGAGATGCTCGAGGCGGGAGTAGTTAAACCATCGTGTAGTCCGTGGTCATCTCCGATTTTGCGGGTCCAGAAGAAGGACGGATCGTTCCGGTTCTGCGTAAATTACCGGAGGCTGAATCAGGTTTCAGAACGTGACGCGTACCCTTTACCATATGTCTCCGCTACGCTGGATAAATTGAGGGATGCTAAATATCTGTCTTCACTAATGTCCAATGTCGGCATATTGGCAGGTTCCGGTGGCTGAAGCATCACGGCCGTATACCGCCTTTACAGTGCCGAATCGGGGCCTTTTCCAGTTTTGCCGAATGCCTTTTGGCCTAAAGAACGCACCGGCTACGTGGCAACGATTAATCGACCGTGTCCTGGGAGGGGATTTAGAGCCTCACGTCTTTGTATATCTGGACGATATCGTGATCGTGACACAGTCGTTGGAAAAGCACCTCGAAGTTTTGAAAGAGATTTTTCGGAGATTGAGGAATGCAGGTTTAAAGGTCTCGAGGGAAAAATGTCAATTCTGCCGGTCGGAGTTCCATTACCTGGGTTATGAGGTGGATGAACATGGATTGCACGTGGACCCAGAAAAGGTGGAATGCCTGGTGCAAATTCCGAGGCCAACGAACGGGAAAGAGGTCCGCCAATTTCTAGGGATGGCATCATGGTACCGGCGGTTCATTCCGGATTTTGCAACTCTGATGGCCCCTCTGACGACACTGCTCAAGAAAAACCACAAATTCGCATGGAATGAGGAATACGACAAGGCCTTCGCGACTGCAAAAGTCAAGCTTTCGACGGCACCGATTCTCACTTGCCCCGATTATAGTTTGCCGTTTAGTATACAAACCAACGCATCAGGTTACGGACTGGGGGCGGTACTCACACAAACATACGAGGAGGGAGAGAAAGTAATCTGCTACCTGAGCAGATCGCTTACCGCGTCAGAGCGGAAATTCTCTACCACGGAGCGTGAATGTTTGGCAGTTTTGTGGGCGGTTGAGAAGCTTAGACCAAATGTGGAAGGGACAAAATTCGTGGTTGTAACAGACCACTATTCGTTGGTGTGGTTAAATGAATTGAAGGACCCGTGTGGAAGATTAGCGCGGTGAGCTGTGAAGCTGCAGCAGTTCGATTTCAAAAGTGTACACCGCAAGGGAAAGGAGAATCTGATCCCTGACGCACTGTCGCGGTTGGTTCCAGTTTGTGTAGTGTCAACACGAGACGAAATACAGGATAGATGGTATGGGAATATGGCAGATCGCGTGACAAAGGATCCGGATCAATTCTCTTCGTGGCGAATTAATGGTGGACAACTGTATAAATATACCGAAGCATCGCACCCGGCACTTTCTGAGGAGGAAGTTTGGAAACTGGTCCCACCTAAGGGGAAAAGAGCGAAGGTAATGATGGTCGTTGGCCCTCTTCCACGTTCCCTCAAAAAGAATTGTTACATATTAACTGTGGTGGATTATTTCACCAAATGTCCACTTGTTTTCCCGTTGAGAACGGCGACGGGTGCTGCTGTGGGACGAATCGTTGAGGAGCAGGTGTTTTTGTTGTTCGGCGTTCCACGGTGGATTGTATGCGAGAATGGGGTGCAGTTCACCAGTCGGGATTTCAAACGTATGTGCGAGGGCTATGGCACGAATATCAAATACACTGCATTTTATCACCCACAGGCCAACCCGGCAGAGCGCACGAATCAAAGCATTAAGACCAGCTTATGCATCTGATAACCATCGTTTGTGGGACACACACCTCCCGGCGATAGGGTGCGCTTTGCGAACTTCCACGCATGAAGTATTGGGGGTCACTCCTTACTATGCGAATTTTGGTAGGGAAATGAATGTGGGCAACGTAGGTCCGGACGACTACTCTACCGAGGTTACTCCAGTCAATGCGGGATGCAGGAATGATCAGAGGCGTTTGAGGTGTTACGGGAGGAAATTTGCACAAAGATGAAGATGGCGGCGGAAAAAAGCAAGTCGCGCTATAATCTACGCAGGCGCGATATGACTTACTTGACACACGATCTTGTGTGGAGGAGAAACTTTGCCCAATCCGACGCGGCGCGTTATTTTTCGGCGAAATTAGCCCCAGCCTTTTTAGGACCCTACACGATACAGAAGAAGGTGTCACCTGGAACGTACCACCTCGTTAATAATGATGGCAAAGACGCGGGGATCTGGCACGTGAAGGATTCAAAATCTTTTAATGCGTGAAACGGGGAACGGATGAGAGCATTTCAGGGAAATCCTCTTGAGGTAAGGGGGAAAATATTACTTCTGGAGGAAAAAAAACACGTTACTATAGAAAATATATGATACCTATGGATTACCTTTTCTTCTCCCATCCGATGTGAAGAACGCTGACCGCTCTCATATCCAGAATCTGTGGAAAGTATGCAGAAGGTTAGAATTAGAATATAGGACATGAAATCTCAAAGTCTAGAGACTTACCGCGAAAATCAATAATTAGTAGCCTAGCGTTTCGCCTCCACATCCAAGCACTGCCTACCTAAAATAAGCACAGAATTTCGAATAAGAATTCGGTAAACCAAACGTTAATAATAACACGGAAACGGAAGAACTATCTCAGAATTAAAAGGAAAAAAAAAATTTGAGTAAATATGAATTATAGAAAAATGAATTAGGATATAGATAGGATAGGCAAGTTTTAGGATTAAGGCGAACATGAAGAGCAAAACAATCACAAACACTGAAATCATACCAAAGTATAAACGAAAAGTCGGGAGCATACGCGCGGCCCGAAACATAAAGTACGCGAGTTACCGCAAAGAACGATCTACGGGGTCAAAACAAATCGAATCGTATCGAAGTCCGGATATGTCTGACACACGCGAGTGCCGAACTGTTTAGCCCACGGAATATATTAAAGAAATAAATTCACCCGAGTACGCCGGACAAATCCTTACCATGAAAATTTAACTCTTAACAATTATCGTGAATTTGACACTTGACAGTGAACATAAACAATAACAATGGGCGCCGCCATGTTTAGCCGAACAGCCTTTTCTTTCGAAATTATTAAGGCAAAAATAATTAAGATGGTGTTCGTGTGATCAACTTTCGAACTAGACGGGGGTGACCGGGGGTTTTTTTTTGGAGGAGGCAAAAAACGGGGGATCGTGGCTTTTTGGTGCTTGGCGGTTGTGAGGAAAGGCACGCGCGCGGGATTCTAAGGGTCCGACTCAAGACAGTGTACGAGAAAATTCGTTTTGGAGTTTTGAAAGAACAGAACCGGGAATTCTTGTGAGGAAGTTCGAAGAATAAATTAGCGCGCGCGGAATCCTAAAAGTTAAAATCGGTGCGCGGAATAACAGAACGACAAGTCAGTGTTCGAGAAATTTTAACGGTGATATAAGAGTACAGTTCCGGGGAATCCGGTTCGTGAGTCTAGAGCAGTGGAAACGGAGTGCAGTACCGGGAATCAAGTGACAAGCAAATAAAACAGTACTACGAGAATCACACGTCGATATCGGAAAGAAAAGTGTCACACGATTCGGTTCGCGAAAGTATCCATGCGTGACAAGAATTCGATTACATCACAGGTGATTGGAAAATTTTGAACGGGAGGTGAGCGAGCGGTTCAAGCGGCGACCTTCGAGGGACACCAGCGCACCAGCGGTACCCTAGTCATAAGTAAGACCGATTTTATTAGTTTTAGACGCAAAGAAGGCACAAACCGTTATTTTCTAAACTTTAAATACTATTCTGATCTAATCAAATAAAAGTGCTTGTGAATAGTAAATTTCTGGTTCTCACTTAATGTAATTTAAGTTCGGAAATAGATTATTACATCTGAAAATAGGAAACAGAAAGTTAGGTAGTGAATTCGGATACTTATGTCTCTCTTAACCGGAACCTGAGTAAGAGGTGAAGAAAAAGGAAGTTAAAATTTGGAAATGAATAGCCTTCCCGGGGAGACTTGGTGCACCTTCACTCCCGGACACGGAAACCTAAAATAGCACAGGATTTCTAATAAGAATTCGGTAATCCAAACTTTAAAAATAACATGGAAACGGAAGAACTGCCACAGAACTAGGAAAAAAAGAATAGAAGTAAGGAAATTGAATTTATTATGAATTAGGAAATTGAATTAGGATAGGCTAATTTTAGTTTTAAGGCGAGCATGAAGAACAAAACAATCACAGCTGAATCTGAATGAAGTCATCGGAACGATATCTGTAATGAACGGCAGTCATGATGCGTAATATGTAGCAGTACACGACATAATACATTTATTTTTTTATCCCCATCAAAATACGGAATAATGATTCCGAAAAATTGTTAGTTACAAGACATTAATAAAATTTTAAATTAAGTGAAGAGACTCAAATATTCGTTAGCGGTATTACGCTATTGTAAATTTAAAAGAACAAGATGTTTTCGTTCACAAACCACGTGTTAATCGGTCAACTGAAGAATGCTGTATATGCCGGGCTAAATCGAGCAGTCCCCGGTTCACAGTTTCAAGAAAAGTACGAAGACGATTCGATGATGAGTTTCAATTTGGGAAATAGCCTAAGCGAGTCTACGAAAATAAAGAAATGTTTCAGGCAAAGGTCGAAGAATACGAACAGCAACAACAGAAAATTAATCTAACTACCCTTCAACAAAACTTCTTAAACATTCAAGAAAAGAATGAAGAACTGATCAAAATTCAAGTTGAATTGCAGAAAGAATTGAATTCATTAAAAGATGAAGATCCCTCAAAACCTGCAGTGATTGAAGAGCTATTGGAAAAACTTGATGAATACATTTTATTGAATAATATTAAACTAATCGAATGTGATCAACTCAATATTACAACAATGGTATTAATAAGCAATGCGAAGATTTAAAAACACTGCAAAAATATCTCGAAAATAGGATAGCCGAATTAGAATTAGGAAACGGTGATACAGGTAGAAAAATGAAGGCTGTTATTATTTCCAGTTCGGGAACAATGCCGACTTATATTACAACATGAACAAAATTCAGCGACAACTCGTCGGATTCTGGTTTCGATGGAAATTTACCGGACCAAAAACCTGCTGCTGAATTAGTGCATGATGGCAGAGAGAGGACCTAACCGATCGGAGGAACCGTTGGGTTTTCTTCTAGAATAGGCGAAATACTGGTGATCGGGTTTTTTTCGAGTGGGCGGTTGCGAAGGCTGGATCGGAGGCTCAACGAGGTGCAGAGGTGGTTCGAATAGCAAGCGGAGAAATCGTGAAAAGGACTTTTTAACGATTCCGGGTTTTTTTGGAGAAGTGCGGTGGAAAAGGGAGAAGACGGGAATTGACTCGGGAAGTTGAACGGGGTGAACTAAATTACTTAAATTCGTCCGAAAACGAACTAATCAAGTGACTCGAAAAGTGGAGTGAACGTTGGGGTGAACGAAATAACTTAAATTCGTCCGAAAACAACAAATCAAGTGACTCGAAAAGTGGAGTGAACGTTGGGGTGAACTAAATTACTTAAATTCGTCCGAAAACGTCCAAACCAGGGGACTCGTAAAGTGGAGTGAACGTTGAAAGTAACACGGAGATATCATCTCGACTCGGTGTTTGTGTCGCATCAATTCGGCGCGTTAAATAAGCGAATCGAACCACACGGCGATCGGTAGATAGGTTCTGTGAAGATTCGGAATATCAAGTGTCTCAGGGAGAAAAGAAATCGTTTCGAGAAATTCGGATTCAACTAAACGACATCGGCGATTGCATCGCACAAATCGGCACGCTAAAGTCAATCGAAGTGGAATTTTTATCGACGGACAGCGGCAGAAGCTAATGTACGAAGGAGGAGCAGCGGTTCATTCGGCGGTCATCGAGTTCAACAGCGGTACCCTAGTTATAAGTTTACTTTTTATGAAATCAGAATCCAACTAGGCATTTTCCAGACTATACGTAATTAAAGAATTTTATACTCTTCAAAATAAATTATTCTTGTTCTCATTGTTGTGGAAATCTGTGTAGGTACTTCCGTTCCAGAATTCTGCCGTGTTCGAAGAAATCCGTCCCCGCGAAGTTGAATTAAAACAAAGAAGTGTACTTGAATCCATCATTCATCCGAAATTCACGGCTGATTCGGGTGAGAGAGAGCGACGACGAAAATCGCAGTCGTGTGGCGCCCACCCCGTCTCGACGGGTTAGCCGGCTCGTCGTCGTTCGCCCCTTAGGCGGAAAGGGGTTTCGAAGAGGAAAAAAAAACTCAGTAAAATTTGGCGCCAACGTGGGGCAGATTTTTTTTAGTTATTGTTGCTATTTTGGGGAAAGAGTGCATTGCGTGTGTGTTCTGGGTAAGCGAGTCTTCTTCGGAGGGTGTGTATAATTTTATTCGTGGGAATTTTGTTTTGAAATAAAGCGGGTCATCGCTCTTCACTTCTTATTTCGGTAGAGCGTCTTCCGGATTAGTTTAGGGCGGGAAATTTTAAGCCTTGTCGTGATCATTAGTGCGAATCGGCCAGGATCGTAATATTTCTGCCCTTGACCGAGAAACGGGTAAAGATTATTTCAAAATGACTAGTCGAATCCCCCTACCTTTTGCCGTAGATCGGTTAAGTCAGGAAGAGCTGGCTTACGAAATGGCCATACGTGGCCTTCCGACGGAGACAGTAGATACAATGAGGAAGGAGCTGAGGACCTCCTTGAAACGGGAGGCAGGGTCGCGCCATAGTCTAGTGATTGAGAATTATCCCTTCGAAGTCGAGGAGGACATTAAGGCCCTCAAGGCAAAAATTTCGGAGATCGAGAAGTTGATGTCAAAATTTTCGGGAAACGAACGATGCTCTGAGTATCACAAAATTTTGTCCAAGTTAGATTGGGGGGTGCGTCGATCAGGTCGAGTTCAGACGGAAACGGCGGAAGAAAAGACCGAAGTAACGGGGTTGAGAGGGAAGCTTGTGGACTTAATGAGCGACCTGTTGGCGAAGGCGGCTGAGGAAGATGAGTCTGCGTCAGACGAGGAAACCGGCCCGATTCACGAGTCAACCGGAAGAAATCCCGGCTTGGCGCGTACCTCTAGGAAAGACATAATGCGAGCGCACGCGGCAACACCAGCCGCGATTACATTTAGCGAGAGGTTAGATGCCGCGACTGCGGCGCTGGATGAGACAAGTGATGAGGACGATTTGGCAGACCGCACAACTCCCACGGCGACGAGCATTTCAAGTTCAAGGCCGTCTCTTGTGGTGGCAAAATGGAACCTCAAATTCCTGGGAGATGGTAGCCAGTCCATTAGCGCTTTTTTGGAAAGGGTGGAGGAATTGCGCGAGGCTCGAGGGGTGTTGAAGTCCCAACTTTTTCGTTCGGCCGTGGACCTCTTTGACGGGAAAGCCTTAATATGGCTGCGGGCGGTGAGACCTGCACTTAAGACATGGGACGAACTGGTAGTGGAGCTTAGGCAAGAGTTTCTACCTCCAGACTACGATGAGCGGTTGGAGGAAGAGATCCGACGAAGAACTCAAGGTACAGATGAGTCTATAGGACTGTATGTGGCACTTATGCAGGGTCTTTTCCGCCGGTTGACAACCCCGTGGACTGAAGCGGCGCAATTGAAACTTTTGCGACGAAATATCACGCCCTTTTATCAAATGCATCTGGGCCTACGGAAAGTCAGATCGATACCAGATTTAGTACGACTTGGGCGTGAATTGGAAGCGACCCGTGTGTCAGTGGAAGCATATATCCCTCCTATATCTCGACGGTCGCGAAACATGCTCGAACCAGATCTGGCGTACGTTGAGGCTCCAGGGTCTTGTGCGGTGTTGGAGGAGAATCGTGCAATCGTGTGCTGGAATTGTCGGGAGATGGGACATAATTCCCGCGAATGCCAGAAGCCACGAGCTTGCTACGGGTGCGGGAGAACGGGTGTAATACGGAAATTCTGCCCTAAGTGTAATCAAACGGCCGACATGAGCGGGGGGAGTAGATCACAGGCGGCAACCGGCAGCGGTGCGGCGAATGTTAACAATATCCAGCCGGAAAACTTCCCTTCAACCCATTAGCGAGCGGCGTAATGGGCGAAGTGAATGTGTTAGCCGCCAGTAAGGAAGAAGATAATCAGGTAGTGGAGCAGTGTAGTCCGGAAGTTGACTACATTTTTACCAAAATAGAGGGAGATACCCGTCCCTACCTGAAAGTAAAAATGTTTGACTGTGAGATGCTGGGGTTACTAGATTCGGGTGCTTCAAGGACGATTCTGGGTGGAATGGGTTGGGACCTCCTTCGGGGAATTGGAGTTTCAGTGCAAACTCAAGGTTCGCAATCAGTGGTCACGGCGAATGGTATGAAGTGCGGGGTGTTGGGGACCATTTGGGTTCCGATCGAGTTGGTTGGGAAGAGGAAGTGGATGGAAGTTATGGTTGTGCCGGAAATTCCACTCAGGTTGATACTGGGTGCGGATTATTGGGCGGCAGCAGGCATTGTAGCGGATCTGCGAGAAAGTTGCTGGGAATTTCGTGAAAACCCGGAAGTGGCGGTTGTGGAATTTCTACAGTCAAAATCGAAGTTGACGGGAAGTGAGAGTATGCGTCTGATGGAAGTAATTGACGCGGAGTTGAGTTTAATGGGTGACGGAATTGGTTGCACCAATATGGTGGAACATATAATTAAAACCAAGTCCGATCCCATCAAACAGAGATACTATCCAGTATCCCCCGCAGTTCAAAAGGATATTGATAAGGAGTTAGACGAAATGCTCGAGGCGGGAGTAGTTGAACCATCGTGTAGTCCGTGGTCGTCTCCGATTCTGCGGGTCCAGAAGAAGGACGGTTCGTTCCGGTTTTGTGTGAACTACCGGAGGCTGAATCAAGTTTCAGAGCGTGATGCGTACCCCTTGCCTTATGTTTCAGCTACCCTGGACAAATTGAGAGACGCGAAATTTCTGTCTTCACTAGATATCAAGTCGGCATATTGGCAGGTTCCGGTGGCGGAGGAATCTCGACCGTATACCGCCTTTACGGTGCCGGGTCGGGGTCTGTTCCAGTTTCGGCGAATGCCTTTCGGTCTGCATAATGCGCCGGCTACGTGGCAACGTCTTATTGATCGCGTGCTGGGTGGGGATCTAGAGCAGCACGTGTTTGTATACTTGGACGACATCATATTAGTGACGCAGACGTTTGAAAAACACCTGGAGGTGTTGAAGGAGATTTTTCAAAGGCTTAGGGCTGCGGGTTTAAGGGTATCGCGGAACAAATGTCAATTCTGCAGACCAGAATTGCGATATCTGGGTTACGTGGTGGACGAACAGGGATTACACGTGGACCCAGAGAAGGTCGAATGTCTGGTAAAAATTCCGAAGCCAACAAACGTGAAGGAAGTCCGCCAATTTTTGGGTATGGCGTCATGGTATCGTCGATTTATACCAGATTTCGCAACTCTGATGGCACCGCTCACGACGCTGCTAAAAAAGAACCGGAAATTCGTATGGGATGAGGAATGCGACAAAGCCTTTGCCTCAGCTAAAGTCAAGCTTTCAACTGCACCGATACTGACGTGTCCCGATTATACCCTGCCGTTCAGTATACAGACCGACGCTTCAGGTTATGGACTAGGAGCTGTCCTTACTCAAAAACACGAAGGAGGTGAAAAGGTAATCTGCTACTTGAGCAGATCGCTTACCGCCGCAGAGCGGAAATTTTCTACGACAGAGCGTGAATGTCTGGCTGTAGTGTGGGCAGTTGAGAAACTGAGACCTTATGTGGAGGGAACCAAATTCGTTGTCGTAACGGACCATTACTCGCTGGTGTGGCTGAACCAATTGAAGGATCCGTGTGGGAGATTGGCACGGTGGGCCGTGAGGTTGCAACAGTTCGACTTTGACATAGTGCATCGCAAAGGGAAGGAAAATGTGGTTCCTGACGCACTATCTCGGTCAGTTCCAGTGTGTTTATTAGCCGAACGAGAAGGAATCTCGGATAAATGGTACCGCAAGATGTTGGAACGGGTAGAAAATGATCCAGACGAATTTTCGTCTTGGCGAATTGAGGGAAACCAATTATATAAGCACGTAGTAGCACCACACCCGGGGTTATCAGAGGAGGAAGTCTGGAAGCTTGTGCCTCCAAAAGAAATGCGTGCTGGCATAATTAGTCAGTGTCATGACCATCCAACGGCTGGACACCCGGGTGGTTATCGGACGTTTACGCGCGTAGCACGGACGCATTACTGGCCAAAGATGCGAGCCGACATTCAGCGCTACGTGGCTAGTTGCAAAACTTGTCAGGCAATCAAGCCCGAAAGAAGATCGGCAGCGGGGCTGATGACGACTAGAACGGAAGTAACCAAACCGTGGGAGATGATCTGTGTCGACCTGATCGGGCCCCTTCCTCGATCCCTGAAAGGAAACTGCTATATTCTCACGGTGGTGGATTACTTCACTAAATGTCCTCTGGTGTTCCCTTTAAGGACAGCGACTGCTGTGGCTGTGAGTAGGATCGTAGAGGAACAGGTCTTTTTGTTGTTCGGTGTACCTCGGTGGGTTGTATGTGATAATGGAGTGCAGTTCAAGAGTCGAGACTTCGGTAAAATGACCGAGGGTTATGGGACAAAAATTAAGTTCACTGCATTCTATCACCCCCAAGCCAACCCGGCAGAGAGAACAAACCAAAATATTAAGACGATGCTACGGGCCTATGCCTCCAACAACCACAGATTATGGGACACTCATCTGTCGGCAATAGGGTGTGCGTTACGAACGGCCACGCATGAAGTAATGGGGGTATCTCCTTATTTCGCTAATTTTGGTAGAGAGATGAATTTGAGGAACGACGGACCTAACGAATGCCCCACCGAAGTGGACCCGATTAGTCTGGATAGGATTCGAGAACGTTCAAAAGCATTCGAGGCGTTACGAGAAGAAATTAGGATTAAGATGAGGGATGCGGCCGAAAAAAGCAAGACGCACTATAATTTGCGAAGACGCGACGTTTCGTACTTGCCAAACGATCTCGTATGGAGGAGGAACTTTGCCCTATCCGACGCGGCGCGCTACTTTTCGGCTAAGCTAGCCCCTAAATTTTTGGGACCGTTTACGATACAAAAGAAAGTGTCATCTTGGACCTATCACTTGGTGGGTAGAGATGGCAAAGACGCAGGAACTTGGCACGTAAAAGATCTGAAACCCCACTACGTGTAGGGAAATCCAGAATTCGTAAAATGGAACGGGTAAAGAGCATTTCAGGGAAATCCTCTAGAGGTAAGGGGGGAAATATTACATCTGAAAATAGGAAACAGAAAGTTAGGTAGTGAATTCGGATACTTATGTCTCTCTTAACCGGAACCTGAGTAAGAGGTGAAGAAAAAGGAAGTTAAAATTTGGAAATGAATAGCCTTCCCGGGGAGACTTGGTGCACCTTCACTCCCGGACACGGAAACCTAAAATAGCACAGGATTTCTAATAAGAATTCGGTAATCCAAACTTTAAAAATAACATGGAAACGGAAGAACTGCCACAGAACTAGGAAAAAAAGAATAGAAGTAAGGAAATTGAATTTATTATGAATTAGGAAATTGAATTAGGATAGGCTAATTTTAGTTTTAAGGCGAGCATGAAGAACAAAACAATCACAGCTGAATCTGAATGAAGTCATCGGAACGATATCTGTAATGAACGGCAGTCATGATGCGTAATATGTAGCAGTACACGACATAATACATTTATTTTTTTATCCCCATCAAAATACGGAATAATGATTCCGAAAAATTGTTAGTTACAAGACATTAATAAAATTTTAAATTAAGTGAAGAGACTCAAATATTCGTTAGCGGTATTACGCTATTGTAAATTTAAAAGAACAAGATGTTTTCGTTCACAAACCACGTGTTAATCGGTCAACTGAAGAATGCTGTATATGCCGGGCTAAATCGAGCAGTCCCCGGTTCACAGTTTCAAGAAAAGTACGAAGACGATTCGATGATGAGTTTCAATTTGGGAAATAGCCTAAGCGAGTCTACGAAAATAAAGAAATGTTTCAGGCAAAGGTCGAAGAATACGAACAGCAACAACAGAAAATTAATCTAACTACCCTTCAACAAAACTTCTTAAACATTCAAGAAAAGAATGAAGAACTGATCAAAATTCAAGTTGAATTGCAGAAAGAATTGAATTCATTAAAAGATGAAGATCCCTCAAAACCTGCAGTGATTGAAGAGCTATTGGAAAAACTTGATGAATACATTTTATTGAATAATATTAAACTAATCGAATGTGATCAACTCAATATTACAACAATGGTATTAATAAGCAATGCGAAGATTTAAAAACACTGCAAAAATATCTCGAAAATAGGATAGCCGAATTAGAATTAGGAAACGGTGATACAGGTAGAAAAATGAAGGCTGTTATTATTTCCAGTTCGGGAACAATGCCGACTTATATTACAACATGAACAAAATTCAGCGACAACTCGTCGGATTCTGGTTTCGATGGAAATTTACCGGACCAAAAACCTGCTGCTGAATTAGTGCATGATGGCAGAGAGAGGACCTAACCGATCGGAGGAACCGTTGGGTTTTCTTCTAGAATAGGCGAAATACTGGTGATCGGGTTTTTTTCGAGTGGGCGGTTGCGAAGGCTGGATCGGAGGCTCAACGAGGTGCAGAGGTGGTTCGAATAGCAAGCGGAGAAATCGTGAAAAGGACTTTTTAACGATTCCGGGTTTTTTTGGAGAAGTGCGGTGGAAAAGGGAGAAGACGGGAATTGACTCGGGAAGTTGAACGGGGTGAACTAAATTACTTAAATTCGTCCGAAAACGAACTAATCAAGTGACTCGAAAAGTGGAGTGAACGTTGGGGTGAACGAAATAACTTAAATTCGTCCGAAAACAACAAATCAAGTGACTCGAAAAGTGGAGTGAACGTTGGGGTGAACTAAATTACTTAAATTCGTCCGAAAACGTCCAAACCAGGGGACTCGTAAAGTGGAGTGAACGTTGAAAGTAACACGGAGATATCATCTCGACTCGGTGTTTGTGTCGCATCAATTCGGCGCGTTAAATAAGCGAATCGAACCACACGGCGATCGGTAGATAGGTTCTGTGAAGATTCGGAATATCAAGTGTCTCAGGGAGAAAAGAAATCGTTTCGAGAAATTCGGATTCAACTAAACGACATCGGCGATTGCATCGCACAAATCGGCACGCTAAAGTCAATCGAAGTGGAATTTTTATCGACGGACAGCGGCAGAAGCTAATGTACGAAGGAGGAGCAGCGGTTCATTCGGCGGTCATCGAGTTCAACAGCGGTACCCTAGTTATAAGTTTACTTTTTATGAAATCAGAATCCAACTAGGCATTTTCCAGACTATACGTAATTAAAGAATTTTATACTCTTCAAAATAAATTATTCTTGTTCTCATTGTTGTGGAAATCTGTGTAGGTACTTCCGTTCCAGAATTCTGCCGTGTTCGAAGAAATCCGTCCCCGCGAAGTTGAATTAAAACAAAGAAGTGTACTTGAATCCATCATTCATCCGAAATTCACGGCTGATTCGGGTGAGAGAGAGCGACGACGAAAATCGCAGTCGTGTGGCGCCCACCCCGTCTCGACGGGTTAGCCGGCTCGTCGTCGTTCGCCCCTTAGGCGGAAAGGGGTTTCGAAGAGGAAAAAAAAACTCAGTAAAAAGATTCTTCCTTTTCAGTGCCCTGTCAGAGTCCGTGTCCGCGTAAAAATTACCCTAGGACGGTTTACTTTCTTTGTTATATCTTCCATCCGAATCTCACGGTTGGTTCGGGTGAGAGAGAACGACGACGAAAATTTCAGTCGTGTGGCGCCCACCCCGTCTCCACGGGTTAGCCGGCTCGTCGTCGTTCGCCCCTTTGGCGGAAAGGGGTTTTGAGGGTCAGATACGTAAAATTGGCGCCCAACGTGATGTTATTTTAGGTGTAAGTGCAACGCGATAGAGGGTGGCGAAAACGAGTATTACGAAAATTTAACTGGCTAATTGTCGTAAATTAGAATCGGGTCGGTATCTTTCAGTATCTTGAAAAAAAAAGAACTAAAACAATTATCTTAGTCGAGTGTCTCTTTCTGCATACTTGTGGGTTCTGTGGAAATTTGCGGGAAAATTGTCAGAGGGTAAAATGGCTAATCGTTTTACTCCACCCTTTGCCGTGGACCGGCTAAGTCAGGAGAAGTTAAGCTACGAAACAATAATTCGGGGCATACCGGTAGATACGGAGGATGCTATGAGAAAAGCGTTGAGGGTAGCGCTGAAGCGTGAAGCTCTAATGAGCGATTTATGGGAAAAAAGCTGCGGGGGAGGCTGATTCTAGTACCGAGGACGAGACCGGACCGACTCATGAGTCGACAGGGATGAAATCTGATGCGCTGGGGAAAGCTGGGGCCAGGAAAGACGACAGGCGGGTGGATGTGGCGACTCCAGCGCCGAAAATGAGAAATTTTATTGAGAGAGTAGACCTCGTCACAGCCGGGCTGGATCAAACGAGTGACGAAGAGGATTTAGCCGATCGCACAACTCCCATGACGACAGGCATATCCATTTCGAGGCCATCTCTCGTGGTGGCAAAATAGAACCTCAAATTCGTGGGTGATGGAAATCAGTCCATTAGTGCTTTTTTGGAAAGAGTGGAGGAGTTGCGGGAGGCTCGAGGTGTATCGAAGTCACAACTTTTCCGTTCGGCCGTGGATCTGTTCGAGGGAAAAGCTTTGATATGGTTGCGAGCGGTGAGACCTGCACTAAAAACATGGGACGAACTGGTAGTGGAGCTTAGACAAGAGTTTCTACCTCCGGACTACGACGAGCGATTGGAGGAAGAGATTCGGCGAAGAACTCAAGGCGCAGATGAGTCTATAGGTATGTATATGGCACTAATGCAAGGCCTTTTCCGCCGGTTGTTAACACCGTGGTCTGAAGCGGCGCAATTGAAACTGTTGCGACGAAATATCACGCCCTTTTATCAAATGCATCTGAGCCTACGGAAAGTCAGATCGATACCAGATTTAGTACGACTTGGGCGTGAATTGGAAGCGACCCGTGTGTCGGTGGAAGCATATATCCCTCCAATATCTCAACGGTCGCGAAACATGCTCGAACCAGATCTGGCGTACGTTGAGGCTCCAAGGGTTTGTGCGGTGTTGGAGGAGAGTCGAGCGATCGTGTGCTGGAATTGTCGGGAGATGGGACACAATTCTCGCGAATGCCAGAAGCCACGAGCTTGCTACGGGTGCGGGAGAACGGAGGTAATATGGAAATTTTGCCCTAAATGTAATCAAACGGCCGACATGAGCGGAGGGAGTAGATCACAGGCAGCGAACGGCAGTGGAGCTGCGAACGTTAGCAATATCCAGCCGGAAAACTTCCCTTCTACCCATTAGCAAGCGGCGTTATGGGTGAAGTGAACGTGTTAGCCGCCAGTGAGGAAGTAGTTAATCAGGTAGTTAAGCAGTGTAGTCCGGAAGTTGACTACATTTTTACCAAAAAAGTGGGAGATACACGTCCCTACCTGAAAGTGAAAATGTTTGATTGTGATATGCTGGGGTTACTAGATTCGGGTGCTTCAAGGATGATTCTGGGTGAAATGGGTTGGGACCTCCTTCGGGGAATTGGAGTTGTAGTACAAAGTCAAGGTTCGCAATCAGTGGTCACGGCGAATGGTATGAAGTGCGGGGTGTTGGGTACAATTTGGGTTCCGATCGAGTTTGTTGGAAAGAGGAAGTGGATGGAAGTGTTGGTTGTGCCGGAAATTCCACTCAGGTTGATACTGGGTGCGGATTATTGGGCGGCTGCAGGAATTGTAGCGGATCTGCGAGAAAGTTGCTGGGAATTCCGTGAAAACCCGAAAGTGGCGGTTGTGGAATTTCTACAGCCAAAATCGAAGTTAACGAAAAATAAGAGTAAGCGTCTGATGGAAGTAATTGATGCGGAATTGAGTTTAATGGGTGACGGAATATGTTGCACCAATATGGTTGGAACATGTAATTAAAACCAAGTCCGACCCAATCAAACAGAGATACTATCCAGTATCTTCCGCAGTTCAAAAGGATATTGATAAGGAGTTAGATGAGATGCTCGAGGCGGGAGTAGTTAAACCATCGTGTAGTCCGTGGTCATCTCCGATTTTGCGGGTCCAGAAGAAGGACGGATCGTTCCGGTTCTGCGTAAATTACCGGAGGCTGAATCAGGTTTCAGAGCGTGACGCGTACCCTTTACCATATGTCTCCGCTACGCTGGATAAATTGAGGGATGCTAAATATCTGTCTTCACTAATGTCCAATGTCGGCATATTGGCAGGTTCCGGTGGCTGAAGCATCACGGCCGTATACCGCCTTGACAGTGCCGAATCGGGGCCTTTTCCAGTTTTGCCGAATGCCTTTTGGCCTAAAGAACGCACCGGCTACGTGGCAACGATTAATCGACCGTGTCCTGGGAGGGGATTTAGAGCCTCACGTCTTTGTATATCTGGACGATATCGTGATCGACAGTCGTTGGAAAAGCACCTCGAAGTTTTGAAGGAGATTTTTCGGAGATTGAGGAATGCAGGTTTAAAGGTCTCGAGGGAAAAATGTCAATTCTGCCGGTCGGAGTTGCATTACCTGGGTTATGAGGTGGATGAACATGGATTGCACGTGGACCCAGAAAAGGTGGAATGCCTGGTGAAAATTCCGAGGCCAACGAATGTGAAAGAGGTCCGCCAATTTCTAGGGATGGCATCATGGTACCGGCGGTTCATTCCGGATTTTGCAACTCTGATGGCCCCTCTGACGACACTGCTCAAGAAAAACCACAAATTCGCATGGAATGAGGAATACGACAAGGCCTTCGCGACTGCAAAAGTCAAGCTTTCGACGGCACCGATTCTCACTTGCCCCGATTATAGTTTGCCGTTTAGTATACAAACCAACGCATCAGGTTACGGACTGGGGGCGGTACTCACACAAACATACGAGGAGGGAGAGAAAGTAATCTGCTACCTGAGCGGACGGTTTACTTTCTTTGTTATATCTTCCATCCGAATCTCACGGTTGGTTCGGGTGAGAGAGAACGACGACGAAAATTTCAGTCGTGTGGCGCCCACCCCGTCTCCACGGGTTAGCCGGCTCGTCGTCGTTCGCCCCTTTGGCGGAAAGGGGTTTTGAGGGTCAGATACGTAAAATTGGCGCCCAACGTGATGTTATTTTAGGTGTAAGTGCAACGCGATAGAGGGTGGCGAAAACGAGTATTACGAAAATTTAACTGGCTAATTGTCGTAAATTAGAATCGGGTCGGTATCTTTCAGTATCTTGAAAAAAAAAGAACTAAAACAATTATCTTAGTCGAGTGTCTCTTTCTGCATACTTGTGGGTTCTGTGGAAATTTGCGGGAAAATTGTCAGAGGGTAAAATGGCTAATCGTTTTACTCCACCCTTTGCCGTGGACCGGCTAAGTCAGGAGAAGTTAAGCTACGAAACAATAATTCGGGGCATACCGGTAGATACGGAGGATGCTATGAGAAAAGCGTTGAGGGTAGCGCTGAAGCGTGAAGCTCTAATGAGCGATTTATGGGAAAAAAGCTGCGGGGGAGGCTGATTCTAGTACCGAGGACGAGACCGGACCGACTCATGAGTCGACAGGGATGAAATCTGATGCGCTGGGGAAAGCTGGGGCCAGGAAAGACGACAGGCGGGTGGATGTGGCGACTCCAGCGCCGAAAATGAGAAATTTTATTGAGAGAAAGTGAAAATGTTTGATTGTGATATGCTGGGGTTACTAGATTCGGGTGCTTCAAGGATGATTCTGGGTGAAATGGGTTGGGACCTCCTTCGGGGAATTGGAGTTGTAGTACAAAGTCAAGGTTCGCAATCAGTGGTCACGGCGAATGGTATGAAGTGCGGGGTGTTGGGTACAATTTGGGTTCCGATCGAGTTTGACCTCGTCACAGCCGGGCTGGATCAAACGAGTGACGAAGAGGATTTAGCCGATCGCACAACTCCCATGACGACAGGCATATCCATTTCGAGGCCATCTCTCGTGGTGGCAAAATAGAACCTCAAATTCGTGGGTGATGGAAATCAGTCCATTAGTGCTTTTTTGGAAAGAGTGGAGGAGTTGCGGGAGGCTCGAGGTGTATCGAAGTCACAACTTTTCCGTTCGGCCGTGGATCTGTTCGAGGGAAAAGCTTTGATATGGTTGCGAGCGGTGAGACCTGCACTAAAAACATGGGACGAACTGGTAGTGGAGCTTAGACAAGAGTTTCTACCTCCGGACTACGACGAGCGATTGGAGGAAGAGATTCGGCGAAGAACTCAAGGCGCAGATGAGTCTATAGGTATGTATATGGCACTAATGCAAGGCCTTATCCGCCGGTTGTTAACACCGTGGTCTGAAGCGGCGCAATTGAAACTGTTGCGACGAAATATCACGCCCTTTTATCAAATGCATCTGAGCCTACGGAAAGTCAGATCGATACCAGATTTAGTACGACTTGGGCGTGAATTGGAAGCGACCCGTGTGTCGGTGGAAGCATATATCCCTCCAATATCTCAACGGTCGCGAAACATGCTCGAACCAGATCTGGCGTACGTTGAGGCTCCAAGGGTTTGTGCGGTGTTGGAGGAGAGTCGAGCGATCGTGTGCTGGAATTGTCGGGAGATGGGACACAATTCTCGCGAATGCCAGAAGCCACGAGCTTGCTACGGGTGCGGGAGAACGGAGGTAATATGGAAATTTTGCCCTAAATGTAATCAAACGGCCGACATGAGCGGAGGGAGTAGATCACAGGCAGCGAACGGCAGTGGAGCTGCGAACGTTAGCAATATCCAGCCGGAAAACTTCCCTTCTACCCATTAGCAAGCGGCGTTATGGGTGAAGTGAACGTGTTAGCCGCCAGTGAGGAAGTAGTTAATCAGGTAGTTAAGCAGTGTAGTCCGGAAGTTGACTACATTTTTACCAAAAAAGTGGGAGATACACGTCCCTACCTGAAAGTGAAAATGTTTGATTGTGATATGCTGGGGTTACTAGATTCGGGTGCTTCAAGGATGATTCTGGGTGAAATGGGTTGGGACCTCCTTCGGGGAATTGGAGTTGTAGTACAAAGTCAAGGTTCGCAATCAGTGGTCACGGCGAATGGTATGAAGTGTGGGGTGTTGGGTACAATTTGGGTTCCGATCGAGTTTGTTGGAAAGAGGAAGTGGATGGAAGTGTTGGTTGTGCCGGAAATTCCACTCAGGTTGATACTGGGTGCGGATTATTGGGCGGCTGCAGGAATTGTAGCGGATCTGCGAGAAAGTTGCTGGGAATTCCGTGAAAACCCGAAAGTGGCGGTTGTGGAATTTCTACAGCCAAAATCGAAGTTAACGAAAAATAAGAGTAAGCGTCTGATGGAAGTAATTGATGCGGAATTGAGTTTAATGGGTGACGGAATATGTTGCACCAATATGGTTGGAACATGTAATTAAAACCAAGTCCGACCCAATCAAACAGAGATACTATCCAGTATCTTCCGCAGTTCAAAAGGATATTGATAAGGAGTTAGATGAGATGCTCGAGGCGGGAGTAGTTAAACCATCGTGTAGTCCGTGGTCATCTCCGATTTTGCGGGTCCAGAAGAAGGACGGATCGTTCCGGTTCTGCGTAAATTACCGGAGGCTGAATCAGGTTTCAGAGCGTGACGCGTACCCTTTACCATATGTCTCCGCTACGCTGGATAAATTGAGGGATGCTAAATATCTGTCTTCACTAATGTCCAATGTCGGCATATTGGCAGGTTCCGGTGGCTGAAGCATCACGGCCGTATACCGCCTTGACAGTGCCGAATCGGGGCCTTTTCCAGTTTTGCCGAATGCCTTTTGGCCTAAAGAACGCACCGGCTACGTGGCAACGATTAATCGACCGTGTCCTGGGAGGGGATTTAGAGCCTCACGTCTTTGTATATCTGGACGATATCGTGATCGTGACACAGTCGTTGGAAAAGCACCTCGAAGTTTTGAAGGAGATTTTTCGGAGATTGAGGAATGCAGGTTTAAAGGTCTCGAGGGAAAAATGTCAATTCTGCCGGTCGGAGTTGCATTACCTGGGTTATGAGGTGGATGAACATGGATTGCACGTGGACCCAGAAAAGGTGGAATGCCTGGTGAAAATTCCGAGGCCAACGAATGTGAAAGAGGTCCGCCAATTTCTAGGGATGGCATCATGGTACCGGCGGTTCATTCCGGATTTTGCAACTCTGATGGCCCCTCTGACGACACTGCTCAAGAAAAACCACAAATTCGCATGGAATGAGGAATACGACAAGGCCTTCGCGACTGCAAAAGTCAAGCTTTCGACGGCACCGATTCTCACTTGCCCCGATTATAGTTTGCCGTTTAGTATACAAACCAACGCATCAGGTTACGGACTGGGGGCGGTACTCACACAAACATACGAGGAGGGAGAGAAAGTAATCTGCTACCTGAGCAGATCGCTTACCGCGTCAGAGCGGAAATTCTCTACCACGGAGCGTGAATGTTTGGCAGTTTTGTGGGCGGTTGAGAAGCTTCGACCAAATGTGGAAGGGACAAAATTCGTGGTTGTAACAGACCACTATTCGTTGGTGTGGTTAAATGAATTGAAGGACCCGTGTGGAAGATTAGCGCGGTGAGCTGTGAAGCTGCAGCAGTTCGATTTCAAAAGTGTACACCGCAAGGGAAAGGAGAATCTGATCCCTGACGCACTGTCGCGGTTGGTTCCAGTTTGTGTAGTGTCAACACGAGATGAAATACAGGATAGATGGTATGGGAATATGGCAGATCGCGTGACAAAGGATCCGGATCAATTCTCTTCGTGGCGAATTAATGGTGGACAACTGTATAAATATACCGAAGCATCGCACCCGGCACTTTCTGAGGAGGAAGTTTGGAAACTGGTCCCACCTAAGGGGAAAAGAGCGAAGGTAATGATGGTCGTTGGCCCTCTTCCACGTTCCCTCAAAAAGAATTGTTACATATTAACTGTGGTGGATTATTTCACCAAATGTCCACTTGTTTTCCCGTTGAGAACGGCGACGGGTGCTGCTGTGGGACGAATCGTTGAGGAGCAGGTGTTTTTGTTGTTCGGCGTTCCACGGTGGATTGTATGCGAGAATGGGGTGCAGTTCACCAGTCGGGATTTCAAACGTATGTGCGAGGGCTATGGCACGAATATCAAATACACTGCATTTTATCACCCACAGGCCAACCCGGCAGAGCGCACGAATCAAAGCATTAAGACCAGCTTATGCATCTGATAACCATCGTTTGTGGGACACACACCTCCCGGCGATAGGGTGCGCTTTGCGAACTTCCACGCATGAAGTATTGGGGGTCACTCCTTACTATGCGAATTTTGGTAGGAAATGAATGTGGGCAACGTAGGTCCGGACGACTACTCTACCGAGGTTACTCCAGTCAATGCGGACGGCCTGCGGGAATGATCAGAGGCGTTTGAGGTGTTACGGGAGGAAATTTGCACAAAGATGAAGATGGCGGCGGAAAAAAGCAAGTCGCGCTATAATCTACGCAGGCGCGATATGACTTACTTGACACACGATCTTGTGTGGAGGAGAAACTTTGCCCAATCCGACGCGGCGCGTTATTTTTCGGCGAAATTAGCCCCAGCCTTTTTAGGACCCTACACGATACAGAAGAAGGTGTCACCTGGAACGTACCACCTCGTTAATAATGATGGCAAAGACGCGGGGATCTGGCACGTGAAGGATTTAAAATCTTTTAATGCGTGAAACGGGGAATTTCAGGGAAATCCTCTTGAGGTAAGGGGGAAAATATTACGTCTGGAGTAAAAAAAAGAAAATATATGATACCTATGGAATACCTTTTCTTCTCCCATCCGATGTGAAGAACGCTGACCGCTCTCATATCCAGAATCTGTGGAAAGTATGCAGAAGGTTAGAATTAGAATATAGGACATGAAATCTCAAAGTCTAGAGACTTACCGCGAAAATCAATAATTAGTAGCCTAGCGTTTCGCCTCCACATCCAAGCACTGCCTACCTAAAATAAGCACAGAATTTCGAATAAGAATTCGGTAAACCAAACGTTAATAATAACACGGAAACGGAAGAACTACCTCAGAATTAAAAGGAAAAAAAAATTAGAGTAAATATGAATTATAGAAAAATGAATTAGGATATAGATAGGATAGGCAAGTTTTAGGATTAATGCGAACATGAAGAGCAAAACAATCACAAACACTGAAATCATACCAAAGTATAAACGAAAAGTCGGGAGCATACGCGCGGCCCGAAACATAAAGTACGCAAGTTACCGCAAAGAACGATCTACGAGGTCAAAACAAATCGAATCGTATCGAAGACCGGATATGTCTGACACACGCGAGTGCCGAACTGCTTAGCCCACGGAATATATTAAAGAAATAAATTTCGTTCGTGAGTCTAGAGCAGTGGAAACGGAGTGCAGCACCGGGAATCAAGTGACAAGCAAATAAAACAGTACTACGAAAATCACACGTCGATATCGGAAAGAAAAGTGTCACACGATTCGGTTCGCGAAAGTATCCATGCGTGACAAGAATTTGATTACATCACAGGTGATTGGAAAATTTTGAACGGGAGGTGAGCGAGCGGTTCAAGCGGCGAATTTCGAGGGACACCAGCGCACCAGCGGTACCCTAGTCATAAGTAAGACCGATTTTATTAGTTTTAGACGCAAAGAAGGCACAAACCGTTATTTTCTAAACTTTAAATACTATTCTGATCTAATCAAATAAAAGTGCTTTTGAATAGTAAATTTCTGGTTCTCACTTAATGTAATTTAAGTTCGGAAATAGATTCTTCCTTTTCAGTGCCCTGTCAGAGTCCGTGTCCGCGTAAAAATTACCCTAGGACGGTTTACTTTCTTTGTTATATCTTCCATCCGAATCTCACGGCTGGTTCGGGTGAGAGAGAACGACGACGAAAATTTCAGTCGTGTGGCGCCCACCCCGTCTCCACGGGCTAGCCGGCTCGTCGTCGTTCGCCCCTTTGGCGGAAAGGGGTTTTGAGGGTCAGATACGTAAAATTGGCGCCCAACGTGATGTTATTTTAGGTGTAAGTGCAACGCGATAGAGGGTGGCGAAAACGAGTATTACGAAAATTTAACTGGCTAATTGTCGTAAATTAGAATCGGGTCGGTATCTTTCAGTATCTTGAAAAAAAAGAACTAAAACAATTATCTTAGTCGAGTGTCTCTTTCTGCATACTTGTGGGTTCTGTGGAAATTTGCGGGAAAATTGTCAGAGGGTAAAATGGCTAATCGTTTTACTCCACCCTTTGCCGTGGACCGGCTAAGTCAGGAGAAGTTAAGCTACGAAACAATAATTCGGGGCATACCGGTAGATACGGAGGATGCTATGAGAAAAGCGTTGAGGGTAGCGCTGAAGCGTGAAGCTCTAATGAGCGATTTATGGGAAAAAAGCTGCGGGGGAGGCTGATTCTAGTACCGAGGACGAGACCGGACCGACTCATGAGTCGACAGGGACGAAATCTGATGCGCTGGGGAAAGCTGGGGCCAGGAAAGACGACAGGCGGGTGGATGTGGCGACTCCAGCGCCGAAAATGAGAAATTTTAGTGAGAGAGTAGACATCGTCACAGCCGGGCTGGATCAAACGAGTGACGAAGAGGATTTAGCCGATCGCACAACTCCCATGACGACAGGCATATCCATTTCGAGGCCATCTCTCGTGGTGGCAAAATGGAACCTCAAATTCGTGGGTGATGGAAATCAGTCCATTAGTGCTTTTTTGGGAAGAGTGGAGGAGTTGCGGGAGGCTCGAGGTGTATCGAAGTCACAACTTTTCCGTTCGGCCGTGGATCTGTTCGAGGGAAAAGCTTTGATATGGTTGCGAGCGGTGAGAAATGCACTAAAAACATGGGACGAACTGGTAGTGGAGCTTAGACAAGAGTTTCTACCTCCGGACTACGACGAGCGATTGGAGGAAGAGATTCGGCGAAGAACTCAAGGCGCAGATGAGTCTATAGGTATGTATATGGCACTAATGCAAGGACTTTTCCGCCGGTTGTCAACACCGTGGTCTGAAGCGGCGCAATTGAAACTGTTGCGACGAAATATCACGCCCTTTTATCAAATGCATCTGAGCCTACGGAAAGTCAGATCGATACCAGATTTAGTACGACTTGGGCGTGAATTGGAAGCGACCCGTGTGTCGGTGGAAGCATATATCCCTCCAATATCTCAACGGCCGCGAAACATGCTCGAACCAGATCTGGCGTACGTTGAGGCTCCAAGGGTTTGTGCGGTGTTGGAGGAGAGTCGAGCGATCGTGTGCTGGAATTGTCGGGAGATGGGACACAATTCTCGCGAATGCCAGAAGCCACGAGCTTGCTACGGGTGCGGGAGAACGGAGGTAATATGGAAATTTTGCCCTAAATGTAATCAAACGGCCGACATGAGCGGAGGGAGTAGATCACAGACAGCGAACGGCAGCGGAGCTGCGAACGTTAGCAATATCCAGCCGGAAAACTTCCCTTCTACCCATTAGCGAGCGGCGTTATGGGTGAAGTGAACGTGTTAGCTGCCAGTGAGGAAGTAGTTAATCAGGTAGTTAAGCAGTGTAGTCCGGAAGTTGATTACATTTTTACCAAAAAAGTGGGAGATACACGTCCCTACCTGAAAGTGAAAATGTTTGATTGTGATATGCTGGGGTTACTAGATTCGGGTGCTTCAAGGATGATTCTGGGTGAAATGGGTTGGGACCTCCTTCGGGGAATTGGAGTTGTAGTACAAAGTCAAGGTTCGCAATCAGTGGTCACGGCGAATGGTATGAAGTGCGGGGTGTTGGGTACAATTTGGGTTCCGATCGAGTTTGTTGGAAAGAGGAAGTGGATGGAAGTGTTGGTTGTTCCGGAAATTCCACTCAGGTTGATACTGGGTGCGGATTATTGGGCGGCTGCAGGAATTGTAGCGGATCTGCGAGAAAGTTGCTGGGAATTCCGTGAAAACCCGAAAGTGGCGGTTGTGGAATTTCTACAGCCAAAATCGAAGTTAACGAAAAATAAGAGTAAGCGTCTGATGGAAGTAATTGATGCGGAATTGAGTTTAATGGGTGATGGAATTGGTTGCACCAATATGGTGGAACATGTAATTAAAACCAAGTCCGACCCAATCAAACAGAGATACTATCCAGTATCTTCCGCAGTTCAAAAGGATATTGATAAGGAGTTAGACGAGATGCTCGAGGCGGGAGTAGTTAAACCATCGTGTAGTCCGTGGTCATCTCCGATTTTGCGGGTCCAGAAGAAGGACGGATCGTTCCGGTTCTGCGTAAATTACCGGAGGCTGAATCAGGTTTCAGAGCGTGACGCGTACCCTTTACCTTATGTCTCTGCTACGCTGGATAAATTGAGGGATGCTAAATATCTGTCTTCACTGGACGTTAAGTCGGCATATTGGCAGGTTCCGGTGGCTGAAGCATCACGGCCGTATACCGCCTTTACAGTGCCGAATCGGGGCCTTTTCCAGTTTTGCCGAATGCCTTTTGGCCTGAACAACGCACCGGCTACGTGGCAACGATTAATCGACCGTGTCCTGGGAGGGGATTTAGAGCCTCACGTCTTTGTATATCTGGACGATATCGTGATCGTGACACAGTCGTTGGAAAAGCACCTCGAAGTTTTGAAAGAGATTTTTCGGAGATTGAGGAATGCAGGTTTAAAGGTCTCGAGGGAAAAATGTCAATTCTGCCGGTCGGAGTTGCATTACCTGGGTTATGAGGTGGATGAACATGGATTGCACGTGGACCCAGAAAAGGTGGAATGCCTGGTGCAAATTCCGAGGCCAACGAACGGGAAAGAGGTCCGCCAATTTCTAGGGATGGCATCATGGTACCGGCGGTTCATTCCGGATTTTGCAACTCTGATGGCCCCTCTGACGACACTGCTCAAGAAAAACCACAAATTCGCATGGAATGAGGAATACGACAAGGCCTTCGCGACTGCAAAAGTCAAGCTTTCGACGGCACCGATTCTCACTTGCCCCGATTATAGTTTGCCGTTTAGTATACAAACCGACGCATCAGGTTACGGACTGGGGGCGGTACTCACACAAACATACGAGGAGGGAGAGAAAGTAGTCTGCTACCTGAGCAGATCGCTTACCGCGTCAGAGCGGAAATTCTCTACCACGGAGCGTGAATGTTTGGCAGTTTTGTGGGCGGTAGAGAAGCTTAGACCATATGTGGAAGGGACAAAATTCGTGGTTGTAACAGACCACTATTCGTTAGTGTGGTTAAATGAATTGAAGGACCCGTGTGGAAGATTAGCGCGGTGAGCTGTGAAGCTGCAGCAGTTCGATTTCGAAAGTGTACACCGCAAGGGAAAGGAGAATCTGATCCCTGACGCACTGTCGCGGTCGGTTCCAGTTTGTGTAGTGTCAACACGAGACAAAATACAGGATAGATGGTATGGGAAGATGGCAGATCGCGTGACAAAGGATCCGGATCAATTCTCTTCGTGGCGAATTGATGGTGGACAACTGTATAAATATACCGAAGCATCGCACCCGGCACTTTCTGAGGAGGAAGTTTGGAAACTGGTCCCACCTAAGGGGAAAAGAGCGAAGGTAGTGGAGCAATGTCACGATGAGCCAACTGCGGGGCATCCGGGAGGGTTTCGGACATACACCCGAGTGGCGCGATCCTATTACTGGCCAAAAATGTGGTCCGACATTCAGCGATATGTGGCTAGGTGTAAGGTTTGCCAGGCAATCATGCCAGAAAGGAAATTGCCAGCCGGGCTAATGGCTTCAAGGACTGAGGTGAGCAAGCCATGGGAGATGGTATGCGTCGATCTCGTTGGCCCTCTTCCACGTTCCCTCAAAAAGAATTGTTACATATTAACTGTGGTGGATTATTTCACCAAATGTCCACTTGTTTTCCCGTTGAGAACGGCGACGGGTGCTGCTGTGGGACGAATCGTTGAGGAGCAGGTGTTTTTGTTGTTCGGCGTTCCACGGTGGATTGTATGCGAGAATGGGGTGCAGTTCACCAGTCGGGATTTCAAACGTATGGGCTATGGCACGAATATCAAATACACTGCATTTTATCACCCACAGGCCAACCCGGCAGAGCGTACGAATCAAAACATTAAGACCATGCTTCGAGCTTATGCATCTGATAACCATCGTTTGTGGGACACACACCTCCCGGCGATAGGGTGCGCTTTGCGAACTTCCACGCATGAAGTATTGGGGGTCACTCCTTACTATGCGAATTTTGGTAGGGAAATGAATGTGGGCAACGTAGGTCCGGACGACTACCCTACCGAGGTTACTCCAGTCAATGCGGACGGCCTGCGAGAATGATCAGAGGCGTTTGAGGTGTTACGGGAGGAAATTTGCACAAAGATGAAGATGGCGGCGGAAAAAAGCAAGTCGCGCTATAATCTACGCAGGCGCGATGTGACTTACTTGATACACGATCTTGTGTGGAGGAGAAACTTTGCCCAATCCGACGCGGCGCGTTATTTTTCGGCGAAATTAGCCCCAGCCTTTTTAGGTCCCTACACGATACAGAAGAAGGTGTCACCTTGAACGTACCACCTCGTTAATAATGATGGCAAAGACGCGGGGATCTAGCACGTGAAGGATTTAAAATCTTTTTATGCGTGAAACGGGGAACGGATGAGAGCATTTCAGGGAAATCCTCTTGAGGTAAGGGGGAAAATATTACGTCTGGAGGCAAAAAAACACGTTACTATAGAAAATATATGATACCTATGGATTACCTTTTCTTCTCCCATCCGATGTGAAGAACGCTGACCGCTCTCATATCCAGAATCTGTGGAAAGTTTGCAGAAGGTTAGAATTAGAATATAGGACATGAAATCTCAAAGTCTAGAGACTTACCGCGAAAATCAATAATTAGTAGCCTAGCGTTTCGCCTCCACATCCAAGCACTGCCTACCTAAAATAAGCACAGAATTTCGAATAAGAATTCGGTAAACCAAACGTTAATAATAACACGGAAACGGAAGAACTACCTCAGAATTAAAAGGAAAAAAAAATTAGAGTAAATATGAATTATAGAAAAATGAATTAGGATATAGATAGGATAGGCAAGTTTTAGGATTAAGGCGAACATGAAGAGCAAAACAATCACAAACACTGAAATCATACCAAAGTATAAACGAAAAGTCGGGAGCATACGCGCGGCCCGAAACATAAAGTACGCGAGTTACCGCAAAGAACGATCTGCGGGGTCAAAACAAATCGAATCGTATCGAAGACCGGATATGTCTGACACACGCGAATGCCGAACTGTTTAGCCCACGGAATATATTAAAGAAATAAATTCACCCGAGTGCGCCGGACAAATCCTTACCATGTCTCGAAACCATTATCGTGAATTTGACACTTGACAGTGAACATAAACAATAACAATGGGCGCCGCCATGTTTAGCCGAACAGCCTTTTCTTTCGAAATTATTAAGGCAAAAATAATTAAGGTGGTGTTCGTGTTCAACTTTCGAACTAGACGGAGGGTGACCGGGGGTTTTTTTTTGGAGGAGGCGAAAAACGGGGGATCGTGGGTTTTTGGTGCTTGGCGGTTGTGAGGAAAGGCACGCGCGCGGGATTCTAAGGGTCCGACTCAAGACAGTGTACGAGAAAATTCGTTTTGGAGTTTTGAAAGCACAGAACCGGGAATTCTCGTGAGGAAGTTCGAAGAATAAATTAGCGCGCGCGGAATCCTAAAAGTTAAAATCGGTGCGCGGAATAACAGAACGACAAGTCAGTGTTCGAGAAATTTTAACGGTGATATAAGAGTACAGTTCCGGGGAATCCTGTTCGTGAGTCTAGAGCAGTGGAAACGGAGTGCAGCACCGGGAATCAAGTGACAAGCAAATAAAAACAGTACTACGAAAATCACACGTCGATATCGGAAAGAAAAGTGTCACACGATTCGGTTCGCGAAAGTATCCATGCGTGACAAGAATTCGATTACATCACAGATGATTGGAAAATTTTGAACGGGAGGTGAGCGAGCGGTTCAAGCGGCGACCTTCGAGGGACACCAGCGCACCAGCGGTACCCTAGTCATAAGTAAGACCGATTTTATTAGTTTTAGACGCAAAGAAATTACCCTAGGACGGTTTACTTTCTTTGTTATATCTTCCATCCGAATCTCACGGCTGGTTCGGGTGAGAGAGAACGACGACGAAAATTTCAGTCGTGTGGCGCCCACCCCGTCTCCACGGGTTAGCCGGCTCGTCGTCGTTCGCCCCTTTGGCGGAAAGGGGTTTTGAGGGTCAGATACGTAAAATTGGCGCCCAACGTGATGTTATTTTAGGTGTAAGTGCAACGCGATAGAGGGTGGCGAAAACGAGTATTACGAAAATTTAACTGGCTAATTGTCGTAAATAAGAATCGGGTCGGTATCTTTCAGTATCTTGAAAAAAAAAGAACTAAAACAATTATCTTAGTCGAGTGTCTCTTTCTGCATACTTGTGGGTTCTGTGGAAATTTGCGGGAAAATTGTCAGAGGGTAAAATGGCTAATCGTTTTACTCCACCCTTTGCCGTGGACCGGCTAAGTCAGGAGGAGTTAAGCTACGAAACAATAATTCGGGGCATACCGGTAGATACGGAGGATGCTATGAGAAAAGCGTTGAGGGTAGCGCTGAAGCATGAAGCTCTAATGAGCGATTTATGGGAAAAAAGCTGCGGGGGAGGCTGATTCTAGTACCGAGGACGAGACCGGACCGACTCATGAGTCGACAGGGACGAAATCCGATGCGCTGGGGAAAGCTGGGGCCAGGAAAGACGACAGGCGGGTGGATGTGGCGACTCCAGCGCCGAAAATGAGAAATTTTAGTGAGAGAGTAGACCTCGTCACAGCAGGGCTGGATCAAACGAGTAACGAAGAGGATTTAGCCGATCGCACAACTCCCATGACGACAGGCATATCCATTTCGAGGCCATCTCTCGTGGTGGCAAAATGGAGCCTCAAATTCGTGGGTGATGGAAATCAGTCCATTAGTGCTTGGAAAGAGTGGAGGAGTTGCGGGAGGCTCGAGGTGTATCGAAGTCACAACTTTTCCGTTCGGCCGTGGATCTGTTCGAGGGAAAAGCTTTGATATGGTTGCGAGCGGTGAGAAATGCACTAAAAACATGGGACGAACTGGTAGTGGAGCTTAGACAAGAGTTTCTACCTCCGGACTACGACGAGCGATTGGAGGAAGAGATTCGGCGAAGAACTCAAGGCGCAGATGAGTCTATAGGTATGTATATGGCACTAATGCAAGGACTTTTCCGCCGGTTGTCAACACCGTGGTCTGAAGCGGCGCAATTGAAACTGTTGCGACGAAATATCACGCCCTTTTATCAAATGCATCTGAGCCTACGGAAAGTCAGATCGATACCAGATTTAGTACGACTTGGGCGTGAATTGGAAGCGACCCGTGTGTCGGTGGAAGCATATATCCCTCCAATATCTCAACGGTCGCGAAACATGCTCGAACCAGATCTGGCGTACGTTGAGGCTCCAAGGGTTTGTGCGGTGTTGGAGGAGAGTCGAGCGATCGTGTGCTGGAATGGTCGGGAGATGGGACACAATTCTCGCGAATGCCAGAAGCCACGAGCTTGCTACGGGTGTGGGAGAACGGAGGTAATATGGAAATTTTGCCCTAAATGTAATCAAACGGCCGACATGAGCGGAGGGAGTAGATCACAGGCAGCGAACGGCAGCGGAGCTGCGAACGTTAGCAATATCCAGCCGGAAAACTTCCCTTCTAACCATTAGCGAGCGGCGTAATGGGTGAAGTGAACGTGTTAGCTGCCAGTGAGGAAGTAGTTAATCAGGTAGTTAAGCAGTGTAGTCCGGAAGTTGACTACATTTTTACCAAAAAAGTGGGAGATACACGTCCCTACTGTGGCAAACGAGATCAGCTTTACTTAGAATGGAAACGTCTGTTTAATTTGAGTGCCAGTCAATCACTGACGTTTAATATAAAATGAGTAGTAGAGCTAACATTAACAATGTAGTAGAGCAACAGTAACTCACAATAGTACTTATGCTACACCTCCCTAATGAACTTGAAATTCAAAACATTATTTCTGTACTGGCCTTGCCCTAATATTTATATAAATTCAACATTAACAAATATCATAATACGACTTCTTAATTATACATATTCGGAAAAATAAAATAAACTATATTAATAATATTCAACTTTACATGTATATGAGTATTCTAAAACAATGTTTAATTCACATATGATCTTAACCTTACTTACATTCTTATTATCTTAATACCAATATCTAATTCAATTATTGTTATAAACTGTGCCACTTCTAGTACGAGACGGAGACACATTAGTGTTTATACTTGTGTTATTCATGTTGTTTTTTGATATATTATTATCGCGAAGTGTATTATTAACCTGTGTGGATACAGACAACGAACCTTTAAACATTTCCTCGTCATATGCTTCAAGACTTATGTTTTCTTGATTATTCCCTAAATCTTTCCTTAAAAATTTTGAATTCCTGCGATATTCCCTATTTTCACTAGGAATAAAAACTATATAGGATCTTGGATGTTCAAGCTTCGTTTTTATAATGCCCCTTTTCCATATGTTATTAAAAATACAAAAAATTTGTTCATTCTCCTTAAATTCAGTTTCGATTCGTTTCGCATTCCGATTGTAGTTTTTCTCGTTTCTAGCTTGCTTATTTTTGATCGATGACATTAGATGCTTGTTCATTTGAGGCTTAAGCAAATTATTGTGTACTGGTAAAACAGTTCTGAGTCTTCGATTCATTAATATTTGAGCTGGTGATACATTTAAATCTTTTACAGGAGTATTATTGTATTCCAATAAAGCAATATAAAATTCTTCGGTATTATTCGTTTTCCTTAGAATCTTTTTAACTATTTGTACACCACGTTCAGCAAGTCCATTTGACTGTGGATAATGTGGACTGCTCGTGATTATATCAAAATTCCATTTTGATGCAAAAGTCTGGCATACCTGCGAACCAAAAGGCATATTATCTGCAATGACTTTTGCAGGTATACCGTAATGAGTAAAGATTTTAACCCAAGAGGAACATATTTCATTACCTGTTTTATTTTTTAGGGGTTCAACTGCTATCCATTTTAACAAATAATCAACTACTAATAAATAATTTAGTCCGTTGAACTCAAAAATATCACACCCAACTTTATTGAACGGTAATTCTGGTATATTGTGACTAATCATGGGCTCTTTATAATTCTCATTTTGGTGCTGGAAACAATGCCAACAGTTTTTTATATGATTTTCAATGTCCACTGACATACCTGGCCAATAAAGAAGCTCCCTGGCTCTAGCTTTGGTTTTAGATATACCCATGTGCGACTCATGTAGCTTTAGTAGCATTTCATACTGGAGGGATCTTGGCACGATTAACTTGTTGTTAAGAAATACCAAGTTATCTTGAACATATATACCTGCCTGTAATTTCCAGTAACCTTTAATATTATCTGGGACGTTTCGTTTGTTTTTAGGCCACCCTACTTCATAGATTTGTTTAAGGTTTGACAAAACTGGGTCTTTTTCTGTTTCTAACTTAAATAATTGTTGTTTTTCTGTGCTTACATTAATAGATAAAACTAATTCTACTTTTTCATTTTCGACTTCTTCTATTATAAAATCTCTCGACAGATAATCTGCAATATGCATGTATTTGCCGGGTAAATATTGTATTTCCACGTCATAATTAAACAGAAATAATCTCATCCTTTTCAATTTTGATGACATTATTTTATGCACTTCTTTTTTCATTAATGCCTCAATCGGCTTATGATCACTGTGAACCAATACCTTGGAATGTTGACCATATATGAAATTGTGGAATTTTTTGCAAGCGAACACGATCGCTAAAAACTCTTTCTCAATTTGGGCGCAATGTTTTTCAGCCTCATTTAAGCTACGCGATGCAAAACATATTGGTCTGTTTTCTTGCAACAGACAACACCCTACCCCGTACTGTGATGCATCCGTTTGTATCGTCAACTGTTTAGTTGGGCAAAAAGGGCGAAGAAAAGGGATTTTGCCTAATTTTTCCTTCAGATTTATCACGGCCTTGTCGTGAATAGGTAACCACATAAACTCCGTATCCTTACGAAGCAATTCTCTTAAACATGAGGTTAGGTTAGATAAATTTGGTATAAAGCTTCTAAGGTAATTTATCATCCCTAAAAACCTCTGAAGTTCTTTCTTATTAGTGGGATTTTTCAAACTTTGTATGGCAGAAATTCTGCCAACATCGGGTTTCATGCCGTCTTTGCTAAATGTATGACCCAAATATTTCACCGAATCTTGACAATATTGGATTTTGTTTTCATTAAATTTCATTCCTAGTTGTTTTGCCCTGTTCAATACATTTTTTAAACGAATATCGTGCTCCCTTTTGTTGCCTCCGTATATCAGGAAGTCGTCTAAATATATAATAACTCCCGGTAAATCACCGTAGTTCTCAAAATTGAATTTTTGAAATATTTCAGGCGCTGTTGCAATGCCAAATGGCAAAACATTAAATTGGTATCACCCCAAAGGTGTCGAAAAACTGCACAAGTGCTTAGAATCGTCGTCTAGTGCTACTTGCCAAAAACCTTCCTTAAGGTCTAATACTGTGAAAAACGAGGCCCCAGCTAGTTTATTAGAAACTTCTTCCAGTGTTGGAATAAGAAATTGTTCCTTCTTTATAACTTTGTTTAGTTCACTGGGGTCTAAACAAATTCTCAAATCCCCGTTCGACTTTTCTACAACTACCATGTTGTGAACCCAGTCTCTGGGCCCTGTCACCCGTGTAATTATTTTCCTATTTTCTAAAACGCTAAGAGTATTAAAAAGTTTTTGCTTTATAGCGAATGGAACGCGCCTTGGAGGGAACGCTTTGGGAATTGCAGACGCACTGATTTCGATCTTGTATTTTTGTGGGAAACTTCCTACACCTTCAAACAAATTTTTGTTTGCATTAATAAAGTGTTGTTTACTATTGTATTCTAATTGATTTATATCTACACTCTCTATCCTCTTGATCATTCCTAAATTAATACAACTAATTAGCCCAAGAATTGGCACTAAATTTTCATTTGTTTCCTCCTTTACGACCAGAAACTTCACCATTACTGTTTTATTTTTATAAACACAGTTTAGTGAAATTTCACCTAACGGCATCATTTCCGGAGATCCGTACGGTTTTAAAATCGTGGAGGAATGTCGCAAACTAACACTTGTTCTTATTTTATCAAGAAATCCAACTGGTAAAACATTAGTCTGAGCACCCGTATCTAATTTGAACGAAATTAATGTGTCTTCTACTTTAATAACTTCTGTCCACGACAAGTTTTGTAAGCAGGACATTTGCTTTTTACGTGATTTAAATTACAATATTTGCACTTTTGCATTGTGCTATTTCTCCCGTTATTAACATTATTACTGTTATTACCGTTACCATTAGAGTGTTTGTTACTGTTATTAAATTTATTTTTATTTCCAAAATTTTTATGTTTATCAAAATTTTTATGATTATTTTTGTTTCCCGAATTTGAATTTGATTTCATACCTCTTCTTTCCATTTCCTGCAAATGAATGGTTTGTTCGGCCTGGATTTCTTTTGTGTGCTGCGAAGTAATTTCAACAGCTCTGCAAATTTCTATCGCCTTCTCCAAGGTTAAATCCGATGTGCTGAGCAGCTTTTCCTGGATTTTTTTCTCCCTGACGCCGATTACAATCCTGTCCCTTAACAGAGAATCTTCGAGTGCTGCAAATTCGCATGTTTTCGCAAGTAATTTGATGTCCTTGAGAAAACTGTCGAACGGTTCGACGTTGCCTTGATTTCGGCCGAAAAATTTGAATCTTTCGTACGACTGATTCTTCTTGGGAAGGCAATGATCGTCAAAAGCCTTCATCACCTTGTTCACGTCCTTCTTGTCAGCTTCCGATAAACCGAAGGAATTGAACAATTCCAACGCGTCTTCGCCTGCCGCATTTAAGAACGTGCTAACGCGGACCATTTCGTCCTTACCTTTGATTCCCGCTGCTAATTCGAAAATCTCGTAATTCTGCTTAAAACGCTTCCAGTTTTCGGCCAGATTGCCGATGCGATGGTATTCTGTAGGTACGTATTGCAAAGAGATATCGATTCGCCGAAGTCCGATTTAGTTTGACGGTACTTAATCTGTCGTTTTTCAGAACTTGTAGATTGTGGATAGTGGAGGAGGGTCTAAATCCTGATTTAGTGTGACATCAGTGTGCCTATTGTGATCATTATATCAATGAACTTAAGGACGTAGACGAAGCAAGGTATTCGCTTCGTCTACGTCTAGTTATAACAGTTTATGACGTCAGATACAGCCAAACTGTGTCTCAATTTCTTTTCGGTTTGTGTCTTGACTACTTTTATAACAGCTGAGCTATCTTAGTAAAGGTAAACAAAATTAAGCTTTTCTATAGAGTTTAATTTAATGTTTGTTTTATGAAGTGTCAAATAAGCATCAGCTGAACCATTTTGACGGTTTAGCTAAGCTTTTTCTAAACTGTTAATGTAATGATATGCTGAGACGTCAACATAGACGTAGAAGAAGCAGGGTATTCGAATACGACCTTAATATAAACTTGAGTGGCTTAGCCATGAGTTCCGATGGTGTTAGGTAGTAATGCTAGGAAGTCTGAGCCTTCTGTGTGCAACTTCTTCAGAATAGCATAAAACGTGAAACTTCCTCTTCTTCTTCACACAATCTGTAAGTGTCGTCCGCAATTAGTCTAGTCGTATGCAGATGATTTTTATTTCAGGAACATCCTTTAATATTGAATTATCCTAAAAAATTGAATGCTATGCTTGTAGCAGTGGCCTCTTAAATACACTATGGCTATACAAATCCTAGAGTCATATGACAGAATTTACATATTTTAGTTTTATAAGTTCCGGAAAAAAAATTTCATTTGATCGTCAGGTTGGAACTTCCGCTCTAAAATAGGTTGTCGTCAAAGTGTTTATACTCTAGATGAACATATAGAGTATTATAAGTTTAATCCAGCCCGAAAAGTTTGTAACGCATAGAACCGAGCCTCGGACGAAAAAAAGTTATATATTATTTTGTGTTTATTTTTGGCCAAAACCCCCAAATCCGTTTGCTGTCCGTCCGTCCGTCCGTCCGTCCGTCCGTCCGTCCGTCCGTCCGTCCGTCCGTTAGCACGATAACTCAAGAACGCGTTGACCTAGGAAATTAAAATTTTGTCACAACTTGTAAAATGGAAAAAGTAAGGCTAAGTTCGTTAATGGGCGATATCCTGCCACTCCTTCGGGTACCTCCCATACAAGAGTCCTTGAAACACGTTTTCCCAGTTATTGCTCGAATGCTTCAAGTTAGGAACTTGAAACTTTGCATACGTATGGTTTTAAATGTTTGAATTGAAAGTTCCGAATATGATGCAAATCGAATGAGTCCTTCGTGTAGCAGCCTAGAAAAGTCCTTCAAAAATGTATGCTTTTTACTGAATTCACTATAACTCCAGAACGAGTTAGAGCAAGAATTTAAAATTTTACAGGAATTAGTTTTATACCAAAACCAAGACGGAGTTCAATTATTAGCGCCATCGGTTGACTCCTTCGGGTAGCTGTCATACAAAAGTCCTTAATAAACATATTCATCAATATTGCACGATAAGTTTAGAAAGCTTTCATTTACGACTTTGAAATTTTACAAACATTAATTTTATAATAGTCGCAGCTGAAACTATTAATATGAAAAATATCCCATGAGTCCTTCATGTAGTTGCCATACAAAAATTCTGTAAAATGCCTAACTTACTTTATGGAACTCACTATAAATCAAAAAATCGACCACTATACAAAAGTTTCTACCTGTAAGTAAAAGGTCATGTAATAATTGCTTGTGCTCGCTCTCCTCATTCTTTCGATACATTTCCAACTAAAATATAAATCGGAGTTCAGTATTTCATCTAGAGTATCATACGATTGGCTTGCAGCCGATCGTAACTGCGTTATGTTTTTGTTTGAATTTTAATATTATATCAATGCAAAAGATACAACAGTTTGGTAAAAGAATCAACAATTTGACAAGACATTTTTGTCCGCTTTTCATTAATGTATACGTATTTCCATATACTTAGTGTGGTATATGGATCCGGCTTACGAAATCCATATTGGAATTTTTCCGATGATCTATGCTGATGCTAATTTATACAGATTATAAACTTTTTTTACCGACTTTTTCCGGCTGCGCCATCCTACCGGCTGCGCCATGTGGCAAACGAGATCAGCTTTACTTAGAATGGAAACGTCTGTTTAATTTGAGTGCCAGTCAATCACTGACGTTTAATATAAAATGAGTAGTAGAGCTAACATTAACAATGTAGTAGAGCAACAGTAATTCACAATAGTACTTATGCTGCACCTACCTGAAAGTGAAAATGTTTGATTGTGATATGCTGGGGTTACAAGATTCGGGTGCTTCAAGGATGATTCTGGGTGGAATGGGTTGGGACCTCCTTCGGGGAATTGGAGTTGTAGTACAAAGTCAAGGTTCGCAATCAGTGGTCACGGCGAATGGTATGAAGTGCGGGGTGTTGGGTACAATTTGGGTTCCGATCGAGTTTGTTGGAAAGAGGAAGTGGATGGAAGTGTTGGTTGTGCCGGAAATTCCACTCAGGTTGATACTGGGTGCGGATTGTTGGGCGGCTGCAGGAATTGTAGCGGATCTGCGAGAAAGTTGCTGGGAATTCCGTGAAAACCCGAAAGTGGCGGTTGTGGAATTTCTACAGCCAAAATCGAAGTTAACGAAAAATAAGAGTAAGCGTCTGATGGAAGTAATTGATGCGGAATTGAGTTTAATGGGTGATGGAATTGGTTGCACCAATATGGTGGAACATGTAATTAAAACCAAGTCCGACCCAATCAAACAGAGATACTATCCAGTATCTTCCGCAGTTCAAAAGGATATTGATAAGGAGTTAGACGAGATGCTCGAGGCGGGAGTAGTTGAACCATCGTGTAGTCCGTGGTCATCTCCGATTTTGCGGGTCCAGAAGAAGGACGGATCGTTCCGGTTCTGCGTAAATTACCGGAGGCTGAATCAGGTTTCAGAGCGTGACGCGTACCCTTTACCTTATGTCTCCGCTACGCTGGATAAATTGAGGGATGCTAAATATCTGTCTTCACTGGACATTAAGTCGGCATATTGGCAGGTTCCGGTGGCTGAAGCATCACGGCCGTATACCGCCTTTACAGTGCCGAATCGGGGCCTTTTCCAGTTTTGCCGAATGCCTTTTGGCCTGAACAACGCACCGGCTACGTGGCAACGATTAATCGACCGTGTCCTGGGAGGGGATTTAGAGCCTCACGTCTTTGTATATCTGGACGATATCGTGATCGTGACACAGTCGTTGGAAAAGCACCTCGAAGTTTTGAAGGAGATTTTTTGGAGATTGAGGAATGCAGGTTTAAAGGTCTCGAGGGAAAAATGTCAATTCTGCCGGTCGGAGTTGCATTACCTGGGTTATGAGGTGGATGAACATGGATTGCACGTGGACCCAGAAAAGGTGGAATGCCTGGTGAAAATTCCGAGGCCAACGAACGTGAAAGAGGTCCGCCAATTTCTAGGGATGGCATCATGGTACCGGCGGTTCATTCCGAATTTTGCAACTCTGATGGCCCCTCTGACGACACTGCTCAAGAAAAACCACAAATTCGCATTGAATGAGGAATGCGACAAGGCCTTCGCGACTGCAAAAGTCAAGCTTTCGACGGCACCGATTCTCACTTGCCCCGATTATAGTTTGCCGTTTAGTATACAAACCAACGCATCAGGTTACGGACTGGGGGCGGTACTCACACAAACATACGAGGAGGGAGAGAAAGTAATCTGCTACCTGAGCAGATCGCTTACCGCGTCAGAGCGGAAATTCTCTACCACGGAGCGTGAATGTTTGGCAGTTTTGTGGGCGGTTGAGAAGCTTAGACCATATGTGGAAGGGACAAAATTCGTGGTTGTAACAGACCACTATTCGTTGGTGTGGTTAAATGAATTGAAGGACCCGTGTGGAAGATTAGTGCGGTGAGCTGTGAAGCTGCAGCAGTTCGATTTCGAAATTGTACACCGCAAGGGAAAGGAGAATCTGGTCCCTGACGCACTGTCGCGGTCAGTTCCAGTTTGTGTAGTGTCAACACGAGACGAAATACAGGATAGATGGTATGGGAAGATGGCAGATCGCGTGACAAAGGATCCGGATCAATTCTCTTCGTGGCGAATTGATGGTGTACAACTGTATAAATATACCGAAGCATCGCACCCGGCACTTTCTGAGGAGGAAGTTTGGAAACTGGTCCCACCTAAGGGGAAAAGAGCGAAGGTAGTGGAGCAATGTCACGATGAGCCAACTGCGGGGCATCCGGGAGGGTTTCGGACATACACCCGAGTGGCGCGATCCTATTACTGGCCAAAAATGTGGTCCGACATTCAGCGATATGTGGTTAGGTGTAAGGTTTGCCAGGCAATCAAGCCGGAAAGGAAATTGTCAGCCGGGATAATGGCTTCAAGGACTGAGGTGAGCAAGCAATGGGAGATGGTATGCGTCAATCTCGTTGGCCCTCTTCCACGTTCCCTCAAAAAGAATTGTTACATATTAACTGTGGTGGATTATTTCACCAAATGTCCACTTGTTTTCCCGTTGAGAACGGCGACGGGTGCTGCTGTGGGACGAATCGTTGAGGAGCAGGTGTTTTTGTTGTTCGGCGTTCCACGGTGGATTGTATGCGATGATGGGGTGCAGTTCACCAGTCGGGATTTCAAACGTATGTGCGAGGGCTATGGCACGAATATCAAATACACTGCATTTTATCACCCACAGGCCAACCCGGCAGAGCGCACGAATCAAAACATTAAGACCATGCTTCGAGCTTATGCATCTGATAACCATCGTTTGTGGGACACACACCTCCCGGCGATAGGGTGCGCTTTGCGAACTTCCACGCATGAAGTATTGGGGGTCACTCCTTACTATGCGAATTTTGGTAGGGAAATGAATGTGGGCAACGTAGGTCCGGACGACTACTCTACCGAGGTTACTCCAGTCAATGCGGACGGCCTGCGAGAATGATCAGAGGCGTTTGAGGTGTTACGGGAGGAAATTTGCACAAAGATGAAGATGGCGGCGGAAAAAAGCAAGTCGCGCTATAATCTACGCAGGCGCGATGTGACTTACTTGATACACGATCTTGTGTTGAGGAGAAACTTTGCCCAATCCGACGCGGCGCGTTATTTTTCGGCGAAATTAGCCCCAGCCTTTTTAGGACCCTACACGATACAGAAGAAGGTGTCACCTTGAACGTACCACCTCGTTAATAATGATGGCAAAGACGCGGGGATCTGGCACGTGAAGGATTTAAAATCTTTTAATGCGTGAAACGGGGAACGGATGAGAGCATTTCAGGGAAATCCTCTTGAGGTAAGGGGGAAAATATTACGTCTGGATTAAAAAAAAACACGTTACTATAGAAAATATATGATACCTATGGATTACCTTTTCTTCTCCCATCCGATGTGAAGAACGCTGACCGCTCTCATATCCAGAATCTGTGGAAAGTTTGCAGAAGGTTAGAATTAGAATATAGGACATGAAATCTCAAAGTCTAGAGACTTACCGCGAAAATCAATAATTAGTAGCCTAGCGTTTCGCCTCCACATCCAAGCACTGCCTACCTAAAATAAGCACAGAATTTCGAATAAGAATTCGGTAAACCAAACGTTAATAATAACACGGAAACGGAAGAACTACCTCAGAATTAAAAGGAAAAAAAAATTAGAGTAAATATGAATTATAGAAAAATGAATTAGGATATAGATAGGATAGGCAAGTTTTAGGATTAAGGCGAACATGAAGAGCAAAACAATCACAAACACTGAAATCATACCAAAGTATAAACGAAAAGTCGGGAGCATACGCGCGGCCCGAAACATAAAGTACGCGAGTTACCGCAAAGAACGATCTACGGGGTCAAAACAAATCGAATCGTATCGAAGACCGGATATGTCTGACACACGCGAGGGCCGAACTGTTTAGCCCACGGAATATATTAAAGAAATAAATTCACCCGAGTGCGCCGGACAAATCCTTACCATGTCTCTTAACAATTATCGTGAATTTGACACTTGACAGTGAACATAAACAATAACAATGGGCGCCGCCATGTTTAGCTGAACAGCCTTTTCTTTCGAAATTATTAAGGCAAAAATAATTAAGGTGGTGTTCGTGTGATCAACTTTCGAACTAGACGGGGGGTGACCGGGGTTTTTTTTGGAGGAGGCGAAAAACGGGGGATCGCGGTGGTTGGCGGTTGTGAGGAAAGGTACGCGCGCAGGATTCTAAGGGTCCGACTCAAGACAGTGTACGAGGAAATTCGTTTTGGAAGATTGAAAGAACAGAACCGGGAATTCTTGTAAGGAAGTTCGAAGAATAAATTAGCGCGCGCGGTATCCTAAAAGTTAAAATCGGTGCGCGGAATAACAGAACGACAAGTCAGTGTTCGAGAAATTTGAACGGTGATATAAGAGTACAGTTCCGGGGAATCCGGTTCGTGAGTCTAGAGCAGTGGAAACGGAGTGCAGCACCGGGAATCAAGTTACAAGCAAATAAAAACAGTACTACAAAAATCACACGTCGATATCGGAAAGAAAAGTGTCACACGATTCGGTTCGCGAAAGTATCCATGCGTGACAAGAATTCTATTACATCACAGGTGATTGGAAAATTTTGAACGGGAGGTGAGCGAGCGGTTCAAGCGGCGACCTTCGAGGGACACCAGCGCACCAGCGGTACCCTAGTCACAAGTAAGACCGATTTTATTAGTTTTAGACGCAAAGAAGGCACAAACCGTAATTTCTAAACTTTGTAACGAGCCGCTGTGGTAATACTACGCCACCGATTCGTGATAAAAATACTTAACGCGCGCAACGCCAGATCTATCGGCGGCGGAAGGAAAAAATAACATCCAGCAGCGAGAACGATCTCTCGCCCAGTCGATCCCCGATTAGCAGCCGTTCAAGACGTCTTCACCGCAAGAAGTATTTTTCTAAGTGCGCGTCATATAAAAAAATAAAAATATAAAAAGTGCCGTACGTTGCAGATTATTACAACCAAACGAACGTAACTTACGGACCCAGAGGAGGAAAAAGGTTGGTGGTTTCTTGTGGTTTTTTTTTTCTTTGTACTGGCCAGGCCGGATTTGTTGTCCTCTCCTCAACCAACGGGGATCCGTTAGCTCAAGCCATACCGCGTGGTGGACCTAAAACTGCAGCCTCCTGGAGCTTGGTTAATTTTTCCACGGTCGTCATTGGCATCCGAAGCGGCTACAGGAAATGGAATATAAAAGGGTCGCATAAAATAAAAAAAAAATACAATGATATAAGACCGAAATTCCTTTACTGATCACCGGAGTGCACCACGTGGATCGGTAACGGTCATTCGAATTCCACTGGCTTCAACGGCGGGAGGTGTTTCTCTTTCCTGCGCTTAACAAGATGTTTCCGTGATTCGACTTTGCCCAGTTCGATTACGAAATAAACAAGTAAAAGTCTGTCCGGTTCAGTTTTTTCTGTTTCGACCGTCGTGACGTAAAATTCCGCATGCGTCACATAATTATCCTTGTGAGGTTATAATTCCCCCAACTGTAGAAATCACTCTCGTCGACAGAAAAGCGCAAAAGAACGGGGCATTACGACCCCAAAGCAAGCAGAAATTCATCACGCGAGACTCGGGTAAACGGAGACGCGATTTTTCTTCGGGGTGACAGTAGACGGAAACGTCTGAAGCTTTTGCGAGTGTTTGTCGGGTGGTTAGCAAAGTGTTGTCAGTTCGGGTCCACGGCTTTCGGTCGATTTAGGAGCTGGGGCGTGAGAATTTGAAGCGGCCGGGCGGAAGTCAGTCCCTCTACATTTCCTTCGATCCAGAGTAATTTTCCATTCCTCTGGATGTACCCTGCTCGGAGCAGTGCGATGATCAGCTGGACGACGACGGCAAGGAAACCAGTGCAAAGGGGAAAATCTTCGGGTATGGGCAAACCATTCACATCGAGTTCGATCTCAACAACCGTCTAAATCGGACGGGAGTTACGGAACCCTAATACGGGCGACATGAGGCGGTGTACGCGTCCGACGAAAACAATTCGATAAAGTGCAGTGGGGGCATCGAATTACAAAAAAAAACTGTCGGCACAAACGACTTTATTCGATTTTGCGATCGATCCGAGCCGTATCGTCGTCGACCATCAGCGGAACGTGGCGGTTAAGCTGATAGTCGCCGAACTGGATAACATGTAACCGCCGCTGAAAATCGTCCACGAGATGCACACAGATGACGGTCACCTGTACCTTCTAACACAAAACAATAATTCCTTGTGCCCGTTGCGGTTTTATAACCAGGGTGTGATCGCAATCAACCCCAAATATCACCGGGACGAAGGGAATGACACCGTGCGCAGTTTCGATTCATCCAAACAACTTGTAAACTCTGTGTCAAAGAAATTAAATGTTTTGAGTCGTCAAGTTTTTCGTCAATTTTGCGAGGCAATCTCAGCAGATATTCCCCTACAGCAGATATTCCCCTACAGCAGACTAACGTCTTATTGAGTGCGATATTAATATGATGATTTTTGTAAAAGAATCCGAACTCCGAAAAATTCAAATAAGTCAAAGGGTCTAATCGGGGTTAACCATGAAAAAATTTGACAGGTAAGTCACCGATTGTTGCAGTCGTAAACAAACTAATTTGATGCTTCCCCTCTGATGTTCTACCACAGGTTGACCTAGCCAACTAGGACTACAGCT